>CM065364.1:9292336-10492336 GCA_033032245.1 Poecilia picta | reverse complement strand
GAAATGACTGAAGTAAGTTGACTGGCTTCACTTAACTACAGAAAACCAGTGGGTGATTTTCAGTTGCTTCAATCTCCTTCAACTCCACCTTATGTCTAAAAGAGTCACAATGTTTATTTTAAAAGTTAGCATCCTGGTGCAAAAAAATAGAGTTACAAAAATCTGAACTATTTAAAGTCTTGTAAGGAGTTCTGCGTGTTGCTTAATCTGTTTAGTCTTAAGTTTGTAAGACATCATTCTCAGGAAATACTTAGACAGGGCCATGATTCAAAATGTATTAGGATGTATTAGGATTACCTTTTTTAATTAATTTTTGTCCCCCCTCTGAAATAACTTATTCCGCTACCGATCTCCTTTGAACAGTCCCATTAAAATGTGACAGTATTAGTCATCTTTGATTTTTCAGGTGTTCGTGATGTTGTCTATCAAATCGAATGCAGCTGTCCAACTGCAACAGGTTGTTAGTCTTCGTGTTATTATAGGGGATGTCTGAAGGCTTTTTCCATATCACAGATAGGAAGACAACCACTTAGATTTCTTTGAAAATGTATTCATAACCTTTGAATGTTTTTCACATTTGTCATGTTCCCATTGCAACATACTTCAACATACGTTTTCAAATAAAAGTCCAAGTTCTAAAGACAATGGCCCTAAGTGAATAAAATCTATTGAAATTGCCTTTGGAAGTCACCAAATTTAAATAGTTATTCTGTGACGGCCTTAGAGGTTCAGTGGAAAATATTGGCAAACAAACATCATCTTGAAGACCAAAGAAAGAAAAAGTTGTGCACTAATATTTTTAATTGAAATCTTGACCTACTTGCAACATGTCATGTTTGAAACTAACACGGGGCGTCAGATCCGTGGCAGCATGATGTTAGGGGAGGGAAGCATTTTGTTTAGAAGAGCTTGGCAGAAATAATCAAAGGTTTGTGGTCAGAACCTGACAAAATGAGGAAAAGATCAAGGCATTGCATGAAACATGTTGCTTGGAAATTGCAAAGGAAGACTTTCATTAATGAGGTTCTCCAAAGAAAAAAACAAAACAGTGAAGACAAGCTTATTTTGAAGTTATGTATTGACAGATAGACTTTTTATCATTTAGGAGCATATGTGTCATGTCTTTTTATCTACATTAAACTACTACATAATTTTACATACAAAAGGAAGTTTTGATTACTTGTCATAATCCTTAAGTCTTTAAATGCTCCTGGCTGTTTTTGATTGTAGTTGTAAATGTACCCCAACATGATGAGCATGTCTTTTTCCACGTTGAAAGCTGTCCAACTGTTGAGGTCTGCCAAGCCTGCAGATCATTCTTTTATGTTATGCTGGTGCATTGGCATTACGTTCAATCATAAACTCCCATCTGTCCGTTTCATTCTTCACAAGGCCCTTGGTGGTCTTTTGCATTATTTTTGACTGTGATCTACAACTACAAATGTTTTAGTACATTCTTCAACTTAACATGAGAGCTACGTCGCTGAAATCAGTGATTCATAGCATTTTTGCTTTACTAACTCTTTCGCAGCTCATTAAGAACAAACAAAAACAAAGTTATGCTGCAAGACACACAAGACAGATGGGAGGATGAAATGGGGAAAACGAGATGAAGATAAAATGGAAATATAGTAATTACAGTGACTGGCTTTAAAAGACCAACACAGTAAAGGACGTTAAACAAGCTTAGCCTTCATTGGTCCTGCACCTGTAAGTTGTAAATAAAAATTAGCTCATTGTGACAAGTGTCTAATCATTCCATGCTCTATAATGTTTTTTGATTTAGTGCAAGCCACTAAAATGGCAGTTTCTTCAAACCTTTCATATGTAAAGAAATTGTTTTTTTCCCTACATTTATCACAGAAAAATCAGAGGGAAATCTCTGAAGAACATGTCTAATAATAATAATAATAATAATAATAATAATAATAATAATAATAATCAACTATGAAGTGGTTGAATCTGTCTTGACTCAACAAGGTTGAGTTGTGATGAAAAAAAAAATACAAAATTACAAATTACCTAAATAAGGGTATCATAATGCCAAAAGATTCAGAGATCATACATAAACATGTGAAGGTGTCTGTCTTGATGTGATTACCTCAAGCGTTTCAGTAAAAGAAAAAAAAACGCAAAATTTGAATTTTGTGTGCATAAATCCTGTATTGCACTTTTTTTAGATATGTGTAAATGGCTGCCAATCCAATTTGACAGGTGCTGAAGTAATAGCAGCATGAAATCACTTGGCTCAAAGCAATTGTTGTTTAAAACATTTATACTAATAATGCCGGAGATTTCAATAAGGAGCTTTTAAAGCTAAAACATAAAACAACAAGAAAATTGTTTCAAATTGGATGTAAACTCCTGCCACTTAGAAACCCTTCACTCGAGAAGCTCACTCTGCCGATGAGAAGCATCAATTAAATACAAGGTCAGTAGAGGAGCACTATCTTCCAAGGAAGTACAATTAAAAAAAAAACACACAGCAGGATTTAATAAAAGTTGATTTTATAAGAAGTCTGAAATTTAAGATAAATCCCTGAAATATGTCCCCTTTTGATCTTGTGTGTTCTGTTGTCCTGCTGCACTGTGGTCCGATACTAAATCAAGTTGATTCAGCTGTGATGTACAAATTGATCCTACTCCTCTAACACAAACATAGAAAGAGGAAGCTTCTCTCCTTTGCCATTTCTTCTGAAAAATACATGCCCTCAGGTATTTTGGTTTCCAAACATGAAGAGAGAGAGGGACTTTATTGTTTAATTTTAGTGTAGGTGTTAAAGACGAGGTGAAGGATTTCTAGCAAAGGGTTGAGATGAGAAGGGAATAGGCTGGAAATGCAAAACGTGGCTGGAAAGATAAATGAGAAGTGAGAAGAAGTGCAGTGGCACAGCAGAATAACCGGCTGAGAGAGTTATGTGTCAAATGAGATGATTGGCGGCAAATGAAGGGACGCTGGGTAAAGCTGAGCAAGCATGCTAGAGAAGTGCAGGAATCATGAGGAAAAAATAGAGGAGCAAAAAAATAAGAAGGCGTTAATCTGTGAAAAACACAGGTGGACTGATCAATTTAAGCTGATATCCTGAAGTTGAACACTGTGCAGTAACCGGAGGGACGCAAAAGAAAATAGACCGCATAGATATGCACACATCATTAATGAAACAAGGCAAAAATACTGAAAAGCCCAATAAACACAAGGAAAAGAAGGAGATTTTAATTTCAGAAGAAAATAAAAGCTATACTCACCAACTTTATGCAAAATACAGGTTTTCTCACTGTAGATATAAAACAAGGAAAACTATAACAAGACTGAACAGTGACATGGTTGGTAGAGCTGTTGCCTTGCAGCAAGAAGGTCCTGGGTTCGATTCCTGACCCCGGCCTTTCTGCATGGAGTTTGCATGTTCTCCCTGTGCATGCGTGGGTTTTCTCCAGGTACTCCGGTTTCCTCCCACAGGCCAAAAACATGACTGTCAGGTTAATTGACCTCTCCAAATTGTCCCTAGGTGTGCATGGTTGTTTGTCCTGTGTGTCTCTGTGTTGCCCTGTGACAGACTGGCAACCTGTCCAGGGTGACCCCACCTCTTGCCTGGAACGTTAGCTGGAGAGGCACTAGCACCTCCCGACCCCACTGAGGGACAAGGCTGTCAAGAATATGGATGGAAAACTATAACAATTTATTCTATACCATCCTGTGGAAAGTCTGGAACTGTTTTAAGTCTATGCACTGAAAAAGGACTTTAAATGCAGCGCAAAGAAGATTTTTGTCTCTACTAAAGGAAAGCATTGCTGGGCTTGGACAGCTCTCTCTCGCCACACCAGCAGCAAACATCTGGTGTCATTTGTTCTCCATCTGTGGGCTCCATTTATATCCACTTGCTGTAGATGTTCCTGTCAGCAATCTGACAGTTTGGGTTTCATCTTCTTTTTTCCCGCCCCTCATAATTCGGTTTGGCTTTTTTTTTTTTTTTACAAGTATTATTTAGCCAAGTCCTTTAAATTCTTAGTCAGACTTTTATTAATTTATTTAGTTAGTTTTTTTTTTTTTAAAAAAAAGTTAAAAGCCACAAATGTGAAATGTTAAGTTGTCATTCTTACCACTGAACGTGTATGTTTTAATAATACTGTATCAATAATGTAACCAAAGCACATCTCACACAATCTCCTGAAACTTTTACATTTGAAGCAGAATTAGTTTGCTTGTTTTATAGCCTTGAAGGATGCATCAGTTTTAGGATCTGCTTTAAGCCAAATCATGACAATTACCTATTTCAATTTATCTTTGAAATAAACATTACATTTAAAAGAATATCAAAAGCACAAGGAAAATTAAGTGTCCTATGTGTAGCTTTATCTTTATCTTACTGCTATACCTTTCAACTTGTTTCAATTTACATATGAATAACTATATCAAAATGTAGCCATGTGTTAAATAATAGAACAAAAACACAGAAAGGGAAAAATATGAACTTTCAGGTAAATGATACAAACATATAAAAACAGAAAAACAAATAAATATAATAAAATGAATAAATCACTGAAAAAGCTGGGAATAAACAACAACACCAACATAAAAAATTGTAAATAACAAAATAAAAAACCTTTCCAAAGATCTACTCTACTTGGCAAAACATAGCCAAAATCAGTAAGCCTGACCGCACGTCTCATCCATTTTAAAGGCAGTTGTGCCTCATAACTAACAAGCCCTGAGCACCAAACAGCTCGGAAACTTTTTTTACCTCCAGGGGTGTGTTCCTATGAACTTTAAATGACCTTTAAACTATCTTTTGATTGGAGGTCATTTGCCTTTGGGCAGATTTTCTCTAATTGGCTCATTTTCTCCTTTCCTGATAGTGACATTTTGGGCCCTACATGCCTGTCACTCGCTCCCCCTTCTGACTCAAAGTTGTCTTTTCTGAGCGCAGGCCCTGCGGAGAAAAATCATTAGAACTTTCTATGAAGAAATCTCATTGTTACGGTTTGTTTCAGAGTAACTCTGGCTAAATTTGTACCCTGGAGTGTTTTTTGTTGTTGTTGTTATTGTTGTTAGATTTGTGCTGTTCTAATTGTATTGGTTATGGGACAAATGAGCCAAAACACCTAATATTTCAATCAATATGATCTTACATAACTGTGAAGATAGTTTCTAAGTATATTTTAGTGAAGAAAAACCTCCTACATTTAGAAGAATGCGCAAAAGTAAAATAGATTAATGCTAATACATTTTATACAGATGCTTCCATTTAATATATTATGTTGTACTAAAATGACAAATTGTCTTAGGGTTGTTGTATAAAAAACTTTTTTTTTAGTTTTGTCCATCTTTATAAACTGAAAACAACTGTTTTGTATAGCTCTATGTGTGCTGTCACCTGTCTGCAGTCATGTGCCATGTTTTGTTGTCTAATTGTGTCCCTGGCAGGTAGCAACAAAAAGACCCTGTGTGCCAAGAGGGGGCTTTTAGCTTGAAACATCTCCAACCAAGAGTAGAAAGGCTGTACATATGGTCACATGAAACACAGGCACAGCAGACGAATGAAAAAGCCTCTTACTTTAGTGCAGTTCTATCATTTGGCTCTTATCGTGCCAACTTTCTGAGTGCACCTTCCTAAGAGGCGCAGCAGGAGAGCAGGCCAAACCCGTTTCTCTGGGTTAGAGTGCTCTACCTCAGGAAAAAGTGGAAAGACGGAAGAAGCCAAAATGTTATTTCTAATAGAAAATCCTTCATTTTAGGCAGTGATAGCTATTTATCTTTTTTATATTAAACCACTGTGTTATTAAATGTCTTTACAGATTATATTTGTAAAATGATTTCATTTGGATAGTGTTCCCACTCCTTTTTGACATTGCTGCAACCTCAAACCTCCATTCTACTTTTATAGTAGAGGGGATTTCTCCCTTATATGAGCATTTGACATTTCAGGCAATAAAGTGTTACAATACTGTGTTGATAATTCGTAAAGCTAATGCGTTTATTATGGACATTTGTACAAAAGCACACCTCAATATAATTACAGCCACTAATGCTCTGTTTTAGCAGTGTCTGAGTGATGCTGTGAGGCATCAAAATAAATTTTAAAAGGTTGTCTGTCAATTTTTTCAGATACTGTCCTGCGTCACACTGCTCCCAAAGTAGTTTTTCATAAGTTTTGATTAGACAAAGATTGTTCTGCCTTTGTAGCTTTCTGACAAGTGTTAATTTTCACAGCTGTGGACCACTATTAGAATACCCAGGGGAAATCCTTTTCTTTTTAGATTCCGAGTCTAAAATGGGCTGAGATAAGTCTTTGAGCTGAAGTCAGCAGAGACCTTGTCAAAATTAATGATATTTCTTTTAATTAATTCAAATAAGCACTCAAAATAGAACAAAATAATTACAGATAACCGGTCTTACGTTGTGAGATGGCTTCACTTGCAGCTGGAAGGCTTTTTTTTTTGCTCAGCAGGATGTGACACACAGACACACACACACACACACACACACACACACACACACACACACACACACACACACACACACACACACACACACACACACACACAGCGATGCAAACCTTTTTTTATTTATTTCAAATCAAGCAAAATTTGAAATTACACGAGGTATAATTTTGCACTAATCAAAACATATCACGGTAATGCAGGACAAGCGATTATCATGTGCATAAGGGTTTATATTTAGGAACAACAGCTGCCGTGGATGTGTCCAAGTGAATACTTTGAATTAATTAATGGAAATGTAATATCACACTCTATGTTGGCAAACTCTGACTGAGCAGAAATAACAATGTGGCTACAGACATTTAATAAAAGATAGGTTCATCTGGGAAAAAAAAGAATTATGAAATGCAATACAAATAAAAAATGACTGATTTAAATAGCTGGAATAGTTATATAGCTTGCTCCATGTTCTAGTTTTTAAAATTATTTTGTTTTTAATTATCCCATATGTTGTAGCAATGTCTCGAGGTTTGAGCAACAAGCTTAGTCAGTAGTAATGACATTGGATGAAAAGAATCCAGTACAAAAGTGGATTTTAAAAGGATGCTTTCTGAGCAGAAGCAGTGATTGAGGGTCCCTGAACAGGTCAAAGTGAGAAGAAAGGATCGGAGTTGCATCAAGACACAGGGACTTAAATCAGGGGGCAAGTTTCCTTCTAAGGTATCTGCCAAGTATTTGAAGGAAACTTGTACAAGTGTAATTTTTCCTGGCAAGAAAGTGAGATGAGACATGGTTAAAACTGCACCTGGATTTTCAAATCAGTGATAAATGGCACTGAGTTGGTTTCATATTTCAAAAACACAATCAACTGGCTGGATATACAAGCTCGTTTCATATGTGTGTTGTTCCTTCATTTAAAATGTGGGGTTGTTGGTTAGCTGCTGAAGAAATGATATGAGGAGGTGAAGATGTTTAGAATCAGAACTCACAGTACTGATTCTAAACATAAAATTGTTTTAACTTTTGGTTTCTGTCCAGAGCCAGCATGGAGTAGTGTTTTGAGGGTCCTGGCAAGTAGGTGTTATCAGGAAGCATTTGAATTCTCATACCAAGAATTTAAAAGTAGTTTTAAATACTTGGGGGTACTAAGACAAAAAAAAAAAAAAAACATTTTAATTATATAAAAATTATATTCCTATATATATGTAAATATATAGGAATATTATATAATATTATTATACTGAACATCATGGCATTTTGTTGATTTTTTTTGTTGTTCTTTAATAAAGTTACGAACATTTTAACCCAGTCAGAGGAGGACCTGCTGCTCTCAACCTCCTGGCGGCGTTCAGTTTGTCACCTGATGCCAAGATCAACTAAAAACCTTCTGAGATCGACATATTGCACCGCTGCTCTAGTGTTGTGGCCAGTGGCCTTGTGTATGTTTTCTTTTCCCTTTTGTGTATTCCCAGCGTCTAATCAAGTTGACTCCACTTGGAAGTGGATGCAGCCCTGCCTTCCTGTGCCACTCCCTGAGGCCTACAGCAATTGGCTCACCAATTTCCAGCTCCACCAATCCCTGAAGAGGCCTCCTCTTTAAAAACCAAGGACTTCCTGGGAGGAGGCGTGGCTGATCTTTTGTTTGGACAGCTTGCCACTTTGCTGGGTGTTTTGACTGCTGTAAATTTATTTTACTAGCTCGGATAGCTTTGTTAGCGTTTGCTAACTCTTGCAAACTTGTCTTGTCCCTGTGGGGGACCTTTGTATCTCTGGTAGAGATTTGTGGGGGTTTTTTTTGTTTAAGATCTTTGATTTACACCTCTGATTGTTTTGTGGATTTTGTTTTATTTAGTTCATCTTTGTTGCCAGTCCCTACAATTTGATTATTGTTGATTTTCACCTCTTATTATTTTTAGTAAAACCCCAACAATAAACCTAAATTGTTAAACCTTACCACCTAGGTTTCTTTAATGTTACTCCCCTTTCCCCTGGCAGAGCCGGGTCGTAACATCTAGCAAAGCACAAAGAGTTCAGAAACGATATGAAATGGGGAAAAAAGTTATTTATTAACTGATTAAGTCGTGTTTTAGATTATTCTTGAAAAACTAATCAGTCACGGCTGATTAGTGGGTGAACTCACGGATGCACAGTGAACCCACTGATGTTTTACAGTTGACAGCAGCTCCTCTCTCATGCAGGTACTGCGTACCACCGCCAAATCTTAGGGTATGCAGTACCATACCGTACCCCCTAGTTCACCCCTGACCATATGTATATCAAAACTTGTTTATTTATTGCTTTGTTTTCTTTTAAATATTTGAGTTCAATAACTTAGTGAAATAGACAATTTCTGTCACTTCTTTAAACCTTTCCAGGTTCTAAATCTCTTTATCCAAACTATTAATAAACTGACTGACATGTTTGTGATCTATCACAAATCTGTTCATAGATTTAACTGTTCCTTCTGGTTCAGAGTTAACTATTATTACTGTTAAAGTTTATTTTTTTGAAGTGCAAAAATCAGCCAGCAATCACACAAAATTGTATTGTTGTGGCTGATGGCCTCATCTGCAAGTGGGCAGCCAAATGAAACTGCCTCAGCTCCATTCAAGCTCAGGCTTGCACATTTTTTTTTGCTTTTGTCACAGAAAGGTGTTAACCCTTTTATTCAAAACAAGGCCATATTCACCATAAAACTCAGATATTTTGGTAGAATCTAATAACAAATTGAGCCCATCCCTCACACCTGCAGCAATAACGTTCTTGTGGAAGTACGTAAATAGTCAAAACTACACATTGAGAAACAACTGGCTTCCTTTTCTCCCAGTCATATTAAAAGGTCAAATAATTCCTATCCCCACATGGGATCAAAGACAACTTGCAGAACATTCTTCTTCAGTCTTTTCTCTGTGGTGTTAAAGACCTCTGAGCACTTTCCTTTCATGCTCGGTTGTCTGCCATCGCCACTTTCCTCTGGTGCTTTTATTTTCATTCTATGTCCTCTCTCTCCCACATGAATTCACGGGATCGCGCAGCTGATATCCTCCCAACAGCCCCGTTATCGGGACGTTTTTCAATAGAGCAGCTGAAAATAGAAAGAAATGGTTGGCAGGTTGCCTCGCTGTTGTCACCTTTGGATTACAGATAAAAAAAAAAAATCCTGCAGCAGTCCATGGGACTAATGCCATGAAAGTGCCAGAGTTGAAGTACTTTATTTCTAACTTTACTTAAAACATTGAGCAAAACAAAGTTCTTGCGTTTGGCATTTCATGACACAAACAAAACAAATTATAACTATTTAGTGACTTAGTTCAGAGCAGATGGTAGTGATTTATATCACTAGTTTAAAAAAATGTAAAATGATACATTTCAGTTACGTTCTGTGTAGTAACTTTCCTACATTGTTGAAGTATTTTCCCCCATGACTCCACCATCTAGTCACTCTCATCTGCTCTGCGCCTTTCATGTCGTCCATCGTAACAATTGTTCTCTGAGCTGATCCTCATCCTGAGGAGCAATTGGATTCTGCACAGATCCACCCTAAATCCACAATTCAAAATGTATTATATTTTCAAATCATGTTTGCTCCCATTCTGTTCTTCTGATGGGATAAATAAGCAGAGGAAGCACAGCACATGTTAAATATTAAGCTCAGTGTCGAAACAGCTTTGAAAGGGTTATATTCCAGGGATCGATTTTACCTACAGTCTGTCTGTCATTTTTAATTCATGTCAGCAGACATACTGAAGAATTTTAAGACGACCCAAAAGATCAAGAACATAAGAATTATTTGGGCACTATCGTATTCTTTCTGTCCATGTTCAGTCTAAGAACCACACTGTAAAAAAGAAACTGTAAATACAGAGATTTTCTTTGATGTCATATTAAATACACACAATGTTTAATAAAAGTTATTCACAGACTTCAATAGGAATTCAGGGGCCTGATTTAGCATCACACGCAAACACCAATACTCATGCACAAACATTGGTAAAAATATGATTTTGTTTTTAATGGTGTGGGTTGCAGCAAAATGTTACAGCCTGTGTTTTTACAGTGGAACGTTAATGCCTTATGAATTTAGACTTCTTATTATTATGTACTGCAGAGTACTGCATATGTATATACTGACATTAACTCCTTTAAAACTAATCTTTGAGTCTAATGTGTTAAGATCTAAAATTGTCATTTAACAATGACTTTCTATTTTACTTGTTTCCAGTAAATAAACAGTAAATAAACATTACATATTCAGTTAGTTTTGATATCACTGGCATCAATAGTATTGTAGAAGTACCACATATTTTAGTTTAGAAAAGAATTTTTAGAATTCCCACAAATAAACATCATGTTCATTCTGTAATAAAAATGTTTTTTTTCATTCATCAGTTAAATATTGCATTTGTATTTTAGTAGTCAGTCTCTTTAAACTTGAATTGATATAAGGTTATTGCATGGAGGAATTAGAGTTTGAGACTTTGAAATAAACTTGATGGAAGAAGAGAAGACAAAGAAAAAAAATATTTACCCATAATGGCAAATATTTGTGGATGCCAGAGGCAAACCTTTGATAATTATATACATTTTAGAGGAAACTCATTCCTTTGCTTAGTCAGTGACCTTAGAAGTGTGTAGCAGTACAGCTCATTGGAAAATTAACTCACACTGAAAATAAAGTACAGTTCTACAAATAGCAATCTCCTGTTTGCTGCCTTGATGCTGTGCTACTTACTTTATTCTTGCCTTGGGAGCAATGATGGCTGTTTCCAGCCAGCCTCTCAAGAGGATCAACCTTTTTTTAGATGCAGACGCTGAACACTGAGGATAAGGAACTGGATCTATCTTCCCTGCAAATCAGTAAACAAACTCTTTATCTTCTCTACAGTCAAATTGGAAAATCCTCATGGTTACTGCTCTTTAAGATTTGCTCAGATGCTTTGGATGTCTTGACTGAGAATATACACAGTCCAGTCACATTAATGTGACCACCACGTACTTTCCACTTCAGAGTTAAATAACCAATCACAGAAGGCAGGTGGCAGCACAGTGCAGTTGAGCGTATATAAAGGGTGTGTGTGGGCTTCGGAAAACATTTCAATCGTTGGCGTAATGCAGAAACGAAGCGATTTATCCGACGTCCAAAAGGGCATGATCATTGGCTTTCGGGCCAAGGGTGGAAGCATTTCCGAAACGGCTGAGTTTGTGAACTGTTCGCGTGCCGCCGTGGTAAAAGTGTACCGTGCATGGCAAAATGGGACTGTCCAAAATCAACGACGTGGCAAATGTGGTGCACCACGGGCCATAGATGACAGAGGCGAACGACGGTTGCGGAGATGCGTTCGGGCAGATAGACGGGCTACCGTTGAGCAACTGACCACTAAAATGAACCAAGGGGCTACCACAAGTGTCTCCCAAACCACTATTCAGCGAACATTGCTGCGTCTGGGCCTCCGAAGCAGACGCCTGGTTCGTGCACCTATGCTGACTGGTGTTCATCGACGACGAAGGCTAGAATTTGCACGCCAGTACAGCAGCTGGACGTCCACTGAGTGGCGACAGGTAGCATTTTCAGATGAATCGCGTTTTATGCTCCATCGGACAGATGGACGTTGGCGTATAAGGCGTGAAACCTCTGAAAGGAACCACCCTGCAACCATTGCAGGAACGGTCCAAGCTGGAGGCGGGAGCATTATGGTCTGGGGAATGTTTTCCTGGCATTCTCTGGGTTCACTGATTATTGTGGAAGGCACGATGGATCAATACAAGTACGCATCTGTCCTTGCGGACCATGTCCACCCCTACATGCGCATTGTTTTTCCTCAGGATGATGGCATCTTCCAGCAGGACAATGCGAGGTGCCATACAGCTGCCAGTGTACGTGCGTGGTTCGAAGAGCACCAGGATGAGTTTACCGTCCTCCCCTGGCCAGCAAACTCACCTGACTTAAACCCAATCGAGCATCTGTGGGACCATCTCGATCGAGTTGTTCGCGCCATGGATCCTCAACCGCGTAATCTAGCGCAGCTGGCCACGGCATTAGAGTCGGCATGGCTCAACATCCCAGAGAAGACCTTCAGGGACCTAAGAGACTCTCTTCCTGCACGTCTCGTAGCAGTTCGCTCTGCGAAAGGTGGTTATTCTGGCTTTTGACAGATGGTCACATTAATGTGACTGGACTGTGTATATTTTTTTTTCACGGTCCTCTTTTTGTTGACATTCTGTAGATACCACGGACCTGTGATGTTGCTGGTTTTTAGGTCTTCTTGCACACTGGAGCATGTTTATTCGATGCAGCAGATCTTGTTCTGTTTACTTGCAAAATAGACGCCTCCTTCCTACTACATGGCATCCTCTTCCTTTTCCTCTTTCATCTTCATCACATCCTCCTCCTCCTTTCTCCAGAGGTGTCCGTGATGATCTTCACATCCCCTCCTCTTGCTTAACTTTTGGAGTCTTTCCTGCTGTCTAACACTGTAAATTATGGGTGAATTTTGTCAGCAGCTTGGAACTGGTTTTAAAATTTGGGTTCACTTAGAAGACCCCCGCACACATAATTCACCAAAATTAGCATAGGTGATAACTCTGCAGTGACACAAGCAATTTGAAATTATTTTCCCTATCAAACACACATTCACTCTGGCTGAGCTAAAGAATAAGTTAACATCAAAATTATAAGCTCTTTTTTTTTTTTTTTTGCAAAATGTCAGAGAGCTATAAATATCAACCTCATATATCAATGTTTACTCTCCAGGTAAAAAAAGATTTAATATATACTCTGCTTTTTTACCTCTGAGAATGAGTTTCTCATAAGAGCAATCAGCAGTAGATGTCTTTGCAGAGGTAAAGTGGCAGACATATTTACTGTATTTTTGCACTCTGCAATACTTTTTCAGGCCTTTGACAATAAAAAGTTATCTTATTGTCAAAGCAGTTAGAATAAAATCATCAACATTTCATTCTAACTGCATTTCTATATTACTTTGATTTAGTTTTTTTTTTTTTTTTGGTTTTTGCATTGTTTTTTGAAAAAAAAAATCAAAAGAAATGTGTAAATACATCAAGAAGAGAGCCACTTCAGACTGTTACGGTCAAGTATAAACATCATGGAAATGTCCAGCCATCACAAATGTCAGAAAGGAGAAGGCCGTTTGAGACCACAGGAATTGAAAATTGTCCACATTTTATTGAGAATCCGGCAATCTGCTGGAAGTAAGATAAATATGTAACCATCAGTAGGTATATAGAAAAAAAGAGGGAATCTTGTATGTCTGAATAAAACCATCCCAACTATGGGAGTGGCAACATCGTTTTGTGTGGGTGTTTTTCTGCAGGAGGGATACCTGCACTTTATAAAATAGATGGCATCACAAATAAAGATCAATGCATGAAATAATGATGCAATATTTCAGGGGGCTGCGACAGACTGGCGACCTGTCCAGAGTGAACCCCGCCTCTCGCCCGGAACGTTAGCTGGAGATAGACACCAGCAACCCTCCCGACCCCACTAAGGGACAAGGGTGTCAAGAAAATGGATGGATGGATGGATATTTCAGGGGGCCATCTAGGATGCTGTAACATGAATATAAAAGTGATAATGACTCTAAGCCTGATGCCAAATAAGTTACAAAGCCAACAAAGTCGACGTTTGGACGACGTCTGTGGTTCATTTTGTGGGCAGAACTGAAAGGTGTGTGTGAGGAATGCTTTCGCCCTCTGTCAGGAAGAATCTTGAGGTGATGTTCAGAGGAGGACATAAAAGATGAAAAAATGAATGAAAACAAGTCAGCAACAGCCTACAGGAAACAACCGAGCATAACATACTCAGGTTTTTATTGCGCTGTGGTTTTGTGGATTCTATTTACAACTTACCAAACAAACAAATGCTTGATTATCTGCATATTTCAGATTTCTGAATCTCAGTGTGGCCAGGGGGCTTTGTGTTCCAAATTCCTTATTTTATTTCATTTAATTTCATTTCATTTCACAGTTTGCGAGTTTCCAAAGCTGTCAGGAGAAGTGCTGCTGTCATAAAATTACTTTATTGTGAAGTCCTTAACACTAATATAAAGATATTCAGCAGGCTCTGAAATCATTCAGCAAAGCAAAGTAGGAACCTGTTCACCTAAACAGATTGAGATGCTGTATAACTCTAAATATTACGCTATTCACCCCCAATGCCAGCACTCAAGAGTTTTCAGAAAAAAAAAATTTTTTAAATGGATTTAATATTATTGCTTTTTAATTTGGTTCATAGTGAAATGTGCGAACAGGTATACGATTACAAGTACAGCCTAATAGGCATTGCTTATATATTTTTCCTCCTTTGTACAGTGTTACAACCCCACCCTAAAATCCCTAAAGTAAATTCTGGCACTGGGTTTAACATAAAACAAAAAGTAATCCGAACAGTTGATGAGTAACAAAAATATAATTTATTTTACAATTCTGCTAAAACAACTACAAGAAGAAAGGGGAAAAAAACACAGGGGAGCTTTAATGCTCCAGAGTCTCCAAGGCCAAAATAATAAACAAAACACCCCCTTACAAATATAAAATAAAACGACCACTTTCTAAAGGAGAACTAAAGAAAATACAAAACCTAAACTCCCTTACTAACCAAAAACAGGAGAAAACAGTTCACAACAAAAATGGCAGAGAACCCCTACCAGCTTCCACCTTTGAACAAAACACATCTTGGACAATCATTCACCAAGTTGCTCACAGCAAGCGCAGATCACTTCACACACAAAGTCAGCTAACAGGTTCACTAGTAAAGGCCCAGGACAAACAAAAGGAGGGATCTGGCATCTCCAGCTTGCTGCTTAAATAGGGTGGCTGACGAGCCCCAACACACTTCACCTGCAGCAATCAGGCAGAACTGAAACAGAAAACACAGAGCTGTCTCAAAAAGAGAGCCCTTAGAGGTCAGTGACCGCAACATACAGTAGGGTACAAATCAGGTCAATTCTTAATTAATCTCAGGAAGTTTATATGGTCTCATCCCTCATCTGCCCCACTTCAGTTTTTGCTTTCAGAGACTACTCTGGAGTTCCTGAGGAACTTTTTATCCTCCTTAAACTTTCCATAAAACAGCATGCAGGCAGGTGCATCTCAATAAATTCGTATAAATATCAGCAAAAAGTTAATCCGTTTCACTAAACAACAGCGCATTTCCTTTCTCTGCCTTCCCAAGATGCTTTTGACGTCATCCAATGGCATGACAGTGGCTTAATAAAAGGACTGCTACAGCTCTAACTTTGATTCTGGATGTCTCTGTGTTCACTTGTACTACTAACTGGAGCAGCAGCCCAAACTCTAGAATGAGCTTTCACTTAAAAATGCTTTCAAGTTTCCAGCCTTTTGCTTGTGCAAAGTTTTTTTTCTCCCACTGAGCTTTTCATTACCTTGCTTAGATTCAGCACCTCGAGAACAGCCAGTTTCTTTAGCAATTTTGTGGCTGAGTCTGTCAGCAACTGTGTGCTGGACAGCTGCCAAGTCAGCAGTTTCACCTTGTTTAGGCCACAACGCGACCATCAAATAGAAAGTCACTTTAGGTTTTGTCGTTGTTATAGTGAACGTTGTCACCATTTCCATGGTTCTTCAATATTATCGACCTCTTGTCATCTTTACCTCTTTTTATTTTTGTTTACTCTATAATATAATTGTTATTGAATGAAGTTTTCAACAAGGGGAATATTCCATTGTTCCTCTTTTGCAGAGCAAATCTGAACTCTTACTGTTATAAACACTCTCATTAAGGCTGGAAACACAAATAGGAATTTATTACGATTGAAATAAACCAAACTGAGAGTAAAAAATAACACGCTGTATTTAAATAGGAGTAAATGTGCATGCAAATTTTTTCTCCAAAATGTTGACTGGTCTTTTTTGTTTATGATTTAAAATGAACAAGACTGCACTACGAAAAATATATGACGCAACATATTTACAACATTTATGACTTGTTTACAGTGTGTTGACGAATAACGACTCAAAAAAATAATCTCTTAACAAACATGGCCTTTTGTGTAGGTTTTGAAGGATCTATTTTAAGAGTGTTGTTCTAGTTTGGGATCTATTTTAAGAGTGATGTTCTAGTTTAGCAAATCTGCAGTTATCTGCAGCGCCTTTTTTCCCTATTTTTTAATTTGCCTCTTGAAATTTCCTACCTCTTTGTACGAGTCAGTCAGTACACCCCCAGCCTGCGCCTGTCCCCATCTTGATCTTGAATTATGCACAACTGAGGTTGTGATCAAGGAGAGAGAATCCCAGTTTAGAGAGTGCTTGTGCTGTGACAGTCTAATACAATCTTTTATATTGTCTCACTTCAGTTGAAGATTGAAAATCAACACTTCACAAAGAGAAAAAGGGCTCAAGACAAGTGTAGTACAATTTACAAAGTTTCCCCCTCTCACACGCATACACACACAGTCTTTGTAGTTGTTCAAATATGTTCTCAGAGCTGTGATACAATAACACCCACCTTGTAGGAAAAGTACATTTTAAACCGAGGAAATCCATCCATCCATCCATCCATTTTCCTACACCCTTGTCCCTTAGTGGGGTCGGGGGGTGCTGGTGCCTATATCCAGCTGGCGTTCCGGGCGAGAGGCGGGGTACGCCCTGGACAGGTCGCCAGTCTGTCGCAGGGCAACACAGAGACACACAGGACAAACAACCATGCACACACACACTCACACCTAGGGGCAATTTAGACAGACCAATTAACCTGACAGTCATGTTTTTGGACTGTGGGAGGAAACCGGAGTACCCGGAGAAAACCCACCATGCACAGGGAGAACATGCAAACTCCATGCAGAAAGGCCGGGGCCGGGAATCGAACCCAGAACCTTCTTGCTGCAAGGCAACAGCTCTACCAACTGCGCCACTGTGCAGCCTACCGAGGAAATCACTTCAGATTTTTTTTTTTGCATTGTACAAAATTAAAATGTGCGCCAAGACCCAAACTTATTTAGATCTTTAGAGCTTTCCAAAATGCACAATGCTCTTTTTTCTGTCTTCCTACCAACTCAGTCTTTGTTCTATTTACTTCTCATTTTTATTCCCTTTGTTCATGTTTTTTTCTGAGAATTTCTGCCCACTTACCGCCTCCATTGTGAACTTTAAATCTAACCGAATTTTCATAATTGATGAGCTTGGTTCTATCGCAATAAATTATTCAAATATTCCTAAGTAGTGAATGTTTGAACCTTTCTCAGGTTTAAAGCGCTGATTAATTTTGGGGGATTAAACAAAAAAAACAAATAAAATCCTTCTTTGTAGAGCCTGTTTGAACTTCGAGGGGTAAAACAGAACTTGATAAGGTTCCAAAGTGTCAGACCTCAAAATAACTGGTTGCTCAGTAACTGTATTCAATGGTTAACACAACAGGAATAATTTTTAGAGAAATAAACTCTCTAGACTGAATGAACATCACAATACCTCTTATCAAAACCATAGAAAATCTTAATGAGAAAATAAAATTCCATTCAGTAGAATTAATTGCATCAGATTTTAATTTCCGCCCCAGACCTTCTTTTTATCTCCTGATTCTCGTTACATAAATGCACACCTGCCTGTCATTGTGCACTATTATCAGACAGTTGTTCATTTATCAAATTTCTTCTCCCTAAGTGTAAATATATACAAATAAAAAGTTCTGTTTTCATAACAAAAAATGAAATTATTGAAGATATTCTTTGTTGCTTTACAAATATTTTTAATATGTCTTAACATGCAAATGTTAACTAGCAAAATGTAAAAAAAAATAAATAAAAAATAAGCTACATTATTGAGAGACTGTCACTATTACTTCATCGACCCTTTATGGATTTTTAACTTTCACAAGTCTTGTAATTTGATTCCCATGTACCATGTACCCATTTACCACAACATTTACCATGTTGTGGTAAATAATATGAAAGAACAATTTGAATTCAAATGGATAGATAATGGCTCCAAATGTGTTTTAATTATGCAACATCATAATAAGATATGTGTAGATGCTTTTCCAAACCCAGTCGAAAACCTTTTCATTGCATCTCGATCAAATGCCATGAAAATCCCAATTGTTATGTTCAGTTTTCCATGAGAACTCTGTTTGAACAACCAACATTGGCAACATTCTAAAGACAACTAAGAAAGTATGTTTAATGATTCCCAAAGTAAAGATCCCAGAGGGATCTGTCCCTGCAACATTCATCCCACTATGTCTGCATTGGAAAAACACTCTAAATAGTCAAAATTTTGTATTCGCACTTCTCAGATGTCTCTGCTTTATCCTTTTATCTGCCTATTTAGAAGTCTTTTTACCACTGTGAATGCAGCCTTAATCTCTTGAGCTCCTCTTCTTTATGGGTGGAACAATGTGTCCTGACAGCCAACAGGACGATGTCCTCCCAAGGGCATACGCAACTGTGACTGCTAACCAGATTAAAAGGTTCAAGATAGCATCTCATGAGAAGACCGAAAGCGAGAGCGAGAAACAAAGATTGTAATGATTTATAAAGGAAAAGAATCAACATGATACACCATTCTCAACACCATTTTAATTTACTGGAAATATTGTTGTGTGGTGTACTTAGTACCAAAATATGCACACAAAAACATGTTATGGTGGTGTGCGCATATGAAAATGAAACTCAATCAAATGTTATCCCTAGCTTTCTTGCACCTTAACTTTTAGTTGTCCTGAAACTTTCACAAAGATCGTCAAATAGTTTTTAAAAGTGAGCTGATTCAAACATTTAGAGGATAAGGTTTTAAAACTACTACAGAAGCTCAGTGTCATGTTTTGACTTGCACCATTTGTCTCCTCTTCATCCCTTTTTGTCTATTTTACCCTGATGTTGCTGCAGAGATTATGCACCATCCAACTGTCCTTGCATTTAATCCTTTCCAGTATCGGAGGATTTTCTTTGCTTTAAGATGTTTAAAAGTAAGAGGATTCAGAGCAACAAAACCTTGATGAGTATAGGTAAACCAGCTAGAACGAGAGATAATTCCTTTTAATTTCAAGAGAGTAAGTCAGGTTTTAATAAAATATTATTTACTTAACCCTTTAATGCCATGATTGTCTTTTTAATAATTGACCTTATTGTTGGAGGCGCCCAATGGTAAATCCAATATGAGACCTGAACATGTTTTTGTGTTGGTTTGTAGTTTGTTCGTGCAAAACGTAATCATCTGCTTCATCAACATCTTCACCCGTCACAAACTAATTACCGTTCCCATTATCAACAGACAGGCAATCTTAAAAAAAAAAAAAAGAAACAGCTTTTTCATACAGGATGGCCCTCTTCACACTCTGACAAGAGCTCAAACAAACACAGCAGAAGCCTCTGCAGCAGAGGCATTACAATCGTGAACCATGTTGGCTTTACCAATCAGATTCAGATTTTCAAGTAATTTTAAAGCGAAATGAATTTGAAAAGAAACACAGTGGGCTCACTCAAAAGGTTTTGGTCAAACGTGTAGGCTGACTTTTACAGCATAAAACCTGAGCTGTTATTCAACTGTGTAATTTCCTTTAAATCAGCAGGAGAAAAACTTCAATTGAGGGCATGCACTTTGGTGTTGAAGCTATACACTTGATTATATGATATTAATTCACTGGCCTATTTTGAGTTTAGACCAACTACGTCTGGATACCTTGTGCTTTGAAGTGTGAGAATACCTGATGTTATCCTGAGGCAACCCCGATTAATCTGTTGTTAGAAAAAAAATACATTTTGATAGTTTAAAGGCTCTAGAAACAGAAAAATGTGTTTGGCAAAAATGCTTTAATCGGCATCACATGGCTATAGAGGATTAGAATTTGGTTGTCTACAAGTACGTATCTATTTGGTTGTTTATAAATCAAATCAGGTTGTCTGTGACATAATATGTGATTTGTTGTTCTGTAAAAGACTTACAATTGTTTTCCTCAAACAAGAAAGAATGAGGACCACATTCTAGGCACAAAGAAAAGCTTTTTACCTGTTCAGTTTGGATACCATGAGCCTGTTTGTGATGATCATGAATAAAATTTCAAGGTCTGGTTGTTGGGAAGAGGGAGTCTGGTTTAGGAACCTCAAGGTCCACAACTGCGGCTGTCTTCAAGCAATAGTTCTCGGCGAACAATTCGTAGTAGATTGTAGCTGATTCATCTCACAGTAGCAGGATGAATTAGCTACTGTAAACCTGAGGCCATGTTTTCAACCTTCAATAGTCAGATTAGTTCCTTGACGGTGAGTCTTTGTCTCAAAAGGGGTGCTTCATTTATCGCAGTTTCTTGTTCTTTAGTCATTTTAATCACTGTAGAATGTAGAATTTGCCTTAAATTGAGGAGCCTCGTTATCTGGGGGAAGCTTAAAGGAAAGCCACTGCTTCTCCACATAGAAAGGACTCAGCTGAGGTGGTTGGGGCATCTAAACATTATGTCTCCTAGATACCCTCTTTGTTTTCTGTGTATGCCTCATTAAAATGAGACTCCAGGATTCATCCAGGAGCAGCTGAAAAGAAGTTATGTCATTCATCATTTGTTCTCTGTAAATGCCTTGGACCTTTACCAAATAAATGAATCTCAGAGAGGCAAAAGACAGCAGATGGAGGATTTGTATCCAGTAGTTTTGCTTTCTCTCCCTTTAGAAACTTTAGATTTTTTTCAAAAACAAAAGCAATTGAAATATTCTGCTTTCATTGAGATTGATAAATGCTAACCCATGTCTTAGCTTTTATCAACATTGCTGCTTTACAAATACATGCCATATTGAATTTTATTTACTAGATCTAGTTGAGTCAACGTGGAAGCATCAAACTTAAAGACATCCATTTTTGAATGGATAAAGAACAATTAGTTTCACAATGATGAAATATCTTGGGAATTAACTGTTGCTTCATATCCTTCAGTTTCAAAATGTGCAGAAAGACTGTGCCAGACGTGTGCTGGCATGGCTTCGTATCATTAGTGACACATTCCAAGATCGGCCTTCTGAAGCGAGGAATTATGAGTTTACACTTCAGACGTTGAGGGATTTTTAAAACCTGCAGTTTGCTTGATGGTTGGCCCGACAGTTTCCTGCCAGCCAAAGGTAATTTACAAATTAGCCTTAGCTAATCAGCTCCTTGTTGGTGATCTAGCTGGCTTCTTTTTTCCAAACCTATGGTTTTGGCAACTGTTTTGTGTCGGCCTTGTTTTCTATCCCAAAGTCATTTTGTAAGTAAGCCTTTGGGATCCTGTGATGAGGCTAATAAGGTAAGGGCCTTGTGAGTCAGCTTGGAATGACTCTTCAGACTGATTTTGGTACTCTCAGGTAATTACAAAATTAATTTACAACTGAAATAATAGCTTGGCAGTCGCGGCAAAAATATTATGCTTGAACAAAATGGGATTTTCATATCTAAATTACTATAAACTATGGTCTTTGAACTGCTCCATTTGTAGATGTCTATTTAATTGCCAAAGAGTGTTACATTTATTTTAATTACCCTTGCATGTTAAGAAAGGTCCAATCTACAGTAAGAAATACCTTATATTGTTTTACAATAAAAGATGTATGAGGTAAAGATAGATGAACAGTTGATTCTTAAGGGGATGGGATGATCCTAATTTGCAACTTTCTGGTGATTCATTTGTCAGAGCCAAATATTTTTGCAGTTTTTTTTAAACTGCAGATATCAAGAATTGGACTATTCTCTAAAAATCTTGCATGATCCTTGAATCATTCAGTATGCTCCTGATGCCACAAGGAAATCATTTTGTTGCTGCTTACCCATCCAGTTAATTGCAAAGGAAGGCATTACCTCTCAATAGTTACAATAAAATACATTAAGCCTCCATCGAAGCACAGTCAATGCAGTTTAACAAACATCAGATAATCTCCATCTTTACTTGTTAATTAGAATTTATGTATCTCAATGAGCAACTAAAACTGCAGTTTAATTAAAAGTCTAATGCTCAAGCCTTGTGGGATTGATCAAGTTTGTCATACAGGCAGAAGCTATGTATTTAGAATATGTTAATAAAACAAACACAAACGTGCCTGGGATGATAAAATATGTAGACTCTTTGAACACAAAGGTTTACATGTAAAGTCCACTTTTTCATAAAGGCATCTTTACATCTAGAAAGGCTTTGAGTTTGCACTTCAGAGAAAATTCACTGCTGCTCCATCTTATTTTGGAGTACTTTCACCTGAAGAGTCATAATGCCACCAGTAATGTTGCCAGTTACCAATGATCTCTTTTACTTGTTTGCTTCTGTTAAAACTGGCCCTAACGCAAATGTATCTTGGTGCAAATCCACAAATCACGTGTTCTCTACTTCCATTATTAAAGTCACAGGAAAAATGTCAAGTTTAAAGCCAATAATCCATCAAACAAATCAATTTGTGCAGTGTGTAACCGGTCTCTTGAGAGCATGGAGTATGGTGGTGCAGATATCCGCTGCAGGTGTACTGATACACACCTGGAAATTACCAGGGTCATCAAGTCAGAGGTTAAGAGGTTTCAAAACTGGTAAAATGCCCTCATTCAAGCAGATTGAGGACAGACCAGAAGATCTAAAGGAAGTCCTTACAATACCTTATATATATTGGATTTGGTGAACTAAACTAACACAAATCAACTTTTGTTCTCTTGATTGCTTCAAGAGAAAAAAAGGTGACTAAAACTAAAGTCAAGATATTATCTGAGCCCAAATGATGTCGGATTGCAAATGCACCTAGGAATTACATGACGTTAAGCTTAAAGTTTATTGTTTCCTTTTTATTTTCTCAGATCATCCAAACTCACATTCAGACATCAAAACTTTTTCCTTTATTTCATCATGAATGAATTATTCATTAACAATCATGTTATATATTCTGGCTCTTTCATTACTGAGTAACACAGCTGCTCTTCAGCAGCAGATTTTAGTCGACACATTAACATTTTACCGCCTACAATTCATCACTGTATTACTAATTCAAAAACAGACTGTAATTGCCACACTCTGAGGCAAACCTCTGACTGTTTAAGCTATCTCACTTGAGGCTTGCAAGCCCCAAGCACAGAAGGAACTTTGCTTTAAAACTATGAGCTATTAAATAAATGCTCCTTTTTTTGTCCCTGGGCCACTTGGGGAAATTAGCCTAGTGGTTAACTTCTGCAGCTCTGCCTCTGAGTTATAACATTCCTTCCTATGGCAATGTGGGTAGCTGTTTACATTTTAGCATTCAGTTTAGATCGGCAAGGCTTATGGGATTTAAAAGTTGCACAAACGGAGTTAAGGGGTTTAAAAGTAGCACAAAATGTAGTGAGGAGCTAGCAGTGCAGTCTCATGCGAGCCAGCGAGTAACACGAATATTTAGGAATTTTACACTACAAAGGTGCTATGTAAATGTTAAGTGTTTGATTATCTGTGCAGTGTGCAATCTACATATCTATGCTGTATAGATAGATATAGATAAATATCTATATAAACATATATAGATCTATATTGTGCCCAAGCTATCAGTTGCAGCTGAAGTTAGCTTCCAAATGTAGCATCTAATTCGGAAAATAGCTAAAGGGTGATTACACTGAATTTTCACTATCTTGAACTTTTTTAATGTGTTGTATTTAAAAAGACAACACCTAGACATTTTAAACCTAACTAGATTATTCTGTACTAACAGGAGAATAAATAAAACATTTGTGAAACCTTCTAATTGATTTGCGAAATTTGTAAAATGTCAATAATAGATTCCGGAACGCATTAGATATTATTAATTTGGCATTATTTGTTATTTTAACTTTCCGTTTCCTTTCTTTTTTAAATCTTTATTATAGTTGGAGTTAGACAGGAGTTCAGTTTGATGGATTCCTGGAGGGAGAGATCAGCTGAGTTAATGTTGCCAACAACCTTTCTCCTGCTATTAACTTTTTTGCTTTTCTTTATATAGAAAGTATTTCTATTTTCCATTTTGTATACAGTATTTGCTCTATTCTTTTTTATTTCTACCTTAATGCTTACCTGGTCAGTTGAGGTGGAAATGTACATCCTCTTGATTACTGACAAATGTCAGAACCACATGGACTGAGCTGGTTACATCAGATCAATCTGAATCTTTATTTCTCATTAAAACGACTTGTCATTTTAAGACATTGTTATAAAATTGTATCTTTATTCTGCTGTAACGGTGACTGCATTCTTGCAATTAAAATTTCTTGCATCCTGACCGTAATGGTCCCTTATACAACTCACAGAACAGATAATTGAAATAAAGGCACTTTGTGAAAATATTTTCTGTGATTTTATTAAAGAAATTGAGGACGGGAGGAATTGATTAAAATCAAATCTGGTATGAAAAGAAATCTTGTAAGTCATATCATTCAGCCTTATTCAGTATATTAAATTATATGACTAACTACACATTACTTAATATTCACATTTCTTTGCTGGTATTACCTAAAAGTGTTGCATTTTAACATCTCACTTGAATTCCTGATCTACATGCAAATACTTGATATAACTTAAACACAGAGAAAAGGTTTGTGAAATGTAGAGATTCAATTTTATTGTAGGTACAAACAGGATAGCAAAATGAACAGTGGATATATACTGTAATATACTTCCTAGCAGCTAATCAGACATCAGACTTGTTTGTCTTTACTGGTGATGAAAACTCATCAGGAGAGGAAGACCAGCTCAGCCCAGTCCAGGATGACTGCAGGGTAGCCAACAAAGTCTGCAGGTAGATTTTTGCATATCTGGTGCTCCGGTTTCCAGATCATAGTTTAACCAAGTACTGTAAATAAAAAGTTAGTCAACGTTGTGATGATCCGGCAGACCATGGACTGATGGACGCCATCAGCAGGTCCAGATGCTTGAATCCAATGGAAAGGTAATCGGCACAAAGATCTTGGCTCAGAAACGCATCACGAAGTGTTACGATGCAAACCTGAAAAATTAAAAACAAACAAAAAACTAATAAGCGCCCATATTTAGCTGCACAACGTAATCAAAACTAATAAATCCTCAACTCTTTTTGAGAGTTTTGCTTGAAAATAAATTGACAATATCGAAGGAAATTAAATGTTTAAGTGAAATAGTTCTGGTATCACAAAGACATTGCAAAAATTTTTTCAGAGGTGTAACATCACTGAAGTTACTGAGTAAAGAGTGACTAAAAGATTTACTACTTAGAAAATGCATGTTAAAATCTGAATACTGTTTTGAAAGTGTACAGCTGAAATTAATTTGAACTACTAACAGGAAAAGCACAGGGTCCGCCTAATATCTGTACCAACAGTAATACAAAAAATGATGCATATAAAAGGCATTAGTTTATAAAAATCGAGGCAAATCTAAATTTACCATTTTAAAAACAAAAAGCAGCAGGAGGATGTAACTTCATAACCTCATTTTCTAAGCAGAATCTCAGGGAAAAAAAGAGAAATTACGTTGTGTAACGCAAGAACAGATTATAGCAGCCAAGTGGAAAAATTCACTAACGTGGATTATAATTATGAAACAGCAAAGGTAGACGTCATATTTTCGGGATTCGGGAAATACGTGATTTGTACCATTTGTTCTGTGGGTGTTTTATGTGGATCGGTGCCACTTAAACGGCTGTAAAGTGAAGGTTTTGGACCTTAATCTGACTGACTACTTGTGTGGTTTGAATCGGGCTGAAGCGTTGCTGCTCTTGGTTGTTCTTAAACTACCTGCTCGGCTCAAGGTGGGGCTCTTTGCTCCGACTGCATGTTAAATGTATTTTATATAACTGTCTCATAAAAAAAAGCTAAAGAGTTGCAGACTAAGGAGTTGCCTAAAAATAATTTCATACTCCGTATAACACAAACATCAACACACGTATTGACTAAGCACTGGATGGTACCGACTATTTACTAGACACAACGTCACACCAAAAAACTCATTATTGTACCAGTAGCTCACAGATATTTTAAGTTTTGCATCTTTTTCATAGTACAGATCTTGCAGCTTTGGGAAAACACAATAGGAGTAAGCAGGACCCGGAACCAATCCATGTGGCATAAATTCAAACGGAAATACATCACCACCTCTCGTGGCATATACCCCATTGCGGAGATGGGTACATTGTGGGGCCCATGTAGTTTCAGTATCATGGGCCCAAAATGGGAAGCTTATGTGGGCTGACCACATTGAACCCACATGAGATAAGCATGGGCTGACCGTACATCGGTCGGACCTGGACAGGAAAAAGTAGACCCTAGTCTGTTTTTATGTGGGGTAATGGGAAAATACTTCAATGCTTAATTTTTTAAACCAGTTCAGTATTGTTCAAGCTACACTTTGAACTCCTAACATTTTTCTTTTTATTATTTTAAACTAGGTTTTACACTAGGTGTCTGTGAGCATCCATTTGTAAAAGGCGTGGATGGGTGCATTTCTGCTAAAGAAGGGGCTCTTCCTGTGCAACAATGCAAAAATGTCTTGGAAAATTCCAGGTGGAAACTAAGCATTTGGTTCCTTTCTTGAGCTGCTGGTTCAGCTGAGATATTGCTGTTGATTAGGTAGAAAAATATTAGCTTTTTATACCTTCAAAGAAGAGTCACTCAATGGTTAGTACTGACTATGCATCAATTCATACCAATATTTGAGACTTTTCAGTTCCCTTTGACCATCCATGCTTTTCTATAATCTACCCAAAGTCTAAGGACCAGGAATAGGTTGCCACAAGTTATTTTGGTTTAAAACTAAAGCTTTAGCTGCAGATTGCAAACATCTAAAGAAAAAAAAAAGCCAACAAAGACACCATATTGTATTTCTGGTTATTTCTGGTTATTAATCAATGGTAGGTGTGAACTTTTACTTGTAGCAATATATGCACATTTATGGTGATTGGAACTTTATTATTTTTTTGTTTGTACTCATTTTTCAAAAGAAAGATGACAACTATAAAGTACAATTTCACCACACGTTAATGTTAGTTAACAGAGATTATAGGTATCATGGCTGCTTTGCTATGTCCTGTCATTGTGTCTACTAAGGCAGAGGTGTCTCCAGGTAAAAATCAACAGCCTTTTCTTAGCTGTTATTCATTTTTAAGTTTGATTTCACACAGTTTGTTGAGAGACATCAGAAAGTAATCTATTCAGAATATCTAAATGCCTCAGTTGTCAAAGCAATGTATCATCCCGCCACATTCTCTCAAAAATTAAATTTTACATCCCCCCCAAAGCTTGTAATGGTTTTAAAGTAATGATGCATTGCAGGGAACTTGCTTCACACTTGTTTTTTTTACAGACATTCATTAAAAAAGATGTTTGGAAGAGTGGATGGGGCTATTTTTGACAGAGTAGGTTTTTGATGTCCTTTTGATGCCTCTCGGTTGGAGTGGTGCCTCTCGACCAGCAGGTGCCAGGAGAGGTGTAAATGTTTGAGTGGAAAGTACATGCAGGGCTCTGTAATGTGGTGTGTACTCAGTGCAATCTGGGAGCTGACAACTTTCACTTTTACCTTGTGCCAAGTCTGTGCTAATTTGTTGAAACTACTGAGTTATGTATGTGCAGCCAAAAAACAACAACAAAAAATACCAGATGCTGTTAAATCGAAATTGTTGTTGCTGTTTTCTGTGAACTTCCCATCTCTTTTTTTTGAGTGTGTATGTGTGTATTAGTGAGGTGTCAATTGAATCACACTAAAACCTTAACAATTGGGAAACAAGGGACATATTTTTCTGGGTGTACTCCCATTCCAATTAACCAGAAACACAAAGGCAGAATCTTCTCATTTGTGTCCAGAGACATGATGTTGCCTTTGCACACAATAAACACAGAAATGAAAATATAAAATAAAAAGGTTTCATCACCTTGATTTGCCATCACAGTTATTTGGTGTACTTCTGCAAATGGCAGTAAGATCACAGGGAGGAGGTAAAGGAGCTTATTATTTTTTTTACATAATATTTTTCTTATGTTGTACTATCAGGACACGGGGGCAGTCATAACAAATATGCAAAAATCCTATTGTTGAAGTTTGCAACTTTAAATATGAAGGAAAAATAAGTAAATATAAAGCAAATACATAGCAAATATAAAGCAAATATATAGAATATAAACCTAATACCGCATGTGCTATGACCCGCATTACACATCTTTTTAGAAATAACATTATGCTAAGTAAATTCTACAAACTGAATTACTCAGTTATCTGTAAACTGCTGAATGTTCAAGAAGCCAGTATTTTTAAAATATATTTACCAATGTTTGCCTATTGAATCACATATTGAACATTTAGATAAATAAATTACAATTTTTTTTATTTCAAGGTTGCAGTAGTTTGTCTTGTTTACATATTTGAATCTGTATATTGATGCTACTCTGTGTCAGCTGGAGTACTAATGGCAAACAGCACATATTAGTGTTATTTTCCCATGTTTTATTATTCTTGAAAGCTTGTGTAGGAGTTCTTTTTTTGTATTTTTTACTAATCTGACAGACAATCAATTTAAATGACAAGTACATATAAAGGCAAACTTGACAAAACATGACAAGAAACTTTGATACATTGAAGTTCATAGACACTGACTCTGCAGTCACACTGCTGGTTTTTTGTGTGTGTTTTTTTAACTTGCACAATATACTGGCATTTGGTTACCAGAGTTGATTGTAAACGGGCCAACTGAATTACATAGATCAGTCAAAAGCATCCTGCTATGAAAGTTTAGTTTGCTTGATAAACAAGCAATTAATGAAGGCAAATTAGTCTGTGGGGTCTTGTCTACCTTGGGAAGCAACCAATTACAGGTGATGGCATTACCATTTATGCGATGGATGTTTGCCAAACATGCTTGGTTAGAAAGAGACACTTTTTGTAATTTAGCAAAGGCACAAAACAATAATTTGCTCCTCAGAAGAAAAAAAAACCCACAACAATGTGTAGGGAAGTATAGATGTGATCTGCCTGACACTGAGCAATTGCTCGTCTATTAACTGGCTCTATACAGAGACCCCATTGCATCTCATACAGAATCAATTTAGAGTCATTCAATAGTTTTCTCCTAGATGCTTTCACTTTGAGGTACAAAGGAGGCTCTTAGGCCTGTCACAGGGAGCCGAACCAAAATGGCAAATTAGGCCTTCAGCTACATATTCCCTCTAGTAGCAGCTCTGTACCGACACCATATGCTGACTGCATTATACAAACACCATAATAGATTGTGTGTGCAAGACAATAAATCATTTTCCATGACAGTTTCAACAGGTAGTTACAGTGTCTGGAATTATTGGAGAAGGATGCTGCTTTTTACTGTCTTTGGCAGTCCAATAAGAAACACCGAGCAACATAAGCCCTATCCATATTCTGAATATTTTAGCAAGTTTTAATTATAAATGAATATTTGACAAACACAGTAATTACAAAATGAACAAGAGAAATTTAGCTCCTATTTCCTGGCAATCTAGGTAAGAAATTATGGTAGGAAATTGGAAAATGTCAATGCAAATCCACAGCTACACAGCTTGCATTTTATCTTGTAGATCACATATAAATAAATGTTGGGCAGGACCACTGGTTTTCATCTTCTGTAAATAAAATTATGATTAACTTTCTGTGGCTTCAAGTAATGTTATGCTTGATCTACAATAGTTCCCTGCTGTTGAATTTTACAGTGGATACAGTAAAAATTCAAGAGCATGTACAAGCAACAAGATAAAGTGTCAAAATAACTAACACAACACAATCTCAACACAAAGTTACATTACAGATTCATTTTTTATTCATAATTTTTCCTGATGGTAAACGTTTTTCTAAGGATGCCCAGCTGATTGTAATGCAACCCACCCTCTTTGGGAGACAAGATTTTGACATGGTTCAACATCCATAACAGAAAAGTGCTTTAATTTTGCTACGTTTGTTATCCTTTGAAAATGTGTTCATGATGCTTAGCATCACACCAAAAATGTTTTACGCAGTTCTTCTGTCAGAACTGCGTAATCTGAAGTCTAATAATTTAAAGTCTAACTCTTTTCATGATCCTCAGTTTCAGCAGTAATAAGACTCAATAGCTGACATACTGACCACACATTCCTTGGAGTTTTAAGAAGAGAGCATGCTTAGCTTTTAGTTTTACACTGCATTGTACGGTACATCATTTAACCATAATTACTAAATTTGTATGAAATATATCTCGTGTTTGTTTCTACACATCTTATAGCCAGCTTGAATATGTCTGCAGACTCTAATGTCAAGCTACTTACATATTTAATTGAGATGTATCCTCAATTAAATTGAGCTATACTCTGTGATGTCCAGTTTTTGATATACGCCACCACTCAGCCAGTCCTGCAGGCCTTGCTGTCAAAGGCCTGTCAGGTTGCCATTCCATTAGACTCCAACCAGGCCAAAGTGAAGAATGAGCTCTCTGCTATACTCTGACCACAACCCAGTCGAAGCCACTGAAGTGTCCTATTCATCATTTGCTCAAACTAAAGGAAAAGGCTCAGCACTTATACGACTGTTTCCTCATAAATATTTTAGAAGTATGAAAAGCGAATTTCCAAAACTGTATATTAGTAGATATTTTGCCTCTTCCCATAGTTGAAAGACTTATTCTAGTGATTGTGCTTTGTCATTTATAACTTAACCATTCTACATTTTATGGTACAATTTAGGCTATTGGACCATGTCATTACTGCTTTGGATAAGGCCCTATTCAAACTTTTATGAGTATTTTAACATATTGCTGTTTTTGCAAGATGGTTTTGATAAAAAAAAAAGAAAACCTGAGATTTCTTCATGATTTCAATTTGAAAACTATGTGGTGAAACCTATTGGACTGAGGTTAGACATTAATGTTGACACAACTTATACTTCAGACACAGTGGCTGTCAATTTTTGAGCAAGAAACTACAGGAGTTTCCCACACTTACCTCGTTTTTTTCTGAATTTTGTTTCCGTAATATATAAAATGCCTATCAACTGAAGATGACACACTAATTCAGGATCCTCCTTATTATCATTTTCTCTTCCGTGACTGAGAAAAACCTCTATTCTCAGTACAGCTCCATCAACTCCATGTCAAGTTTGGTGTCAATTTGGTCTGGTCTGGTCAAAGGTGCTTCCTGTGATTAGGTATTTTGGTGCTGCAGTTCAGTGAGTCAAATGCCAAGTCTGGGCTTCATAAAACCAGCTATATACTGTATTCAGAGACACTGGTCAGGATAAAATGCACTTTACTCCATGGTAATTTAATTCTGCTGAGAGCCGCTGTCACATAGCATTTAACTTCTACATGGAAAAAAGGGCACAGGAGAAGGTCAATTCCCGAGAAGAGAACTTCTTATTGATTAAAATGATTTTCGAAAAAGTAAATTGTTTTGTGTAGCCTCTAAACAAAGATTACATGATACTCTACTTGGTGTATATTATTAAGTAAATAAATGTATTAATCACAAAATAAAGGAAAACTAACTTGTGATTCATGTTTTCAAAGAGCAGAACTCGAGTTTGTTTAAGATAAATTTAAGTCTATTCACTTTGTTGACTAAAATGCATTATATAAGATGGAAATTAAATCAATTCCAAGTTTATGGTTTCATTGGATTTTTGCTTATCCTCCTTGTAGACAATGTCAGTAGACAATGGGGAATGCTACTGTCAAATCAGTAGCATTCCCCATCATTTGTAGGTGATGTAGGTCAAAAAAGGTTTTATTTGTCTGTTTTATATACAGACTTTCTGGAAACCTGAATTTGAGTTTTACAGCTGTAAGCCATGTTCATAAAAATTAAGAGGTAAAACATTTTCTCATAATTTAATATAGATGCTCATGTATTCGATGGGAGTATAAATTAGTTATAGAATTTAACTCAAATACAAAACAAACAATTTCAAGAAACAAACTAGAACAAGGTTAAGGTAGCAAGTTTTGACTCTGAAATCAGATCATCTTTTTCACGCCTTTTACCCTATCATTATATATAAGCTGGCGTTTGCAGACTTTTTTTTATTCGCTGTGTTTTTGTACAGCATGTCATTTGAAGACAAATCATAAACACTTTGATGATAGATGGCAGTCGCTAATAGATGCAAAAAAATCTGTCAGAGCTAAGATTTAATCACAGCATTAATCACTGAGATAAGGTGAACAAAGCAGGTAAACAACCCCAAGCTGCCAAAGTCAACTTATCTAATCTACATCATTCTCAAGACAAAATCTTGATTAGAAATGCGCCGTTTGGGAAAGCTATAAATATTCGTAAATTAATTTCATACTTTGTTTAACCCCATGTGAAAGGGATGGCTCTGTGTAAAATAATGATAAGAGCTCAGGGGTTCTATTAAGCCTCCCACTCATCCTTATAAATCCACTCACCACTGCAGTAAAAATCCTCCCTGACTTGTTTCGAAACACTTGTGACGGCTGCAGCATTGAGACATTTGCCCTTGATGGCTCATGTCCTGTCCAACTTGTCACTCATGAAGGTGATCACCTGAATTTATAGCATGAATTTAGGCAAGAGTGGTGCATAAGAGATGCTTGGTCTCTTCTGGTGTAGAGTGTGACATGAAGGGAATGATAAATAGAGTTAAAGAGTCATTTCTAACAGCTCTGTCTGACATCTGCCATTTAAAGATAAAGAAGAGATGCCCCTGCTTTCTGCAGTCGTCCACGGTCATTGTACGCTTATAATTTTGAAATGCTATTTGCTGCAACAATAAATCCAATACCAGTTTTTTCTGCATGGATGTCATTCTTTCTTTTTCCTCACCCTAGGGAATGTTAACATGCTGCGGTAAGCATAACAAGAAAAAACAAAGTGTCTAAATGTGGGAAGATTTGCATTTTTCACTCATGCTGCCACACAGTTCCTTGTCACAAGAAGATAGGAATTTCACTGTGGGAAATTGGAAGATTTATGTTACTCTCCACGGAAAGGAATCTATCTAACATGACAGTTTAATCCTCTCAGAAAAATCCCTCAAGATCAAAAGCAAGTATTTCAAAAAGTTTCTTTGTGTTGTTGCCATTAAGATTTGTTGCTACATAATAAAACAGAAACTCTGACAGCTAATTTTGAAAAGATTTCCTCTGCTGGGTTGTAGGATGCGAGTGAGTTTCAGCTTATTCTTCTTCAAAGCATTAGCTTTTAAAATCCTTACCCAAAACAATAACTTAAATCTCACTTGTACATTTTTCAAATTAAATATCAATTTATCCATTTTTCATTTAGGAAGAAATTACGTACAATTAAAAGTAGACATTCAAATATCATTATTATTTTCTCAGAGTCCACAATAATCTGCCTACACATGGCTTGTTTAAGGTCAAAAGGAATTATCAAAATTATTTCTATTTATGTAATTCAAGTATAGATGAGAAAGAGATCTTTCGGTTGAAATGTATACAAGTTCAGAAGTTTACATGTATTTCCTTATTGTTATCATTTAGTTGCTTAAAAGCCAAATTATGTTTTTTTGCATCATTTGGCAGAAAGCATGACTGTTTTGGGTGATTCTTCAATCTTCTCACAGTATTTGGTTGGAACATAGACCCATTTATTCAAATTTATGCCGCTTTCACTCAGTTGGCATCTTCAGGCTTGCTTACTTTTTTTTTCCTTTCAAATGGTTTGATCATTAAGGTCAACCACTTCCGTTTTAGTTTTTTTAGACCACAGAGCATATCTCCACAGGGTAAGGTTTATATCCCTAAATGCATCTACAAACAATGTATTTTTTTATTGTTTTGAAATGATAGCTTCTTCCTCTCTGATTAGCCTTTCAGTCATGCAGGTCAGTTTGTCTGCATGCTCACAAAGTCTATTTCTTTGTTCTGGGGTTGACAAACACATTTAGAGCAAAACTGGTTTATCTCTGTGGCACTGAGCCTGTCTCCTTCCCTAACAATGGTTTCCATTATAGCCTACAATCACTTGGAATGAACTCAAACATCTAGAAATTGTACACAATGATGCTTGCTTGCTTGCTGTTATCTTACCTAAATTTATTTGACGGTGTCACACATCTGCAGCACATATATTGTATTCTGGGAGTTTTAAAATAGACTTTTGTTTTTTTTTTTTAGAAAATCTTTAATCTCAGAGAGTGAAAAAAATATATTTCTGTCTATGTAAATAACTTGTTTAACTCTGACAGAAAATAAGCAGTTTTGATGACTTTTGATTGGATTAACCATGGCAAAGAGACTAAAAGCCTTTTATGCTAAGCTCTCAGCATGGACTCATGTCAAATCCTTATACACAGTCCAGTCACATTAATGTGACCACCACGTACTTTCCACTTCAGAGTTAAATAACCAATCACAGAAGGCAGGTGGCAGCACAGTGCAGTTGAGCGTATATAAAGGGTGTGTGTGGGCTTCGGAAAACATTTCAATCGTTGGCGTAATGCAGAAACGAAGCGATTTATCCGACGTCCAAAAGGGCATGATCATTGGCTTTCGGGCCAAGGGTGGAAGCATTTCCGAAACGGCTGAGTTTGTGAACTGTTCGCGTGCCGCCGTGGTAAAAGTGTACCGTGCATGGCAAAATGGGACTGTCCAAAATCAACGACGTGGCAAATGTGGTGCACCACGGGCCATAGATGACAGAGGCGAACGACGGTTGCGGAGATGCGTTCGGGCAGATAGACGGGCTACCGTTGAGCAACTGACCACTAAAATGAACCAAGGGGCTACCACAAGTGTCTCCCAAACCACTATTCAGCGAACATTGCTGCGTCTGGGCCTCCGAAGCGGACGCCTGGTTCGTGCACCTATGCTGACTGGTGTTCATCGACGACGAAGGCTAGAATTTGCACGCCAGTACAGCAGCTGGACGTCCACTGAGTGGCGACAGGTAGCGTTTTCAGATGAATCGCGTTTTATGCTCCATCGGACAGATGGACGTTGGCGTATAAGGCGTGAAACCTCTGAAAGGAACCACCCTGCAACCATTGCAGGAACGGTCCAAGCTGGAGGCGGGAGCATTATGGTCTGGGGAATGTTTTCCTGGCATTCTCTGGGTTCACTGATTATTGTGGAAGGCACGATGGATCAATACAAGTACGCATCTGTCCTTGCGGACCATGTCCACCCCTACATGCGCATTGTTTTTCCTCAGGATGATGGCATCTTCCAGCAGGACAATGCGAGGTGCCATACAGCTGCCAGTGTACGTGCGTGGTTCGAAGAGCACCAGGATGAGTTTACCGTCCTCCCCTGGCCAGCAAACTCACCTGACTTAAACCCAATCGAGCATCTGTGGGACCATCTCGATCGAGTTGTTCGCGCCATGGATCCTCAACCGCGTAATCTAGCGCAGCTGGCCACGGCATTAGAGTCGGCATGGCTCAACATCCCAGAGAAGACCTTCAGGGACCTAAGTGACTCTCTTCCTGCACGTCTCGTAGCAGTTCGCTCTGCGAAAGGTGGTTATTCTGGCTTTCGACAGATGGTCACATTAATGTGACTGGACTGTGTATGACACAGTACTAATAAGCACTTACTCACAGTGGGAAATATGGCCACAAAATCCCCTTGTGACTGTTTGGAAATACAGAACAGCATGCTCCAACTTGTAATTGATTTATTTTATTTAATCTAGCAATATTGAAAAACTCATGTGTTCCCATTCTATCTTTTTTTGTGTCACATGCACACATCAACCAAGTGGTGCTTTCCTGACTAATTATTTTCTACTATGAAAAGAATACATTTGGGGGCTCATCTTGCAAAAAAGACAAACATAACAGCAGTCAACATATTATCATAATTATCAGTGTTTGTGGTAAGTTGTCTTTAAAGAACACTGATGTGTAGAAGATGAAAAGTGCAAACTTAAAAAAATGCAGGTTTTTTTCAACTGTTAAGAGTTGATAAGAATGGACTCATCTAGATGACCATCTTGACATTTGGAGGAGAAATGGGGAAGTCTGCAAGTCTGTGGACACCATCCTGACTGTGAAGTACAAAGAAGAGATGTTTGCACTGCCAGGTAGATGCTGACGAAACGATAATGGGGCTGATCATATAACCAAATTAGTTAAAAATACTGTAATATCAGTGTGGAAAATTTATACAAACTTGACTCAGTTACACTGGTTCTGTCAGGAGGAATGACCCAAACTTTCAGCAAACTAATTAGAGAAGCTTCTGTGAAAGATGTCCAAAAACTGGTTAAAAGGACTATTTTGTCAAACTCAGAGGAAAGTAACATCAACGGAGACTGCTGCCTTGCACAGCATCGGTTTTTGAGGCAGTTGTGAAGAAAAAATCCTCCAAGGTATATCATTAAACTCTGCTAATTAAAAAAAAGGCTTCAGCTAAGCTTCAATAGAGTCCAACACGACCTACATCTCAGCCCTTGTAATACACTCACACACACGCAATCACGGATATATATACACACACGCACGCACACATGCATATGCTAGTGATGGCGATTTCAGAAACTCCTTCTATGATCTCAAACTTGAGAAATGTGGGTGTTATTTTAATGAGCACTCCAAAGCATGAGTATGAATTGGTTTAACGTTTCAGTGCATATCGCATAGGATGTATAATTAATCTTGTAAATCACTTGAGATAATATAGCCAGTGTTTAATATAATATTTAAAATGTTCTTTTCATTTAACATTAGCTGCAATACAACAAAACATTGTCTAAACCTTAAAGCTTTCTGTCTGTCCTTACTATTAGTCCCATGTGTTTCAGCCTGTTTGTTTCTAACAACAAAGTTTAGGATAATATAGCCAGAGGTTAAAAAATAAGGAATAACAAAGGTGAAAACTTTATAAATACTATAAAAGTATAAAAGTGTTCTGACACCTCTGCTGTGGACTTAATTAGTCTTCCCAAGCTCCTTACATTTCTTGAATAAATTATTAAAAGAGCAGCTTCTGGGCATAGATAAAAGGTCTTATTATGATTATAATAATGCACTGCTTCTTATAAGCGTATGGTCATTAAATCTCTTATTTATCAAGCAAATTATTTCAACAGAGCAATCTGAAAGCATCAAACTGATACAATGAATAAAACACACACACACACACACACACACGCACACACACATACGCACACACTGAAAGATAACTAAAATACATTTACAGCACATCTTCAAAAATGTACAGCAATTATGACTTTTTTATGATTGCTGTCTGACTAATAAGTGTTTCTACAAGTTGTGCTATTTGGTATGGTTACTCAGACAAAGAGAAGGATTCAGATCAATTCACCAAACAAACAGCTATTTCTATTTCGACCTATGTTATGCACTTTGTTTCTCATGGCATATATTTTACTAAAGATTCAGAACATTTGTTTAGTTGTTTCTTTCCTAGATATTCCCTAAAAGTGCTACTTCCATTAACTATTTTCTTTTATCTCCAACATAAAAAGTACATAGTCCTGAACCTGTCCTAAAGAGCCTTTATATTCATAATAAGATATTTATGTCTATTTATGTAAAATAGAACTGGTGTCACGCAAAAAGTAAGTATATTTTTAGGAGAGATAAATTAAAGATTACACCACCTGGCTTTCCATGCCCCGTTCAGTCAGCTGGAAGAACGCAACAAGAACAATTATTTAAGGCAGATTCGACATAAAATGGGAATTCAAAGAGGAAAACAAACAGTAATATAAATTAACCTCTTTTCGTACAAAAATAATGCAGCTAAAAATATTCAACAATTATATGCATTGGTTGTAGGCCTATATAAATGTTTCTGAAACATTGCTCTACGGATGACGCTTTAGCCGAAAGTGCTGTCGGGTTTAGTAAAGTTATGATACTCCCTTCCCAATATGGCGATACGCTGAATGCTATTTGTGCTAATCGTTGCTAGTTGCTACATCGTTTTGACTATATATGAGGTATTTAGACTCCGGGAAGTCATTGTCGTGTGACTATTGTTATAGTATTCCCTTTGGCAAAACTATTTTTCGAGTGACTTCGAGATGCATCGCCGCGGAACCGCAAAGAAGGACCCCAACAACAAACCTGTAAAGAAGGACGTGAGCGACAGCGACAAATACGCCGACCTCTTGGTTTTTGGTTATGCCTGCAAACTGTTCCGAGACGACGAAAAGGCTCTTTACCACGAACATGGAAAACATCTTATCCCATGGATGGGGGACAAGAGCATCATGATTGATAGGTCGGTTGAACAAACGTAGACTGAAACGTTATACTAACTGTTTCTGCTATTCGTTAGCCTGTTTCAAATTTCAAGGGACTACTCCAGTTTATGTTGCAGAAGCCTGACAAGACCCAAAACAAACGTCGAATGCTTTATTTCTGTCTGCTAACTTATCTTTAGATGTGTTAAACTGAAAAATGCTACATGTAGTTCATGCGGTAACATGCTAATATGCAAATGCCACCAGTCCTTGCTAACGTCAGCCATAACGTCAGTCACTTGTCAGATAAAACTGCTATAGTACAAAAATTAAACGATGTCAAAATGGATGAATAAGATTTATGTAATATAATTGTTTTCTAAATTGAGCTAAAATCAACATTATAACACACGTTTGTGTATAATTTCAAATTTTTTTAAGCATATGTGTTTTTGACCTCTACTTTCAGTATTTGAAACATGCCAAAAATGCTATTATCATTCATATTTATTATGTTGAACTAGAATAGAAATGCACCTCTCAGATTTTGTAGCTGATTACTGATCACCAATTTTTCTGATTAGTTGGTTGTGACCTCAGTTCGCCTTTTTAAATTATATATTTCAAGAAAGTACATTTCCCCCACGTTCTGGATAAACCACGTAAGATGGGTTGAGAGTAAAATGTTTGCAAAATAAAACTGATGTTCAGAGCACATCCTGAACATCAGATGCATCCTCAGAAGTTAAAGTTTTCTTTCTCTGCATCACTGAAATCTTCCGATTCAGTAAAATCCTATCCGTAGATCAAAATGAAGGAAAAATAATCACATAAAATAGAATTTTCCCCTTTATATTTTAGGTGAAAAAGCTCAGACAATAAAGTCAGCTTCTTGTTATATTCAATAATCAAATTTCCATTTGTGTATAATCACATCTGTAGATATTACTGTAGATATTTCATTTTAAACCACTCAACCACATACTCAAACAATCTAACTTTGAGTCTTATTCACATATTTTTAGTATCTAACTGGCTGATCAGTAATCAAAGCCTGTCCATGATGATATATGACAATCCCCACCAACAGAACCTTTCTTGGTGCATCTCTGTCTAGAACACATAGGACTATTCTGGTCAGCTTTGCATACTGGCATGTTATATGAATTTTCTCTGGAAACTTCTAATTGCTAAATAAATATCATGATATTCACTCTGTCAAATTGTTACTTCCCTTTCAACTGCTTTAACTTTCTAGTGATCAATTTGACATTTTAGTTTGTTGATGGGCATCATCCCAGAGAATATTCCAACCCATAATAACTTTCTCTGGTGAAAATGATTCAAAACTGCATCAGCACTGTTTTCTTGTTAAACTATGCATCTTATTGCTATTGCTATGTATCTACTTGAATCATCCTGGTCTGCAGTGGTCCAGCCTTTGTTTCATTTGTACACAATTTGTATGTGTGTCTTTACCACATAACCCAGTTTTTCCCCAGCAAGTTAGGCTTAGGGGGTCGTTCCAAACCCTGATTGTCAACAACAGCACTCCATTTCTTTGCCTTCATGAAGAAACTACATCAGAGAGATGCCATAGAGGGACCCTGGAATATATCCTCCATTTGGGTTCTTACGGATAGGTATTTATGTGCTCGGGTTTGTGTGAATGTAACTTTCTTTGCAGATTTAGAAGTAATGATGTGTTACAGGGGGGATTTGAACCCTGTAAGGTAAGAGGCGAGTTGCTTTGTTTGTCTTCTTTTTTTTTGTATTTCTTGTTTTTATTTGAATCTAGGTTTGCTTATAAAACAAAATATGAAATGTAATCATTCTTAATCTTAGGAAGTTTAAGACAAGAATATATGTAGTTTAAAAAAAGTCTGCAAAATATCTTGGTAAGTAGGTCTAGGTTTTTGTTTAAAATGTTTATTTCTTTAAACTTCTTTCTCTCTAATCCTGTTTATCATTCAACAGATATGATGGGCGGGGTCACTTGCATGACCTTTCAGAGTATGACAGTGGGTCATGGAATACATCCTACCAGCTGTCAGAGGAGGAGGCCAGGATTGAGGCGCTGTGCGATGAAGAGCGATACCTGGCTTTGCACACCGACCTTCTAGAAGAAGAGGCAAGACAAGGTATGCAACATGCTTTTTCTGGCATTCAGCTATAAATTCAAATATGCAACATAAAAAAGTTAAATAATCGTTGAGACTGATTATGTTTTTAATGGCATACCTTTATGAAAGAAGTGGGGAGAATGGCATCCCTTTCTCCCCATAATCATTGTTATTACGGCAAAGAAAATTTACAGTAGAACACATTACAGGGTTTCCCCCAGAAAAGCTGCTATACCTGGCGCTCGATCCGTATAGAGTCCTACAATTCTGTTGTGGGGGAGAGGGGGCGCAAACGCTGAATGTGACAGGCAGCCAATCAGAAAGCGCTTTACTTTCTGGGGGGAAATTACCGAGGGGAATCCCAAACAGTTGAAACGCTAAGCCTGGCGGCAGGGCTAGCAAAGCATAACGAGCCGCCATGCTTGTAATACACTGGGGGAAACCCTGCATTAGTAATGTGAACATTTGCTATAGAGTTCACATTACTTTATACATTACTTTTTTACTTTATCTGTATGCATTACATTATAGAGAAGAGTCAGGACTGCAGGGTAGGTTTTAAAAAGACAATATGTGAATCTGGACCCACCTCGTCTTCCGTTTCGTTTTTTTGGGGTGGGTTGAAGGGTCTAGATATTTCCTCCAGTTAAGTGTAATACAATGTGCCTTTTTGAAGGTTAAAAATAGAAATTCTGTCATAAAACCTGTATGTTAGGTACACAAATGCTTTTAATGCCTCCACATACAGTTTATGTGTTAAGGGTGGACTTGCATGCAGATTCCCACAGCAATACTGCATTGATGCTGTAGCCCATCCGTTTTAAATGAATTGTGACCAGCTTCTTCTTAGGAACATTGCAAAGTCAAATATTTACACAACCAGTTGCCTACAGTTAGAAGAAAACAGGATTTGTGTCATGCTAAATTATTTACAACAAACCCTAGCGTTTGCATTTACTTGTCATTATGCCGTCTCAAGAGTGCTAGGATGTCATTTTGTATGGAGAAAGGGAAACGGGCACCGTTAACGGAATATTTTCCATATTTGAACTTAAAAAAAATAAATAAAAATGAGGACATTTTTGAAGCCTGTCTGTCACTTTGACAGATTTTAATTCACACACCTGACTGGTGTAAATGCACAGAAACTTTCAACTTTATGCACAGAATACATCGTGGAGGCAAATAAAATCAATCAATACAAAAAAAATGTTTTCTGAATATTATTTCTGACACGGACAAATACATCTTAATAACCATTAGTTGAAGAGTTATGGACAGGGTGCTTTGGAGAGCGGCTTGATCGTGCTCCAGAACGCATTCAAAACTTTGGCTGAAGTAGTGTGATAAAGCCTGTATTTTGTTAATCTATTTATAGCCTAATTAGAGAACTAGGTAGTTTATCTTGTTGAGGAAAGAAGGAAAGTAAGGAGCGGAAATGTATTAGTCTCTAACAAGCGCAGTGCGCTGCACAACTACACTCATCGTTCCAAAATATTTGCACTTAGTTTGCCCTGCGCTTTGCAACATCTTCCAGCTCAATCATTAACCCTTCTGCACTTAGCACGTCGGTCAGGAGGAGTGCAGCAGATGTCACTGTCGGACAGCGGGGAGGCGAAACCACACAAAAAACCCTTATCAAAGCATATGCCCAGACCAGGGTAAAATGCTTGCAGGTCCAATTGACCCATCTCTTAAGACCCAAGGCAGGCAAAAAAAAAAAACAAACTAAAAAAACAGGAGAGGTTGCACTTCTTACTCAAATGGTGGATTAAAGCAGTAACATCGTTGGGTTTAATTCAACCTGAGACTTCTGATTAACTAGCGCAGATTTCTGCTCTGAATGACGTTGTGAAGCTGTGCGTTCACACCCTAGCATGTGAATCGCTCATAATTCAAGTGGAGTTGTTTAATTTCATGTATTATATGTAGTTACTGGAGCCACATTAGCTGAATATTAGCTAAACCGCATAAAAATTAAATCCAGCTGAATAGCGTATGTCTATATCATTTAAAAATTGACGGGTAAAAATGAAATATGACAGATTTATTCTGACGCTGTCAGTCAAAATGAGGGACGGCAAAAAACGTCTAGCGTGACCTCTGATGGGCACATAAAGTTAGTCCTGCCAATAACCGTTTTCTGTGCACCTCCGTTCTTCTGTCTTTAAAGTGGACCACCTCTGTCTCAACCTTAATAGCTAATGCTTAAATCCATTTTGACTTTAGGATGTCTAGGACACTTGCATCTCAGACGCTTTACATCATAGTTTTACTGATTATTTTGGTGACAAAGTACTTTTTGTGAATGACAGACTTAATGACTGCCATTGAATTAATACATAGGTGTTTTAAGTGAATTATGGTGTCCTGTGCCCAAACTGACAGCAAAGAATGAGTCAGCTAATGGTTTGAGTTACGCACATTCCTTGCAGAAGGTCCATTGTGCAGACTGTTCTGCCCTTGAATTTTGGAGGCTTGACCCCATTCGCTCTATTATCCACCTGACCAGTAAAAGGGCAATAGAAGTATTGATAGATGTCATGAATTTTAAGAGAAGTTTCTCTTCTTAAAGTTTCAAAGAGCCTCCTCTATGAATGTATGTGTGGGAAAAAAAGAAAAATGTTTTCATTTTAAAAGGCAGCTTTTGTTGGCCACACGCAAATCAGAGCAATTTTTGAGTTTTATTTCCAATATAATGCAAGCGTTTTACCTTAATGAAACACTCCACATCAGAACCAAGAAGCTGTTTTCAGACCAGCAATAAACAAAACCAGGAGAGATTTGTTTGTGTGGGTAAGGCAATCTGACCCAACAGCAGGTTGCACTCTGCAAGTCTGAACTAAACGGCTACTGCTGCAGGGTACAATTTTTATTCTGGGCTGTGAGTAAAATCAATATTTGCTTGCAGCTTGCTGAACTGGTCAGGTTTAGGCTACTAATGTAATATACTGCCAGTTTTATTTTCAGGCAGACTAGATGTTGGCCTTGTTTACTTTCTTGTTTTTGTCTGAAATGTGACTTTGCAATGAACCCCTCCCGCCCTCCTTTCCCCTGGGGCTTTTTGTAGTCCATTCTGATCCTGTTCTTTTTTTCTGTGAATGCAAACAAAATATCTGTCAACAAACCACTAGAAATACTCGTTGCTAAATAAACACAAAGTTTTTTTTATGCTGCAAATAAGGTCATGTCTTAATATGACTAGCTTTCCTTTAAACTGTGATGCTAGATCTGTCTCTTTAAAGGCTTTATTATTCTGAAACAGTGAATTTTAGTCATCCACTCATATTTTTAACTTATTTTACCCATTTTTTTTCAGACTAGCCTGTCAAAGTCTAGTCTGAAAGAAAGAAAAGGAGACACAATGTGCATGTCATATTTATTTGCCCATAAGCAATATTAAAAATAGACATCCTGATGGATGAAGTATATTTTCCCTCTTTCACTTGACAATTTCCATTGTACATTTGGGATGGGTGACATGGACTCAAAATTCATTACATTATTTTGTGGCATTTATTGCGATTGCCCTGAAAGTTCTGATTAAAATGTATTTAAAACTTCATCACAGTCATTTTTTGGCCACAGGTCTGTCAGTGCACACAGTGAGAGCACAATCAACACAGATTATGTCACTGTGAACGGACTACTTTGTTACACCAGTTAGAATATTTTACTATCAGAAGACATTTGCTGTTATGTATCAAATGTGTAACAACAGATATCTTTATAAAAGTTACCTATTGCAATTTTAACAAGGAGCAGATTGTGCTTGTTGACCTTGTAACTTATTATGTTACAGGACTCAATTAGTCCTCTTTATTTTATGTGAAAATGTTAATTTTCCTGTATGTATTTCTCCCTTTTACAGAGGAAGAATACAAACGATTAAGTGAGGCCCTGGCTGACGAAGGCACTTACAATGCAGTGGCCTTCAAATACAGCGCTGACTACTACGATCCCTCACAGCCCACAGAAGAAGAGGATGCTAACAAGGAACATGGTGAGAACTTGTCACAGGTCTATTATCCTTAGAATAGATACACCCATCTGCTTTTCACTGGCAGATACTGATTACTTTCGGATCAAAGCGGTTAAGTCCAGTTTTTTGAAGAACTACAACCCATGCAAACTACTGTGGAAATGTGTTCATTTTAGAAGATTATCATCATTTATGCATATGTTTCTAGCCTTAATTTTACTGCCCAAACTGTATGGAAGAACATGCCATTTGCTTATCTATCTGCAGATATAACATTTGTGAGTTTTTGTTTTTGGTGCGCTTAAAGAACGGGGAGAAAATTAACATTTTTAACAAATGTGTAGCACTAATTGAAAGTATAGATGAAAATGATGTACTTGTGGCAATAACACAAAGTACAAAGGTTGTCAGAATCAAAAGAAAGACAGTGGGATGAGAAGATTAAATATCTTTTTCTCGTGTTAATGTTTTTGCTGCGGGAGATCTGATGTTTTTTTTTCTTATTCAAGTAACCTTAAAAATACAATTAAAATACTGGGTTTGACCAATATTCTGCACTATAAATACTGAATCAAGATCAACTGACAAAAGACATAATATAGCAGATAGAAATAGGAATTGTCACAAGAATAACAAATTACTCATGAAGCCCCAACTATTGCAGAACATAAAGAAATAAACATCCTGTGTTAATGCTTTTAAAATGTTAATCATTTAATGGTTTCATTTATTAAATCTCTTTATTGCAAATATTTACATACACAGAATTAGAGAGACAATCAACAGTCATTCCAAGAACATTTAGAAAAAGGTTCTGGGTATGGAATTGATATACTGTACATATAGGACATACGGTGATATTATATATAACTATTGGTGAAAAATGGGAAGAGTATTTTCCCAATCATCGCCTTAATGGGTCGCTTTGTAGCAGAAAACGGTAAATTATTTTGCTCTAATACTTCAGTGTGTTTAATGATGGTAATAAAGAGAAGAGGTGCGGGGCTGTTCTTTATAGCCAGTGTTTGGTAATGGCTTTCTTAGTTGCTGCCAGCATAACCTTTAAAAGCAGTGCATCATCCCTCCTTAAATCTTCAGAGGTATGCAGAAGCATATTGGAATGTTATATTGCAGGAGAACCTGTGATTTCTGCAACGAGGCTACATCCTTTCTAAAGGTCTAGATTAGGACAGATCCAGTAGATGTGGGGATGATCAATCATTGGCTGCTTAAATCCTCTACAGGATTACATCCTGTTTGTTTTGCATAAAACGAATTATGTTTTGTTTTCCCCCAGCAGATTTGAGACTATCTTCCAAGCTTGTACCGTTCATTCCTATTCAAAATTGCTTCTTGGATTGTTGGATAATTTGAGTTAATTTTTGCCAGCAGACATAAAAGCATTTTAGTATATTCAGCAAACATTGCAAATTCAACCAGAACCAGGCACATGACCTCTCACTGCCTCAAGTCAGCTTTACTTCCCAAACCACAATGTAACTTCTTACACCTGGATTTGCCTCTGTATGGAATATGCAAGGCCCGATATGGTAGCAGGGTTTCCCCCAGTGTATTATAGGCATGGCGGCCCGCCATGCTTTGCTACCCCTGCCGCCAGGCCTAGCGTTTCAGCTGTCTGGGATTCCCCTCGGTAATTTCCCCTCAGAAAGCAGGCGGTTGATCCGCGCCTTCCGATTGGCTCGCGTTGTTCGTCAACAGAATTGTCGGACTCTGTACGGATCGCTCGCGCACCCCGAAGCCCTGACCGCCAGGCTAAGCAGTTTTTCTGGGGGAAACCCTGGGTAGGTTTTTGTTAGGAAACTGAATGCTTTTGAGTGTTGTGTTGTAAAAAGATAAGAGCCCAACCATGTTGTTGGTGATCAATAAATCTTAAAATCTATTATGTAATAAGCATGAAAATAAAGTAAGATTCTCAACTGACTGACTCTGTGCTCCATTAGGTTTGAAAAAACCCCAAAAAGTTCACATGTCCAATTAAATGAAAGAACATTAAAGTAATAGATACAAACTGATGGCAGGAAAATTAATATGCCTTTAAAATAACTTGCATCACAAGGCCCAATGGCCTAAAATTGAAATTGAACTTCACAAAGTTTGGGGGAAAAAAGTAGTCTCTGGTGCACTCCTCTAATTTACATATTTGATGTAGTGGCTGCTGGAGGCATTTCCAATAGACTGATAGGTCTATTGCTTTATATTCTCTTCAAGGAACATTTGTTGAACAGTGGTATTAAAAGGTCTGCTGAAAATGCCAATATTTGAATTTGCCTTTTGGGAAAAGCTCTGTGTGGCTCAGGTGGCTGAGTTGAAGCACATCACTGACATTATCAAAAATGCTGATTTATTAAAATAAGCACAGACCCTTCTCACAATAGTACCCTCAAAGAAGTAGTTGACAGCAACAGATGCAGACAATGATATTATAAATAAGATCATTAGCCCTATTTTATGTTCCTGAGTGAAAGCCAAACCTGGTAGAAGGTTAATATCGGTGTAATTTATATGCTCTCTGTCAAATACAATTAATGGGTTACTGCAGGCATCGCTGAAAAATCTTACTCCATTACTTGGCAGTCATTTCATAACACTCTACTTGATTTAATTTCCTTTAAAAATTAAGATCTTTATTGGATGATTTGCTTTAAATCTATTTGCTTTGTCTCTGTCTCAGTTGAGTAGACCTCCCTCTTCAACAGAAGTATGGCAGATTTTTAAACACAACAAAACCATAATAAACTTAATTTTTTTGACATAACTGTCTTTTTTTATATTGGCTTTCATATTCACTAAATCTGATCAGAGATGTGACATGAGATGAAATGAATAGTATTCAGCCTTGTCAAAAGCTAATTTAAAGATCGTACCCATGGGTCATTACACGTGTCCAGGCAAATGAAATCCCTTGGTCTGGCAGAAAGTTTGAGTTTTTTTTTTTTTTTTTTTTACAGCTCATTGTGGCTTTGTATTAAATTAAAGAGCCCCTTTATCATTCCGCAAACTCCCTGCAGTACTACATGAAAAATTTAATCTCGTCTCTGTCTGACCTCTATGTTGTTATCAAGATGAAGGTGAAGGCTAGGTTGGTATTTCACTGTGATATATTCCTGAAGTGAAGAGAATGACGGAAGAAATGTGTCTTATTCATTTTTTTAGATTTTTTCTGAAATTCTGTGTTCTGTTTTCCTTGTTTGAACCTTGCTGAAATCTTGTATCATATTTTATTTTGTTTCAAAGGATAAATGTTTTTATTTCATTTTCTTTTCACACACACACAGAGGAAGCAGAGCATGAGGAAAGTGAAGAACCATTTGTTGCCCCCCCAGGACTTGCTATCCCACCAGATGTGGAGCTGGTGAGTGCAAATATATCTGCTGCCTTGTGGCTACTGTAGCCTATTGTCGTCATATATACATATATATATACAGTATCTATGAAGGCTCTATGTTTCTTTTAAGGTGAGGTGCTATAACACACAAAGTTCTTGCTTTACTGTGTTCTTCAGTTTTACAACCATGGCTATTTTGTTATTATATGAATGTTTCTAATTGAAGTGAATTGAAAATGAACTTGAAGCCACTTGGGATTTTGTAAATTGACCGACATTTACCTGTACAGTGACAACAGAATAATTGTGAGGGGTGACAGTATATTTAAAATCCATTTTACCTGTACATTTCTACAGTTTTCAGTCCATGACTTTTTAAGTATAACCACTATGAACAATCAGAGATTAATGCTGCATTCATCTGATTTTACAGTTTCTGATCTACATTAATAATTCTGACTTTGCAATGGAAAGATCTACAATAAACCCGCCTTGGTAGATTTAAAGTGAAGGATGAGAAACATTCAGGGCCAGAAATAAAAAATGGCCAACCTGTCCGTTTGTAAATCTTTGCAAGAAAAAAAAAAAAACTATTTTAGTCCGTTGCGGTTTTAGTTTAAGCACCGCTTTAAAAACGTGTTATAGCCTTCCTGCAATCAGTGGTCATTAATTATTAATATCTGGAGCAGTGTCACACCTTGTGTGTGAGTGAACATCATCATATCTTTATTCCAGACATAAAAAAGGTCCATAGTAAAAAGGTAAAACAAGCAAAATAAGAGAAAAAAATAAAATAAAGTAAATTGTCATTTGCTGTTATTTTGGATCGAATACAAAATTATGATAGCCTTAATATTTAAACTGTCTGAAGGATTTTATATCACCGATTAAATAACTGTGTTGTAAAATAGCTCACTTTCATCACTCAGTTATATGGTCCACAGCAAGAATGTTGTCAACAAGACCTGTTAGCACTTCCTGTTTTGTGATTGGAAAAAATAAATTGGCCTTTAGATGTTCCGCGTAGTTACAGGTTTTCACAGGTTAGGTAAAATAAAGTTGAAAGTTGTCCAATTTGTAACATTTGCCATTTGCAGCTCTAATTTGTCCATAAAATGTATGGCCCATATCTTGCTGAGATTGTAAATAGTCCGTTTTAACTGGCAGAAAAAAATTCCTAAAATTCAAATAATTATTTTTTTACATAAATGGAATAATATATTTTTTTATTACTATCATAAAAAACAAAAAAAAGCAGGAACCTGATTTATACTTAGTTTTTCCAGCAAATTTGGTCACATAATATTTTGGTAACAGTAACTACCTGTAAAGACCTGTGCTACATCCTTCCACACGTTTTTATATCAGTGTAAGTTGCCTAAAGCAGAATACAACTTTCATGTTGACATAACGTCTAAAAGGGAAACAGTTGTACATAAGGCTAAAATATTTAAACTGGTGTTTGTTCATTCTATCGGTGTCTACAGATGGAATCCCAGTGACTCCCACTTTCTTATGCATGAGAGGAAAGAAAACAAGCTAATTGTTTTCATGGGGTGCGTGCATATTCAACAGCCCAATATCCAGTTCAGGCAATAAAGCTTCAGTGGAAATAAATTGCCTTCATACTAGTCTTTCTAATTGCATTTCACTGATACACATTTCTTATAGTTAGGGATGTGCCGATCAGGTTTTTTTCTGCCGATACTGATACCGATCACCCCTGAGGGCCGATCGCCGATTCCGATCCCCGATACGGATCACATAATTATTATTTTTTTTTTTTTTATCATAAACACTACTGTTACATTATGTAGAAAAAGGAACCATGAATTCACTTTAATTTAGACAAAAACTTGTTTTTAATAACTTTTCCAAGAAGAAAACTAAACAAAACAGGCATTGTGCAAATTGAACTGCTATCAATAATACTATCTTTAACAGACTGATAACATATGAAGGCTGAACATATAAAACTTAACATTCAAAGGCAAAAACAGGATCCATTACAATAAACAATCCAGAGTTACTGAATGAAAACTTCCTGTTAGCATAGCGGCTAGCTGGTTACTGCTAGTTCTGATTGGATGTTTCTGACTGAGCGGAGTAATTATGCAGAACAGGGAGGAGATCGATTATTTTTTAGAGATTATCTGTCTTATGTTAGGACAGAGAAAGTTTTAATACGTATGTAAAATGTATTTTTTAGGTTAGATGCTGCAGCTTTAAACAGGTTCGGTGTGAGAGTCTCTACCAGGTGGAGCAGAAGCGGCTCCGTCTGTCAAATATTACTAAATATTAAATATTACTACTTGTAGCGGAGCAGCGGTTCAACAGCAGAACCAGCGTCTTACATCGCAGCTCCAAGACTTAAATCATTTTATAGGTTATTTGTTTAGCTTTCTGACCGTCATGCTAATCCGGGTGAGTGTTTGTAGCTGTGCTGCTTTACCTGCTGTCTGATCCTCCATGTCTTTTTACTGCACTGAGCCTCGATGTAGCCAAACTCCGTCATTGTTTTTATGTCTATTAGCTTCGTGGTGTTGATGCATTTTGACCTGCTTCAATTTTCCGCCGCAACACGCAAACGTCCCCATTGACTCAGTGGTTATAGTTACACATCGCTTAGCATTTGTTGCTGCGCTTTTGCGCAGCAACAAATGGAACAGTGCTCCATTGTAGGACCCAAAAAAGTGAAATAATTTAAATCCATCATGAAGAAAAACAATAAATTGTTTCCATACTCCAAAAACTAAATTGTAAACATAAAAGTACATTTTCTACACCAATTTCCCACAATTGCACATTTAAAAAGGGTTCTTGTATATCAATATGTCCATATGTGTCCCAAACGCATTGATTTGGTTTTAGCAGGGCGCTGGCGCCCTTTTTAGACAATTTCATGACTGATATTTATTTTGACTTTTATCTTGGTGAGATGTGTATTCTATTAGAAATATTCACACTTCTACCATCTTTCTTGGTAATTGCTGTAATTAATCGCTGAAAGCACACATTGTGCAAACATAATACACGAATTGTGGACCAACTCTCATTCCACTGATTTTTCATCCTGAAAGTTCTTTTAAAATTAATATCACAATTGGCTTAGAGCTCTTGGCATGGAAATGTTTCGGACATCAAATGCCTTATGTCCTTGAGCAAAAAGGCAGTTGTTGCTGCATGCTGCATCTTAATGCTTTCTAATTCATTCTTGTACAACTGATGCTCAGCGTTTACACATTTTCTTACACCTGAATTATTTTAATACCTGTGCAATACATTTTTATTCTTATTGTGCAAAGTAAGAAGATTGGCTTAAACGTTTACGTTACTGCATTTATGCTAATTCGTTTTTCCCTTCCTCCAGCCGGCAACCATCAAGACTCACAACATCATCGAGAGGACAGCCAACTTTGTGTGTCAGCAGGGGGCTCAGTTTGAGATCGTGCTGAAAGCAAAGCAGGCCGGGAACTCCCAGTTTGACTTTCTCCGGTTTGACCACTATCTGAACCCGTATTATAAACACATCTTGCGGGCCATGAAGGAAGGTCGATACAACCTTGTCTCTTCTAACAAGCAGGACCAGTCGCAGGGTGAGTTTCACAAATCCTTTACTGAATCCGCAGCTATGAAACTTTATTTTAGTTTTTCGTATGATCCAGGAAAATGATTCAGTGATTCAAAAGCATCATTAAAGGCCTAAGGATAATGACATTCATGTTCATGATATCTGTTTCCGTAGCACTTTAGCATATTCAGTCCCCACACAATCTGCATTAATATTTGACATGTGTGTCATATTCATTCAGTAAAAATCATTACAGTATTTATTTTCTTGACAGACTCAAATTCAGAAGATTCTGATGACGATGGAGATGGAAGCTATCTTCATCCCAGTCTTTTTGCTCCTAAGAAATGTTCTCGCCTAGAGGAGCTGACAAAGGTAATTTCAGAATACAGATGCTTCATTGTCTGGCTGATTTCATTGAATTTTTTGTTATTGTATATTCCAGGCCATTTTTTTTTTCTTTGTATTTTTAGAAACCCTTTTCCCTCGAAATTCTAAGATATGAATGTCCTCAGCACCTTGAAGCAGATGCTACAACATTTTTAAAAACAAGCACATTAAACAAAATAAAGGGAATTTGTCTTGTTGAAACTTCACATGCAGAAATGGGAGTTTTATTTGTTGGCAGGCACTTTTGTCCCCTGCCAGTTCTCTGGTTTCGTCATACTTTGTTGTATTTGGACTGATTTTAGTACATTCTTCAGTGAGTTGATGTGTCATGTCGGGGAAAAGGGTGGAGAAGCTTTAAATGTTTAATGTTCTGTTTGCCAACAACAACGATAAACTGTCTGTTTGTATAGTTTTATATCTTAAAAAGTAACATCACAGAGTTTAAGATTATATATTTTTTATTGAATAGTGACTTGAAGCTACTGTTTAAGAAAATCTTCTGAAACTTATGTGCATCATCATCACAGTTTCTTGGTATCCTATAATTATTGCCGGTGTGCTGACGAGACTAATGTGTGATGACTTGTCTTTCCTTTCCCTGTAATCAAGCTGTTATATTTTTGTTGGTGCTTTTATGTGATTTTTCATGAAAGGTGTTGATCTCTATGCAGCAACAGGGAAAGAATATCTTATTTTTCATGACGACATAATCAGATTCCTTTAGCAAAAAGCTGAAGAACACTCATTTTGTATAAGGAGGGATTTTCTTTCCAAATGAAGAACACATTTTCTAATTAGGATTCATTGTCCCATAATTTGTGGCTTTATCGTCTAAATTCTTTAGAACATTGACATTTAACTGAGGAAGACGGCAATATAGCACAACTACACTGCAAGAAAATGCAGTCTAATTATGTTTTCATCATGTCCGGTTTCAGAGATCTTTAAAGACTTGGTATAAACTTTTTTTTTCTATTGTTACAGTAAAATGTTTTCATCTAGTGATAATGTACCATAGCAGTGCACTGGTAGGGAAATTTGGGTCGATATTAAAATTTGGTGTTGGTGCCTGTGTTATGACCGGCAACCAATAATTACCTACAGTTTTGACAGTGTGTAAAAATGACCACACTGCTCATAATTCTCTACTTCAATTAAACAGTCTCCAACCCAAAACACAAACAGAAACAAAGTGGAAATAAATATCAGTTATTCATTTTGGCCTAGTTGTATTTGGACAAATGTATTACTAAAATGACTTGCATCAGCTGATTCCAAAGTCGGTGTTGTTGTTGAGGCTTCTGAGTGGCTTGCACCCTGCAGTGAAACCTTTGTATTGACTTTCATGCAGTTTTCTCTTAATTGCACACTAAAATACTGACCTCCTGGACAGTGCTGTTGACTTGATTGGCTGTTGTGAAGGGGATTCTCTTCACCATGGAAATTATTCTGCAGTCATCCACTTCTGTTGTCGTTCGTGGCTCTCCAGTTGATGCCCTCAAATGAAAGCTGAGCGTCTGCACATTTTGTCCATGTCTCTTACATAACTATAATTGAAACACGTTTCAGTAAACAGATGAACTAAGTTTCAGTGTAAAAATATGTATAAATCTGAGTCTGGAAAAGTGTTGAATTTTGAAATGGAAAAAAAAGTACTTAAAATGGCATATTAAATTTTCCTTAATGGTCTTGTTGTTCTGCAGCCTCTTAAGGTTATGGACCCAGATCATCCCCTGGCAGCAATTGTACTAAGAGCTCAAAAGGAAAGAAATGGCACAGCAGCTTCAGTCACTGCTCCTGAGGAACCTGCACCCACTCCACCAGTCCAATACTCTGCTGACCGTGAGTACATGTACAGAGAAAATGCAATCACTTCTATTGCATCTCTCAGACTACTGGGCAAGTCAGAGTTAAATGTATATGTAAAAATGAAATTCGCGATAATGTTGAAAAGACCAAATTGTCCATTGTGCAGTATTGTATTCGTAGTGTTATGGAAATGGAAATCAAGGAATGAGAATCTCTTTCAATAATGAGAGAAAGATTAATCTTTGTCTTTAAGTTTCTTTATTAGAAGGCAAAAGCGTTTGAAGACCCTTCTCACTGAGCGCAGTCAGGAGAAGAGCCCTGATCAACACACTTCACATCGTTATATAGTCACAGCAAAACAAAGACCCTCCCAAAGTCTGATGTTATCTTTACTACCAGATGGCCACAAAGACACCCTGACCCCCACTTTATGAACCATCCCTCACCTCTTGGAGAGGAGATGATTTTATGGCAGGAAAGAGAGCTGATAAGGATTTCAGGAGGAACTTCTAACACTTCTTTGTCAGTTTATGGGTTCGGGTCAAACAGGGTAAAAACTACAGTCCACACATCACTCCTTTAAGACAATAATCAGATCAAGCATTTTTTCCCCAAGATATCTTCAGGTCTCTTCTGCTATCACAGCTGTAGAAACATCTAAACATTATTTGCAAACTTATTTAATGGACAAACACATCTTACAAAAACAAAGCAGATATAATCAGTAAATAAATGGTAAAAAGTACCATCAGTTCCTTCAAAAATGAACTGAACTGAAAACGAAATTTTCTATTACAGTAGTGAGATTTTACATATTTTCGAAAATTCTTTATATTCTCATTTACCTGCATCAGTGCTGGTGCTGATATTAATTGAATGTATAATCTGACGTGCTAAAAGCAAATGTGTCTAAGTGATTGTTCCTGTATTCTAAAACCTGGTCTGCAAGATGCCAGAAAAAGCACAAGTGTGACCAGATTTTTCCTTTGCTTGTGTAATAAACCTCACATCACTGCCCCTCTTGGGTTTATGTATTCTCATAAAAAATATTAAACAAATATTAGATATTTTAATATTTAATATTTGTTTAATATTAAACAAATAATAAAGAGACTAATATTTAAATAGGAACTCAGGGTTTCCCCCAGTGTATTATAGGCATGGTGGCCCGCCATGCCTAGCTACCCTTGCTGCCAGGCCTAGCGTTTCAGCTGTTTGGGATTCCCCTCGGTAATTTCCCCTGAGAAAGCAGGCGGTTGATCCGCGCTTTTTGATTGGCTCGCGTTAAGTCCAAACCCCACCCCCCCCAACCCCCCACGCTCAAATCGCCAGGCTAAACGGTTTTCTGGGGGAATCCCTGCAACTAAATATTTGTGAATAGATCATGCTGCTGCATTTGTAGGTTTTCACACCATGAGAATCTCATACCCTTCCTTGTCAGTGTTTTTATTATTTTTTAAAATACTATTTACTACTCCCATATATGTATGGATATCTACAATTCACTTTAGACCTCCTTTCACAAACATCAGCTCTTAATCTTGTGCTGCATGACAAGTTCGTAAATCGGAGTCCCTGCTTTGACTATTTATTTTCCTAACTATAAAATATAGTGTCATTAACATCAGCCAGCTCAGTGAGTAATGTGTTAATATCACACTGTCTCTACTTTGACATTGACCATTTATTTTATCCCTGTCCCTGCATTTCTACCCTTTCTTTTAACAATAAAAGATCTTTCAGATTAAAATTAAACTTCTGACACCTAAGGCTACCTTTTTATAGACAGGTCGCATGTGCAATTTTTTCACCTCCTTCTGATAGAGTTGTAGGATTGCAAGGGTTGCTGTTTTTAATATCTGGTTTCATCTGTATATGCAGGAAACTGATGTCCTTTTAAACATTTGGGTTTGTGTTTGTCTGCTTAACTTGAATCATCAATGAAAGGGCTATAAGAGGCATCGGTGTTGCCCTGTCTTTCGTTTTAACTTTCCTTGAAAAAGTAATTTTAACACAGCAAATGAGCCAAAAAAAGTGGCCTTTGTGTTATTTATAGCACATTTCCATTTCCATCTCTATCAGCGGGTGACTTTTCCTTGACTGGCCCATGCTCTTTAGCAAGGTTAAAATGCAAAGCCTTCATAATTCAAGAGGCTGAAATGATTCCGTACAGTGTCAAATTAATGTTTTAAGCTCATAATGCATCCATTATCGTGACATCAGCGTCTGACATAAAAACACCCCAAAATCACAGCCTAAAGCAAATATTTAAATTATTGATGCCAATCTCAACAATAACTGATAATTATTTTCCACTTAAAGCTATTATTTGGTTGTTTGGACAAGAAAATTAGTTGCACGATATTGTTCCTGTTCAAAAGCGTAACTGTCTTTTGCATTCATCAAAGCATCTCTATTGAATGAGCTGAGCTGTTTGTCCTTTAAATGGAGCATTTGGGTTATTCCTAAGATCTGTTATTACAGTGATTTGTGAAATGTTTAATTTGACATAAAATGTTTGGCGTGCCTGCATTCACCCCCCCCCCCCCCCGTTTACTCCAATACATCTAAATAAAGACACTGTATTTATAATAGTTTCTTCTTTCGTCTGCAGCTGTCTACTATGGGTATTACATGCTTCCAGATGGCTCATACTGCTTAGCTGTACCTCCACCTGGTGTAGATGCAAATTCATACTACAACAATATGACTTCAGCTGTCGTTTCGGCCCCTGCTTCCTCTGAGCCTTTGTCCCACAGTGAGAGCACTTCAACACCTGCTGTAACTGTCACCGTGGCACCACAAGCTGCAGCTCCCCCACAGGTTTCCACCCCAGCTGCTGCTACTGCTGCTGTGAACATACCAGATATCAGGTATCAACTTGATGAGTATATAGATAATATTTTTGTCTAGCATTTGAATAAAATTGATAAAATGCTTTCTTAGAAAACGAAAAAGACACGATCAAATTAGTATGTAAAATAACCTTTTACATGCATACTGGCCTGTTGCCCATTGCTGACTTGCTTTGCACTTCCCTCTCCCCCCCTCCCCCCCCAATATAGCTACAAAGTTGATGCTCCAGTTTCCACACCGGCACCACCAGCCATCATTCCCCCGCCACCCGACATCCAGCCAGTCATAGACAAGCTGGCTGAGTATGTTGTGAGGAACGGACTGAAGTTCGAAGCTAGCGTCCGTGCTAAGAATGATCCCCGGTAATTGTTTTTATGATGCACAAATCTGTTGTGTAATCAGATTGTAATAAAAAAAAGTGTCACTCCAGTACTACTTCATCATCTTTAAGCTTAACCTGTGCTTCTGTCTTTTGTAGGTTTGATTTTCTGCAGTCTTGGCATCAGTACAACGCCTATTATGAGTTTAAGAAGAATTACTTCTTGCTAAAAAAAGAAAAAGCCCTATCAGAGGTATTATAGTATATAATATAATATTCTTATATACATATTAACCTGATCTCTAAAAGAAGAGGATTAAGGTTTCCTTACATTTTTTAATCTGTTTGTGTGTTTAGTGTTAGTCTTTAGTCTGTATGTTTAGGACAGATTTTTATGAAGCTAGTTAATCACTCACTTTGTCGGAACACTTTAGATATGTAATATTAAATAAGATGATATTGTAATAGTTAACAATGACAGTATTGACAGTTTGTTTTTAGCAGATGCAATGTAAAACATTCATAAATACCTGAATAAATGTTGTCAGCTGTTGATCCTGAATACAAAGGATGTTCTGGATTAACATAAAATTTGTTTTACAAAGCTGGTAATGAGCAAGTTCAGGTTTGTTTTTACCAGTGCAGACCAGAGAATCCCCCTGTAGTTGTTGCACTCAGTTTGTAAACATCTTTATATAATAAAAATGTGACAGATGTTAAATAATCATGTGAAGGCATGTTTCGACAATACAACCAGAACATTTTCAGATTCTATAGAACAATGCGAATTACATCTTCTGACACAAAGAGCATCTCTTTTTTTTCTGATGGATGAATCTGGCTGCTTTAAAAATGTTATAAAACTGTGGGGTTAAATTCAGCCACTATTAGCTTTACGTAACCTCTTAATTTTTTAAATTCCACATATTTAGAAATAATTCTCATTATTGTCTGAAGCACATTGTTCATAATCAGCTACTGGTTTAGCTTTAGCGATCCTGGAAGAGGAATTATTGCTAGATCTGAATGAAAAAAACTGAACTATTAATGTGAGCAGTTTTTATATCAGTAGGACTCTGAGATTGAGAAAAGGTTGTGTCATTCAGTGCACTTGGTCAACCCTGAAATTAGTTGCTTTGCGTTCCAAATATTCTTGGATCTGACATGCTGGAATTAGAGACTTCCTGATCCATAATATTTAAATAAGGAAAATAAAAAAATACTGTGAGAATGGAAAAGATTATCTGCCAGGAATATGGTCAAAAGTTGAATTGAGTACAGATTGATAATCATTGCAAAGTCATCTGCCATGAGGATGAAGGTATTTCCACTATGATAACCGAGCCAGCAGAACCTGCTTTGTGTGTGGAATCTGGTTAATTTGGGTCCTGGCCACTTTTCACATGTTTCTACACACACTGTTGGTGCAAAAATAACCTCCTCACTAAGCAGCCACGTCTTCACCTTTGGGGTTTCATAGACTGACAGAACTTAAAAATAGCAAGTTGCAAAATCAGCTGTGTTGATGTTTGGTGTTGTACGTTTTGCTTTGCCAGCTCTCTTATTTCAGTCCACATCTGCTGTTCACACATGCTGCTGCTGCTGACGTGCAACAGAAACAAAAAGAAAAAAAAAACAGTTTTGCAATTGCAAAATGCGACCCTCTGGGGCTGAACAATGAAGCACACATATAATTGCTAAGTGACGTTTTCCTCTACTGACCAGCTCTGAAAAGTTAATCAGTGTAGACCCGACTGGTACAAAGTGGTTTTATTTAGTTTCCCAAATCGTTGCAGCTGTTTTGGGTGAAAACTCTTGAAACTCATCACCTTATATTCCTGTAGCCACTGTGGTGGAGACAGTGTAGATATGCTTCATATTCTCAGGCGTTGAGACAAAACATGCGTTGCATATCACAAATGTGAAATGAAACATCGAGAATAAATATGATTTCTTCACACAAAGCTTCTTGTTTTGGTCAAACAAGTGAGTTGACCAGGTCTCTCGTTGCCGAAATGCCTGGTCAAGTTGACAACCGGTATTTTGTTAGTGTAGTTATAGGTGTAGCCCGAGAGGGAGAAGCAATAAAAAAAGATATACCCATGAGGTCATCGATGTAAGTGAATTATATGCTCTCCAACCTCTTCATTGAACAGGGCAATGGGAGCTGCACAATGTCCCATTTTATTCTGTAGCTGCAACCACTCCAAAGCCAACCTGCCAATTTGAAGCACTCCTTGACTAATATGGATCTCATGAATTAGGAGTGCGAGGAACAAATCTGGCAATCAGCATCCTAAATGACATTTTCTACATGTAATACATGCATGTGAATTATACCTGGTGTCAATGTTACTCACCTGCGCAGTTATCGTTCAGCTTGTTTTCTTTATGGATTATTCACAAATTATTCTTGAAATTTCTCACGCCCCAAGTTTTCCTTCCATCCATCACATTGGTCACTATCAATCCATTTATACAGTGTTGTATCTACTTTTTTTTTTATCTGTCATGAAATATGTCTACTTAGATGGAGTTCTCAAGTGATTGGAGAGTGAATGTTCAGGTTTTAATTAGTTTATAAAAATTAGACTTTCTGAAATGGAGTCTTTTTCCTCAACATCTTCAGAAAAGTAGACTTGGTTTGTGTGCTTAAGTTGGATTTCTAAACGCATGAAACAGTCCTACACAGTCTGCTTGGTTGTAATTTCCCCCAAAAGCTCGAGTTCATTTAATGGGTCACTTAATTGTCCCATTAATTAAGTGTGCTTTGGCTTATATTAAGTCAAAGCACTTATTAAAATTGGTAAGTGCTTTGACCTATATTAAATAAAACTAGGCAGTTTCAAACATGGTTCTCCATGTTTAGTTAGTCTGAGTACAACATCTGGTTTCTCCATTTCTTCAACACACTATTACATGCAACTCTGTTCTCAGAATAACACTGAAGAAATATTTTTTTTGTCACACCGAGATTAAAAATAAATCATACTACTGTATTTTTTGCTGTTTTTTTTTTCTAGGAGACATAATCTTTAACATGGTAGATGACAATATTTTCTGGAGCAATCGCATTACTTCAAGGTCTCACATGCACTGAGAAGTGATAAAGCCTAGAAATTTTGATCATCAAATTTAAAGAACATTAATTCAGCGTTTTATGAGACGCATTTAAGTTTAATTAACTTTGTAGTTATTGCATTTGAGACAGTCTCAGCCTGTGTTCGATTTAATGTGGTCTCCCCTGTCAGTGAAGTGTGTCCAAGAATTATTTTGTGCATTTCTCAATGCTACCCTGGTGTAAAGGCTTAACAAAGTTTTTGTTGTTTTTACTTCAGCATAAGCTAATCAGGAATGAGAAAATGTGTCGAAACTCTGAATTCAACAATTTTCATTTTGTGGTCAGGATCTGTAGAATATTTCCGTTTTATTGCAGACATTTCTGCTTTCTGTCAGTACCAATATTCTATCTTATAGTTTACAAAAGGCAAGGACCTTGCAGCTAAAGAAAGCTAACGGGTGTGAAAGGTTGCCCTCTGATCTTTTTGAGATGATCTTTATTTTTTCAATCAAGTCTTCCTGGGATGTTTTAATCTCTTTCCTCCCACTTATTCAATTCTGAGCTTTGATATTTGAGTTCTCTGAAGAGGTCATCTTCTGGGGTCATTCTGATTTTGTTCACTGACTTTGAAAGCATAGATCACTCACAACCCAATATGCCTCTCAAATGTTCTTTAAACCTTTTGAAATGTATCTCATGAGGCTACATCTTACCCTTTCATTTGACCTTCATCATCTCTCGTCCCATCAGTTCTTCCCACGTATTATATAATGGGCAGAACAACAACAATCACCTTACCCCTGTGCTAACACGTTTTCCTTCACCTTCAAGGTCATGTTTTGCTGAGTGATAAAATACTTATTTATTCTGCAACATGAAAATCAAAATATAGTTTTTATCAAATGTTTTTAGAGCAATATCTGGTTGATTATCTTGTCTTCCACCATTTAGAGTAACTTGCCATAAAAGTATGGCACTTTTTAATTTCCTTTTATGTGGACAAACTTTACCCTATTTTTGCATTTTCCCAAATGTTGCATATCTTTAATGGTCCCCAGCTTCTGTTACAGAAATGTTGCAGAACAGAGAATTTACCCAGGAATCTCCTTTCATTTTTTCCACATCAGCTTTTTTTTTTTTCTGTGCTGCAAAATTTTAACCTCAAATTCTGATTCACCCCTGTATATAGATAATTACAATGATTAAATGAAATGGCTGTAATTTTAGCGTACCAATGAAAAGAAATGACCCTTTCTAACATTTCAGCATCATCTATTTGTGGAACTGCACAAGGCGGCTGCGTCGCAAACACTTGTATGTGTTAAAAAGCTTTCCTAACTAACTTTTTCCGCACACTGCTGGTGCATATCTAACGGTGCATTATGTAACAAATGAACGTATTCAGCTTTTACTGAAGTCTCATTTTCAGCACCATCTGCCTCTTGTCAAAGTTTTGCCTGTTTTTGTGGATTGATCACAGAAAAAAACGCAATAAGTTTTGATGGATGTCCTACATTTTACTGATCTGCATTTTAACAATTTAAAATGATCTAATTTGAATTATCTGTTTTGCTTTCTTTTCATCTAGAGTGTGACAACAAACGAAGATAAGCTTCAGTCAGACGACTCGGCTAATGACGCCAAACTCGCAAAAGGTAACTTATTATTGCAAAACACACAAATAGGTTATCTTGTAATGTATTCGTACTCGAAGGTTTTTCTTAGTCAAGAGAATCTTTTAAGTCAGCTATCAGTTATCGAGCCTTTGCAGAATAGTGGGAAGAAGGAAGTGAATAGTCCTTTCTTTCTTGGATCTACGCATGTTTATCCACACCACTTGATAAACTGACATGTTTGGAGATGGGGCTTTGAATTTGTCTGCCAGTATTACGCCCCTCATTCATCTCAGGATGGTACTCATAACCCTGAAACTGTGAGGGACAATACGCCAAAGCAGTTTGACATAGCACAAGAAACATCTGGAGCAGCTGTTTAGTCTACGAGTGAGAACAGAGCAGAGTGTCATATTATCCCCCTTAGTCCATCTGATCTGAGAATTATGTTGATTAGCAGAAACCGATGTAGATAATATTATGCAGATAATGGAGCTAGTGCTGTGTGTGGCATTTCCTCCTAAGGGCAATGCCAACACGTAGGTCAATACTGCATGTTGTTAGCCACATCCTTTGGTTCTGCAATTTCAGCTCCATGATGTGAAACATCAAAGTGATCCACAACGGGCGCTTCTTCATTCCCCCAAAAATCCTGCCATGGCAACCAAAGAGTGACTAAAAAGCACAACATTAGTCATACACTGGCCAAGTACCCTGATAATTGATGGCAGCACAGCCATAGGGATTCTTTTCTCTACTAGTTAGACTAAGGAAAGGTAAATGAATATTGGTAAGAAATCTAAAGATTATCCGTTTTTATTTTATTTCAACATTATACAGCACTTCAAGTTGGTGTACCACACTAAATCCCAATTAAATGTATTGAAATCTGTAGTTGTAGTGGGGTGAAATAAAAACAAGTGCAAAGAAATAAATTTGCTCGGCACAGTCTATGTTATTCACTTCAGTAGAGCTTTTTTTTTTTTTTTATTACTGTCCTTCTAAAATAAGATGGAAAGTCCTTGAGCAAATGTGTGCATAATTGCCCCTGAGCATTTAGTTACTTTAATGTGTGTCTGTCTATGAGCTTTATATTGTCACTTTTGTACAGGCACCCATGAGTGTGGTTGTGTTTACGTTGACAATTTCATTTGATGGTATCGGGCCACAAATGTCTATGCAAAGATTAGACTGCTTACCTCTGTGCTGGCGGGAGCCATAAACATGCACAGGCTCTGTATGGAAATGAGGCATTCATGCAGACTGATTATTGGGATGCCACTGATCATGGACCAGGCTGGGGAAAACTAATATCAAGACAGAAAAGAGCCCAAGTAACCTATATAGCCCTTCACTATAAGGATCTTGGTCCTATATTAAGGATATTGCTTCAGGGAATAAGGCACACAGTCTTCTTTCATCTCTGCTAGAGAAAATTTATTTGGTAATGAAATAGAAATACATTGTATCCTAGTGCTTCAACTGCCTGTTTTCCTGGCTGTTTATGATTGGCTTTTTTTTTTTTTTTTGTTTAAAAAAAAAGTCCCAGTTCCCTTTTCTCCTTCTGTCATTTGGCCCTCCTTTCTCTCCTCCTGTTTCACCTCATCTCTTTCTTGTTCAGTTTTTTAGCCTTACTTTTCTTCATTCCAATTTACTGAAGAAACCAAAATAGGCCTGGATGATCAAGCCTGCCCTCTTTCAAACCCTCCTTTGGTCTTTTTTAAAATCACTTAACCTTTGTCTTTGTGCTTTCGCAGCCTCTTTTGCCCCCATCTCCTTTGCCATCAAGCCAAAGGAAAATGACCTTCTTCCCCTGGAGAAGAACAGAGTGCGGCTGGACGATGATTCAGACGAGGACAAGGTCAGTTTTAAATTAGTCTTTTATATAACATCCACCGTCATGTGTAGATGCTGTGTTTCTTGATATCAAAGTAAGCACCTTCCTCAGAATACAGTTTTAACACATCTGGCAGTGATTGTTGTTGTTTTTTTTTTTTGCTGGTAGTTTTTGGAAGACAAGGGGCTTGATGCTGTGATGAGTGGAGCTATAATGGTTGAAAAAGAGCCGCCTCCTGTGATTACATCTGAAGAGAAGAAACCTGTCCTAACATTAGAAGAGCTGGAAGCAAAACAAGGTAAATCAAAAAAAAAAATAAAACTGATTAAACTGATCATCTTGAGCTCTGCTTTATTTCCACATTACTTATTACGCAGATACAATCTGTTGACTGACTTGACCTCGAACTATAATCTTATAAGCGCTTTCAAGATGTCGACATGGCTTATTTTAACCTTTAATGGTGCAGGAAAACATGCTCAGTTTTTTGCACTTACCTAAAACGCATGTTTATGTCCTATTATTTATTGTGGGGCTGAATTTGTGGTCCGGGCTTCTTTTGCGTGACTTACAGCATCGTTGTGGTGCGACTCAGAAGCCATCCACCTGTGGCGTAAAGGAAGTTCTTGTATCCTCTGAGTGGTTTAGGTCAGTCCTGTTTTTTGGACAATCAAGCACAGCATACTATTGTTATTAAGTCACATATTGGTACTTTTTGGAGTGTGAACAGCTGCCAGGTCTGGTTGGAAAATAAAATACGCATCATTATAAACATGGGCAGCAAAGGGAAGCATGAAGGTTCTCTTAAATTTCCACTTCCAGTTAAACAGCTACACTGACTTTGGTCTTGTGTTAACACAGCAAACCAACAGCAGCAGATGTCATAGCTCCTCAAACCCTTGCATTACTCTTCACTCTTTGATTTTGTGCCTTTCATCTCAGTGACTCTAATACTGACTCTTAACTTCCTTTCTGAAAGCAAATTTAATTTTAAGTTAAAAACAAGATCGTTGACCCCTGGGCTGGGGTTGCAGATTGCAGATTTGTTGAGTACAGATTTCTGGCTGATCACTTATCTTTAAAAAGCCTGACATGCCAATACCGATTTTGACCAATAGTGATTCTGTTGTCTTAAAAGTCAACAAGTTGGCCACAATGACTCCTGTTAATTGCGCACATGCAGAGGTGACCTGGTGGGCAGGACTGTCAGCCAGCTCTCAACTCGCAGCAGAGCAAAAGAAGACAGTGGTTGATTTTCAGATCTTTGCGGAGGATTGGTAGATAAGACTATGCTCTCATGTAAGCATCGGCCAATCACTGATCTCACAACATCAAAGAAATCTGAGCCGAGCAACTGTCCAGTCCTCTTTCTTCTTAGTCTAGGTAAAGCATGTTTGTTGTGTCTGAATCAGATTCGGTTAAGAAAAAAGAAATATTACTCATTAGTGGCAACTGTGAAGTGAGAGGTCTTTCCCGCTCTTGTGTAGATCATGGTATAACATTTCTTAATTGGTCTTATGTAATATTCAAGTTTTCTAAGAATATTAGAAAATTATTCTATTTTTCATTATCATTTTCCAAGTAATGATATTTCAACCTAAGCATGTTAAATATATTAGGAATCTCTAGGCTGTAGGGGTTGCACCAATTAGTCGACTAGTCGATTCTTGTCTCTGCAACGACTTTTTTTTGGGCCAGTTGACTAATCGCCATCACGTGGCAAAATAGATTTTTCCAAGGAAATGAAAGAAGGTGGACTAGGTGGGTTCGTCAGAAAGCTCAAATTGTATAAAAATGTAAATTTAACAAAGAGAAGCTGTAAATCACAGCAATAGAGGCGTTGCGCGGCGCCCCGCATATAGAGACCTTAGCCTGCGGTAGTCAGGAGTCCGACTCCCGTCCTCCATTCGCTGGGCCCAGACCTCTCAGCTCTCTCTGGCCCTTTACAGCCACATTGCTGTCAAATAAACTAGTGCCGAAAAAAAAAAGAAGAAAGACTATGGAGTAATGTGCGACAACGAGTCATGATGTCTGGCTTTTTTATCCCACAACTGATCAGCGTCACTCTGCGTACTGAAGCTTCTAACCTGGCAGCTTTACGCTCTTATTAAAATATGGTTTGACAACATCTGTAAACTAAGTCCAAGCTTCATCCTGAGGGTCTGATGGAGCCGATCTCTGCCTCCGTCTGCATGTCGGTTCAGAGCCGCTGCTGATCATCAGTTTCCTGCTGCGCGTCGGGCGGCTTCGTTGAATTCAACTGTAACCAAACCGGATCCGTTCATAACAAGTTTGGTTTGTGATGTTCCCAAAGCACCATTATGGTCAGTGTGATAATTTGACTCCTATACGAGCAGCTATCAGAGATCATCAGTATCAGCCGGTGTTTGGAAACAAAAAAAGAAGTCCGACTGACTTTGTGCAACAAACTTTTCACCTGGTCTTCATCTGTTTAACAGGGGCGGATCTAGCGGGGTCGCAGGGGTGGCAGTTGCCATCCCAAATGAGAGCCTTGCCCCCCCTGTTGCCACCCCAGCTGGCGACAATGAATTCAATAAATAGTTATGGCAAATCGGACATTAAGCGCATGAAACTCTTTTTCCCGACAACATTAAATGCAACACAATGTAACCTGAGACCTGCTGAGTAGCGGGAAGTGCGAGAGAAGGACAGAGCGAGACGCAGCAGCATTGATGGATGTTTATGTTACTGGACTGGACATTACGTGATTTATCCATTGAATCATTAATATCGGTGGTCAGGAAAATATTACAATCAGCAAAGAATCAGAACAACGAACCGATGTTTAGCAGTTAATTCAACCATAGATAATGGTAATAAGGGCTTCAGATTCAACAGGTGAGGAAAAAGTTTTAATTTAAAGAAAACATTGATCAAGTGAGCAGTGGGTCAGTTTTACTAGCCTAACTGTTATTAGTCTGCTACTGACTTTGATAACGGTAACATGAGCTGCGCAGTTCGGTGTGTTTTGGTTCCGTTGGCACTAAAACAGGTCAAACCGCCACCAAGTCATCAGTAGAGCAGCTGGTTAAATCAGCTAATCAACCACCGCTGTGATCAGGAGAAACTTATTAATAATCACAATATAGACATTAAGCCTGACAGCATCATGTAACAGACTGAATGTTCTGTTTTAGTGTTTTTGCTGCTTTTTTGTGTAGAAAATGTTTGTTTTTTGGTGTTGATTCCCTGATCGGTAATTTCTGCTCTATCTGCTCCTTGAGCTGCTGTTTGTCGGTTGCCATGGCAACGGGTCCGTAAAGCCGAGACACACACACAGAGCGAGAAATGGCGGAATAAAAGTGGTTGGCGCTATTATTTCTTTATCCATTTGAATTTTGTTACTTTATTCTTAAATTTCTATGTTTTGTATTATTGACAGAGTTTATTAGTAGGTTGATAATTGTTGATTTTTATTTATTTTTTTGTTTTATTTTCTTTATTTTCTAAAGTTAGACAGGAAGTAATGTGGGTCAGTCCACTTTCTATAAGTCCAGGGGCCTGAAGGACCAGCAGGCATTTGGGTTTCAGCCGATGGTTTTTAAGAGTGGTAGCATGAGAACAAATGAAAGTTTTTATCTCTGTAATTGTTTGGTGAAAGAGGACAATAAATCACCAAGATCAGTTAATAAGTTTGGACATTGAACCATGTTTTGCCCATGTCTAGAAACATGACCTCAGTGCCTCAGTAGTGGCTTGGTGGAACTTTAATTGGATATTTGACTTGGCAAACAGACAGAAGTGGTTCTGTTTGGTTCTTCACCTGTTTATCAGCTTTATTGGACCTTTATTGTGACGCATTGCAGCTGCTGCAATTCCTAAAAACAAGTGACAAAAACTGAGCTAATCCCCTGTGTTCTCAAAACATGGTGATATTTATAACAGCTGTCAAACTACGGCTCCTACAGCATATTTAAAATAAAATGATTGACCAATATAAGTAGATATTCGCCCTTTCTTGGACAGAACTAAAAGAAACTAAACTGTTTATAGATTTATATCATGGAGAATTTATCAAACATCAGTTTTCTAATCTTTATTTTAAGTCATATTTAATAGATATATCTAATAATAAATGATGGCGCTACTAATATTTTTGTGACTGATTTCTCCTTGTCCTGTATTGGGATAAAATGGTTTTCTGGACACAATGCATGTCAATTGATATGCGTATCAGTAATGCATAACAATTAGCAGGAGTATGAAAGACATGAAAATAATTAACTATACTACATTAAGAAATTGTATTTAAGCCTTGGTGCTACATGAAGCTGATTTTGAAACAAAGCAAGTTAAAAACAATATTTTGTATTGTTTCATATATATATATAATAATATATATATATATATATATATATATATACTGCCACCCCTGAAAAAGTCCCTGCCACCCCATAAATATTTTTCTAGATCCGCCCCTGTCTTTAGACTTAGTAAAAGCGGGAGAAGGGAGGGGGTGTCAATATTTGTAGTAAAAATAGCTGATGAAGCCTCCAAGTCGTTCAGTTTTTTTGCGCTTGCGTCACTATGACATCACCGCGACTAGTCGACATCGACTTGACTATTGTCATGATGTAGTCGACCTTAAAAAATATGTAGTCGTTCAACCCATAGGCTGTTTCACTTGTTGAAATGAAATTCTGAAAAGAAAGACAGCACTTCAAATTCATTTTTACATGTGTTCATTGTCATCGGATGCCAATGGATTCAAATTCAGTATTTCCATGAAGTTGATTTATTAAGCAAGCTTGTTGTCAAGCGTGGGCCGTTACAGCCTAATATAACCTTTTACAGGCTTTAATTAGTTGATCAGCTTTTATCACTGCAGTTAATAAAACCTGAACAGGTGCAGGGGCGGCTGTCCTTGAACTCTTCGTCACAGTTATCATACTAATTTTCAAATTATGAAAAGGTAAGTAACCAACAAAATAAACTCTTCAGCAGTATCCCATGACTTCATGTTCTGTCACCATTTTTAGTGCGGTGAATTCTGAATGGCGTACTAAATCTTTATTGCCATGCATATCAGATTTTCCTGATTTAAATCATCTTGTAAGTAGTTTCAACAAATGCCCTTGAGACAGCCTGTTTCTTTAAAGAGAGAAATGTTTTGCATTTTATTATAGTTACCGATTAGATCAAAATCATAATAATGACCTTTTGACAAGAAAGACAGCTGTTAAATTGAACCGTAAAAGACAGATGGACGGTCAAAGACAAATGTGCTACTTTCAGCCTCAATGAGGTTGTCAGGTTTCTTTAGGTTCACTGGAACAGTTTTAGAATCTAATGGCCTTTTTTTTTTTTTTTTAATTGACAGGCGGCCAGAGAAAGCGGCGGCAGCAGCCTAATAAAAAGCTGACCGAATTGCTTCTGCTGTGCAGCAATGTGGCTGTCAGTCAGTGGGCCTAACTTGATCAGATAGCATAAGGATCAGTAGCAGACAGCAAACACTTATCTGTGGTGATGACATGAAGAAAGGCCACCCACATTAAATGGTATTTGTGATAAACAAACTGGAGATGCAAACATTTCCCAGTAGATGTGCTGTTCTGATTGTGGGCAACTGGAAATGATTATCGATGTGTAAATCGTACCAGATATCTCTCATTTTAGTTCACATTCCGGGGTTGTTTTAAACAGTTACAGACTTTGATGGTGATATAGTTTGACTTGTATGATTAACCAACCAAGTGTGATCAAAAGTGAATGACTTTCATTACCTTTTTATTTTCTTTTTCTTTTTTTTTTTCAGTTCACTTCTCCCCCCTTTTATAGAATGCAATTTATTTTTCATTTGAATTCTGTACGATAAAAATATATTTTGTCTAAAAGAAAACAATATAAAACCTTTTAAGACCATAAACATTGACAGACCCCACAGATTGAGCTCTAGAGTATTCTGGACTTGATTTAAGTGTTTTAGTTTCTAACATATATCTGACTTCACTACTATAAACTCACAACTTGTCTGTTAATGTTTTCATCTACAGACAGCAGTTTACTAATTAAATGCATGGCCTGTATTGCAATTTTTAAAAACCATGTGCTAACAGTAGGCTGCTGTTAAAAACTGGTATACCGTTTGTCATCTGTGTCTCATATGCTGATCATTTAAAAAATACCTAAAATGAGAATTCTAATCCAGTACTTGGAATCAGATCTGCTGTCCTTTTCCATCATTTTCATGCTGCAAAAGTTTCCAAAATTAATTGGACAATAATTATATACCAAATTCTTGTCCCATTTTTCCACAGCTTTTATATTCTTATGCATCTAAGATGATTCTGAAAATACAACAGCGAGACGAATGGATGCCGATATTGTGTTGTCATTGTCTGGGGTACAGATGGATTCTACTCATCCTGGCTGCTGTTCACTGTACTCAAGTGTGATTTGCCTCAGCAGCTGCCCTATTTTTAGCGTTTAGAGATTCCTGTATCCCCAGCGGTTGCATAACCTAAAAAAGTGGGGTTTGGTTAGCATTTTCTTATATGAGTCTACATTGGACTTCCTTTGTTTTCATTTGTCTCTTGCACCTCATCATTCCTTGGTGTTCTTCTTTACCTTTCTAACCCCAACCTCCTTTTACTTTTACTGCAACTTTTTCTTTCATTTACCAAATAGTTTCTATTTTCACTATTGCCAACATGTATCGTCTCCCATAACATATTTTCTATCCCACTTTGAATTTTTCTGTATGAACCCTTGAATACATGACATATGTATCACACAAAATGCAGTTGGGTGTTACAATTTTTTGCAGAACATCTGTCAAACTTTAGCTGTTGTGAACTTAGAAAATTCCCTGAAATTACTTTGGTTAAATGTGTCTGTAAGTGGAAAAGTAGTTTCGGTTTCTTTTTTTTTTCTTTCTACTTCTTGTTGTTGAATGTCTCAGTGGTCGAAACATAAGAGGAAAGTGACCACCTTCCAAACATTTCTCCTGAGTTTCCTTGTTCGTCTTGTTGCCTGCAGCCAAGCAGAAACTGGAGGATCGCCTCGCAGCTGCAGCCAGGGAGAAGCTGGCCCAGGCATCTAAGGAGTCCAAGGAGAAACAGCTACAGGCGGAGAGGAAAAGGAAGGCAGCGCTCTTCCTGCAGACGCTCCGCGGTCCAATCGCTGAAGACCCTGAGGCCAAGAGAGCGGAGCTAGAGTCATATACACAGCAAGAGGTAAGAACGGAGGTCTTCGTGATAGGTCTTTTTCTCAGAATAAGTTTGGAAAGAGTAAACACTCACTGACAGTTTACATGATTTCTAAGAAGATGTGCTTGAAAAGTAAATTATGTTGAAATAATTTTGTATTTTGCGCTGAAAAGCATACAGAATATTTGAGTGTCACATAAAACCCCAAAAAACCTTCCGCGTTTTATTTTTGAGTCGTCCTCATTCCCTTTTCCCCCACAACTTCCTTTTGTACCAAAGTAGCTTGAGGTCAAAGCATGTTGTAACAATTTTGGAGAGTGATTCAAAAGTGGGGAGAGACAGTGTTATGTTTTATTCACATGGGACCAGTTCCCTTGTATCTTTTTTGCCTAAAGTGTCTGACACGTCTGCATACCGTCCTACCCGGTGACTAACCATATCTCGTCTTTATTGCTTCTGCTGTGCTTCAAATACCTTGAATAACCTTCAACTTAGTCTCACAAAGATTGTCCCTAAAAGTTGGGTCATTGCCAACCGCTTACTGACGAAATGTTATCAAGGAAACTGTAACTATTTGAGTGCAGACTTAAAAGTAATTACTTTGCTTTCAAATTCCTGAAGACAACAATGGAGTTTGGTGTGTGGCTAAACCTCTCCAAAGCAGTGCTGCTGTACTCTAATATTTTCTATCATGAGACGGTGCGTGTCACAGAAGTCATCCACAAAATATGGAATGAAACATATATGCTGCAGAACGCCAATGTATGAAGGTGAGATGTAATTTCTGTGTTAAATTCAAAGACAAACTTGATACATTGACATATTGAGAATTTTTATGCGATTTTGAAAATATGAGTCTCATTTTATTTCTTTTTACCACTGCTGAGTGCAAGCCATCACTGTGACCCTTTTAGGCTTTCGTTGTCATAAATGTTTTGTAAAGCAACTCTTTTCTACAGGAGAAAGCTTTACGTGTGACAACAGGTGTCAAAATATTGAAAAGGAAAGGTGGGTAATTAAAGCAACTTTTTGAAAATCATCTGCTCACTTTTTTCCCATTATAGCACAGAATGCACACTCATACTCTACAAGGCGACAGGCATTAATCATTTTGACATTGCACTTGTGCATGTCACTTTTTACTCGTATGTTGGATAATAACATCTCAAAGTGTCAGCTTAATAACAATTTACAAGTCTTTTCTAACACAATTTTCAAAACAGAACCTCGAATAACATCTAAGACAGCAAAACTTGCATAAACATTAACTTGTCACTCTCATTTTAATGAGAAGTGATGAGAAAATCTTTCAGACTGTTTTCTATTTTACATTTTTGTTTCAAAAACTGAACTCGTAGCCTTAAGATGCCTTAAGTCCATCTGCTGAAGTCCCATTTAATGGAGCAAGGCTTTTTTTTACACTAATGATTCCATCTTTCACTCATTCAGAGGAGCAAAGCAGAAAGTTAATACATTCTCTGGCAGAAATTGCAGCTCACCTTTGATCTTGTTTTCCATTTTGTAATTTATACTATTGAAGCTACTATAGTAGGTGTTTTGCTGTGTCATAGCGATTATCGAAGAACTAGGTGCACTATTGCCACCTTAGTACTAATTACACCTTAAGTACTGTTCACATGGTAAGCTTTATAGACTGTTCACATTGCATGGGTAAGACTCAGTGCTTGGGGAAGAGCGTCTTTTCAAACTACACCTTGAACACAGCATACGGCTGTCTGCCAAAGAAAAGCCCTGGCACCTTTATTCACTAATGATGAGAAGGAGAAGAAAAAACCCCATCAGCGATAATCTCATCTAGCTATAAAAGTTGGGCTTGCTCCCCAGCTGCTGTACTGAAACAACAGTGTCTTCCACACTGATGTGAGACGGCACAGAGCTGTGTGGCAGACTGAGAGTCTGCTCTGAAATTAAAATCAGTCACGGCTCAAGCAGCTCTCTGTGATCAGGTTTTGGTCATTAGTGCATAAACACACAGATATGGATGTTCCTTTTGTTTTGGTTTGTGGAATTTCTTCTGATGAAATGATTTGAACTTCCTCCTCAGACAGCTGCTGCCCTCAAAGTTAAGGGAATAAAACTGTTTCACATCCTTCTAGAGTAGAGATTGTCCTAGGAGGGGAAATTCAGGGTAGTTGGAAGTATGAACATTTAGAATTCATGTTTTCTTTATTTGTATTTAGATTTTATTATTAAAGTTTTGGCCCATTTTTTAAAATCTTTTTATTCTTTTTCCTTGATTGCTAATTGCAATTTTTTTGTTCATTTTAATTTATTTCACATATTAGTCTTACCTGATTTTTAGCCACCAGATGTAGATGTCTTGCATTGTCTTATTTTCACTTTTTTACTTGACCATTCCAGGGTTTCCCCCAGAAAACCTGCTTAATGTCACAGGCAGCCAATCAGAAAGCGCGGATTCTCCGCCTGCTTTCTGAGGGGAAATTACCGAGGGGAAACCCAAACAGCTGAAACAGCGCAACAGGCAGGGGTAGCAAAGCATGGCGGCCTGCCATGCTTATAATACACTGGGGGAAACCCTGCATTCTTTTCTTTGATTCTGTAATCTTATCAGAACGCCATATTACCTCATTATAGACAATTATGCTTGCTACTGGGCTTCCTTTGCGGTCATAGCCATTTGCAGTTCTGGTCATGTGAAGTCTGTGTGTGAATGTGTGTGAATGTGCCTGTAAGTTATCCTTTTCTTTCTGTTGCTTTATGTTGAATGTTTTGTCCTACATTCTTTCCTGTTGGGAAAGTTCTTTAGAAATAAAGATTGATTTATTTTTAGTTGATGTGCATCCCAATACAACAACAGAAAAAAATATAAATAAATTTATAGTACAATAGTCCATCCAAATCTCAATCTGACAAAAAGGCTTGTCTCTTTAAACAGTCCATCCTGACATTCCCCATTGTACATTTACATAGGTCTGAAACTAGCCAGTTTCATTCCCTCTCTTTGTGTGGGAAGAGGTCTTTTGTGACAGAGCTTTCTTATAGCTTTGGATATAAACAATATAACTGATTGGGGTGAAATTGAGGGGTTTGTAATATGAGGCTGGCAGCGGGAGTGAGAAAAAAAAACATTCATTGCCACAGGAGGGCTGTGAAAGAACAGTGGCAAATTTCATCAGAGCAAAAGAAACATCTATCTTGTCACATTTTGTAATCTAAAGGTCGGAACACAATCCCGACTAGAACTGTCTCTACCTTATCTTTTTTAATATCTATTTATATTGTTATTTCTTATGCCTTTTAAATTTAATCCAACTTTTGGTTTGATAAGACACTTTGTCCATAACTCTTGTACAATTTCACGGTGTCTTGAAAATATGCTGCATCCTCACCAACGTGGAAACCCTTACTAAACTGGAAGATCCACAGGCGATGCCTGCAGTGAAGCCAGTTTGACATCACCATGTAACACAAATAAAGAAGAGCCTGTTCAAAGAATTATGTACTACCTCAAAATTAATCAACTTTTTACATTTAAAACTAGACAAAGATCCCAAAATCATATCGCAGTTTTGGATATAGCTCGCCAACATTATCCTCCTAGAATGGCTCCAACCTGAACCCTATTGAAAAGTTATGGTCTGTCCTCTGCGAAGGAACCAATCAATCAATATAAGCTCCAACATTTCTTATGAGATTATAGTCACATGTTCAAGCAGAACTGGGCCAGGATCTCAACATTGCTAGAAAAAGCATGCGTTTTCTCTACAGCCTAATAAAGGACAGATTGTGAACATTTGATGGGGTGTGTGTTTACACTTGACCCTGTATATATCATTTTCACAATAGTTTCAGTAAATGAAACCTATAATAAAACAGAACTTGTGCAACCAATTTTTCTTTTAAAACTCTTGAATGTATCTTTGTTCCACCATGGGAAAGGAATGGCTCAAAATGCAGAATTAAACATCCTCAAAATAATGCCATTCGTGCACCTGACTCTCTGTCTACATCTAAGCAGCACTGTAGTGATTCTACTGGCCTCATTTCGTTTTGTGGAATGTTTTTCTTCTTTTTTTTTTTTTTGAATCAGTGGCAGTTATTAACATGCAACCCCACATTAGCGTATAACATCTCTAAATGGTATCACATAGAAGACACAATTGACATCCACTGCACATTGAAAGTTTTTTTACATTTTTTTTTTTTTTATGCAGGATGAAGTGTAGCGCACATAATGATGAGCTGGCAGGCTCGGCTTAGACACTTTTCATGTGGGCAGCTTTATTCCAGGGGTTTCATTCCGTCATTAAAAAGAGAAGAGGCTGCATTTGTATGCTGAATAAGTTTATCATCCTGCAGCTGCTGGCACCGATAATGAATTCTTGCATCTTTTACTTCAAAAAGGCACACTTTTTACTAACAGATCCAGATAATCCATAGAGTTCGTGGTATTCTTTTTTTTTGCCTTTATTTCCTCAGGTGATTTTGGTGTCAGTACTTCTTGTATATTCTACACTCATAAAAAGCTTTTTTTTTTTTTTTTTTTTGCTATGATGTTACCTGTTTATCTATTTTCCTCTCCAGTGGCAAGGCAGGTGTAGTAAATGTTATTAAATACTCAGAGCACAGTGTGTGGAGGTGATGAACCAATCAGCTAGAGTGACTGGTAGTAATGAAAACTGACGCTTAAATCTAGAAGCTTTTTCATTTAGCTACAGTTTGTCTTTTCTCCTTTAGCAAAATGAGATATGTTTTATAGGGTTTTTTATTTAGGATTCATAGAGGCTTTTCAAGCTTTTGTCATATCAAAAACGTACTAAAAGACAGGAGTTCTTTATAGTGTAAATAAGACACAGCAGCCATTTGATGTGTAGATGGAACTTTCGTATGATGGATGTTGGATGTCTGATCCTCTTGTTATCATGTCAGGTGCACGCATACTGGCCTGCTGCCTAAAAGGCCAGGTGGCCGTAGGTCGGCTCTTGTCACTGCTGCAGCAGCGCGCTCATTCTAGTCTGTGGCTGCTGCAGTGGCCCTCGGGGTGTACTCATCCTCTAGGAGTACAATAAATATTTAGTGTAAGGGCTTAGCGATCAGTAAATAGATGCAGTAATTCATAAAAACATTCATGCCCCTAGAGCTTTTTTTTTTTACATCATCACTCTGCAACCAGAATTTGTATGTATTTTATTGGGTTGTTTTTATTTTTGGTGTCGCATAATTAAGTGGAACAAGTGATATATTGTTTGAAAAAAGTTTCACTTGTAACGGAAGTTGATACGTGCAATTGCGTTCAGCATCCTTGACTGAAGCACTTTTCTCTGTGCTTACATATAGCAAGTCTTCTGCTGTATGTTTCTATCAGCGTTACACGTCTAGAGACTAAGAAAACTTAGAAAATCCTTTGCAGAGTTGCTCAAGTTCACCTTGTCTGCCTTTACTGCATCTGGCAGTGGGAGTACAATATGTACAAATGTACCAATTTATTCAATAAAGTTAAAAAGACATTGGATTTGCGGAGAACTAACCCACTAGTGGGAAGTTGTTTTAATTCTGAGTGTATGTTTCTGCAGGTACATTAATGCTTACAAGATCCTCCTAATTAGAGGACTTGTTCAAAATCAAACATGGAGTCAGATGAAGAAAAAAACTGCAGCCTTGTGCATCGATTTGTTCGTTTTGTAGAAGCGATTTTCGGAGCCAGGTCGAGCTGAATTCAGAAATGCCTAAAGGTGACCGAAGCTGCTTCATTTTGGCGAAGAAGTGAATCTCGAAACATTGATGCCGTCTATGGATAGCACAGATAGCGTTGTGGCTTCCTGTGAGTGGATTGCAGACCTGAGGGCAGATGCTTACACCATGTGTTTGTAGGGTTGGTTGCAGTAGCCGTCTTGGATCCACTGATGCGAACGCTGCATGTTTCCTACAGTGTTTATAGTGTTGAATATGCAGCATGATTGGAGTAGGCAGTGTAAGCTGTCATGAGAAGACCAAACCCTCTGGCTGAGCTACATAGGCAGTTTTTTTTTCTGCTGCTGTTTATAATATTCTGAAGTAAACGCGCCTTGTGATAATCTTTAAATTTTCCAATGTACAGGGATTTTATATTTTATTTTATGTTTATTATAGAACACAGGGAGAGGATCTTGAGTTTTATAATTGCTATCAGTGAGAGATTTTACAACTTCTCAGCTCATGTTGGGGTCTTAATTATTATGCAGTGTGATAACGGCTTCTCTTTTTCTCACAGTGAATCCTTTTGATAATGTCTTGTTAATTAGTAAGATGCCCACTGCCTACTACTTAGATAATTACTGTTTATGGTTCTGTTTTTAATATATTAAAAAAAAGGAAAGTTTTTTTATACAACAGCCTCTCATCCCTTCTGACCAGTCTTGTCTTTGTTTTGTAACTCTTATCTGATCTTTCCATATGAAGATGCCAGGTATATATATATCTTTTTTTCTTTTAAACCACATCCATCTCCCTTTCTACCATTTCATTATTTTTTTGGTGCTAAATCACACACCTAAATAATGTTTAAATTGAGCATTGGAATAAATGTTTTCCTTTTCTCACTCTATTGTCTTATGATGAGTTTTTGTTTCTCTCCTGCCAGCTCCTTTACCAATTTGCCTCCTTTCATCTTCTTTCATCATCCCCAGCTCCTTTTTTCCCCGTATGCTCCACCTATTGCTTACAAATTTAAGTTCACGCGTCAAAGGTGGCTGAATTGGAGAAACGCATCCACTCTGTTTCTATTGTGTTGAAAAACTGCTACTGTTTTAAAGATAGTCTTCAGCGCCCTCTAGGCGCTTCACTCCTGATGAAGATGTGTTTAATGTTTTAAAATGAATTAATCTTTTATTGTGGTTCTATAATTTTAACAAAAAAAATGTTTATTTAGCTGGGTAGGAGCTCCATGTTGAGCAGAATTAGTTTCTACCAAAATCATTGATAACTAAATCAATGACTGAAGCATGTTTGTAATTTAAATTTTTTAATTAATAAGTGTGACTTGGAAATTATCATTTGAAATACTTGACTTTGTTTTCTTGGGAAACGTAACACAACTTGGAGATTATTAGAAAAATAAAAAAATGTATACTACGTTTATTTTGTTGCAACAAACGGGGAGCAAGATTGTAAGACTGGTAGAAGATCTTTAAAGCTCAGACTTATGGAATTAAAACAAAAAATAAACCTTTGAGGCAACGACTATTAGACCCATTCAACATGCCAACCTCTTTTTTGGTGGTGAGACTTCCCTGTCATTTCTGTCGATCTTTTGAAAGGAAATAGATTTTTTCATGCACAGACATTGAATCAAAGGTCTTAGAAACTGCCCTCCAAATATGTCCAAGTAACCCATTAATTTCAAATTGCTCCCCCATATGAAGTTGGTATGATTAAGTTGTTAATCCATTAGATGATTCATTTTGAGGTTTTTTGCTTACTATCATTTTCACTTTACTTGAGAAAGGGAAACATTTATTTAATATACATTCATATGATCAAAATAATTACAAAAAGTTCTGCTCCCAAGTTTAATGTAATGTGAAATAAATATATTTTGCTACACCTCAGCATACATTGACTAGTATTAATATACCTGACGTATGTTGAAAATTATTGGACTACATGAGTAATATTTTCTAAATTGTTTATTGATCTTTTACTATATAGGGTATCCGTTTTTGAAAATTATGCACTTCAAATGTATTCAATTATGAATTAATACTGATTTGTTTTTAAATAAAATTTCCTGTGTGACATTATTCTTCAAAAACACAAAAAAAATTTAGGCTTTTTAATGCATCTTCACCAGGATTGCCAGGGAATGTGGATGACGCTGTAAAACTCACTGTTCATAATTGTTATAAGAACAACTTCCAGTTGTTCTTATAATTTGATCCATTATGGTGTAACATTCCATCCTGATGCTTTTGTCAACATGTCCCCTGTAAGAATACACACACATTAAAAATGTATAGCCTCTGAAGCACTCTGATGCTGACAGTGACATGTTTATTTCATGTCAGTTTCATTTTTTCCCCCAACCTTAATCCAGCAGCAGATAAATCTACAATGTGCAGGCAGGCTCACATCGGGGTAATTAGTTGCAATTTACAACTGACAGTTGTAACTGTGGATATTCTCAGAGGGGCTGTGATGTCACCCACACCCTTTTCAACAGCTGAGTAATGCTTCCCCCTTTTTCTTTAAGGAAGAGTCTGAATAATGACTCCCCAAAATCGTATGCGTCTGACTCAGCATTTAGGAACCCATGTCTCTTTCAGTCAGTATGCTATGTTATAATGATACCCACTTAATAATAATAATAATAATAATATATAATAATCATCTGCTTCACTGTACATCTAGATTATTTGGGGTAAAAAAATATTTTACAAAAATTCTTTTATTATAAATTGTGATAAGTTTCAGGGATGCGAATATTTATTAAAACCATCTCAATGACACAATTACGCTCTCGGCAAAAAGTAGGTCCTTATTTTCCCCTGCAGAAGCTGCCTCCTCAAGATCAAATAAATGCAATGTTTTGTTGTTTCACCAATTCAAAGTTCTGCGATCAGCATGAGTTGCATTAATATGTAATGTTGACAGGGCTACACATGGAAGTATTGAATAAATAAATCCTTAATCAGCACACAGCCTTTCATTTCCTGAAGGAGACGGGCCTCAGTATTGATTTTTCGCTGACGTACATTAGTTTTGGGAATTCATTGTCACCAATGTCAATATAGGGGACTGAATGTCTAATCTGATCAATCATTTGTCCAATCTTTTCTCTTTATCTTCAGATTGTTTAATTGTAAAATAAAGCCGCTTGTGTTAAAATGGTGTCGTTTCTTCTCTTTCTCTTTAGCTGGAGGAAGCCTATTCTACTCTGTCCGGTTCTGGATCTCCTCAGTTGCACAACGTGCCACCCGCGTATCCTCAGGATCAAAAATTGTCCCAAGGAGCAAACTGCTCCAGGGAGCTCCCAACCGGCTCATCATCATCGTCATCATCATACGCCACGTCCAAAGGCCCAGAGAGAGATCGGGATAGAGACAGAGCGAGAGACAGGAATCGGGACAAAGGGAGGGATAAAGACAAAAAGAAGAAAAAGCACAGGAGGAGATCAAGATCGAGGTCAAAGACCAGACACGCTCTTCCTAGTGCCTACAAAAGAGGTCACAGGTAAGAACCCACAGATGAATCGGCCCAGGAATTTTTGTGATAGTGACAAATATCGTTGTTTTGAGACCGTTGTTAACTAATAGCATAAAAATGGAAAAGAAATGGAAATATGCCCGCTGAAAGATTAATAAACTGATTTATAGAAGAAAAAAAACATTTAATACTGTAACACTGGAATTTGATAAAGTCTGTAATCAAACTTGACCTTCAAAATATATTCAACATTAGGCTCAGACAAGGAACCTATTCAGTAGTGCTGTTTGTACTAACAATGCATGGTTTTGTTTTTTATTCCTTCAGTTGTTGTCTAAATCTACTGACGCTGTGGAAATCTTACACAAGCCCATATTTAATTCATGTCTTAAACAGTAACGTTTGTGTTTCTGATGGGAATACTTCTCCACAAGTATGATTTTACTGAGAAACCGAAGCCAAAACAGACTCGCAAAATCATTTTTCTCCCCGCATTACATCATAGCCAGCTCCTCTTCATGTTCGCTGCCCCTGAAGCCAAAAGCAAATTGTTAGACTGTAGCTGCTGACACTAAATTGTGCAGCATATTACGGTGTCACAGTGTAACAGCTGGATAGATGCAGAAGACATCTGGTTTATCATGCCCTGATAGTAAGTGTGAAGGATGAAATCTTTTCACCTCAGTCTGGTTAACTATGTTGATTAATGGAATTATCAATGGTTTTGATGGAGCACTTTTTAATAACCATTAAATAGCATTGAGGGGCAGTAGATTTTTTTTTTTTAGGATTAATAGTGCTTTAATAATATCTGTTACACGCTTCCTTTACCTTTCACACAGCTCTTATTCACCACTCACTCTTCTGAGCTGCATAGGTTACCCCACTGTTTTCATTTTAGGGTAAGGAAGTGTACCAAAGCATCCCACATTAATCTTTTTGTCTATCCTTTCAACATACAATATGCTTTGGTTTGCATGCTAAAAATATATGTTGAGGGTCACATACCGCCTCTTTCCTTGTGTGAAAGAACCAAGAGGAAATAAGACATTAGTAGCTCCATTTCCATGTCAAGATTAGCAATTGTCAGACTTGGATTTTGTCACACATCACTATTAAAATACATTAAGAAGATGCATTTCTATGGACATTTAAATGGTGGAATATAAGGCAACTTCACATTGCACAAAGGATGGTTGCATTTTTTTTTATTATTCCTAATGTTCACTTGTAGTATTGATCCTACACACTGTTTTATAAATGAGGCTCGATTGCAAAATAAATATTAATTTCTGTATTCTTTTCTAACTACTTACTCCCCAGCCCCCACCCCACCCAATATGATATCTTTAGACTCTGCACAGACATGTAAGGCTTTTTATTAAAAATTAAATTAAAATGGGAGGGAAAAAATGACAAAGCAGACAAAAAAAATCATTTTAATCCCCACATTTAGTTTGGAGTGTCTTTCACCGCTTTTAATTATTCTTTTCTCCATTCATAATTCATTTTTACTGGCTGATAAAGATCTGACCCGGACAGGATTTGAAGTCATGTCTTAATACAAGACCCTTTTCTCAGTAGTTTGCTCATTTGCATCATATTCTGGATGTTTGGTTTTGGCTCTGCTGTTAAAATTGGACTGAAATTTCTTTTTTTTTTTTTTTTTTTTTTTTTTTTTTTTTTTTTTTTTTACTTCCTTTACCAATTTATGTTTGCAAAAGATATTTGCACAAATCACACAGCTGTGCATGCTAGCCAGTGGACAAATTAATGAAATGCAATGAAATTATTTTTATTAGAAATTAATTCTCATTCTTAATGTAAACTGTGGGGTGTAAAATTGTTTAAAATACAGTTTGGTACCTTAAGTCTCCAGTGTTTTGCTTGCTTTTTAAAATGCTACTGTTTTATACCTTCTGTTTATTTCTTTTAAACGGATCGGCTCCTTTTTTCTCTCGATTTACGTTTTGACTCTGGTCCATCTTATGTTTTCATTGTCCGTTCTTTTTGCCAGATCCCGTTCGCGTTCCCCTGGGAGGAGGGACAGGCGGACCCCCTCGCCTGAAAAGAGACGTGAGGAGAGAGATCGTCATCATCCCAGCAGCAAGTCCAGCTTACCCAGGGCACATTCAAGATCCAGGTAGCTTTAGCTCCAGTTGCTGCCATTTTGTCCTGAGAGAACAAGAGTCACTGTGCTTGAGATTTCTCGAGTATTTCTCATTTCAACTGTCAAAGTAGACAAGGTCATTGATGCTGCCATGTCTGATGTGAATTCTCCTCTTCTTTAACCCCCATTTTAGCTTTTATATTCATCTTAAAGTAACAGGACATATTGTTTCCTTGAGCAATGGTGTAATTTCTTTGTCACACTATGATCCATGCTTTGAGAAAGTCATGTCTTTGCGGGTGGCTTACCAGTGTTTTGCTCTTCATCTCAAAATTTCCATTATTCGAAGCTGCGATAAACGCGGTCACGCATTCCGGTACAAACTGTTAGGTTAATGTTGTCTTTCTGCTGATTTCTTCCAGGTCCCCTTCGGAACAAAAAGGAAACTTATTATCTTTGTCAGGGCAGATGCAAACAGCAGGATCCTCTTTCTCTCCATATTCCTCACCCAGAGTTTTGTCAGAGTCTCTGAGCCCTGCGTCCAGCCTCAGCTACTTAAGGTTGTTCTTTCCCAACTTTCAGTAATCCACCTGAACTTTTATAGGATTTGCCCCATATGTGCCACAGCAGTGCCTTACAAAATGATTTATATGCCTTTAAATTTTTTATGTTTTTCCATGCTACCACCCCAAACTTCAATGTATTTTATTAATATTTAATGTCGTAGACCAAGACATAGTAGCAGAGAATGTTTTGCTAAGACTTGGTAACAAAGTGTTTCCTGGAAGTTTGCTTTGAAAATGTGAGTGTTTTAATCCATATAATTTAAACCTCAACCCACACCATGACCACTAATAAAGGAGAAGTTTGGATATAAGATGAGCGAAAACCCTAGAAAACACTATCTCCCATAAAAGAGAAGAAACCAGAGCAGCAGAACGGTGCACTGAAAAATATATTCCGAGGTGGTACAGCAATTTGTCCATACTTGTGTGTCTTTGAGACTGCCAATCAGCAGTTCCGACCAGCCACATGAGGAGGTTCAGTTGAAGAGGAGAAACGAGTGTTTTATTGAGGATGTTTTCCATTGCAACATCCAAACGTTAGGGTTGTAACGCGAGAGTAACATCCTTGGACTGGGACTGAACAAAACTGGAAAAAAAAGCTATTTGAAGGAGGAGTCATCGACAAAACCTTAAGTATAAAGGATCTAAGAGTTGACTGCTGCTTTCTGTCGGACCAAGGGTCTGTGTATATCACAGTGGCAGACACAGGAGAGAGAATCTCAAGTATGAACAACTGCACTGCACCAGGCCCTGACATGATTAACGCCTACTGAATAACTGATTGCACTCTGTAAACTGCTGCCAGCACAAACGAACAGTTGTTAATGCATGGGACCCCAGGCCAGAGGCATTCCCAACCTAGTCACTGACCTGCCTCTGCAGAGCTTTTCTTGTTTTTTTTTTTTATTTCAATAACATGAGGGCTCTTTTTATGCTAATGCAAACTGTTCATAGAAACTAGCAAAAAAAGGCTTCTGCAGTTGTTTTTAAAAGGTGTTTTCTTCTATGTTGATCTATTAAAATTAAAGTTAGGTGTATTTTTGTTGTCTCAGCTCAGGATGTTTACTTTAAGCAAAAATAATGCCATCTTGACCTTTTAGTTATTTTTTAAAGGATTGGTCTGCCATTAAAAAACAAAATAGCTTTCAGTTTCATATGAATCGAAGACAAGATTGGACTTTTTACCTGTTTCATCATTCTTTTATTTGGTCATCAAATTTTTACTATGTCTTTGCAGACAACTCACCAAATGGCTGAATAGATGGAACTGACTTTTGTCAGTTTGGACCCAATTCAAAAAGCCCACAGCATCAGTCACTGTCTGTTCTGCAGTTTCACCTGCTGTGTTCAATCAGCTTGATGTGCACGTCGTTATGTCGTTACCCTATTTTAAAAATACCATGCTGAATTATGAAGTGTTTGGGCTGTAGAGAAAATAAAAAAAAATCTTTGAACAGAACCATGATGGTAAAGTTAAAGCCTGCAGCTTTGGCACTGTTTGCCCGATTTTACTTTCGGCTGTTTTTAGTCGGGCAGTTTGGCCTCTGGATGGATATTTGTGTTTTTACAGGTCAAATGCCGTCGTCTTCTCCTCTCCTGTTCTTTGGCTCTTTTTTCCCCCACTAGTACAATGCTTGATGCCTGTCCAAGTTAAGCATTTCAGAAAATATCATGAATATTGCATGTTCGCTTCTGGTAACACAATTGATTTTTTTTCCTCTTTATTTTTCCTCTCTGTTCTATTCAGGGGTTGTTCTCAGGAGAAAGACAAAGCAGTGTCTTCATCCATAGTGTCCTCTGTGCAGTCCAAAATAACTCAGGTATTGTTCTTTGCTTTTATCTCAGATGTATCCCATGCTGAACTTTACGGCTTACCTAATAAGTGCACTGAGTAGAGATCTTTGTTTCTGTCATATAAAAAGAAAAAAAATTCTAAGTGCTGTGTACTTTAACATCCAGTTTTTATAGCTTTTGTTTTGGGGAGTGCTATTCTTTTTTTGTTGTTACATCAACATGTCCTTCAGAACCTACAGAATAATTCTGGAAGACATATGGTGTTATCTTTGGATTCGTCTTACAGAGTGGCTGGGTGTGCTCACTTGCGTGTGAGTGATCTCTTTGGAACAAAAAACGAAACAAAATAAAGATCAGAATGTAAAAAAAAAAAGCTTTGCACAGTATTATGCTTTATTACGTTTACAGCAGCATGTAGAAACAGTTGCAGCAGTTTATCTTCTGGTTATACTGGTGTTGGCCATTCATGAGTGTTTTAACAAAATACCATCTATTTTCTCTGTGAAGAGTTTGCGCTTTGAAACAAGGTTATCGTTCTGCTATAAGGAAGCTGATAAAACTATGCAGAGTAGTTGTTTGTATTTCCTTGAAGTTAGGACTCTTTTCATAGAAATACTTTTCTCATGTTTGAAGGTTAAAATGCTTTTCATGGAAAAGCCAAGGCCAAGAGTCTAGTTACTCGCATGCTTTTGAGTTTTCAACTATCTAGAAGATCATTGTGTGCAGATCGAGGGGCTGAAACATAAGAACTTTAGTCTATTTTGACTACGGTAGTTTGTTGAGCTATTTTATTGAGAACCTTTGAGTGTTTAGCCAAGATGCAATCATTTTTAAGGGTTGTGAAAAACCTTTGCTAAGTAGCACATTTTTTATTTCTGTTTCCATAAATTTGTTTTCCAATTCAAGATATTGTTGTATACTTGTATAAACCTATATCCTAGCTGAAATTTTATATTCAAAAAATCCAAAAAAAAAAAGTTTTAATGGAGCCATATTCATTAAGATAAAAATGTCTAAATAACGGCTGTGAAACTGCAGAGAATCATTATGTAAACCCTCAGCCAACATTTAATGCTGCATCTCATCTTGGACACAAAACCCAGTCAAACACATTGTTTACATTCTATGTTTTCCTTCTTTCTTAAAATGACATTGCTCAAATCTCCTCTGTATTTTCCACACTCATGGTACCATTTTCTCCCAACTCATTTCCATCTGTGTCCATTAGGAAATCTTACGAAACACATGTGTATCTATTGTGTATTCATTTATTCCTGTATGCAGTCTGTTGATAAATTATTGCAAACAATTAGGCGTGATGATGTATATGATTTATTCAGTTTCCCTAAATAGGTTATATTGCCCCATTATGTTATGGTTTTAGTTTGCATACAGGCATTTTATCTGTATCATCTGACATTATTACCACTGATGAAACCAGATTAACTCTGAGAAACCTCGTGGAGGGCAGTGTCCCTTGAAGACCAGGGTTGAAAACACAGCAGTAGACAAAGATTAGATTCTAAATAACTTTAAATCATTTGTTCTCAAAGTAGTGTAAAACGTCCCGTAGAAGACAACTTCACTGTCTGTCCAAGTGAAAGGACTTGGAATTGTTTCGTTAAAATGTGAGTGATAAGACCTTGAACTAGAGAATTGCTAAAATGTCATTCCAGTGCACAATTTTGAAAAATGCAAAACGCTGCTCGGACACAAATATTTGGTCCGTGTTTATATTTTGTGTTTGATTCATTTAAACAATGTCAATAATATGTAGTCGGATTATCCTCCAGTGTCTTCATGCTAATCTGATATAAATTTTAGTAACAAAGTTGCTGAAGCTTAAGTTGAATAATAGTCATTGAGATGATGCAAAAGGAAAGATTTGATCAAAATGTTACCTTATCACAGCTGATATTGTCATCTCAATTTTCAAAAATAATATTCCAGAGTCTAGTTTTCTAATATTGTGCAGTCCATCCCTAAAACTTTACTTTGGTGAAAAGGTGTGGCTTTGATCCACTGATCAAACCAAAACCTGCTGTTTCAAAGCTATTTGAGTATGAATTCTTTCTAACCTATCACAAGATCTTAAGGTGTTTTATTGCCAACACTGAAAAGAGGAAAAATGAGCTGTTGTAGTTCAATATGAGGATCCGGTGACTTTTATTTAGGCTTGTGAAAAATTCTCCCACACACCTTGTGGTTTCCCCCATAACCATTTTGGAAATGCCCTTAGGACTGCTCCAAGTCTTCACTTTCTTGCCTGCCAGCTACAAACAGATTTTATATGAGAATGATTATTTGGCATACTCAAACTATCTTTGAAAGCTGCTGTTAAAGTGTGTGCTGCTTATAACCTCAGAAAGAGCAGCAACAAAAAAAGCCCTACCCATTTATTTTTCTTCCCTCACTTGAACGGTGACAGGCTACCTGCCAGTATGCTAATCCAGACTTATCTCTAGACAGATATCACATTCTGAGAGAGACAAATCACAGGAGTGAGAAAAACAGGACATATTTATGTCATGTAAAGTTGTATGACGAGGTGGTATAAAATAAATGGATGTTGAGTTTGAATTGCATTTTTTTTCCTTAGCCGGACAAATTTGACTAATCTTTATTTTTTGGGCCATTCGTAGAGCTTAGATTTTTTTTTTACTTTCAGACAGTGATTGATTCCTAAATATGAAAAAATAATGAGACATGATAACAATTTCACAGCAAGAGTAATAGAACCTGTCATGATGCAGCTGAATATTGTTAAATCTACACATTTGAGTTCAATAGACATGCTCTAATCCAAACACAAGCAACACATACTTGAAAAGCATGACATGTCTATTTGTTACGCCAAAAATCTCCTTCATTCCTCCCTGTTTCGATCTACATTACACGCATTTTTCAATGCACCAGTGAATGCGACAGGAAAATAAAACCGTTTTTAATTTCTTGTTGACATATTTTTTGCTTAATATAAAAATAGTGTTTTTTTTAGTCTTCTTGATAGTGTAGTATTTGTTGATTTATAAACACATTGGGCAGTCTTAAAGTAAAAGCCAGGAAATAAATGTGTACATGAATGGCATTTTTATTACATCTAAGGCGACGTCTGTCTGACATTCTGATTCTTTCATTCTTGTTTTCCCCAGCCTGACATCAAACGTGGTCTAAATACCAAAAACAAAATCTGGTAATTTGTGTTTATGTACATAGTTTCATGGTGCGTCTGTGTGGAAATGCTTTTAAAAAGGATTTATTCATGCCAATCATATGCATATTAATGTATTTGCATTCATAATTTGGGCTTAAGGACCAGGTTTGCAGGTTATTGCTGTAAACATTTACTTACTAAATGAGTACTGCAGATAACAATGTGATGAAGAGATACTTGTTCCTGGGAAAACAACAGAGACGCTCCAGCGTAGACCAGAATTAGACGCTTTGACACTTGATGTAATGAAGGTCAACAGTGTTATTCAGTAAACACTGGTGCTACTTAAACTCTATTCAGCACTCGCGCTGCTATTCGCCGCTGCTCGTGTGGGAGAGAAGGAGCTTCAGTCTGTCTCTCTACATTTTAGGCAATAAACACAAAACAGATGAAACTAAATTTTTCTTTTTTGTTTTCCCACTCAAGACAAAGCCTAATTTCTTCTGTGTACTCATCATCTCTCACAGCCTCTTTCTCTGCCTTCATTTCTACTCATTAAAAACATTAGCTTGTTCATGAACATGCTGCTAGCATGCTTTGAAACTAAACCGCTCACTACGTATATCCCATTTGTGATGTTTTGCGAAGGTTTCATCTTCGCAAAACATCTGTGTAATGGCCTCCACTCCTTTTTCCCCCCATATATTTGCTAGGTTATTGCTGTACCTCTAGCATACCTCTAATACTGCTTAATACATTATCAAAAACCCTAACCACTTAGCTTTTTGGTATGTTACATACCAGATCCAGCATATCCTTTTCTTCTACTCTACAGCAGTTCAAGTAGACCTATATTATGTTTTCACAAATCTGTTTTAAATGAGATGTAATACGTTTGAAATAATTTAGTCCAGTCTAATGTGATCATATAGCCAAAAATATAACTGAAATGTTACAAATACAGTTTTCAGAGGTAAACTGTTTTAATTCATCTTTTTACGTGATTGAATTTTCTGGTCAAATTTTATTTTTTATTTTTTCCCGGTTTTGAACAACTGGGAAAAAAAAAAAACAGACCAGATTTCTTAAAAAAATATTAAACATTCACTAAAGCTGGGAATCACATTCACTTAAAAGACTTTTCAACAGACCCAGAGCCCAAAGAGGTTATTCTTTGTGTTCTCCAAAAAGGAATAAAGAATTAGTAGATCATACAATGGATTTTCAATCATTCAGATTAGTTTTGACTGATGAAACAAAGTCAGATTTTTGTTGGGGAGTGTGATGCTACAAATCTTAAACCAGCCTTCTGTTTGTTTTCTAGCTATGCTGTACTGCAGCATTTTGTTTAAAGTGTCTCCCTGCATCTAACTCATATATGCAGTACTTATCGTTGCGAATGTACAAAATACACTCTGAGTTAGTAATGTCTTGACTGACCAATTGTCCTTTTTACATTAAAACAAACACCAATGATTAATTAGATATGGCTTTACTCATCCTAGTTGTAGTTGATTCATTAATATTACAGATCTTTCCCCAACGTGTCACATCCTTACTGTAAACACCCTGTTTATCGCTTGTAGTGCATTTCTTTGTTTTTGTTTTTACTTTGCAGTGTACAGCAACACATTCCACCCTTGCTCTGTCACTTCAAATTTATCTCTGCTTTATCATGTTGAGCCTTTTTGTCTGTGCGGTACAGAAAGATGCTCTGATCAACTATCAATGTTGGAGGCACTAGTTCAACTGTAAAGACAACCTTTGTTGAGGGACAACCTGGTTATTATCGACCCTTGATGGTAGCGAGTCCTTCCCAGTGCAAAATCCTTATCTGTTCAGCCTTGTCTCACAATCAGGTCATAAATTAACACGATAAAGTCTATGTATTTGTTTATTTACATTAAAGACATTGATGTTAAGCGATTCATAATCATCCATGTCAACATTTCTTTTTATGAAAAAACAAATCGTATCCCTCGTCTTGTACAACCATGCCATTTTCAGTTACTTAAATCACCATTATTTCACATTCTCATGTTTAGTTTAACCTTCAAGTTGTGTTCTCCATGCCGTTGTCTGATTTACTACTTGTGCTAAAACCATTTGACTGGTAGACCTAATAAGTGAGGCAGTACTTAAAGAATGTCTGACAGTAATTAGATCATAGAAAGACTAATGAGGACTTTTAAAGCATGACATACAAGACTACAAAACTTCAACATATAAAAACCCAAACTAAAAATAAAATAATGTAAAAAATGTGAATAACCAACGCAGGATTTGGGTTTATTGGTTATTTTTGCCTGTTTCACACATTTCATAAACAGTTCAGCTCATTCGACAGGCAAATGTTTCAGTTACAGCTCTGGTTTTTAAAGGGACAGCATAATTTAAAATGGACTTTTGAGCTTTATATCATGTTATATTGTTAACTTATACAAGCTACTTGTCAGTGCAACACTGGTAAAAACGTAGTTGTTAAAGGAGAGGAGAGCTGTTGTGATTATTTCCTGAAGGCACAGTGTTGGAAAGAGCAGACTTTTTTTTTTTTGGAGAGAGAGACAGAGGTCCAATTTCAAGGCGTTAAATTACAAAGTGAAATTTCTTTGCCATCATATCTGATGTTTACACCATTTTTAGAACAATTGAATGAAACCTAGTTACTTGATTGTGCTATGAAATGTGCTATTAAGTGCCTGGAATAAAAATAACACAATTTTAAAAAATAGGCATTGGTCCTTTGTTGGTTTTATTGTTTTCACAAGACTAGGAAGTGTGGGAGTCCATGAAAGTCTTTATTTAATTGAAGATGTAAGGTTATTTTCATATCACATCAATTATTTTTGCTTTATCGTTTTCCCAGGACATTAACTGTTCAGAAGAGCCTGGTTACCGTTAGTTATTTGCTCGATTTGGGGGAGATCATGTGTCTCGTGTCGGTGTTTGCTCACACACACCAGGGCCTTCAAGAAAAAAATGACCTTTCGAATAATTTGATGCGACAGCTCCTTCCCCCGTGTGATTACAGCTGTTAATTTGTCTCATCTGTCAGGAGAGTTCAGGGGTGGAATTTTGTCCATGCGTGTATGAATCACTCATGGGACGCAATGCAAATTACCACTTCTTTTTCTGCAGTGCAAGCATTTGGCTGCCAGTCAGCAGAATTAAAAAAAAGTCTACCTGAAACAGAAGTGTGGAAGGAAAGCAAGGTCTTCAAACTAAACTTTTCAGCAGATTTCTGCACTGGATTTTTTAAATTTCTTCTTTTTTACAACTGCAGCTTTTCCTGCAAATTTACATTTTATCTTTTTCCGTTTCAAAACACCAGTTACTCGAAAAGTCAAAGTTTTTTTTTTTGTTTTTAGTAATAATAGCAGAGGTGTATAAACATGTTCATAAGAACTTAGTGGGTGTTTTGACCTTTCCTGGTAGATTCAAGATTGACTCCACTGTGCAGCAACAAAAGACTAACATGGTTCTTTTTATAACGTGCTTTTAGCCAAGCCAATGGCATTTGGCCAGAACCCCCTGCTTTGCTCTTTTCCGAGAAACGCCTCCATTACAATTTAACGGCTGCGTTTATTCATGCAAGTTTCCAGCACAGTCGAAACAAAAACAAATCAGTGAGCTTAAGGCCACTGCAAGCTGCTTAGTTGATTCCCTATGGGAGTGGCGTTACTACCAGCCCTTTTCACGCCTCAGGGAGTCATTTGATTAATTATACAGAGAATAATTATTCATTGAGGAGCTGTAATGCAGTGCAAAGACAACAGAAAAGCGTTACAGCATCAGCGTAATCCCTGTTGTCAGTTATTTCAAGTGATGGTAATTAGTTTACATATCAGTCTGGAGTGTTGCTCTGGTTCAGGCTCTGATTGCAGATCAATTGGGCTTGTAGAGAAAATTAGAGAGCATCCACTATAGTAAATCTAAAGCACACGGGGAAATGTTAGTGCACAGTGGGTAGGGGTCTGTATTGAATTCCCACATTATTACCCTTGACCAAAATAAAACTAAAATTGTTTTTCTTTAATCTAACTTTTTGATTTAAAAAAATGATTTTTGTTCCCTGTCAATTTCCTAAAAAAAACTTTTTTTCTACCCGTTTTGTCTTTTGAGACATTCTGTTATCAGAAACATGCTTTATTGGCTCAATGAAATGTGATTTGCATCATCTATCTGATTTAGGTTTAAATAATTTTGGACTTTCCTGTATTTCTAAATAACATTTAGTTTTTAATTACATCCACAATTACATACTTGAAACATTCTTTCAGGTATAAATCAGTCTTTCTCTCATTGGATGAGATGAACGGGGGATCTGACCTGGAGAAAAACCGGTGCTGTAGCCGTTCTGTGCCCCGAGCTATGCTTTGCTAACTCTTATGCTAGCCACTAATTCTTTACAGTCGCTTCAGTGAGTCTTGTTCAGCAGATAAATGATGGACAGTGTTCATTCTCAGCTCATTTCTATTTTATTTGTATCATAATTAGCAGAGATCATTAGGATGTGGTAAATGCCAGCACTGTGGCCCCATGCTGTTTGTTTACATAGGTCGGCAAACGTAAATGAATCAGTTAGAATTAGAGCGACGTCCCCACAGGTAAAGCGTCTACAGAAATTGGTTGTTCTGATCCTTGCCTAAACAAATGACCATGTCAGCACCCATAACTAAATTTTAACAAATAACTCCACACACTAGGCTATGTGTCGCATGTTTCTACAGCACATTTCAGGAGTTCTTCCAATGTTATGCCATGTACATATACCTGCTCACTACCTCATGTATTCTGGCATTATCTTCTTTGATCCCCGTCTTGGTGTAAACCCTCATGGTATTTTTGATTGACTGCAGCTGAAACACTCCTGGATATCTTCACAACATAACAGGAAGCCATACACTGCTCTGTTTACCTCTGGGTGGTGTTTTCCTCGGTACACTGCCTAGTCTCTGACCTAAGGCCGTTCAGCTATCGCTCTGTCGGGGGTTGTATTTTTGGTTTGTTCTTATTTTATCACCGTATTTTCCGTACCTCAAGTCGCTCAAGGATATAAATCACGTCAGTCAAAAAAAAAGGTTAAAAATGTGTCAAGAGGAAATAAACATAAATTTCAATGGAAGTTGCATTTATTTAGAAATTGTCAAATGTGACCGGGACCTTGTTGATGACATGACCCAGTAATATGTTGTGTTCAGTTACCTGCTTTTCAATAAATCGTCATTGGATGTCTGCTGGCACCAATGTCTGATACACCAATGTTTGTGCTCTAAATCAGGGAGGTCAGAAACAACTCCACTCCACAGCAGAACGCGGCGTTGAAGCACGCATTGTCAATTTATGGCCATGCCTTGCATGAAACGATAACGTCAAAACGCTCCCCTGGAAGGTCGTTTTTTTATTCATCTCCTTGGAAACTACCAGGATGAGGAGGCGTAACTTCTGCCTACCTTGGTAGCACGTTCTTTAAGCACCTGACTCGTTCCTCCAGCTCTGGAGGTCTTCCTTTCTGCCCACCATTAGTTTTCCTCATGGCTGCAGATGGGAATGTTTAATCCTTGGCTCATGTCTGACAGTATGATGTATCGGTCAAGAAATGCGTCTTGAACAGGGAAACAAAAACTTCTGAGTTGCACCTGAATATGTGTCGCAGGACTAGTCACACCATACCAAAGAAGCGCGACTTAATAATCAGGACTATATGGTAGTACAGTAAAAAGGGCCAAAATCTGTTTCTCTGGCCAGGAATACATGAAACGTTAAAAAGTGGTGCAGAGTGGTGAGATAAGTTATTAAACAGCTATATCACTTCTAGCTTGCCATCTGTAGTTTTAAACATAAGAACAGTCATCTGTGTTTTTTTGTAACAGAATATTCTCAAAAACCCAAATTAAACTTTCTTCTAATTGTGTGAAAACAGCTTTTCAGCCTGCTGACTAGCAGTGCATATCAAAAGGTGAGGAAGGAGTTCTACTGCAGTCGTATATATTTGCTTCACTCAACAGGAGAAAACTTGTAAATGCTGCGTTTTTCCTGACATCTCATTAAAATAACTGTGGACTGTGGAAATGGTATGAAATAAATTAGCAGCTTTGAATGTCATGAGTTAATGTGGCCGATTTTTAAAAATGCACCTTTTGCTTTTTGTCTTCCAGGATCTGATGGCCAAAGTGCGAGCCATGCTCGCCACGTCCAAGACCTTCCAGCCTCCCACTTCCTAAAGGGGGCAGATCTTTATTCTGTACCCACTGCAGCCTCCGTCGGTCAGAGAGCGCCATTCCCCAATTTCCTGGACATTCATCTTGTCCTCGTCGGTGTTTATCAGCGACGTCTTTATCTATGATTTATTATTTCGGTTATGTTTGATCTGCAGACTCTCTTTAGCTGCAGAGCGTCCTGTGCAGCGTTGTAAGAATGAAGCAAGCTGGAGCCGTAAGTGTCTAGTTTCACACCTGACTGGAGGCGGCGGCTCATTTGCCGGGAGATTAAGACACAGTTGATATGTTTTGGTGCAGCGAAAATCAATTGTGGAAGTAATCCATGTGTTATGCATTCTGTTTTATGATAAACCCGTAAAATGATGTCAGTCATTTCTGCAGCATTATATGGAGCTGTTGCAAGTGTAATTATCTCCTTCTGTGAAGGTTTATGTTTGATAATTTCATTTCTCTCTCACATATCTGCTTTTCAATGCTGCTGTTTCCTTCTCTCTCTTTCTCTCTCTTTCTCTCTCTCTCTCTCTCTCTCTTTCTTTCTCTCCGTTTCCCCCTCTCTTCTCATTATTCCACCCTCTCACCGGAGAAGTGGTTTTAATTTTTTATTCATTCCCTCAGCTGTACGGTGTGGCCTTCTATTTCTTTTCCTGGTTTGTACTATAATGAGTTTGACGCAGGGCAACTTTGTAAACTGAACAGTCAATAAAATCTCGGTTGTGAATCATGTCTGGTGTTTAATCTTTTTTTTTTCTTTTAGAAACATGCCACTGGTCAAACCTTTACACAATAGATAGGGAAATAAAATGTTATTTAAATAAACTATAAAAAAAGTTTTTAAGCATCTTGAGACTTGGATTTTAAATTAAATTTCCAGCAATAACGAGTGAAAATAACATGTAAAGGTCTGGAAAGATTCCTGTAATTGACTTTAATGCTAAATCTTTTGATTTGAGACATTGTTCTAAAACAGACTGTAAAGATTTGAATGGTTAAGATTTTAAACTGTCCTGTGGAAGATATTAGAGATGCAATTGAAAACTGTGCGAAAAAAATGGTAGATTGTGCAATTATCTGTGACTAATTCCACCATTTAGTTTTGTGATCTGCTACATCTCCCTGTTAGGTACTTTGTTATGAGCTACTAGCCACAATTAGGTTAATTACACGAGGAATATTTCAGTACTTTGCCAGAGATCAGTAAATGGAACAATGTTCGTTAACTTTTATGTTTGGGTGCTGATCTGTAGTTTTTTGGGGTTTTTTTGCAAACCCAGTCATTCAACATGATTAACAGGTCAGGTGTAGTTGTTTGTGTCTGTCAATCACGGTCTAACCTTCTCCAGTGGAATGCATTCACAAAATGTCCACTATTTCTATTTTTGCACAGGAATAAAAATTCTGTGATGTAAAAAAGGGTTTGCAAGACTATAAATTTAATCTGTTTTTACTTTTTTCCACACCAAAATCTTTCAGATTATCAAACAAAAATTAATATTGGTTTAAAAAAAAGTGAATCAATACAAAGCACTCTTTGGTTCTGATGTGAGATCAGCTGTGGTTTTGGCCTTGGCTCTCTCTCCCTTCTTATTGTTAAAGCTCGAACGCTGACCTTAACTGAGGTCATTGTGACCACCCGGTCATATTGTTGATCTGCTCTTGGAGTAATTTTGGTTGATTGGCCTGTCCTGTGAAGGTCCACCACTGCTTCATATCTTCTCCATTTGTGGATAATGGCTCTCACTTTAGTTCACTGGTGTCTCAAAGTCTTAGAAATGTTTTTTCTGGAATGATGGATACCATTGACTCCCCCACTACCTGTTTTCAGACTTCTTGGATGTTTCCTTTTTGCTCTTTATTTAACCTTTATTTCACCAAGACAAAAAAAGCACTCCTCTTATTGACATCTTTCAGCTGTGCAAGAGAAGTGTGTGCTTGTGAAACTGGGCTAAGATTTCTAAAAGATGTTATTTAATCACAGTTCATTTATGATGTACTAATGCTTTTAGGAATTTATATATATATACTCTGAGACTATACACGAGCCGTAAGGAAGGAGGCAGAGGACTAGCGAGTGTGAGAGCCACTGTCCAGGATGAAACATCCAAGATTCATAAATACATCAAGGACAAAGCCTCAATGGATGATATGCTCAGCGAATGTCTCAGGCAATGGGGAACACAGGATGAGGGGCTAGAGGTTCCATCATGGGAGAACAAGCCCCTACATGGGATGTACCACCGACAAATAACTGAAGTGGCTGATATCAGGAAATCCTACCAATGGCTGGACAAAGCTGGACTCAAGGACAGCACAGAGGCTCATCCTGGCTGCACAGGAACAGGCCCTAAACACCAGAGCAATAGAGGCTCAGATCTACCACACCAGACAAGACCCGAGGTGTAGGTTGTGCAAGGAGGCCCCTGAGACAGTCCAGCACATAACGGCAGGGTGCAAGATGCTGGCAGGGAAAGCGTACATGGAACGACATAACCAGGTGGCGGGCATAGTGTACAGGAACATCTGTGCAGAATATGGACTGGAAGCCCCGAGATCGAAGTGGGAAACACCCCCAAAGGTGGTGGAGAATGACCGAGCTAAGATCCTGTGGGACTTCCAGATCCAGACAGACAAGATGGTAATGGCGAACCAACCGGACATTGTGGTGGTGGATAAAGAACAGAGGAAAGCCGTTGTGGTGGATGTAGCTATACCAAGTGACTACAACATCAGGAAAAAGGAGCATGAGAAACTGGAGAAATACCAGGGCCTCAGGGAGGAACTGGAAAAGAACTGGAAGGTGAAGACCACAGTGGTGCCTGTGGTCATCGGGCACCTCGGGGCAGAAACCCCCAAACTGGAGCAGTGGCTAAAACAGATCCCAGGAACAACATCAGACATCTCAGTCCAGAAATGTGCAGTACTAGGCACAGCCAAGATACTGCGCAGAACCCTCAAGCTCCCAGGCCTCTGGTAGAGGACCCGAGCTCAGAGGATGAAAGAGAGAGAGGAGACCACCCGCAGAGGGTGAGAAGGGAATTTTTATATATATATATACTGTATATATATATATATATATATATATATATATATATACAGTATATATATATATATATATAATTTTTCCCCTTAATAAATGAGATTATTATTTGGAAACTGCTTTGAGTTAACTCAAGTTATCTTTATCCTATATTAAAATTAATTTGATGATCTGAAATACTTAATGTTGACAAGAACAACTGAAGCATGTGGACACATCACGTTCAGACCTTTAACTTATTCTCTTGTAGCTCTTCCTGTACGATTTGAGTGAAATCTGAATGTCAGTTCCTTTTGAAGCTTCTGTCTTTTTCTCTCTTTTTGTTTACTGTTTTGCCGGTTTGATCTGTTTTCAGCGTTGTCCATCTTTTCATCAACTCTGACCAGTTTTCCTATCCGAGCTGATTTTTTGTTGTGGGGCAAGTATTATTTCGGTTTGTGTCTATATGAGGTATTCATTTTATTCCACACAGCGTCTTGCGTGTGAGCAAAACGTTTAAATATGTACGTGCGAGTGCTTTTACCTGCACATGACAAAAAATCCATTACCCTTGTGACTTTACTTTAATGTGAAAGTGATCCTGTGACTCTGAGTACAATAAAACTGAAGTACAGTGCTGCTGGCTAATTCTATCTTAATTACCTTAGACAATGTGTCAGCTCATAAGAGAAAAATTAGTCAGACTGATAATCAATTTCAAGGTTCTGTGGTCAAAATCAGGTAGGCTGACAGGCGACTCAAGAAAAAAAAAAGTTTGTTTTACTTTGTGTATAAACCTGCTCCTACCTTTTTGTTTCATACCTGTGAAAATAACTATTTTGTGCCCAAGCACTTACATCATGCTGTGCTATTTATTAGCATTATTGACTTAATTATAAAGAATATTTACTGTAAAAATGTTCAAATCCCACATGTAATTAATTGAACCTAATTATCCTCATCTTAAAGCATCGTATTGTTCTCTACACCTATTTGTCTCGGATCTAAACACTGTTTTAGATTCTTCTGAATATGACAATTATGAAACCAGATCAAAGCAAACTAACTCAGGGAATCAAAAAACACTGAAACTGTGAAACAACTAAAACTGCAAAGGCCCGAAAGGACAAAAAGGAGCAGCACCTGTCCTGCTATGATTTTGGATGTTTCAGATCACTGCAACGGTGAAGCAACTTGGAAAAAGTCATTGCATCATCCGTAGCATCAGGGTGAGCTTTGAGAACGGGAGTGTTCTGACACTTGTAAAACTTTTCATGCCCCTTGAATCTTTTCACATCACAGCACAAACTGCATTGTAATTCATTGGGAATTTATGCAAGACCAACTCAAAGTAGAGCATTATCATCATCATTTGTGAAGTGAAAGATGTCTGTGGTTTCTAATATTTTTTGTCTCCAAAAATAATTAGAATAGTTTTCACACTTCATACTCCAAGTCACCGATATAGTTTGGTGTCTATTTTTTAATTTCAGTGTGAATACAGCAGAGCGGGGGGTTCCCGACCACGTCTCAGGGCCCAAAGTGTTTTGGTCGTGCCCTTGGTTCAGCACGTCTCATTCAAATCCTAAGCCAATTCCTCCAACACTTGGATGTGTAAGGATTCCACAAACACTCCATCAAAAGACGTGGATTCTGGATTTCTCCGTCTTCCTCTTAGATCTGTTACCATTCCAAACCAACCTCAGACAAACAGAAGACTGTTGATTAGTCACAGAGACATGTAATGCTTAACCAAGTTAAGGTTCCCCACACTTTGTACTCTCTTTTGCAAATAATTATCAAGCACGTTAACTATTTTATAAAAAAGTTGTCCAGACTTTGCTTTCTTCCTAGTTTTTGATATATATAACTGGTCATAGAAGTCTTGGAACGTTTTCCACCTTATGGTCTTAAATATTTCTGCTAAAGTTTGATCTCTTTCAGACTGACTGTTATTAAAGTTTTCGTTTTGTTGTTGACTTCATATGCAGTTTATAGAAAACAATAAATTGCTTCCCAAGCGTATGATCTGACAGACCAGTTGATCTCGATGCAGCCCAGCCATACGACTGGCGGCGTTCCAGTGAGTTTAGGCTGACTTTAGTGCTTTGTTGTCCAAATGGTGCCTGACAAAGTGTAAAACTGGGCTGGACTTGTTTCTGCTTTGTTGGCCTTTGTTATCAACTCTGCTAATGCTACTTTGTCTTGTCTTTTCATGTAGTTCCTAATAGAAACCTAACAAACTTATGGGCTCTGTTTTTAAATCAGTTGACTTAATTAAACACAGCCTTTTGGCTCTGTAGGCAAACTTAAGACTATGGAAAGTTTGTCTCAAGAAAGCACATTAAATAGTTTAAAACTTTCCACAAACACACACGCATATATACATCTTTCCCACATTTGGGAGCAGACAATCCCAGTGGGTTACTCCGAAAGTCCCCTGCAGTCTGATTCCTATTGAACACACATTCATCACACAGAGTTAAGAGTTGGCAAAAAAAAAAAACTTGCCCAGCTGGCATGGCTCAGAGTTTGTCTTGAAGGTTTGAGTGGTAAAGAGGGACCAGAAGCAGAGACAGGACAGACTGCTGCGGTGTTCCTGTGTGACTGATCACCACATCGGGCCGGGTCCTCCCCTAGCGGAACATTTTGAGAGCTATCTGACAGATAATCACACATCTCGAGGTACTTGTCACTCAGCAAAGAAGGCATGAAAAAAACATGCCTCTCTCCACCACCATCTGGGTAAGAGTGACCTTTCCGCAGCGGATGACAGCATCATTAAATTGAGGATGGGCTGGTTGGGAAACTTAAAAGGGTAGCGAACACTCCTTATCTGTGATCCAAAATGGACCAGAATTAGTCTCACCAGAAGCTTAATAAGACGCGAGGTCGGGGTGACCGAGTTTGAAGTTGTTGAGGCCGTTTCCATAATGTCAAGTACGTGTGGATTCAACGGAATTTGAAACGGTGGGGGTGGAGAAAAACAACGTTAAAAATACGTTTTTCTGATAATGTTTCATTTTACAAGTATTCATTACTTTTGTTGGTCTATTTAAAAAGAAATCCCAATAAAACACATTGAAGTTTGAACTTGTGAGGTGAGCAAATATTTTAAGCAAGACACCTTATCAAAAGAAGCATTAAAAAAACATTTTACACACACTTGCACACTTGCAGATACTTCACATGTAAGTCTAATTGACCATGTCTCTGCTGACTCTACCACTTAGCTTTAACCTGCCGGTATAGTTTCACGACCTCCAGCCTGTCTTGACTGTCTTGGTTTTAATCACACAAGAACTACAAGAACAGTTGTCTGCAATTTCACAACAGTAATTCTGAAGACAACTGAGCAGCTGCGTGTTGAACACTGATTGGTCAGCTAAATCTAAAATGAAGACTGGACTGACTATTGTGCACCAATCCCTTCTTTTTTCTGGGACACAATAGTTTAGGAGAAAAACAATCCTGGGTTAGAACCTCAGTCTGTGTGAAGTTCAGCTTCTGCCCAACAGCCAAAAATATGCATGGGGTTAATTGGTTGCTTGCTTCTGCGATGCCCTCTGATCAACTGGCAGTCTGTCCAGTGTGTGTCCTTTCCACCCGTGCCAGGACACTCGGAGGGAGAAACAGTAGATGTCTGAAACCGTTTCGTCTCAAAAATATATTCTAGACAGAAAACATGTGCTGTTTGCCGCTGATAAACTGATAAACAGTGATTCATGGCAATCACTGTGCACACTACAGTTCTTTTAAACAGCTACACTTACACTGTCTGTGTGGAAGATTGCAGGGGGCAGAAGGAGCAATTTGTGCTTCTCACCAGGAAATAATAAGCTTTAACAACTGAGGGCTGGGAGTCGAGTTCAGAGGACAGACAGCGTACAGTAGTGAGATGCTTTCTTGGTGAAGAGAGAGAGAAAGAGAGAGAGAGAGAGAGAAACTAGAACTGTCGAAATCCAGAGGTTCTGCTTAAAATTTCAGAGCTCTAAAGGATTTTCAGAATAGTGAAGAAAAAATAAAAAAAATGTATGTAAAGGTGAAAAGAAGGAACATTGTTGAAAATCAGCCAGTCTCTGTCGAAAGAGAACCCTTTCCCTGAGGCAAGCATTTTTCTGATGCTTGACTAAAATAACAATGGTCCCCATGTGAAATTCATTTTTTATGTATATCAAATCATTATCATGCTAGAAAGAAAAAACACGTTTGTCACATGCCTGCAGAAACTGATGGTAACTCCTTCCTTCATGCAATCAAAACTGGATGCACAAAACTTGAAAAGACATATCTTAAAAGATTTGCGGCTTAATTTAAAAATCCTGTATTTCCCCTTCTACTTTACGAACAAGTTGATTTATCTGTCGTCTGAATAAAAAAAAATAGTGTGCTGTTTTAATGTGGTCAACTGAGAAACAGCTCAAGGGTTATGTTTTCATTTGCTGATGAACCTGTTGCATGCGTACTTGCATCTGCGAACATCCCATCCAGTTATCCAGGGATTAACATTAGCAGGAAAACACAGTGGTGTGTCTGTCTCCAGCAGGTCAGACCTAAGCCATGCCTGTACCTCATTCTGTGGGCTGGGACACCGCCGCAGCTCGGGATAAAGCTAATATCTGACACCCAGCTGTCTGTTATCTTTCAGAAATCCTAAAAAGCCTGCCATTGGCCTCACCTTAATCTTCAACTCCTTCCTTCCACAGATCCTCAATCAGATTCAAGTTACTACTCCGAGTCACTCCAAACAATAATATTACCTCCAGCTGAAAGAAAAAAATGGGTCAAATTAAAATATTACATTGAATTCGAATATGCCAAGAGGTCTGAATACTTTCTTTTGCGACTGTCGCAAGTAGCAAAAGAGCACTATAGTCTTACTGGTCTCCTCCTGACAAAGCAAATGAGTCTGAATTGTGTTAAATGCACTGGAGAAATCAAAGAACATGATGTCAGTGCTTGTTTAGTGTAGATCCTAGACGAGGCTACAGGTTGGATGCTCTGCTTTGTGCTAATCGATCACCTAACCTAAAATCACAATCGCTTTGAAGTTTGCACTGCAGCATTAAGGGATATGAAACAGTTCAACATGTAAGAGCACTTTTATAAGGCCCTGTACATGTGAAAAAGCAGCGTGAAAATCACTGAATCTCATGCTGTATGACTACAGAAGAAATAAAAATTGTTGGTATGGTGCATTATCTCACCACCTTTCCTTGACACAGTGCAACCCATCGGTCAGAAACTCAGCCATCTGGCCAGTCCGGTTCACGTAAAGGGACACTTCCTTTATCATTTTTGCCTTTTATCTGTCAGCACAGCTACGCTGGATTTGATAAGAAAAAGAGGCGAGTGACGCCTTATGTGGCATTTTTCAAGTAGTAATTGAGCACTACTACTGTGGAATAGATAAGTACGAGTCAGAAGGCTCTACTGAAGCAGATTTACATGAAGAACAAGCCTTTCGGTGCCAAACCAGATTGTCTAATAGTGCTTCTAAGCACATTTGAAGTTTGTTAACTGTAAAAACTCTTTTTTTTATTATTTAGTTCTGAAGACAGATAAAAAGGAGTATCACTGATAGAAGTGTACTCATGTCTTTAACATCATATCTGGAAACTGAAGTAAAAGTAGGTGATATGTTTCATGCTGAAAAAACATTAGGCTTTGAGAGCAATAGTGCAATTCTTCACATCAGTCATATATCATCTTTACTTCTTGAACTCTGAACTCTATTATGAAGTTGAATAGAAACCAATTCACCTCTGACTTTTGCTCTCAGTACTGAAGTGTGACAGTAACTTTCAGTTGAGGTCAAAGATCATCTCCAGTCTGAATTGACAGCAATGGAAACATGGGAGGGTTTGTCAACTTTATATTTGTAATGTGTATTCTTTAATTCAAAGCTGCACAACTCACAGCCCACCACTTGTAATTATTCTTGCCCGCAACAGTTTCTTCTGTCAGTCTGACAAGAAGTAAACGAATCGCTACCGAAAACTTTTCTGGGCTCATTCACGAGCACCTGCTGGTGACGTTGTCCTTTTAGGAGAAGTGAACATGTTAATTTGAAAAGAAATCCATTCCTTGTTGCTCACACTTTGTATATTCCTGCATTAGGTGAAAAAAACTATTTTTTTAGGAAATAAAAACATAGCAAACATAGCAAAAACATGATTTCAAACAAATGCAATTTTTATTTATTTTTTATTGTTTATCATTATTTGTACTTTACATCTTAAAGTTCATCAGACTTTCTGTGAACTCCTAATTGCTTGTAGACATAAATACAGATAGAGGTCATTTTATCAAACTGCTTGTCACTTGATTTGATGAAAACCCAAATTTATCCTGCCGCCACAGATGGTGTGGATGGTAAGGGAGGCAAAATAAATATCCAAAGCTTTATTATTAACAGTGCAGCAAAAAATGGGCATCTTAGGGGGGCACCAAACCAGAATAACAACCTTCAGATACTAGCAACAATGCCAGCCAGTTTGGAAACACACTTTCTGTCCTACCATTACAAATGTACAAGTGTCAAGTTTGCTACTTGACTAAATGTGACTTTATAATGAAACATTGTGGTTTGCTCATGTAAGGCTACAAGTTAGTTTCTTGGTAACACATTTTTCCAACATAAAATGAGGCTCTATGTGGAAAAGAACCTCAGGTACTTTGTTATGGTGGAGAATTTGTGAAGCTGCGGACTTGTTTCCTCTTCAAATGACCTGCAAATATTGGAAGAGCTAACTGTATCATGAATTTTCTCGAATTTAATAACCTGGTTGACAAAAATATTTTATAGAGGACTTGGAAGGCTCATGAGAATAAAAGAAGAAATCATTCTCTGCATTATCCATCCTAGTGACATGTCAAAGAACAGTAAATGTTATCCAGCTGGCAAAATTGGACTTTGTGAAGCATTAACAGGAGTGATTTTGCTAAAATAATACTAATACGAACTGACTGTATGAACGCGAATAAAACCTTCAATTTTTAGAAAAGAAATTTACTAAGATAAGACTTTTAACAGACTGTGCCTGGTACTATAAATAGAGCAACAAATATATATATATATATATATATAATATATATATATATATATATATATGCATCCAATAATCCTTCATTCCGTTAATTTAAATAGGCATTTTCATAAAGATGTCATCTCATACTTTTAACTGATAACATTTCAAATGATAAGACTAAGAGACTAAAGAAAATAAAGACTTCCTTTTCTGTAGTCCTTGAATAAGAAATATTGGAAAAATATCTTATTAGGACAATGTAAATAAACCTGTCAGTTTTATAAGCTCCTCAATTTAGAAACTCAGACTATTTTTCAAACTGGAGCTTTCAATATAAAACAGATTTTGTTTCTTCGACCACATTTTCTGTTATGTTTTCTAAGCCTTGTGAAGGACAACATTGGTTAATAAATGTTTATTGATGTGATTGAGTAGAGTTTTAAGAGCTAAAACTAAAACTCATTCATCCAAAATACACATGGGAAGTTTATTTGCCCACAAAAACAAGATTCAGAAAAAAAAAAAAAGATAAACACATAATAAATTAACTAACTGTTACTTAACTGTTTTGGAGGTCCACCAGTCGCTCCTAAGTCTTTATCTTGTTTACAAGAAATAAAGTTGACTCTTGCAAAAGTCATGGCTTGGAAACCAAGGGGTCCTACCTCTGTCTTTAAAGACATACAGGTGTCCATGCATACTTTCAAGTCATTTTTTTGTATTTGTGTGTATCTAAAGACATTTCTTGAAACATCCCGTTCTTACAAGAAGGTTTTTTTTTTCTTTAGGAGACTTAATAGAACAATAACTTAATTTATGGGCTCGATTTATTGTGCTCTGATTGGTGCCAAAACTCAATTTGATCTTCTTTAAATGAGCTTTCCACACTAACTTTTATCTCAGATGTGTATTTGATATTCTAATCAAAACGTCCATAAATAGAGTTTAGGACAAAACAATACGCTGACACTGTTTGCTATCCAATCTTCCATTTGAGTCTCATTTTAACTGCACAACAGAGGCTGGAAATATTCACACGACTGTTGAATTGTGGCAGATGAAATGGGAAAGCCATTCATAATCGCAATGGCACATTAGTGCCAGTGGCTCATCGAAACAACAAACAATTCGAGAAATTATAAGAGCAGCAAGTCCATCCTGCCTGTTCAAAGTCCTGTCAGTGGCCACCAGAATAACCACAAGGCCTCAGCCGAGCAATAAATCTGAATTTTATATGTAATCAAGTCAAACTCATCACATCTGCACTGATTGATTCCAGACCAAATTGCGGCCTGGCATTTGCAATTTCATTAACTCATACTGGCAGAGAGCGGCTAAACGTGTGGGGAGCAAGACATTGAAGCAGAAAGAAAGAACGTGCCAGGCGAAGTGACTCGGGCGAGCAGTTAGAGAGAAACATGAGGGCAGGGGAGTGATTTGTTTGTTCTGCGGGATGTGAATGCATCGTAATTCAGTAAGACGTGAAGAAATGAGTGTAGGGGAGGAAAAAAACAAAAAGGTCCCGGTGAAAAATAATGGTTCCATTCCCAAAAGCAATTCATGTCTTATTCATAGTTTTACAGGCAGACATTTTGGTGAGTCAGGTTTTCTGATTAACCCTGATAGGATTCGACGTCGTGTGCCATATGATTTTTTTCAGCGCTACGGCTGTTCAATGTTTAATTTCAAGGGGGAACAAAAAGAAAAGGAAAAAAAACTGCCACACTTTAGCGTAATCATGGTTCACAGCTTCAGCGAGTTTTTATGAACGCAGGGTGAACTTGGCTTTGATGGATAAAGCTGCTAGAGCTGGCAGCTATCTGTGGACAAAGACACAGTGCTCTAATTAAGACGTGATTGGCAAAGCAAGAGCAGAATTCCCTTTGGTAAACAGAGAGCAGGGGAAGACCAATGTAGACATCTATCTATGAATCCTTCTATCTACCTAATCTATCTAAAATTAAACTGGAACTTTTAGATTCCTCTTGGTGTTGCAACAGTTGCCACTTGTTTTAATTAGACCAATTTGTCTTGTCTGGGATAAAAGTGCCCTCAGTCTTTCCGTCTTGTAACTTCGGTACATGGTGGCTCAGACTCTCTCCCACTCACTCTGACCTGCACAGAGACGATCCACTTACTGTGATTACAGTCCCTAATACTCTTCCTACATTCAGGAAGGCACACCGGCTTTTCCTTGGTGCTAGTTTGAGTTAAAAGGGAGGATTTTGCCTTATTGTATTCAGACTTGCTGTGCAGGATGAGACAAGTTGTAGGTTTATTAAGATGTTACTGAAATCTTTGAAAAGAACGCTTTTCGAAGATTTGAATTTAGAGCTCTGTCGCATTGCTGATGGACCGCAAACCCTTTCATGCTCAGTGTCATTTGTTGTATTTTTTAAAAAGCCATCACAGTTTTTGCTGTTTCACAGATGAAGATCATACACCATCCCATCAACTAATTAGCCAGAAGAAGGATGTGAGAGAGGAAACAGAATATCCCCAAGACAAACTAACACGCAAACAACAAAACTGTCTCATGTTATCATTTCCCGCACATAGAAACCAGTATGCACTCCGTCCAAGCTGGAAAGATGTGCACACATCTATAAGCTATGAATGTTGCCAGGTTTCAGGAGGAGCCCTGTGAGCCTGTCATGCACCTCCGATGCAAAATGTATTTGGTCATGCAAAGAGAAGTTTAGCAGTTCGTGGAGGAAAAACAATTATAAGCAACAACTCATAGAATCTTAACATGTTTTTTTGTAGAAAAGTCACAGTGACTCATAAAAAAAACACTTTCAGCTTAAGGGCCTCAACAAAAAAGCTGAGACTTTGAGCTCCTTTGGACTAAATTTGCCGAGATCTCTGCAGAGAGAGGAGCTGCAGGTGAACATAATTAGGTGAAATGGCACCTAATTCAGTACCGCTCTGAGAAAAAACCCTTCACCGGCAGTGAGGTTGCAGGGGGAACACACACTACACAGGTTGCCAGTCCGTTACAGGGCAGCACAGGAACACACAGGACAGACAGCCATTTATGCGCACACTTATACCTAAAGGCAATTTGTATTGATTAACCTGACAGTCATGTTTTTTGGGTTTTTTCTATTTTTTTGACTGTGGGAAGAAACCAGAGTACCCTGGAGAGAACCCACACAGGCAACTGGAGAACAAGTAACCTAACGTAGAAAGACCACTGGCTGGGATCCAAACCCAGGATCATCTTGCTGCAAGGCAACAGTGTCACCAACTGTTCCACCGCTCAGGAAAACACTTTTAAACCACTGTGGATTTATTTAATGATGTGGAATTGCTCCTTTAATGTTTATTGCAAAGTTCATTTTCATATTTGAATGCATTTCAAAGATGCTCGGTTTATGGTTAAACAATGTTATTATAAAAACTGGCAACATATCATCAAGACTTATGACCTAAAATCAAAGACCTGTAACTTCCCCAAGACTGACCCATTGAAAAGAGACTCTCCTTTTTTTTCATCAATACTGTCTCTGCCTGTAAATTTCAAGAGCAAATAAATGACATTGTATTGCAGGCTGTGAAAGTGGATGTCAGAATATTAGGGCATATGGATGGATGGCTGGATGGACAAGCCACCTCAAAATTCACATCTTAATAAATAACTGACTGAAATACTAGAGGAAGAAAAGCTTCTCTGTGCATCTCATGTTAATGATTTGAGTCAGAACCACATAAATACTTTTTATTATAAGATTCAGGCTTATTTCTTTTATTTTTGCCAAAATCACTATTTATGTGAGTAAAAATAGCCCCACGTGTAAAATTTAGGAAAATGGTGAATCTTCATAAAAATTGCAAATTTCATACTGCAGGATAATTACCCTTGGAGAGATTCAAGCCAAGATAGTGAGATAAATGTTCTGAAATCATCCCAGAGATGGCACAAATTCTACACCTTTGTGTATTCTATCAAAAGAGAAAATAACGTTGGATTGAGGGAATAGATGGTGATTAAATTCGGTTTTTCCGAGCCAGAGCTCAAGCTCTCCACTTCTACCAGTGTTTACCTTTGCTTTGGAAACCATCTGCAGTCTGAACCGTAGATTTGCTACGTTCCTGCACGTTCATGTTGCTACTGACGCCAGAAAAAAAAGTGAAAATGCCGTTAAATTATTACAAATATAAAAATTGCTCTCTCATAGTTCTTTATAATTCCAGCAGGCATGTTTGAAATGCAACACTGACAACTACAACTTGTTGTCAGGGATGCTTGAACATTTGTGTTCAAGCATCCCTTCAACAATAGCATCATAAAAGCCGCTGGGATCTGAGAGACAACAGATCTGAAGAATTACTGAGGAGACCATAAACCACACAGTAAAAACAGATGAATTCATGCAAAGAATTGGTTATTATCTTTTTTTTTTTTTTTAAAGGTGATTTTCAGGACCATAAGTGCTTGCAGAGTTTTTTTCTGTTTTCCAAATGTTACACATTTACATAAGCTAAACCACATTCTCATCTGTGTGATCTAATCTTAGCTCTGTTTGTGTGGAACAATTGTTGGCCATTGTTCACAGTAAGAACTATTATCATTACACCTCAATTATGTGCATGCACAGCAGGTTCAACACAAACTGCAAACTTCTCAAAAACATTTCAAGTTATTTATGGTATATTCGCAGTGTATCTGTGCAAATATACACAGGGACTTTTAATAAAAGATAGTGAGCAGATGAAAAGATTTATCTGCATATAAATCTATTTAATTAACACTTAAACTTATTTATTTATGTTTAATGAGACTTTATAGACAATTATGTTGTATGAAATAAATTGTAAATAGGCAAATAAAAGAACTGGTCTTAATTGCTTTGAAGGTTCAATGAGAATAATAAACCAGTCTTGAAAACGTTCCCGCTCCCTTACGGTTCATATTTTTGCTGCTTTATCATTTGTTGTACTTATAATCATTTTGTAATATTAGACAAAAGCAATCTGAGTAAATACAAAATGCATTTTTCAAATGATAATTCAAACTGTTTGCCTCACCCTCAGTGGCAAAAACTGCCATTAAAAAGGCTAAGCTACAAAGTAAAATTTATTTTTTAGTTGTATTTGATACATGCATCTTAATATAGTAGTAACACAGTTACTTGATTGTGCTGGAAAATACATGGAACTTCCCCCTAAAACTACATCCTGATGTTGTCTTTCTTGCTATATTTATATTCATAATCCTGATGAAAAAATGTCCATCTGATTTTGTTGGAGTTGTCCTGAACCTTACAGTGTAAACAAAGTAAATACATTTGACCTTTCACTGAACCGAATGGCGAGGTGGGCCTCATTGGTCAGTCGTTTTTAGTTTTTTTTTCAGACCAAATTTACATTTCAATTGATGTGGCCGAGGTCCAAGTTTCAGAAAGGTTATTCGGCGTTCAGTCAATAAATAAGTGGAACAGTGGAGCACAAGCTGTTTCTGTTCTTTAAGCACTTTTTATTGACAGGAAACCAGAAACCTGGAAGGATTAATTTTGTTCAATCTGACTCTGACCTTTCCTCTTAATTTAAGCCTAGAGAGAAGTTTCCTTTTCACACAGACTTCTCCAATGAGGCACTCAGAATTCTATAGGTGAGACATCTTCAGGACACACGACCAGACGATAAATCTCTGCTGACCAACAGACACCCTCTATCTGCCACAGAAATTGAAACTGGAGGTAAGATATCAGAGGGAATTTCACCACCAGTTGCAGCTGCAAGGCATTGACACACCAGTCAGAAATCAAGTGTTTACCCAGGTGTGGAGCAGGCAGAAACAAAAAGATGAAACAATTGGTGTTCTGTATTCTATAGGTACATTTGGCAATAGTTGTAGGTAATTTAATCAAAGTATTTCAAATTAGAATTTAGAAATCCACCCTTGCATTAGGTGATAACTTCAGTATGAGAATTTCTTGTTTTTTCTCAGCATGGTTATCATTAAAAACCCTGCAAATGTTTTATTTTTTTGGCAGTTTCAAATTGCTAGATGTATTTCTACACAATACTTTATTTAAATTTGATAAGTTTACACATTTTGCCATGCCTTTATTCATTTGGGAAAGCCGAGAGTGTTTGCAAGCCTCTTACAGGGTAATTCACAACATTTGAGTTACTTCACATGTAGGTGTTTTTTGTTGTTGTTGTTTTAAAAGCATACCAAAACACAGTAGTATTTTCTCTGACATCATGGAAAATTTAAAACAAATCAGGCAAGATGTCAGGAGAATTGTGGGCCTCCGTAAGTCTGATTCATCCTTCATTTCAAGAAGCCTGAAGGAGTTGCTGCTGAGTTCGCTTGTTTTCTTCACACAAATCTTTCCAAATATAAACGGCACATAAAATGTCTAACCAATCAGGAAGTAGATGGCTTCTTTGTAAATCCTTTTTTTTATATCGCATTACTATTTTGCAGGAGAGTCAATTTCATTTTCTATCAACAATAAACTTCTTGGTACAATGAAAATGTTTTCTTTTTTCTTACTAAACTTCGCAATACAACTTTTTTTTTCCCGATAAAACGATAATTCTGGTTAGTTGCACTTTATGATGTCACTGCGTCTTGCAAAAACGGGTTTTGCTGTGGTTGCAGATGTGTGCGGCTCAGCCGATATAATGGAGCACAGACCAGGGTTTGTTCAGAGCACCATTCATGCAAGAATCACTGCTGACCAGGACACAATCACTGGACTAACATACCCTATGTAATTCTGATGGAAAGTAGAGTCTTATTTTACTGCAAGCTCAAGATGCTGAGTGTTTAAGTGTATAACCGTGGCATGGATTTTGTTAGATTTTGTGTAGTATTGGACTGGGGCTCTGTGTCAGCTGAAGGTTTAATCTTTAATTCTTATTGACGACAAAAGAAAAGTCTTTCCTGAACTAGATCTGTGCACTGGAAAATATATATATATTATTCTGTAGCAGCTCTTGTACAGGCTGTTTTGTCAAATCATAGACATTAAAAAAACTGAAAAATTAAACCCTAATAAAAGTGAGATTGTGATGATAAATATATGAACGAGCCAGAAAATATCTGTGTTGTGGATTAGCAGATATACGATGAGTCACACAAGACTCGTAGTTTCACTAGACTGTGATTTGATGCGGGCTAATGATTCTTGCTCAAGGACATAAAAATGGGAAGGCGACTGCAAAAGCAACACAAACAAACCATACCTCTCGCTATGTTAAATCGTAGACTCTCACCATGCAGACAATTTCACTAATGATGAAGAAAAGAGTGAATAAAATACATACCAGAACTGCTTTGAAAGGACTGCTGATTACAATGCAAAGTGGCAGGCAATTTCACCCAAGAATGCATTACATGGTATCTTGGCATTGATTTTTCTCCACTCTATTCACAGCTATGGACAGATGTAACAACTGAGGAGGAAATAGGGGGAAAAGGGACCAGAGAAAGGTGAATGGTTTGAGTAGAAACGTGATGAGGAGAGACTCTTCCAGAGAATCATTGTCAAGAGTTATGTCAGCCTGTGCTACAATGTTTCCCAATGCAAATGTTGCAGTGGGACCCACCGTAAGTGTAAGTGGGAAAATCATGTGGTCCTGTGAGGAGAACATTTTAAGAATAAACGCTGCAATTTAAAATGCCATCCTTCTCAAAAGTCAAGGAGAACTTTGTTATTGTTGCGATCACACAATGCGAGTTCTCATAACGGGACTGTCCTTGAGACAGAAAACCTGGGTTTGCTTTGATCTTTTTATCATTGAACTAAATATATTACTATTTAAGAAAAAAATACTGTGGGCATAATGGGGATGAGAAGTTTAAAAAAGCCTTCTCCCTCAGACAGAAAATACAATTTAATATCAATTCTATATATGTGCCACTACAAATCTTTCAGTACATATTTTATTATGTCTCTATGGCAATTAAATAAAAAAAAAAGGTATACATTTGTTATTTTGAGCTTGTGGTGAGAGTTCAGTTTAATTTATAGGGATGAGTGTGGATTTTTTTTAATCCATTTTTAGTTTCTCTTGCTATTCTGCCACCTCTTTTCTTGCCCGTTTGGTATCCAGTCTTCCCAGACCTGAACTGATCTCCCATCAACTCCCAAAGAAAAGTTTACTTTTACTTTATTAATAAAAGTACTTTGTTTGTCCTCCATCCATCTCTGCAGTCGGGTTCTTTACCAAACCGTGACATGACACCTGTGCCCTCCACCACCCTAATGCTTGCATGTACAAATGTGAGCACACACCATTGAACAGTCATGCATATATGCATGGACTTCAAATAGCAAGCTTAGCAAATAAATATGCTTTTTTTTTTAAGGAGAATAACTTATATCCTTTCAACAAAATCTAACAGTTAACTTATTATTTTATATTTATAATACTGAGCATATTTTAAATATGGAGCTGCTATGAATAATTACAAAGGATATTTTGTATTGTTATCAATCTTTCACTGTGTCATCATGTCTTGTACTGTTAGTTCAGCTCCATCTGGGATCGTGGTGAACCTGTATGTCAGTCACTAGTGAGCTTTTGGCATCTGCCTGTGTGTGTGTGTGCGTTTTTTTTCCAGGGTATCAAATCCATGTGGATTAAGCACAATACACTCATACCTCTGACATCTCATAAAATGCACTATACAGGCAGCAGCACATGCACACACTAATAAACATATTAATGTAGGTACAGCTGTGGACAATGCCGAGCTTTGTCTCCTTCTCACACACACACACCCACACACACCCACACACACACACACACACACACACACACACACACACCTTCTCTCTCCTCTGCATTTATTTTACAGCCATCTGAAAACGTTTGAGTGCCTTCGAGTGCATGCTTCAATTGTTTCACTCCTCTTAGTGTAGGAACGCAGCAGGGACACGTCTTCCCTGGTGCTTTTAAAACCACTTACCAACTTGTGCTCAGTACACACAAGTGTAGTGCCTGGGCGGCCATTAGTTTTGGCCTTTCATTGGCATGTTCCTTTACTTCTGATTATGAATGATTTTGTTTCTCCCACCTCATCATGCAGACAACCTTTTCAGACCACGTTTTTCTTCATTCATGTGGTCTTTCTTGCTGTTTATTAAGAATCTCCTTGTTTTGCTCTTCATCTCACCACAGACAAAAATTCCCCATCTCATTGTTCTTTATTGCAAAAAGAAAAAAAAGAAAAAGGTTCATTAATGTAAATGTATTACAAAGGGGATAGTTAGGGTCTCTGGGGTTTCTGGGACAGAAAGACTTTTGAAAATAAGGGAGGAAAATCGCAGAGCAAGAGAACATTAACAGTCAGATGGGAGGCCTTGTTTTAGCTGATTTTAGTACCAGATATTAAACATCTACACTTTTGCTTTTACAAGACCTTGTTAAGTTTGTATTACATCGTCAGTGCTGTTGCCGAAATGATGATGCAAACAGAGCACATCACCACTCGTCATTCCAGCCCCATAGTTAGCTGTCAGGTCTCTTCTTCAGCCAGGGAAGTGAAGCTGATGATGTTGTCTGTTGCAAAATCCAAAAGCTAACTTCATTATTTATGCACTATAGGGAGGCCAACAAATTGGATTTGTACAGCCTTGTAAGTTTAAAATGCAAGTTTGTGAATAGTTTTACTGAGAAAAAGAAATAAATTGAACAATTGTCTCATGTAAAACTGTAGATGTTTAATGTCCTTAAAGACAGCATTGCCGTCATGCAATGTGAATACATTCAGTTGAAGTTGTTTTGAATAGCTTATAAAAAAGAATTCACAGGACCTCACAAAATGTGAATTTATCCCTGTTGTATGTCTAGTTGTTATAGGAATTCAGCTGTCAGCCTCAGAACCAGACTGGAACCCTTTGGGGTTTTTTTTTTTCTTGAATCTGCAAACAAAAGCAGCAGACCTGGTCTTAACCGTTTTGCCCACTCCTTTCCTTCCCTCTCCTCTGCGCGTCGCAATCTCCTGGCTGGTTCTCACAGACGGTCCGGTTCACCTGGACCTCTGGATCTGACTCTTGTTTCGAGCTGCTATTGTTCACCCTAAAACGTGAAATCCTCCACAGCCGTTCTCCCAGGCTCCATTCTTTTGGAATGCAGACAGAGCACTCTGAACAATGGCTCCTGTGTAACTGTGATGCTGGATGTGCAGGCAGATCCGCCGTAATTGGAAAATGCCGCTAATAAGTGAGGTTGAATGCCTGTCCACGGGCCACCAGGTCCAGTGCCTGGGAGTTAGCATTGTCTTTCTCCTCTGAATGCTTTGAGTGTAAGCACTTTGACATTGCTTGTGTGACTGCGCGTGTGTGTGCGTACGTGTCTGTGAGTGTGTGAATTGTCCCCACTCCCACCTGCTTGATTTGCATTCACTCAAAAGGCTTATGCTTCTATTCAGTGATCCACTTAGTGGTCTTGCTGTGCATCATAACTACCCGAATTGCATCTGCAAATCAGGTTGCCTTTAAATCATATCAAAGACTTTTATATTCCCTTTCCAATTATACGCACTGTCAATGAATGGGTACGTTTCAGGCCAGCTTGCCGTTTTCCTTTGAGAGTGAGCTTCCAATTTGAGATACGAGCTTCCAGGTCGGATCTCATATGTCCTGATAAAAGACAAGAGCTAACTTTCTTCTGCTCGGATGGCTGTTTGGCTCAAATCTTTGCGGTGGCTTAGGGATAATCAAAATTGAGGGCAACATAAAAGCTGAGAACCTTTCAAGAGGCATATATGTTCATATCAATTCAGCTGCCCTATCAATAAATCAAGATACCAAGTCTTTTGCTTTCTTGTCATATAATCAAGAGAGTTATCAACCCTTCTTTGTTCAAACGTCGTGATTTACAGCAGAGCAGCAGTGGTTGAGAGCTCACAGGTATCACACGCCACGGTCTCGCCCTGTTTGTGCTGCACTCTGACTGACAGCCACAGCGGATTTCCTCTTTAATTGGTGTAGCATGCATTTGATCTGTCTTTTTGACCGTATGACTAAGTGTCTGTCCATAACTGCGCAACCTCTTCCACCAACGCAGGAAAGCAGCAACACGCCTGTGACTCTGAGGCGCTATATATTTTCTGCTGTATATCCTTTCTGATTTGACAACTCTCTTATATGTTTTTATTTGTAAAATTGCACAAATTTTCATACTCAGATTCTAAGAATTTATCCATGCATTTATTGTGTTTAATTTCATTTTTGGTTAAGGAAACTGTATTCATTTAATTTAAATTAAAAAAAAAAGACACCATAACCCTAGTAGAGTTTTGTCATGCTTTAAAAAAAACTGTAAATTAAAAACAATCTACATGAAACTAGTTGTATAAAATTTATATAATAATGGGCTTTAATAAAAGAAAGTAGTTTCATAATTGCTATTTTGAATGTCCTGACATTTAAAGATCAGAACTTGACATTCAAAAAATGCAATATTAAACCGAATTAAGCTCAACATGTAGCATTTTTAAGATCTTTTATCTCTGTAAATAATATAAATATAAACCATTATTAACTATTATATTACTCTTACAAAATAGAATCTTAAAACACATGACTATGAAATGAGGATGTTGGGGATAGGATCACTCTGCTTTTTGCTCTAGCGTTTTAGTTTTAGACATAAAAAACACAAATCTTTTTCTAAATTTTCTTTCCTCCATGCAAACCAAATGCATGAAAGAGCAAAGAACTAATTCGATTCTTTTTAATGATTTCCTAATAGGAGGCCTAATCTGATGTCAGCAGGTTTAACAACTTCACTTAATGCCCTTCCAGTATATTGTTACAGCCCTTAAAATACTCTCTGGTGAAATATTTATAAAAGTCATGGTTTTATTTGATCCGTCTGATAAAATGTCTTTGTAGAACAGTGCAAGTGTCAGAGCTATAGATGTGTTTGTCTTTTTTTATTTGTGCATCACTGGGTAGGCCACAGAGAATTAAATGGACATGAAAAAGACTAATTAGAGAGCCAGACCAAAGGAAACTGCTCATAATTCTTGTTAAACATTCCTGCGGTCATCAGCTCACTGTGCAGCCTGTCTGGGGGTCAGCAGGTCAGACTGAGATGATAAAGTGCCATGTTCATGTTTCCTGAGTCAGAATGAGGTGTCTTTTAGATGCCTGTGTTATCTAATGATTACTTAGATCATGTTTTTTTTAGATGAGTGGTGACTAATTAGTGTGATGTCAAATCCTTCATATACAGTCATATTCAATATGTTCCATTGAGGGCGACTTCTTGATTTAATGTACCTTGAACATACTTTTCATTGCATATCTGTACTACAAATGTATTATATATTATTATTATTATTATTATGGTTGTTGTACTGTTTTTATTATTTTCTAATCTCAAATTTTGGGTTTTAGTTCATTGTTAACGGGATACCATAATTAAACAGAAATAATTAATCTGTAATTAATGTAATTAATCTTTCTAAAGTGTTTCACTTTGTGAAATGAGCTATTGAAATAAACTAACCTTTCAATAGTATTCAACTTCCCTGAATGGGTCTGTAATTTGAAATTTTGCAAACACTTGAAATCTAAAACTCACTAACCTACTGTTGATTTAAAGCTTAAAGGCTTTTCAGAATTTTCACTTTATGTTTTAAAATAGCCTAACTTTATTTGTTTCCAATGAAGCACACTCTACATTAGCAGCCTTGGTAAAGATTTGTAAAGAGGATCATCAGCGTCACACTGTTGCATTAGAAAAAAATGTGGAAAATTGCTAGCTGCAATTTATTCAGTGGAGGAAAAAGCCCAAGATAGGAAATTTAGATTTGTAGATATTACAACCCGCAATTAATGAGGTACTTAATTAATCACAATTCCTGTGTTACCCAAAACTCTGCTAACTTACTTACAGCCCCGCCTCCAGCTCGCAGTTTGAACTTCCTCACCTTCACTGTGGTTGTGTCTTGCTGTTGGCGTCTTCCACACAAATTGATCCAAATTGTTGAATCAATGGAGCCTTGTTTAGCCAGAATTGTTGGTGCCGATTACCCGGAACGTCACCAGGGTTCTGTCAATGCACACTGTGGCTAAGTAAGGCCCATTCCCACTGAAAAGGTCAATTGTTTGATGGATCTATGATTTTGTGCGTGTTCTGGCACTTTGGTAATGATGCTGAGGCAGCAAATAAAGTTTAAAATGACGGTGAAATTGATCAGAACAGAATGATATTGCACAGTATATTTATTTATTTTTTCCACTCCCTCAGTCTGCTCGAGTATTTGACAATTAATTTATTATTTTTTTATTGATATTTTGAAAGTGCACATTAAATTGATAAGCTTGATGTATGATTGATACTTTTTTCCTTTAAATTATGGTTAATTTAACCTGATTATTGAAATGTTGGATCATGTCAAATTGTTAGAAATCTAATAATTGTCTAAATTTAATATTTATTCCTTTGTATGTTTGTACATGATGTCAAATGTTGTTTTGGATAAAACACTTACTGGGTTTTTCAGGCCTTTTAAGTCGTTCTTTTTACATTTTTTTTCCAGAATCCTCATCTGGATATGAAGATGGTGAGCTAGAAAAAGGACAATAGACTTTATGATTCCATCCATCCATCCATCCATCCATCCATCCATCCATCCATCCATCCATCCATCCATCCATCCATTTTCTTTACACCCGTGTCCTTTAGTGGGGTCGGGAGGGTTGACTTTATGATTTTTGGAATTAATTTATTCTGAGCCCACTGTCTTGTTTCTCTCATTGTGCTGCTCTAATTGCCTTATGTTTTTATGCTAATCACTTAATATGAACATACACTAAAACTAAAAGCACTGCCTCCTGTTTTTTTATTTCACTCCTCAGGCTCTTTTAAAGGACAATCTTCTGATCCTGCTTTAGTAGCCGCAGTTAACTGCCTAGCTCTTAAGTGTTACAATATACAGGTAACATAAATATTGCTGCCCTCCTACTGGCGCTTTATACACACATATTTAAACAATAGATCTTGGTCTTCAACATTTTGCAAGCCCTGAGCACACAGAAAACAATATTTTTTATCATTCCTCTTGTCCTGTGCTTATTTCTGCTCTTTGCTCCACAGCTCACTGTTTCTCTATACTATTTTAGGCTGTGATCATCATGGAAGAAGATTGATTTTGTGTCTAATGGACCCTTCTTGTGTTGATTTGGCCATATGTTTTGGATTGTTATTCTGTTTTCTGGGAAAGACCACCGTATTTTAATTTGAAATTTATGCTGATTCAAAGAGTCTATGATGTGATGGACTCTTAACAAGGTTACCATGGTTTTTGGAAGAGATACAGGCCCACAGCATAATAGATCCTCCATCATAATTAGTCCTTGAGTTGATCAATTGAGTTGCATTTCTGCATATTTATTTTTCTTGTTTTAAGCCAAACCTAAATGGAGTGTCTGCTGCAGGAAAGCTAAATTTTGATCTCATCTGATCAAAACACACAATGTTGAAGTTCATTTTGCATTCAGTAACTTTTTCTGGTGTGTCTCTAAAGTAAACAACTGACATGTATATAGCATCTAACGGTTGTTATGGAAACTGCTGCAGTTTTCTCATAATGAGCTGCTACCTATGAAGGATGGCAAGATAAACCTGGTTCATTGTGTGTTTCATGTTTCCATTTGTTTTGAAATTACAAATTTTCAATTTTAGCTGCTCTGACTCGCCAGTTAGAAGTTTTTTTCTTGTTTTTTTGTAGACAATTCCACATTTCTGATGATTAAAACACATTTGCATTAACTTAGTTGGTGTCATTTTTGAAATAGAGAAATGTTGATATGTGCCACATAATATTTAGTGAGTTACTAATTAAAAATGATTGGACTCTTTGCTCAAACTTACGGAGGAGGATTAGGGCCACTGGGAAAAAAATAAAAACAGTTCTGACTTTAATCTCAGAATTCTGACTTTTTTCTCAGAATTCTGAGATCAAAATCAGAACTGTTTTATTTTTTTTCCAGTGGCCCTAATCCGCATCCGTACAAACTCAAGAAATAAACAATAAAGACATAAATCTAAAACATTTATTATTTTTAAGTTACATTTGTGGCTGCACAGTGGCGCAGTTGGTAGAGCTGTTGCCTTGCAGCAAGAAGGCTCTGGGCTCGACCCCCGGCCCCGGCCTGCCCGCATGCCCTCCCCGTGCATGTGCGGGTTCTCCCCAGGTACTCCGGCTCCCTCCCACAGTCCAAAAACATGACTGTTAGGTTAATTGGTCTCTCCAAATTGTCCCTAGGTGTGCATGGTTGTTTGTCCTGTGTGTCTCTGTGTTGCCCTGCGACAGACTGGCGACCTGTCCAGAGTGAACCCCGCCTCTCGCCCGGAACATTAGCTGGAGATAGGCACCAGCAACCCTCCCAACCCCACCAAGGGACAAGGGTGCCAAGAAAATGGATGGATGGATGGAAGTTACATTTGTCAATTATTTCTCACTTCTGAGAAACAATGAACTCTTAATGTGGGATGGTTTTTTTGTGCCTGATTCATTTAAATTAAAAGGTGTTTTTCCAAATTTTTCAAAGCTATACAAGGCTGTGCTACTGCAACAAAAGATTATTTATTATTATTATTTATTTTTTTACATATTTCCAAGTCTGGTTTAATAAAATTGGAATCCAATGAAAATGTATGAAATGTATAAATCCTTCATACTCAGTAGTATGCCAGTTTTGTGCAGAAGCCTGGGTTTTTTTCATCCATCCTTTTACACCCACATAGGGCTGTGTATACTTTACCAGTCCATCACAATGCAAATCTGACTGCTAAATCAACCTTTTAGTCTACTTTTTAACTGAATAAAATGTATGTGGTCAAGATTTTTAGTTTTTATTGCTGAGCCATAATTTGGACTCTTTTATCCATCTTGAAACAGATTTGCATGTAGCTCTTGAAAGATACTAAGGACCAGTAATGTGTATGAGCTTTAAGGCTTCCCAGTGTATAAATAATTCTGAAAAACTCGGATCTGCGAGGCTTCAAGTGATCTAATGCCGACACTCTGCGGCCAGCTAGTGCATATTAAATTTAATAACATATTCAAACTAACGTCAAAGAAGATTCAATGTACTTTACTGAATGCACAACAACAACAAAAAAAGGTTATTATGGACAATTAAATTAAATAAATCCTCCAAGGAGGTGAGTAAGAGAAACTCTGAACCACCAAATGGAGGACAGAGAACACTTTTGTCTCTGACAAAGACAAACCATTCTAAAACCCGAGACGGAACATAAAAAGTTCCAGTTTCACCAAAGCAAGACTTTATTAGATGGCTGGTAATGGTGCCCTTTTCTGTGACAAATTATTTCTTTTAAACTAAACTCGTATCAAGTTTACAATTTACTCCAGATTAAAGTTTTATATTTCTTTGTTTGGGTGCTTCTGCTGGATCCGAATGACTGCACAGTTTCGATCGGGCTGGCAAACCGAATCACCCCGAGGGATTGCAGGGAGGGATCAGCCAAGAGTAACGGGACAGCAGGTTATTGAACAATACAACTGTCTAGTTTGTGGTGGAGCTGCAGTGAGGACGTCCAGCCGGAGATGTGAATAAGTGACAGTGCTGCGAGAGTCAGTCAGGAGCTAAGATGCACACCAAATTCTGGCGCATTTGCACGAGTTTCCTTGACATTCCCCAAACTTCATGTATTCTTCATACATTTTGCTTTCACTGCCCCCAAACTTTATGCATTCTTCATGAGCGATACGTGTATCTATTTTCCTTTGGGAGAAGGAGCAAAGATGTAAAGATGTACATAAAGAATGAGATATCAATGTAATTTCTTCTCCCTTCTTAACAGAAAGTTTTCAAAGGGAAAGATAAGTTTAAAAAGGAAAAAAAAGGCTCTGATAAGGAGTGAACAGGTCACTTCTCTCCTGATAAGCTCATGTTCCCAAAAGTCCTACAACAGCCAGAGATGACTGATTGGAGAAAGCAGAAGAGGTTGAAGAATACTTGAGTTGGAAACCTAACCTTTTGTCTGAGGTTTGGGAAAACATGCCAGAACCAAAAGTCTGACCTTTATACTAGCATCTGAGACAAAGTGTAAAACAGAGTAGAGATTCCTATGAACCTTGACAGAGTCCAGAGCGCTTGAAGAATGTAAGGAAATGAATGGAGTTCAGGAGGTCAGCTCATAGTAAGGTCTCAAATCCAATGGGAGCTACTGGACTCATATGATGACAGACAAAAGACGTTTAGTTTCTGTGATGAAAAAGCTTGAACATACTATTTCAGTTCAGACGGTAGCAGAGTTTCTATAAATCAAGACTAAAAAACTCATTTGTTGGATTAATTCTCATTTTAATCCAGTATGTTATGGTAATAATTATGGATGATTTTGATGCTGACATTTGAGATGTAAAGCACTTTTAATTGCTTGTTGCTTAGTCTGTATTGTAATTCACGATGTCCATGAAATGATCTCTTTTTAATACCGGCTAGTGCTGGATCCTCACCGTACATTCCAGATCGAAATCCTGACACTGACTTGGAGATTACAGTTATCTGTATTATGTGTTGATGGCACTTACTCAGGTTATAGGTGACTAAAAATTCAAAAGAAGAAACCGGATCCTGGAGGATATTATTTATAGGTTTCAGAGAGACATCTAATAGGTTGTGCTGTTGCTTGTTTTTAGGAAATGTGATGTTTTATTTTAACATAAACAATTAAATATGAAGCCAAATACAAATTCTATTCTTCTAGAAAAAACAAAATTCTCAAAGTTATTGAGTGTAGTTTCTAAAATTGAGACCTAAACCAGATATTGGAAATTTGCCACAAAACTGTGGTCAGTACATTCTTCTTCCTTGTGTGATTTTTATTCATTTTTTTCATGTCCCTTGTCGGAGTATAAATTTCTCCCATCAGTTGTTACCATGGATGCTGCATCACTAGAACAGAAACTATAGTCTATCTCAAACATATGTGAAATTTCAGAAAACAGCAGGATTTGGCACTGTGGGAATGGGACATAGCTGGTCTTAAAATATAATCCATTATTTATTCATACAATACCTGATTCAGAAATTACACATCTCAAAGACTGAGTTTCTATCATGTTACACAAGTCTGAATGTGAAGAAGGATAAAGGAAAGCTCCCCCATAAAATCTATGAAGAACCACAGATTATAGTTTTCCTTCTTAGAGAAGCTAGACTGTAAAACTGTGGAAAAAATACCATAATTCAAATTTCATCTCGCAAATCTTATATTTGCACTTTAAATGCCATAATTTGAAAAAAATCAGTACTATGTGTTTGAAAGTAGTTGTTGCTTAATACACTAGTTTCCCTATTTTGAAACCTTATGTTATTGAATAACATTTTTAAATCTTTTTTTCTTTTGACCAACTAATTTGACAAAATGCAGTTGGTTGTAATTAAGCTTTTCCCAAAGTATGACCAAAATCAAAGATTTTTAACACGAGCCTGGGAGAAAACAAACTGGACTCTTGATTTGTAGTTTGAAGTCCATCTTTGAGATCAATGTGAATTTAAGAATACTTCTTTAAGTCAACCAGTGTGAAATTTCCTAAGTCAGTAAGAATGTGGTGTACCGTGTCATCTGCTGGTGTTGGTCCACTGCGCTTCAAAGTCAGTGCAGCCATCTCCCAGGAAAGTTTGAAGCACTTCATGCTTCCCTCTGCTAACAAGTATAATGAAGATAGAAAGTTTATTTTCCTGGATGAGTGAACATTTGACCAGTGTTGTATAGTAACAAAGTAAAAATACTTCACTACTTTACTTAAGTATATTTTGGAGTACTTTATACTTTCCTCAAGTATGAAAATTTTTGATAACTTTCACTTTTACTTCACTATATTTCGGAACTTAATTTCATACTTTTACTCCGATACATTTTCAATGTGTGGTTTAGTTACTCGTTATAAAAGAGCGAAAAAGAGAAACGCTCGTGTTTTAACCCCACCTACTGATTGACTTCTACATAGTCGGTAGCTACTTGCCTGGGCTTGTTCATCACCACCAATAGGAAACACTCATAGACATAATATAATATAAGAGGAGACCCCGCATTGGCTGCTCCGGCGCAGGAAATACGGCGGCCATCTTGGAGCGGTAGTCCCTCGTACTTTGCTCAATTAAAACAACAGAAGATGCCTCAGCACTGAAGGATATTGTTGTTCTGATCGATGAATTATTGATGTGAGGCTCCGCAAACAACATTTCACAAGTAAGATGGACATATTATTGTGTATATATTGTGATTAGAATATTACTTTACTGTATTTATGTCTACCGGCGAGATACCAGCTAATATTAGCTACAGTGCTTGGTGTAATACGGGTTCAGCCCCGATATGAAGGATAAGTGAGATTCTGTAAATCTAAAAAAAATGAATTATTCTCTAACATTGACTTAAATTATCTGACACAAGAGCCTATATTAGAAATGAAACAATGTAACACATATTATAAAACTTATATTATGTGTTATAACATTCATCAGCAAAGTTTACACAGGTGGTAAAGACTATTATTATGTAATTCTTTCACTAGTAAGATACATCCCAAATCTTCCGTTTTTGTTTTGAAAGTTTCATAAAGACACGATGTGAGGAAGAAGAGGGAGAATCTATAAAGAGAGACGGATTCACTGTAGCAGGATGAATCTCACATAGGATTTTGGATTCAATCTATATACACTTCTCAAAAAATAAAGAGAACACTTAAACAAGGATGTGCTACTTGAGCATATATATATATATATATATATATATATATATATATATATATATATATATATATACTGTATATAAATATATATGTATATAATGTATTATAATAAATTATACACACAGCAGTTCACAATAAATTATTCACAGCTGTGTGCTGTGTAATATGCTCATCATACATCGATATCAGAATATTCCATTCCTATTCTATTGTTATAGACACAAAGCAAGTCTCGCGATGAGCAGCAGCCACATGTCCCTAATGCAACTCATAATGACCAGTTGTTGCACCGATACTTTGTGAAGTAGAGAAATCGTAACGGCTTATTTTCTTCATGTTGGCCACATTTTCTGTACTGACTATTTTTCTCATTTTCAGCCCTGACCACTTGAAGGAAAAACTTAAGGCTTACAAAAACTCTTATATGTTATATGTTCTGTCCTGGAGGGGAAACTAAGAAGCTGGTTCAGTTGTAAAGCAGGTTAAGTTATTAACCTTGTGCTGTAGGAAAACCACCTAATTTTCTTAACCCAATGATGCCTGCAGGTTTATCTATTAGCAGGTTTCATTTTGTCTGCACTTGGTTGTGTACATTACTTTAACTGTATTTGACAAGTTTACAAAAAAATGTCATTCAAACTGCATTTGCCTTGTTTTACTTTTTACTTATACTTTTCATTACATTACTTGAGTACATACATTTTTACAGTAATTTCCATACTTAAGTACAAGAAAATTCAGATACTTTAAGACTAACTCAAGTAACATTTCAGTCTGTGACTTGGACTTTTACTAAAGTCATATTTTGGAGAGATGCCTATACTTTTACTTGACTCTGAAATTTCAGTACTTTATACAACACTGCATTTGACCACACTAGCAAAAGTACCAATGGCTGCTTTGCTTTAATGATCTTGGTTCCGAGCATGAGTGGCCAGAAATCTCTCCTTACCTACACACCATAAAGAATCGGAGGTATTGTCAAGAAGATGAGGAATGCCATGCACAACAATACAGATGAGCTGAGGGTCATGATTGAAGGAACCTTTCATACCATAACTCCTCCTCAGTGCCACAGGCTGATGCGGCAATTCATGCGAAAAGAGCCCCAGCCTAGTGTTGAGCGCATGTATCATACAGTACATGTACACACATCAAGTTGACATTTCTCTGCCTTCTTAATGGCCTTGTGTATCATTCTGATTTTCAAAGAAACTTCATTTCGGGATCCATTGCTTTTATGCTATAAGCATGAGCATAACTGAAAAACGGGTTGAAATATTTATCTCTGCGTGTTAAGAACATTTCACTTTTTAACAGGATTACTGACATTTCTTGTTTGGATTCACTGAGACCCTTCACCAATTTTATTCTCAATCGGTTGAACAATCAACTACCAGCTGTATGTTTTGTTGAAATAATACCTTTTATTCCCAAATGGAAATGAATTATTGATTTCATCAGTGTGAGATGCAGACTGAATCACTTTGCATTGAAGTCACTTTCACAGGTTTATTTTCATTCCTTTCCAGCTTTAATGTTTTCTTTCTGTAGATGGCCCCACCTTTCTGTGTTTATCAATATACTGTAAATCTCCTAAGCAACTGAGCTTAAATATGAAAGAAAAGATTTTAACATTTTAATTTCAAAGACACAATATGACCTGTACAAAAAATTACAACTTATTTTGATTATTTTACACCCTTGAAACCTTTTTTTTTGTCTGTATAACAAGGGCAATGGTCATGGCAGGGACAATTCCCTTGGTTTCTAGGCAAACGGATAAATACTTCTTTACAAAGCTAAACCTTGGAATGTCCTTGCAGATGCATGCAACCAGTGAATTGCTGTTTTTACAGTGGCTCTTATCTGGTCAGAGGAACACAGATTCATGCAGGCACAGCCTGCAACCAGCTCCACCTATACAAGCTGAGGAAAAGGAAAGCAGCAGTCAGGTCTTTTTTTTTTTTTACCCTTAATCCTTTTCCCTTCAATCTATTGATGTTTAAGCTTAATTTTAATTGAGGAGGGGCTCACTTGACAGAGCATGAGTCCTCCTTTATTATAGCACATTAGAGCAGCTCTCCTTGAGCTGGAAAAATAAAATGTCCCTATTCTCCCAGGTGCCCTGCAGTCATTTTTGAAAGGATCAATTGTAATTTGAGCTCATTGACCTCATTGATGGCTGATAGGCTGCTTACACAAGCTCACAAGAATGAAAAGACTAATATAATTTAAAAAAATATTTCTTTCTTCCTCCAATCAACATTAAACTTATATTTTACAGTGCCTTTTTAAGTATTCAAACCCCTTTCATTATTTCACATTTGGTTAAGTCACATTTGATTATATATCAGACCAACACAAATAATAAATTATTTTCTTTTTATCCCCCCTGGGCCCCAAACATAAAAATCTGAAAAGTGTGGTGTGCAGCTGCATTTTCGTCATTCTAAAACCTCTAAATAAAACCAGTGGCATCCAAATTTTTCCAGAAGTGACCTAACTGGCAACATCGAGTCAACATGTGTGAAAGTTTGTCTCGGTGTAAATCCAACTCAAGGCTTGTCAGACTGCAGTAGAGTGAAAATAGACTCTCATGAACCAAGAATGATTCTTCCCATTCAGGCATAACCATGCGGAAAATCTCAAGGTAAGATTTGGATATAAAAACCATGTTAAAGTAAGGCAAAACAGAAAACCAACCAGGTGAAGCAGGCCAGTCAAACTGTGACGCAGCAATGAGTGTGTTCATAAGTGAAGCTCAGATTTTGAAGAACTTTGAACTAGTCAGTGTTGTTTTTAAGTAGAGAATGATTTAATTTCTATTTGGGATCAATAAAGTATTTTTGAATTTGAATGAAGATAAAGCAGCTCATTTTGACTGGTTTTTATCAGTGAAACTTGAATATTTCATAGAGAAAAGCTGGTAATATCTCCTCTCAAGCCACATGCTCAGTCTTTGCTGAATATGTATGTGTGTGTGTGTGTGTGCCTGTGTGTGTAGCCAGCAGCCATTGTGTTCAGGTTTCAGAGGACCTGAGTTAGTGGTTTAGACCCAGCTATTATTCTTCTCTTTAGCTTAAACTTGACTATGCGGTTTTCAGTCTTGCTAATGTGGTATGTTGGTGCGGATTCACCTTTAAGGTGAGTGGTGGGCGGCAACAACGTAACCTTTAAAGCCAGGTGTGTGAGGTGCTCGCACATATACAATCATCATTTACCCAATTGATGATTTATTTATTTTGGCCAGGGTTTAACTGTTTATGGTGACTCCCCCTATTATCTTTCAGTACGTTTATTTACAATTTGTATTTTTCTCTTTCTTTCATTCTTTTTGTTTACATGTAGGTTTAATTTGTCAATTGCTTGCATGATTTATTATTTAGGTTCTTAGTTGCTTTCCTCATCTTGTTTTTTTGTGCTCATTTGCTTTGCATGTTTTCCTTTGTTGGGTTGCAGTGTTTTGTTTGTTTTCTGTATTAATTTCTTGTTTAGTTATTAATTGGGTTTGAAAACAAGTTGCCACTGAAGAGCTGATGTGCAATATGTATTCTGTGAAGGTTGTAAACGGTCTCATTTAAAGTATATATATATATATATATATATATATATATATATATATATATATATATATATATATATATATATATATATATATATATATATATATATATATATATATATACTATCATTGTAGGCCTATTTTAAACTTTTGGAAAAAATAAATCATTAATTTTTTAAACATTATGATCCTCCTGTCTTTGTTGTCCCAACCTGGCGTGGCCTTTTTGTAGATATTAGAAGCTTATTAGAATAGTCCTGGGGCCAAGATCTCAGGTGGCGTTGTTGGTTGTAATAATTTAAAATTTAATAGTAGACACCGCTAGCGCCACACTAAGGATATTCACTAAAGCCATTAGATTACACTGTAATGCAGGCATGTGTGACATGACCAAGAGATGAAACAATGAAACTGCAGATTTCCATCCTGGTGGGAAGTGGTGTTTTTAAGATTTTATCAGCTATTTCGGCAACCTGAGGTTATTTAGATTCTATGGTTATGTAGTTTTAAAAAGGTGAAATGAGTGTGTTTTTGCCTAAGACGATTTCAACTTTCAGCATTACTATTGATTTTAATGTGCAATGATACTGTGGCTAGGGGGAAATATTCTCAAATCCTTCCTGTGCTGACTTCATGGTAATGAAACAGTTACAAATTTAGTTTAAATGGATGCTTTTTGGGTAAAGTTTCAGTTTTCTTTCTAGAAAATGGAATAATAAAGCACAATTTGATTCTTTAATGATATGACATGGGACACACCCTCTCAATGGTGGTGGGATGATGGGGTTTCTTCTGTAAAGACTTTCAAACCTGCTCAGAGTTGTTGGAAAACAGGCAGGGATAAAATAAAGGAAATGGCTGCAAGATCCTTACATTGGTACAGAGGTTCACCTCCCAGGAAAAAAAAAAACCCTAAACACGCACCCAGAGCTTCACTGAAATTGATCGAAGCGTCAACCTTTCTTCAAAGAACCATGCTGCAATTGCAGCAACAGGTGGCAAAGTATTGACTGAGGTGGGTGAATCCATTGCAACCTTTTTTGTTTTCAAATAAATTACAGATATTGGCAATATTTTTTCTTCCCGTCCAGAAATTTGCACTTTTAAGTGATACTCTACCACATAACGTTCTCAACAGATGGTTGTAAAGTTGTACATATTGATGGACTTGTTTCCCACTTTAAATGGTTTCTAAACCTTGGATTTATTGATGTTTGGGGTATCGTTGATACCTTGCTGGAAAGAAGCAACATTTTTCTTTGTCTGGCTTTTGAAACGCACCAAAAGTGTTTTTTGTTTGTTTGTTTACAAAATAGACTTTCTGTGGAGGAGAATAACACACTGGATACAGAGAGTAAAAGACATGAAATAAATGTGATTGAAGGCAAATTGTTTATTTTGAGCAAATTTCATATGCAAGCTGTTTATCATTGTTAAAAACTTATTTGAAGATCAGAGTAAGACTCTGAGATGACTCTCGAAAGCACACTAAATTCTCAAAACAACCCGCTTTTGCTTTTTCTTGGACAAAGAAACCTATTGTGATCATGAACATTGAAAGAAAAGTAGCCTTACACAATGACAGCTTTTCTCACCTGTCTAAGCTCAAGATGGGTTTCAGTGGCCACAGTGGCGGCTAGCAGAACCTGGTTAAGTCATGACTTCAGGGTCAATTTTATGTTAGCATTTATTTCATCTTATACCAGTTTATTAGTATTATTATTATTAGTAGTAGTATTTTGTTCTAAAGGTCTCTACTGTCTGTTGTCGAATCAGTTGATTTTCTTCTTTGTTCAGTCTTACTTGCAGGCATGTGATCATACATTAGTTTTGTATTTTTCCACAATTGTGGACACTAATAATTAAATTCATAATTTGTAAGTTACTGAACATACTTTTTTACTTTTAACTAATTCAACCCTTCATGCTATCTTGCTGTATGAAGAATGTTGGAAGTGTAGACATTTTTATTTTTTACTGTTCATTTGAATTCTTACACTGGAATAGTAAGGAAAATGTATTGGCACATCAGCCCCACCAACATTTTTTTCCCCCACCAACCACCACTGGGTCATAAGTAGCAAACAATCTAAGAGTTGACTAGATAGACACTGGAGCATGCTCATGCTCAATCCCAAATGTTTGTTGTTGATGTGATTAACTGCAGCAACCATTAGGGAGCTGAGGCGTGATATAACCATGTCTTGTGGAATCAAGAGTTGTGGTCTTATTCAGAGGTGAAATTTGAAGCACACCTTAAGTTCCCTGGTACAATGAGCCAAATAAATATGCTATGTTGTTGTGCAAATGAGCCAAGCTACTTTGTATTTCAGCTCGGCTTCCTCCCTGGGTTTTTATTTTTGGTGTGACACCCCAAGATCATCACTGGCTCCCATTTAGCAGTATTTAGAAACTCCCTGCATCCCTGTTCAACAGTATTAGGAGGCATTTCAAGTATACATTAATATCCAAACAATATTACCTTGAAATATTTTGAACATGACACTCTGAATGAAAACTCTGTCACGGGTTAAACACTGCAGGTCTGACATACAATAAATACTGTAAATACAAATTCTGCCAAGGGAGTCTTTTCAGATTAGTATAACTTTTGTTCTGTTTTTATCTTAACTGGTCTTTCAGAATGCGAAGGTATGTTCTCCAGCTGTATTTTACATGCCTATCATTAATGCATACCTTTTCATAAGTGCACAAACAGAGATAGGATATTTTCTTAAAACAGGCTCTTTACCAGCAGACCAATAGGGAAGAAACTACTTATGCAGGTTTGCACAGATTTAGCACCTCCACATAGCCTTATAAAATTGTCCATTTGCTTCTCTCAACAGTTGTAGATTGCAGGACTATTTAATTAAAAAAATGTTCCTCAATAGATACAAGCACGTGGGTTAAGAATTTCAAGTATGTGATCTTCTTCTTCAGATGTACAGTACTGCTTTCTCATCTTGCTTCTGCTAATGACTGTATTTGCCTGGAAAACGCATAGATTAATTAGTGCATAAAATGAGAATTTGAAAAGCACAGTCGGTTTGATATCGTTAAGCTCTGCAGCATTTTGACAGTTCTTCCCCAGAGACACAGAAAGAAACAACACATTTAGACTAAACTTTTAATGTCTTTGTTCGTTTTTTTTTCTTAACAGAAATATCTCTAACACAAAGACCAAAAACAAGTTAATTACACCAAACGCATTTTTTTTTTTTACTGAGTGGGTTAATAACTGGCACAACCTACTTTAGGATCTTGTCACAGTGAGGTGTTTTCTTTGTACACTCGTCTCATAAAACCTCAGTGCTTAGTGCTCAGACTTAATCGCAGGGACTAGATCAGTGGCATGTACTGAAAACATGTTCTGCATGCACAGCCGCCACCAGGGAATTGGATAAAGGAGAAACTCCTTAGAGTTTTATGCACAGATGCAATCATTAGCTCTCTTATTTTCCAGTGATCAAGCTACTACTCATAGGGGGATTAAAGCTTTAAAGGATCAAACATTATGTGTAAATGCAAGCTGGTCTGCTCTCAAGGTGCTGTTAAGGCATATGTTGATGGCAGCTTTTTACACATCAGACCGAACATCCATTTGCTTTATATGCTCTCAGCAGATGCACCTTGTAGCTGCTGTTGTAGCTCAGCATCATTCCAGCCATGACCAGTCATGTCAGGATACTGGTAGAGTGGCTGGCCTATTGCATCTATTATTAAAAAAAAGCAGTGTGTTAGCAGCTGTTCCCTGCCTCATTAAACCTTGATCATAGCGGTACTGATGATGCATGTTTAGCTGCAAATCTGACTTGTTCTTTGAATGTTGCTGAACTGATGCCACAGAGCTTATGGGCAAAGCCACAACCAACATAAGACGAACGAAGGCATGTCATTTACTGGGACAGTTTGTCTGCTGTGGTCATATCCCAGAGAGCTTTTCTTGTCTATGTTTCCATAAAATATCAATTAACAGACTGAAAAAATATTCAAGTTGTTGGTTGTGATTGTCTGATCTCTGGCACTGGTGGAAATTCACTTGAATTTTACAAAGGTAGACCAACGTCTCAGGTTTTACTACTCTAGACAGACTGCGGTAAATTTTTTGACGGAGCTTCTGCTGTGTCAGACAGTATTAACCTGACTGCATTGCATGGCGCTAAAGTCTTTTATGTTTGTTTTTTATTATTATTTTTCCTTTCTTTGGACAGGTTTCCTGAGGGTGCTCGTCCCAGTAAGGCTAGAGAGTTTCTGTTAATGATCCAAAGAAAAATGAAGAAAAAAATAGAAAATTTACAGATACTGGAGCCTGCGGCAGAGAAAGCTCACGCTTTTCAGATGTCTGTTTATAGAATTAATTCTGTTTCAACTGAACTAGCTAATATGAGCCGACTCTACAATAAATAAAAATAAAAACATGTACTTAGATTATATGGGTGACAAGCAACAAAGCGTGTAAAAAGCAGGAATAAACCAATTCAAGAAATAGTTTGAGTTTAGTGAGATTGTTCTCTCTCTTAGATGGTGATATTTTGTCAAGTTTTGCCATTAACTTCGTTGTAACTTGAAATCAATTGATTTAAGTTTGTAATTTTCCCTTTTGGGAAGCTATACACTTTTGTGGGAACTCAAAGAACTGGACACTTCACATGGGTTGTTTATTTAAAAATGTGAGACTTTCCTCAGTATAGGGTGAGCCCAGAGCAAACTCATCTCCTGATTGCAGCACTGTAATTATTTTCATAAATGTTTTTTTTTCTTTTTTTCAGAGCACAGAGACTGCTTTAGCCTTTTAACGGCCCGAGGCAGCAAGAAAACTGCCACTGTTGCCCCACCTGAGGAGGAGGGAACTGCAGTCTTTGTGTTCGCTGTCATATTCTGGAGTCGGGGAATTCAGAAGGAAAACATGAATCTTATAGAGTGGAACCCAAACATTTTCTATAGTTTTTCTTTGCTTAGTGCTTCAGAAGTATTAAATAACATTTTACCATTGGTAAATGCAGTAGAATCACCAACTTTTGATCAAAAAGCACTGCGCTACAACCAAGGATACGCTTGCAAATTGAAGAAGCCTTTAATGTCAAATTTGAAAAACAAAAAAAAAGACAAATGTTGGAGAAGGGTTGTACCAGCTCTGGACTTTATTAGAGATGCTCTTTGATCCCCCTTGTGTCTTTTCAGATGCTCAGATTGCTGAGGTAATTAAGGAAAAAGCCAGAATCCCCCACAAGTCCTTTCTGGAATGGCCCACCCTGCCATTTACTCATATCCAGCTGCTAATTAATGAAGTGCTATGGAAGGGTCATCCAATCAAATCATTGTCTGAATAAATAAGACTTCCATTCCCATGGGGTGCTTGTTGTGTAATCAAAGAAACTGCTCATAAAAAGAAGCAGTAGGTCTCTGAAATGGCAAATTGGGTGTTTTTCGAAGTGTTTGTGTTTTCTCCAGAGTGTTTTTGCACAGCAGAGTTGCAATGCTAACGTTTTTGTTTTGTATGCTCACGTATGAGCGTGATGGCAAAAAGATATTTTTCCAGACTGGTTTATAAGACATTGTGAGTACGAGATTGCACTGCTCAGTCGCACAAAGACCGGGGCCATTAACCAGATTAATTTAGGAGATTGACTATATGTGAAAGGACAGATGAAGGGAGAGCAGACAGAAACCATCATGGCAAAGAAGGGCAAATGAGATGGAATGACAGGCAGTTGTGTGGGGTAGTAAAGGGACCTGAGTCACAAACACACACACACACACACACACACACACACACACACACACACACACACACACACACACACACACACACACATACATTGGGATAGAAATGAAGAATGATGAAGAAAAAAAGTAGGATAGAAGGTCAAGATCATCGGGATAAAAAACAGAAAAGGGATTGAAAACAGGCAGGAGATGGTGGAACATTACCAAGTGAGACACCAGAAAGGCAGGGGACACAGGGTCTTCCTGTGGATGATAATGGTTTCACTCTTCGCTCTCCTCTGCTCTATCCTGAAGGTCATGAGTATTTGTACCCAAACATTGTGAATTAACTCCTAGATAACTTAGATACTTTTAGAGCTGTGGTGTCCAGGTGCTAATCCAGCTAAGCTGAAAAAACAGAAAATGCAATGGATGCCTTAATGAATCCTATTTTTTTAGAATTAGGACTGAATGAGGACAAGGCTTGCCACTCTGTTAACCCCTTGAAACACAGGCTGTGAGTCATGCATACATTCTTCTGAATAGGTTTGCATTTGAATAGCAGGCTTTAAGTGTGCTTCACTGAGGCTTCAAAATAAATAAATTTCCACATTTTGGAGCCTGTCTAGTGTTTAATGGAACACTTAAAAAGTAAGCACAAAAGGTTCTGCTACATATTAGAAAGGGTGAGCTTATGATTTTGTTTTTCAGCAAACCAGTTGATTAGAGAGTCTGTAATTGAAGGCAGTCATTGAGCCCAATTTAGTTTTTACTGCAGTTGTGAATTTAGATCTGTACTACCTTTTGCCTTGTTTATGCCGGACAGCTTTTATGGTTTGGTGTGGTTAACGATCTTGTGTTTATTGGTTTTTATAAGTGCCACAACATGTGTGGGTTTAGCTGCTATTAAAAGGAGTTCATGCTCTGCCAATGCAAGACAGGTATTGGTGACATGCTGGGTGTTTAAGACCTATCTGCTTGTTTTTAATTAGCAATGTGAAGAACTGGTTCAGACTTCATGTGCAACCACAGCAATGAAGAGGGAGCTATGATAACGTGGTGAGCACAAATTATTTATTTTAGGTTTGTGTCTTTATTCTTCATTCTCTACGTCATGTATCATTTGTTCCTATTGATTTGAATTATCTGCTTTATTTAAAGAAATAAGTTTATGACACCCTTAAGCAATTTGGGAAAGTCCAGATGTAGACAAATAAACACTATGGGCAATTTTCCAATTGGCACAGTGCTGAGGAAGAAAACCAGTTCTGGGCTCTAGAGATAAATATGTTGAAGTGTCTAAAGTGTGTCTCAACACTGGAACAAGAGCAAAAGATGTTATGAAGATTTTGAATGAGGCTAAAAAGAATCTTTAAAGGGTCTTTATCTGCAAGTTTTGAACCGATAGATGCTGAAACAACCTGTCCAAAAGGAAGATTTAAAAAAAAACAAAAAACTTGATTATAGTTTAAAATTGCACACAGTTGCAAAAATATGTTTTCTACGCATTGAAGGTTTCCTTCATATGTAGTTTATGGATTTCATTTTTTTCTGTAGTTTTAATATTTAAGTGATTTCACTGTGCAAATTAATCACCTGATAAAATCATTTGCCTTCAGGCCCCCGTGTTTTACAAAAAAAGCAAAATTTGAACTTGGTTTAGTTGCATGTAAAATTATGAAAAAAATGCAAATATAAATTAAACGTAGGGCATCAGCATATTTTAAAATAAAATGTATGCTTCTTCTCTAATAAGTACATAAGAGAAAAAAACTGGGAGGTTAGGGTAAAAAAAAATCATGGATACCTCATTATTTTTAGAAAAATCAGTTCACTGACTATTCTGCTAATGAGGAGCTAAGTTAATAATTATCCAGTTCTGTGTTAATTTTTGTACTATTGTTATTGTTTTATCTCATAAAACCTGGCCAATATTTGCCTTACTTATGATTCCTCTCCACTAGTAAACATTCCCACATGTCGTCATTTGTATCAATGAGCTGTGGTCATCAGCTGTTCTTCTAGAGCTGATTGGATGAGCAGGGAATTTCAGACCAGGTGGGACAGCCTGAGGCAGCTTCTCCCTATGATAACCATCAGCCAGCCACATGCCCTGCTGAACCCATCTTTTGTCTCCTTTTTTAATTATTTCACTTGGGAGCCTCCAGGACTATGTGTTTTTTTTACTTTTAGTTTTGAGGTTAGCTTTTTGTTTGGTCTGAGGTAGCTTCTTGTTGTTTGTTTTTTTAATCAGCTGACATCCTTTTGTGTATTGTTTTGTACAATTTTAACTGTTTACGAGATTAACCTGTGCACCTAATCTGACCTTCATATTATCAAGAGTTAATTTAGATGAACTCAAAAGCAGTTCCATTTTGCAAAATGAGTGTTTAGTAGGAGTAAAGTGTCACATCTGCTGGGCTGTGTGCAGGTTTTGCGTGAATGTGCTTCAGTCATGAGTCTTCCTGCAGCAGGGGTGTGGCTGGCAGTACAAATAGAGTACCAGAGCAAGAGAAGATGGACAGATTGTTCTCCAAAATGGTGACAATCAGCTCTTTCCTTCTGGAAGTCATTTTTCTACTCCAAGTAACTTACCTCCTGCTTTCTCCGTGTCTTAGATCCTGCAGTCCCTAGTGCTTACGCTGAAGGTTTTCTGCTGCTTCCTTTGTTGTTCCAGAAGGTTTTTGCTCCTAAAATCAACCCCTCGTTTCCTCACAGAATATCCACCGATACCTTTGTCACTCAGACTTACTCCTCAACCATGTTGAGTGCTCTTAATCATTTTGAAACCCTCTAGTCTGCCTGTCCGCCCTCAATCAATTATTCCACTATGCTGCAAAGATGGAAAAAACATGACTTGATATACCACACTGCTTCGTATCAATCAGCTATGACGAGGTATCCAGCTTCCTCTCCCTCTGGATTCAAAGATTCTCCATCCCAAATAGGGAGAACAACCACCTGAACTCAACAATCATTTCTTTATTCACAAAATTACAAATCCTCCCAGCTAAGGCATGACCTCTCCTCCCAATCTTCCTGGACTTCTACTACCAAAGACAAGGGGTAATCAAGCTAACTGTCTTTTAAACTGCTGGGAAGGAAGCACTACTGATGTTTTTAGAAGCTGTGCAATACTATAATTGACCGAATCATTCTGATAAGACAAAATTTGCCCTGCAGTACATTTGTTGTAAATTACTAATCTTTCTCTGAATGGTGGTGCATATTTTGCTATTAAATATGGGGTTTATTACACTATTTGGTATTCAAACCAATGTAAAGCTTTATCACAAATGCTGTAATCAAGACAGACATTTGCATAGTTTTAGAAAAGAATAATGAATCAATAATTTCTGCTCACTTCAATGACAACAAGAAACCATAGCGGTTGAGTACAGAAAGTATATTAGGAGAAGAAAAAATTGTGATTACTGAAGCAACTTTTTGAGAAGAAAACATACGTTTTGTAATCAAAGTCATTTAAGGGATTTTTAATTTATGAATTTGAATATTTGGGGCGTCATCCAGGATTGTAACAACCATGGTTAACCCCTTTTTAATGTGACAAAAACAAAACTATTCATTATAAGATTGAAATGGTATCTATTGCCATTCACAGTGGCGCAAAAAGTGGGTATGCAGTGTATGCAGTGCATAGGGGCGCAGCACCAGAGGGGGCGCCAAAACACCGTCTGGAGGGGCGACGCGCTGATGATGTTTTCCCATACACTTCAGGGCACCTTACACTCCTTCACCTCGCACACAGAACTAGGTAAAAGTAGTGAGTTTTACCCTTCACGTATCGTCGCTTCGGGGGGGGGGGGAACGAGTGAGCGTCTCCTTCACCCTGATGTTCCTTCCCTGGGGGGGGCGCAGATTTATGTTTTCGCATCCACCTGAATAATGTGTAATTGCGCCACTGGCCATTCATTCCAATTATTCACCCCTTACTTCACTTTTGTATGTTTTATGTTTTTTTTGTTGGTTATAATCATTCAAAGCTATATAAGATAGTGCGGTCAAAACAATAGGTTCATAGTATAAAACAAAACTTGAAAGATCGAAACTTTACTACTAACAGACAGCTGTTGTTGTCAGATCAATACCACTAGCGATCCAACTTGAGCCGAAAAATTCAGCACCAAAGAAACTTCAAGGAGATGCGTGGAGTTTTGAAAACTGACTTCCACTTTTCCAGTGAAGCAGAGATATTCCACTCGCACGATATTCCAACCGTTTTATGGTTTCCGTGTGTATTGTAGCACTTTTGTCAATGTTGATTCTTTTGACCTTAAAGGAAAGGGAGAAAGGAGCAAGTGTTTTAAAATACAGCAATCACACTCTTCCTACTCATTTGTGTCTCACGGAAAGAACAGAGGACATTCTCCCCAAGATTTACGAGGGACAACGTCTCATAGAGGATGCTTAAAGACTGCTATTGGGCTATGCCTCAGTAAATCTAAGAAATGACATTTTGAAGTTCTGACCCTTCTAAAGGGCACATTTATCTTTTCAGGAGCATCACATGCCAGTCTGAGGCCACCATGCTCTCCATTTCAGAAAAGGTAATAAAAGGAGCCTCGGGAGAATGCAGCTTTTAAAAAAATAAAGAGGATTTCTGCACAGAATTGGAGATTCGGGGCGGTTTCAATTTGAGACACTCTTCTTGTTATACACATTTATTTGCTGTCACAGGAATAAAGTATGGATTTGAAGTAAAAATGCAATACAGTACTTGTATCGGCATCCTTACACACTTAATTTTCTGAAAATAATTGTCTCTGCGAGATTGTTTAAGAAATTTACTGTCTGTATGTACTGAGAAATAAGCGTTTGAAAGCATTGTTAAAGGGTCACTAAAGTATTTAGGATGTAGCTTAAAACTGACCATATAACGTTTTAAAAACTTATTCCAATAAGCAACAAATAGAATGAACTCAAAAATACTTTCGCCTACTGTATTTTCTGCACTATAAGGCGCACCGGATTATAAGGCACACCTTCAATGAATGGCCTATTTTAAAACTTTTTTTCATATATAAGGTGCACCGCATTATAAGGCGCATAGAATAGATGCTACAGTAGAGGCTGGAGTTACGTTATGCATCCACTAGATGGAGCTGCACTAAAGTGAATGTCAACAAAACAGTCCAACTCCAGTCTGCAAGGAGAGTCTTCTGCGACTGGGCCGGGGCGACTGGGCCGGACGATGGTCAACCTTCTCCGTTCACGCACAGCATGTTTGTGGAGAACGTGTTGCTAAATGACCTGCAGACGACCTGATTCTAGACGGTAGGTAGATAGGTCAGTCAAACTTTATTAATAGATTACAAACCAGTGTTCTGACAACTATCCCAGCATGCACTGCGCGCTTCTTCTAATGGCAAAAATTAAGTTGGCGGCTGCTTACCGTAGTTGCTAGACCTGTTGTGGCTCAATATTGGTCCACATAAATAAGGCGCTCCGGATTATAAGGTGCACTGTCAGCTTTTGAGGACATTGAAGGTTTTTAGGTGCGCCTTATAGTGCGGAAAATACGGTACTTAAATTTACAAAGTTAGCAGTATATTTCATATCAAGAAGCAACTGATCTCATGGTTGTGGGAAGGGCAACGGCACAGCTGTCTCCTTTATGTTTGCATCTTGATGTAGGGCTGGATCCTTTGCCGTTTTATACCTGACAGTCTTCCATCAATTTGAATCTGCCTGGGAGACATTTCATACTCAGTTTGACAACTGCCAGCCATAAGTAATTTCTTTTACCTTCCTCAGTGTCAACAGTAACAAAATATGGTTTGGTGCCCTCAGTAACTAATACCCAGCACACGAGTAGGACATTTTGAGTTGTTTGGGTTTGATCAGAGTCTGTTATAGTGTCAGATTTTATAAGAGTTGTATAGCCCCACCACAAAAATAAATTATAACAGGGTGTGAGACGAAGCAAACGCTATAAAGTGGGCATAAAAAGTTTATGAATCCCTGCTAAAACGCTTCAGTTTTGGTACATAAAAGAAATTAAACCATAAGAAATCCTTTCAGAACTTTTTAATCTTTTGTTGTTTTTTTTAATGTTTTTTGCACCCAGAAGGCAAGTAATATGTAAAGTAATATGTTAATAATAAGTAATATTACTGTAATATGTAAAGTGGCCCCTAGCCCTAACCCTAACCCTGTATGCTGTCGTAAACACAACATACAGAATCTTAAAATGAATTCTGAATTAAATGTGCAGTCAGCACAACAAGGCTGTTACCATAGTGATATGCTCGTGTTTTGGGTGGCACTCAGCAGGCCTGTAGCAGCAGTTTGGACCAGGAGCAGCCCCTGTAATTGAGCCTGAGGAATGTCTGGGTAGAACCCATTCCAGTAATGTCATAAATTAATGAAGGCAATAACTGTCCATATCTAGACATTAAAATGCATTTAGGTTTGGCAATGATTCTTAGCTGATTGTTAGCTTTGCCATCTGTGATAATCTGTTTTCCAGAATGGAGACGTAAATCTAGAACACCTCCCATGTTTTTCAGTGAGGCCGTGACGAATCGCGTATGACGTTCCGTTTTTATTTTTTACTTTTTTGTAAATGATGTAATAGCATTATTTTTTTTAATCTTCCGGTTTAAACTACAAATAAAAAAAAAACAAATTAAATTAGCTACACATCAACTTAGAAGTAAATAAAACTCTAATAACAAATTTGAACCACTATTGCAGGAAGACCCCAGAGCTTCCTCTTTTCTTCATATTTGAATTTTTTTTGCATGATTATATAACTTTAAAATCCCAAATGTAAGAATATTTAGATCAGAAAAGATAATGTTCAAAATTAGTCAGCTTCAGGGGCAAAGAAGTATGTGAATAGCTGACAGAAGATCCACCAAAACCTTTCAAATGAAGACAATCGTTTGTGTTTACCTTGCGTAGCAGCCGCAAAGCTCTTGCCGCCTTTCTGGCTCAGACAAGACTTTTTATAAGAAAGCAGACCGAGACCCCAGTGACCACTCAAAGCGTATCACCAGGGTCTTTGAAGCAGCGTATCAAAAGAGAAATTGTGGGAAGACTGGCGATGTTTTGAACACCTAATGGTGTATGACAGTACAGCTGGGATTTGTTGGGCACTTTAGGAATGTTGAACATGAAGGGAACTGTCTTGAGTGCCAGGTTCCACACCTGGGAAAAATTGAGGATTGTCTATCAAGGACCTGCACGACTACAAACCGTAGACACAAGTATGAAAAATAACACCGAAAAGAGCGCATCGGCAGTGATATTGTATGGCAGAGCTTTCTAATTGTCCTTCAGTGAGAACGTTAATGCATCATATGAAACAGCAGTCAAAAAACCCACTATCAAGCACTTAGAAAAAGCCAAACGATCTGAACTCTGCATAATTGCAATTCCACACAAAAAAAACCGCCTCTCTTAGTTTCAGGATCACTTATCACAAATGACAGAAATGGCCAGAACTTTATTTTTATTTTTTTCTAATTTTCTCTTTCGGGACCTTGAGACTCAACAGTTGTTTAAAGGGAAAACAAAGTTGGATTTTTTTCCCCTTTTTTAAAATCAGAAACACATCAGGGACACTAAGATGATGGATAAACAGCAAAAAAGGCACAGAGCTGCAGACACGCAGGCAGCATAGAAATGTTGTTTCTCTCTCTTTACTTGCAGCCTGATTGTTCCATTAATGTTAAGTCACAGCTGTAAATCAAAAACAGGAAGTGGAATATATCTGAAAGCATGAAACCAAACAGGGTAAAGTTGTTTGAAATTATGGTCAGGTAGAATTTTATGTTTCTTCTTGTTTGCATTAATGAATCTGTGCAAGTCCAACTGACAGCATAAAGCTGATTCAATGCAAGTTTTATGATTTATTAATATTATTTACTTGCAATTATGGGTTTTCCAGTTCATACAAATGAGCTTAGTTCAATCCAACTAACAAAGCACCAGGATCCACAGTAGACAGCAGAGTCATAGTTAAACACACCACTGCATCTTCTGCACCGGCCATCCACCCATTTCCCCATAGACACAGTGTTTTGCCCACGGCCAAAGTCAAAACAACAACAACAAAAAATGACTCTAAATAGAGCAAATCACAAAACCCTCATTAAGACAAATATGACTCTGACTGCACAGGAAAAAAAAATAAAGCAATTAAAATGTGGTTTATTGAAAATAACATCCATCTCTTCAAAGACTTTGATTATTACAAATCAAGTCATTAACCAACAGCGTGATTTATTCTTCTCGCAGAAACCTGGCTGCAGCAAGAGGATTTTTGTTCGCGCAAATAAGTCAGCTCCTAATTATTTACATTTTCACTTTCCTCAAAATACTGAGTGGTGGAAGAGAAGCAGCAATTGTCTTCAAGTCAGAGTTATCAATTAATCTCAGGCTAATTTATTGCTACAGAAACACCACCCTGGAAAGGTGCTTTGGCTGGGCTACTGCTGGCAACAGTTTTAATATTCTCCTCCTATAGATGATACGCTTGGCACTGTTACCCAGCGCTTAGCTTTGTCTCTCCTAGACATAAGCAGTGGCTGAGCTCTTAAAGTGACTAACTGCATGTGCTCTCCTTCATCCTACAGAAGTGAAGACTAGCTAAGCGTTTATCTTCTTAGGTCTGTTTCTCTCCTAGTTGAACTTACTAAAAGGGCTAAAACTGACATTGATATGTTACTCTTCTTCAACATGTAAAATGCTCCTGGATTAGAGCTTCCGAGTTTTTTGTGTGTTTAGTCTGCCTTCTCAACTGTCTAGACTCTAGATAGAGCAACGCTGGGATATATGACGTACATAGGTGGCCCACTCCAACAGATAAGCTTTTGGAAACTTATTAGAACATTTTCAGTTTTTAATTGTTCAGAAGTAATGATGAAAAACAAGACTTCATATGGCCTTGGGGTGTTGAGGGTGTTTCTTAGCAACCTGGACTCCTTAAATGTTGCATAAAACTCCACATGGGGTGAGTTTTATGAGTGGTAGACTTGAGCTGCATCGCCTGGAATTCTGTGTGTTTGTCCACCCAGTGGAGAACATGAAATTATTCCTGGTTAAAAAAAATAAAAAATTCAGTCACAATGTAGTGAACTGCAAATAAAATGATGTCCCTTAAACGTGTTTCACATTGTGTCCCATTACAACGACAAGCCTCAATGTCTTTTCTTGACATGTTAGACCTACAAATTGCAAAACATAATTCTGGAGTGACGGGAAGATGGTTTAGTTTTGCCTTTTGCTTTACGACATAAAAATTGAAATGTGGCCTTCATTTGTATTCCTGTCGTCGACTTCCCGGAGAACTCTGTACTCCTTTTGTTTTGCAAAATACCTCAATCTCAGTGCAGCTGAATGCATAGAAATCTGTCAGCAACACTTTTTTGTCTCATATTCTCAAATCCCATTAGGTCTGAACTTTGACTAGGACATTCTTTGGTCTAAATTTTGTGTTGTATCTCTGGCTAAATTTTTAGTGGTGCAGATCTGCTAGAAAGTCGACCTCTAAGTGTAAAATGTTATGAATTTTAAACATAACACTTACAATCTAATAGTCCCACAGAATGATGCTGCCATAATAGAGTAAAGTTTGTGATTGTAAGAGGGCAAAAAATGTGGGAATGTTCAAGGAGTGTGGATTCTCATACAAAGTGCTCTAACAAATGCAATACTTTTGCATTTAAAAACTTAATGTAGGGTGATTTTTATTCCTGCCATTCTATCTGCCCAGAGCCAGTTTTAAATTTTGGTGGCTGTAATTGCTAATGAATAATAGAAACAAAGAAGCTGTAGTTAAAAAGCCTTAAATAAAGAGTGCAGCTTGTAGCTGTTCTTCTCCATATCCCCTTTTTTTAGTCTCTTTAATCACAGGTTAGTCCAAGCCTAATCTCCATCTCTAAAGTTAAAAAGCTTTTAACCCCTTAACATGCAGCAGAACGCCAGCGTGCTGTTTTTCCATTTCCAGGGGTGAGAGTTGAGATAAGTCTACCACTTAACAGATTTTGGTTCTCAAGATGCAGCTTTTTAAAGCACTGCCACTTTATTTAGAATAGTGTTAAATCAGTATACATTTGTGGTTAATTTATCCTAGTTTGAATTGACTAGAATAGAAATCCATGTGGGGGAGTATTAATGTAAAAGTTTAAATTTTTTGACTGTAGTGTCAACAGTAAGGGGAGATTAATTACTACCACAATGGCACTGAAAAATCACTTTACGTGCCACAAAGACCAGTAGAACCCACTCCACATTTATTTTTCTTGCATGCACGGCAGCATCCATCATGTTTTTGTCAACTTATAGGCAAGTCGACATGGGATCACCTTTGTTCTCATACAGAAGCTGTGTTAAGGATCCTCGTCTCTAAGTGTGCGTGTCGTATTTATTTTTCTCAACTTCACTCATCTGAACAGCAGAGCATATGGCAATGTGTTAGAAGTTCTTCATTGAAAGCCATTTCCACTCGTTTACTCGGTTGCTGTGGTAATTTACAAGCACTATTACATTTTCCTCCAAGAAAAGGACACCCATCTGGGTAGTTCACTACAGATGGTCAAATATCTAGGAAGTCTTAAGGGAATGGCATCCTTATTTACCCCTAACTAACACCATCAGTGCAAGCTAAAACTTCAGCAGAACTTCTTTATCGTATGGGCACCTATGAGGGGTTTTAATCATTCATGGTGCCTCCGGAGGCTTTTTCTTCGGAATGATCTATAAGATAAAGTTGCACTTGAAGGTGCTGCAGTGCATTGCTCAGGTTCTACTCTGAAGGATTGTTTTAGTAAAGCTGAACAGAACATTGGCAGGATGGGGCATCTTTTCACCTTTGTCTTATATAACCACCTCAAATTTTAATGTATTTATATTCGATTTACTGTACACAAGTAACGAGATCAAATGGGTTTTCCTGCTATTTTTCATTTTTATTAAGAAAAATCATTACTTTTCTCCCTTTAAGTTCACATTTGATAGTCATAAATATTATAAAGATCTTCAAACACATCTATCCCATATGTTGGAAAACACTTCTAAATAATTACACAACATAAAAAGAGTGTGTATTTTTCATTGCGTGTCCTTAAGGTTGGTAAAATAAGGTTTTGCTTGTCAGAAACAAGATACTACTACTGCTCACAAAAAAGAGACTGAGGTAGACCGGACATTTTTTTTACGATTTCAGAACAATAAATTACAGAACTTTTGCTTCTCAAGGACACTCATCTCCAGCTCACATGAAGCAGCAGGTGACTGAGTTAATTCAAATCCTTCCCCTGCTTGAACATTCGATGAACTCTGAGCTTCGACCTTGTTAAGTCACTGTATTCAAAATATTTAAAACAGAAACCAATTCCCTGTCCTGCACTTACAACACACAGTTTTCCACCTTTGTCAGTTTACTGCAACTCAAAACTTTAAATTACTTTAGGTGGCTTTCATGGCACATCCTTTAAATTTGCCTTAGCCTATCCTTGGATAGGCCCTCGTTTAAACTGTAGTGCAGATTATAAAGGTTTACTGTTGTTGACATGAAAACTCTGTTTACTTGGAAGTTCACCTACAGAGGGAAATCAAACAGAAAAAGCACGCCAAAGGAAGGAAGTGACATATGACTGACCGTGGATAAATGTGATCTCAAACGTCAGAATTATTTTAGTGCCTTGCTTGGGGCTGTGTGACAACATCAGCATTTATATTCTCTCCCTCTTTGTCATTTTCTGAAACACTCAGTTTTGTACCATAAATGGGCTATGTTCTCCACCATTACATTACAGCCTAGGCAGTGTTTTTATGGCTTTTGTCCTGGTGGAAGGTGAACCACAACCCCATTTTTGAGGCTGTTACGGCTTCTCTCTGCTGCCTTAAGCGCTGGGTGTCTACGTGCCACATGTGGAATTTTGTTTGCAGGACAAAAAAATTTGTTCTCCTCTTGTTTAACCAGACAGCCCCCGTCATGACTTGTGGGCAACCAGGCTCATGTCTTTCTTTCAACAAAAGCCAGATTTGTGAGTGCACAAATATTGTCTGACCTGACACCAGACTGTCCCACCTGAGCAGTGAATGTCTGCTGCGGATGTCTGGAAATTGGCTTGTTTGCTGTTTTAGGAGGATGGCCTTGTCTAACAAGGGTTTCAGTTGTGTCGTGCTTTTGCTTTTTATTTTTAGATGATTGATAGAACAGTTCTCTGTGAGATGCTTAAGGCATCTGCAGTATTGTTTTATAAACTAACCCATCTTTAAAAGTTTCCACAGCTTCATCTCTGCCCCGTCTGCTTTGTTCCTCGCTGCTGTTTGTTCACTAGCATGTTAACAAACCCACAAAGGCATTCACAGAGCAGCAGAGTTTATACTGAGATTAAATTCCTCGCAGGTGGGCGCTCTTTATTAGTTGGGTAACTTCTACAGCCAAATAAACGTGCTGGATTTTATTCAGGGAGTATCACAATAACTGGAAATGAAATCACGTTTCTTCCTTTTTTTCAATTAGGCACTATTGCATGTTTTCCTGTCACATAAAATTCCAATAAAGTTTGTGCTTGTTACACAAAAAATGTGGACAAGACAGTTAAATTTTAATGACATGACCGTAAGACTCTGGCTCAATGGGAAAAGTAGTAGCTGTCTTGCAATCGGGAAAGTTCCTCTCACTTGTTTAATTTCAAGGCATCTAGGGCCAAGTTACCTATTGGTCTGTTCACTTCTGAAGGAGTCTGGTGGGGTGAATGTGGTTCAGGGGTTAAACATGGGACAAACAAGTTAGTTCAGTCCATTTAACACGCTAATCCTCCCTTATTGTTTTAGGATCCCAGGCTCGCCTCACAAAACTTAAGAAAGACATTGGGATTCATTCAGAGGCCTAATGCTGTAACATCAGATTAAATATGTGTCTGTTGTCTTCAGTAGCAGTTGGAGACATGAACCTGGTGGAGCCTAAGGCCTTTTAGTGCAATGCACTGCAAATCTGCTCCTTGTACAATAGCACTCCGAGAGTGCTCCAGGCTGGTAATTAAGATGGAAAACTAAATATCTATTAACCTCATTGTTACTGTTACTTGCTAATATTAGAGTGTTTAATTAGACTTCCTGGGGCACTTTCTTGGCCTAATTCTGTCTGCTCCACAGAAAGTGAGACAGCACTTTTGTGTGCAGAGACTCATGCATACGCGAGATTTTAGGACATCGTGCAATGCGTTCATGGCTAAAACTAAAAAACAGGAAACAGCGCTTTCTTTCTTTTCATTTTTAATTGTTGCTCTTCTTACACAAGCATTACCTGTGGAAATACCACTGCATTCTTCTTCATCCAGGTAATTGGACAGCAGCACTCCTTCAGTTGTGGAATGGCACATAACCTTGTGGCACTCGCAAACTGCCTTGCAAATGAGGTAGAACTGATGTTTTCTTTGAACTTGTCTGGTTGCTTAACACTTGTTGCCGACGCTTTTTATTGTTTTGCAGTCGAGACACATCAGGGCCTTCAAAGGCATTCCGCGAACACAGACAAATACAAATTATGAGAAATGCGTGAACGATGAAGAAGCAAGGCGTCTGAAGAGCGGATGAAAGCAGAATATAGAGAAGCAGAAGGAGTGAGGAGTATTGCTCCCATGATGTATTGGTTTGCCGCATCCCCCATGGTGCAGCTGTTTGTTATGTGTCAGAATCCCAGCACTGGGGAAGTGAGGAGGAGCGAGCAATGCTAACTAGTCCTTGCAGTGTTGACATTTATTAGCACAGAATAAATGACGCTTAATAGACCACCCGAGATCTAAACATATACACAAACAGACGAGCGGCAATGCAAGATAAGATTTCAAGACACAGCGGGTAGAGGGGTCTGCAGGTGGCTGCCATGGATACAGTCCCTGTCAGCACCTAGTCATCAGCATGAATGTTGTTAGAATTTGCGGCTTGGATTTGAGACAATGAATTTAAAAAAACTCGAATTTGATGAGCTTTGAACTTAATGCCCACATAGTAAAAAATGAGATCAGAGAAACCACACACTTTTTGTTGCTTTCAAATAGGTTTTGTGATCATTTTGACTTGATATTTGACCACTCGGCCTATTAAAATGCGTATATTTTTTTTTTTTTAAAAAATCTGTCACAGTTAGCATGAGCGAATATCTGAGTGGTTTCAGTCAGAATCATTCCAAGTGTTTAATGTTGGCCTCCTTTATCCAAATGTTTACAGTCTTGATACTTTTTAGGTAAATTTAAAGATTTCTGAGACAATCCTCATTTAATCTGCAACTTACTTTGGGCAGAGCACCAATGCCAATAAAACCGACTCTTACCATGATTCTTCTAGCACCATAAGTGCAACATAATAGTCTGATGTTAGGTCTGAAAGCTTTACCATGAATGCTCCAAGCGTTATTTTGTTTAGGGTGACCAAATGGCTCAGTCCTTGTCTGCTCTAGCTTAAAAAAGTGATCCTACATAGGTGCAGATCCCTTTGACTATACGTTTTAACTGCACGCTATTTCATGCCATGATCTTGTCCTTATTGTACAATAGTCATTTTTTCTTAATCTTATTTTTTGTGCATTTTTAACACTTTTTAGTGTTATAAAAGGTAATACAGATAAGATTGCTTTTTTGTTATGGGGCTACACTTTTAAATATTAATAAATTCATCTTTAGAAGTTTAATTTAAAATGTAGCATAGCTTTGTAACCCAATGCACTTAACAAGCTCAGGCAAGCAAGTTAATTTGAAGACAATTTTGTATCATGTCGTTTTTTTTATCTTCAAGGCAATCCATGAATAAATCATTATGAATTAACTTTACTATTTCATAATTTCTTTCATACAAAATGCGTTTAATGATGCTCAATTAATGAAACAAAATAAGTTTTGACTTCTTTTGACCAACCGGCTTGCACTGGAGAAGAACTTTAATGAAGACAACACTTGTGCTTCTTTTCTCCAACTGAGTGCCTGGCGTAGTCATATTTAGGTGTCAAAAGAACACGAATCCTAATCCTTGTCTCGTCTAAATATTGTTCTAAAACTCCTAGCCTTAATGACAGAACATCTCGGCGTATAATCATGTAGAAACATTAGCAGGTAATTCCTTTACTCCTCTGTGTCAAGGAGGCCGTAGGCAATCTATGGGCAATCACCTGTGAGTTTGCTTTGATGAGCTGGAGAGAAATCCGCCAACCCAGGGAACATGTGTTTAGGTGGTGTGTTTATTAGAGAACATTCTGAACGGATTCTTACTCATCCCATGGTTCTGCACTGTGTGCTTTGCTTTTTCTGAAGCTGTTTTATTATTTTTTTAACAGTAACCCCTCTTATAAGCCTGGATGAGAAGCTTGGCTTTCTGTCTGTTTGGCAGGATGGTGCTCAGACTCTCCATGAGCACTGGGGCGACAGTGTTTTGGGATGTGTTCTGGGTGTTAATGACCTTTAAAAAAAAAGAGAGAGAGAAAGAGAGAGCTCTCAGTGGTTGCACTTGTTGTGAATGTACTACAGCATAAGCACCAGTTGACGGCAGACAAAAATGTCAGTCGTCTCATCAGTTTGAATGGCATCTAAATTGGTGCTCTTGCGATCCAACATGCAATCTAGCAGCTTACTTAGTACTTGTGTTGATATGCTGTCATAAATGGTTCCTATCCTCAGATCCTCTTTGAGCACATTATCAAAGAAGACAAAACAATCAGTGCTCCATGACTGTTGCATCAGGCCCAAATGACACAAAAATGAACAAAACAACTTTAACCAAACAGTTATCTTGGAGTATGCATGTTGGTTTTTATACATAGTTTTTTTTGTACATCTACCACCAACTCAAAGCTGTCATTTAGCTGCAAATTGATATTCTGTTGTCCTGTGACAGGTCAGCCATATGTGTTATTGCCTTTCAGTGCTTCATAACCATCACCAGTAACTAAACAAGCTAAATCCATTACGGTTTTGAAAACACATCAAAAACTAGCTCTTCACCAAAATGTAGGAACATTTGACTTTTGAATGAAAATTGTGGAAAATGTAAAACGTTCATACTACAATGATATATCATTAAATCATGTGTTGAATCAATAGCCAACAACACAACATCACAACAAAAAAACATTGAGGTCTCAATAAGTGATGACACTCAGTGGCCCCTTCTGTCTGAGACCATTATGTTTGACGCCTCGCAAAGTTGATGATCTGATCAGTTGTCAGGTTTTGATTTAAATTCATGATGTCAAAATTTGAACTGGATGAGAAAGACTGTTTTAAGTACGAGTTCTGGCTGAACCAGGAAGTGCATTGATTGATTCATGGATCAAACACCGATTGTGAATTTTGCTGTTGCTGATCTCCCTGTTAGAGAACAGCACGTTGTGCGAAAAGCAATGCAAACACGAAAAGGTGGACAGTTGCATTCCAAAGTTTAGAGAATGTCACATCAAAGTCACCTGTAAAGGTTAGAGAGCATTGTTGATTCGACCTGAAATTTAATCCAGAAGTCAAATATGACAAAATTTTTGTGAGGAATGTATGCTTGAGAAAAAAGGAAAAAGAAAAGTGCATTGAGGGGGTTTTCTGGTATTGTTTGGAAAAAAACCTGCTCACTTGTGTTGTGCTGTGCATGCAATAATACAACATGTAGCTGAAAACTCTGCTTTGAGTCTAAAACTCCTTGCAGGTCAGGCATTGAGTTCAACTTTGAAAGGAAAACCTGTCCAAGAGCTCTTCTGAATCATGACTGCATAGAATAAGACAAATAAATAATTGAACAATCTATACTATCTGTTCAGTTTGTCTTTAGAAAAAGTGTCAGGGTTTGAAGTTAGGAATTAAGTTTAGGTTTTAAAGTTATGAATTTTGGAGTTAACATGTGGCATGAAATTATAATTTGAAAACTGCCTGTCCTATTTTTTCTGGTTATTTCTGTCGCGTGTGTGTGTCTGATGATCTGAAATGTCTTTGTGCGTCAGAAAGAAATCTTCGGGATGTAAATCCGTTTTCTCAGCACTGTATGTATCATTCTTATCCTACAAGTCCCCTCTGCTTCCCTGCACAGTTGGTGAAGGTAAAATTGCCCCATCTGCCTAACCAGTGGAGCAGCAGTAGGGGTTAGAAAGGTCCTCTCGTTTTCGGAGAGCTAAAGATTCTCTACATAATTAATGATCCATTTCAAACAGCGAAGACCCCTAAAGGAGCCCTTTAAGGTTGAAGAATAAATCTGATAATGGCATTATCCATTGCAACTGAGCCAAATTTGAATATATTAAGTAGTCTCTGTGAACCTCAGTGGCTTTTTCTGCAAAGGATGAAAGGCAGCTATCCTAATTCTAGATACAAACCTCACTGTCACTGTAGAGGAAGTCGAGCAGAACCTCTGCTCCTCGCTTTTTCCTCCTGCCTTCAAAGACACTGCACTGGGGCGCCTTACAGTTTAAGTGCCTTGGGTTTGGTTTTTCATCCCATTCTTAATCAATATGTGCAACCAGACTTTAGTGCTATGCAAAATGCACATTTCCATGAAAAATAAGTGTATTCTTTCCACACTTACTGAAGTAGTACAAACATGCTGAAATTAAAAAGCAAACTTGTCGCCAATGTCATTACCCACTTTAAGGTGCATTTTGTTAAAGAGGTAAAATAAAGGTTTATTTTGGCAATAAAAAGCCTTCCTAAATACAAACAAAAGACGAGGACAACTGTGCAGCTGTAGTGTCAGTGAAGCTTTTCAATTGATTTCAAATGCAACCTTAGTGAAGTCTGTGTTATCTTATTCTTTCTCTTGACGTTCTCTCACCTGTTCCAAATGATGAATTCTGGATGACCCCAGCACCACGGTGAGACTATAGTAGGCAGAACCATGTTTGAGAAAGCGAATGGATCTTTAGGGCCGACTTAAGATCGGAAGAGGGGCAAGTTGGGAGGTAAAGAGGATATGAAATAAAAATATAGCAGCACGAGGCTTACTTCAGGATGATGGACAGATAGTGAGGCCCTGTCTTAGGAATAGCAATGAAGACTGTGGCCTCTATTTTTGATGGGGACCTGAAATGAAATTTTGTTGGAGCTGCTAGATTCAATTGAACGTTGCATCATTGAGGTATGTGGATCACAAAGCCACTTTGGGAGGCTGGGAGTCTGCCAAAGAACAGCTCATACACAGAGAAACAGAGAGATACTGCTAATCTATCTGAAAACAATAAACAAGCATCACAGCAGATATGAAGACATGTAAAGTAAATTGCGAAATGATTTGTACTGCTAAAAATTTTTAAATAATAGGCCTGGGAACGCCTTGGGGTTCCCCCGGAGGAGCTGGAAGAAGTGGCTGGGGAGAGGGAAGTCTGGGCCTCCCTTCTGAAGCTGCTGTCCCCGCACCCGATCCCGGATAAGCGGAAGAAAATGGATGGATGGATGGATAAAATATATTATTTTTTTAGGATTTTTATGTGATAGTCCAGCAGAATGCAGAGCACGGTTTAGGGGAAGGAAAATTACTCCGTTTTACAATAATTTTGAGAAATAAAAATCCAGAGGAGTACAGATGCTGGTCATAAAATTAGAATATAATGAAAAAGTAGATTTATTTCAGTAATTCCATTTAAAAAGTGAAACTTGTATATTATATTCATACATTACATACGAACTCATATATTTCAAATGTTTATTTCGTTTAATTTTGATGATTACAAATGACAACAAATGAAAATCTCAAATTCAGCATATCAGAAAATTAGAATATTACTGAAGACCAATAAAAACAAAGGATTTATAGAAATGTTGGCCAACTGAAAAGTATGAACATGAAAAGTATGAGCATGTACAGCACTCAGTATTTAGTTGGGGCTCATTTGGCCTGTATTACTGCAGCAATGCGGCGTGGCATGGAGTCAATCAGTCTGTGGCACTGCTCAGGTGTTATGATAGCCCAGGTTGCTCTAACAGTGGCTTTTAGCTCTTCAGAATACCCCATAGATTTTCTATGGGGTTAAGGTCAGGAGAGTTTGCTGGCCAATTAAGAACAGGGATACCATGGTCCTTCAACCAGGTACTGGTAGCTTTGGCACTGTGTGCAGGTGCCAAGTCCTGTTGGAAAATGAAATCTGCATCTCCAAAAAGTTGGTCAGCAGCAGGAAGCATGAAGTGCTCTAAAACTTCCTGGTATGTGGCTGCGTTGACCCTGGACCTCAGAAAACACAATGGACCAACACCAGCAGATGACATGGCACCCCAAACCATCACTGACTGTGGAAACTTTACACTGGACTTCAAGCAACGTGGATGAAGTGCCTCTCTTCTTTTCCTCCAGACTCTGGGACCTTGATTTCCAAAGGAAATGCAAAATTTACTTTCATCAGAGAACATGACTTTGGACCACTCACCAGCAGTCCAGTCCTGTTTCTCTTTAGCCCAGGCAAGACGCTTCTGACGCTGTCTGTGGTTCAAGAGTGGCTTGACACAAGGAATGCGACAGCAGAAACCCATGTCTTTCATACGTCTGTGTGTGGTGGTTCTTGAAGCACTCACTCCAGCTGCAGTCCACTCTTTGTGAATCTCCCCCACATTTTTGAATGGGTTTTGTTTCACAATCCTCTCCAGGGTGCGGTTATCTCTCTTGCTTGTACACTTTTTTCGACCACATCTTTTCCTTCCCTTCGCCTCTCTATTAATGTGCTTGGACACAGAGCTCTGTGAACAGCCAGCCTCTTTAGCGATGACCTTTTGTCTCTTGCCTTCCTTGTGCAAGGTGTCGATGGTCGTCTTTTGGACAACTGTCAAGTCAGCAGTCTTCCCCATGATTGTGTAGCCTATACAACTAGTCTGAAAGACCATTTAAAGGCCTTTGCAGGTGGTTTGAGTTAATTAGCTGATTAGAGTGTGGTACCAGGTGCCATCAATTTTGAACCTTTTCTGATATCAATTTTCTGATATCCTGAATTTGAAATCTTCATTTGTTGTCATTTGTAATCATCAAAATTAAACGAAATAAACATTTGAAATATATGAGTTTGATTGTAATGTATGAATATAATATACAAGTTTCACTTTTTAAATGGAATTACTGAAATAAATCTACTTTTTCATTATATTCTAATTTTATGACCAGCACCACCTGTATGTGAATATTTTCTTAGACTAGAATGTGAGACCACTTGCTGCTTTCCTTGAAGTATTGAATGGACATGACTAAATATTATCCTGCAGTCAGATTCCTCCACATGAGCCGTGGAACAAGTTAGGTGACTTATGATCATAATTGATTGCACTGGGTTTTACGTGAAGTGTCAGAGGAAATGGACAGAAAACATCCCAGATTCCCATTTACTATCACCAAAATCTGGCAATTTTGATAATGGTCAGATGAATTTTAAAATATCCAGTTTCAAAAACCGAAAGCTTTTCTGCATGTTTTGTAAATTCTTCTAGCATACTAGATAAATGAATTTTAGAAATTGTAGATCTAGATTTTTATTTTTATTTTATAAGTGTATAAGTGTCGTTTTCCCAGTTGCATCAAGACAGATTGAGGTCTTTTCAAAAATAATCCCATATGTCTTATAATCTTTTCTGCAAGGTGTTTCTTTCATTGTTCACAGGTAAACCATAAAATTCCACACATGTTGTAAGATGAGGATCAGTTCAGGTTTCAATAAATTATCCTGGAGCCACTTCTGTGATTTCTTGCCAGCTTGCTTGAGGCTGTTATCCTTCCACTGACTAAAATCCTGGGCGCTGCACACAATATATTCAGCTGAAATCGTTCTAAAAATTTCTTCATCCATATTTCAGAGTTTAGATCCTTGTCACAGAGGACTCTCCCACTGAAGACCTGCCGATGCCAACATGTTTGTTGTTGGATTTTTTTACCCTTTCGGCAGTAGGTTCGGTGCTTTCTCTCAAAACACTTTGCTGTTTTTTTTTTTGTTTTTTTAGGAAAAGAAAATGAATGCGTTCCATATGATCAAAAGATTTTGCTTTCATCAAATTTTTCTGGTCATTCAAATACCTAACGGCAATGTCCCAGAATAATCTTTATAGTCATTTTAACAAGAAAAAAAAAGTTTATCAGCTCTCTGCATTGCAGCATTAATTACAAAAAGATACACAATTGCATTTCCCATGAGACAATTAAGTTCCTATTAAGAAGAATTCACAAAAATGTACACAGCGAATGTGAGCAGCATACGGTCAGTTTAAATTATACGCAAAAGATGTTTGCGTATAATGTTTTGCTAAATCGATGTAAGGAGGAAAACTTCAAGAATTAAATTGTTTGGCCGCAGTGGTGAAGTCTTCAATTGTGCACTAAAAAAGGAGAATCATTCAACCTCAAGGACACAATCTCCACAGTCAAACATGGCGGTAAAGATGACATTTTTCGAGGGAGTTTCTCAGCCAGTTTGAGAGGCAACTGGTCAAAGAAAACACCAACATGAAAAGAGAAGACTTCATCAATGCTCAACAAAAGTACCAGGCAGCCTACAGAAAACTAGATTCGGTGAAACACTGGAATTTTTAGGTTGACAATGACCCAAAACACACCAATAAACTGGTAATGACATGGCGACCCCAAAAATGTCTTGGAGTGGCCCAACCAGAGTCCCGACTTGGATCTGATAGAGAATCAGCAGAGGATGTTAAAGATGAGATTGATGGCAAAGAAACCCTAGCAAAGTCACTACAAAAAGATAAAATTAAAATAGCAATTAAAAGATTGTGTTTGATTACTGTATTAACAGATTTCTCATTGGTTATTGAGAAGGATATGATCTATTTTGTAAATTACATTTTTTTCATCCATCCATCCATCCTTCCATCCATTTTCTTCCGCTTATCCAGGGTCGGGTCGCAGGGGCAGCAGCTTCAGAAGGGAGGCCCAGACTTCCCTCTCTCCAGCCACGTCTTGCAGCTCCTCCAGGAACCCCAAGGCGTTCCCAGGCCAGCCGAGAGACATAGTCCCTCCAGCGTGTCCTGAGTCTTCCTCGGGGCCTCCTCCCGGTGGGACGTGCCCGGAACACCTCACCAGGGAGGCGTCCAGGAGGCATCCTGACCAGATGCCCGAGCCTCAACTGGCTCCTCTCGACGTGGAGGAGCAGCGGCTCTACTTTGAGTCCCTCCCGGATGACCGAGTTTCTCACCCTATCTGTCAGGGAGAGCCAGGCTACCCTGTGGAGGAAACCCGTTTCGGCCGCTTGTATCCGTGATCTCGTTCTTTCGGTCATGACCCAAAGCTCATGACCATAGATTAGGGTGGGAACGTAGATCGACCGGTAAATCGAGACCGGTAAGTCCACAAAACACATGTAGACTGGTTGGGCGAACTCCCATGCACCCTCCAGGACCCTGCTGAGGGTGTAGAGCTGGTCCAGTGTTCCACGACCAGGACGAAAACCACACTGCTCTTCCTGAATCCGAGGTTCGACTATCCGATGGACCCTCCTCTCCAGGACCCCTGAGTAGACCTTACCAGGGAGGCTTAAGAGTGTGACCCCTCTGTAATTGGAGCACACCCTCCGGTCCCCCTTTTTAAACAGGGGACCACCACCCTGGTCTGCCAATCCAGAGGAACTGCCCCCGATGTCCATGCGATATTGCAAAGTCGTGTGAGCCAACACAACCCTACAACATCCAGAGCCTTAAGGAAATCCAGGCGGATCTCATCCACCCCCCAGGGCCCTGCCACCGACCCCAGACAGCATAGCTCCTAGGATCATTGGGACACTCAAACCCCTCCACCACGATAAGGTGGCAGCCCAAGGAGGAGCATTTTTTTCATTTAAATAAAAATAAAAACAGATTTTTCTTTTTCCAGAACTTAATATCTATCTTTGCAAGATAAATTTTTTATTTTCAATCACAAAACAACGGATTGATTCAGTGACTATGACTTTAAATGTCATTCTGTCAGGCTTATAGATAATGTTCGGGCTAACTTACGTCCCCCAGCTTCTGTCCGAGTCTGACAACAAACAAACTAAATGGTTTGTTATCATGAGGTGGAAGGACTTCTTTTAATTAGCGCTCATTAATCACACTTCTATTAACAATGTTTGTCAGACAGCGAAGATGATTGATAAAAACAGATGTTATGCATTGTTAAAGAAGCAGATTGAAACTGAGGGCCCGCTGCTTGTGGCGCCGCCTTCGGAATCTGGAGGAGAATTCATAATATTCTCGTGATGAATGATGATGCCGGCACACCTGCGGATTGTGCTAAGGAGTGAGGAGGGGGCTGTTGATCTAAATCATTGATGGCTTTCAGTGATGGCTCATGCTGAGGTCCTACCAATGAGGCGAGCAGGTTCCTAACACAGAGCACGTTTTCTATTAGAGCAGTCCCTGTAACAAGATAGGCGTATGCGGAGGTCTCTTTTTGCAGCTATCCATTGCTGTAGGACTGACAGTAACAGATATCCTGTTGAAGCATGTAAGGCGGGAAGGATCCTAGAGGTACAACAGGTTTATCAAGTACACCTTCACACCACATACTTACACAACTGATTATTCCTGTATGTTGATCTAAAAAAGATTTGAAAGAAATGGATGAAGAAATAAGCCTCTTGTTCTTTCTTGCGTAATAATGTTGTTATTTCCTATCTATATGGAAAATAATAACCCTAAGCCAGATGTTTTCAGCTTTGGAAACATCTGTAAACCTTACATGAGCTGTCTAAAATTGTGCATCTTATCAAGGTGTTCAGTTCCACTTTTAAAATTTATTCATACCCCTTTAACTGCTCCACATTTGTCACATTGGAATCTCCAATGAGATATTATGAGATGAACTAATAAAAAAGCCTGTATAACTATGATAAGAGAAGAAAGTGATACATTGTTTTCTACTTTTAGTGTGTTGTACATTTAGATTCAGCCCCTTTGGATCACCACTTGCTAGAACAACCTTTTGTTTTCCCTTTGTTTTATGTAAAGGAATTTCTTTTATCAAAAAAAAAGCATTCTTCTTTCCACTCCTCCATAAAAGCTGGGTTTGTAGATAATACACTTGAAACCAGAAGTTTAAATAACGAGAATAAAAAAGATGCATACCCACCTTCTCACTGGCAGAAGTTTAATCAGACCCAGTTTATCTCGTATTAGGTCAGTTATAATTACAAAATGATGTATAATATCCTAAATGTCAGAAAACTTGGCAAGAAGATTTCTGTATAACATTCTTGAAATTCAGAGGCTTACATGCATTTGCTCAGTATCAGTTCTAATTGTTTTTTGCATTATTTGTCTTGGGGACATTTTTATTATTTCCAGAAGATAATTGCAATAGTTTGCTGAAAATGTTTCCCTTTTTTCCTGACAGAACCAGTGTTACTGAGTCTGGTTCGTAGGCTGCCCAGCTCTGACATGCCTCTTCAGATCTACCCACAAATATGTTCACTTTGGTGTTTTACTTAAGGTCGGTTGCAAGACCCATTTAAAGCCTGGTCATGTTAATGTGTTTGGTTAATGTACTTTCCAAACGTATACCTCTGCACAGGGCCAATTTATCTTCCAGCTTCTATTCTTTATTCAAAGCTAAGCTCTTTGTCTGGCCTGAGTCACATTATGCAACTCGAAAACATTTTAGATTGATTTTGTCACCTTACGTTCAGCACCAAAGCATAAAAGGATGTCTCTATATATTGAACAAGTCCCTTAATTTAATTTAAAGCTAGAGTCAAAGATTTTTGGTTTAAGGGCAGGAAGAAATGTAATCTTGGGTCAAATAAAAAATATATATTTATTGATCACACAAGGAAAATTTTTGCAGGCTTTAGTATTTGCATTTAAAAGGAAATGACGTAGAAAAAAATACCCCAATTTAAAACTCGAGTAGATTGTCATCATTTTAGCTTTTCGAAGCCTAAGATTTTGATTTTCTGAACACAATTTGTGGCAATGATACACTGATCATTGCCAGCGAATTATAATTTATATTTTGGACTTTCATAATCAAATTCGTTGCTTATCTCAAACCATTTAGACCACATTTATATTTGAAAAATGGAGGACTTAAAAACCATTTTCCAAATTCAAACTTCCCCCCGCGGTGACAGATTTGCATTTGTTACCACTCAGTTTCTCCCAAAATCAACAATCCTCTCAACCTCTATGCGATTTTTTCTAACGGTTTCTCTCATGCATGTTTGCATGAAAATTGCTGTATTGTCTCTTTACACAGACATATGCAAATGTTGTGTTTTTGCTATTTCTTCACTGTTGCAGCAAATTTCTTGCATGCAGACAAAAACAGATGTATAAATGTTACCAAAATTTGCATATGCATTAATTTGTAATTAAAGGCAAAGTGTGCCACAGTGTCCATGTTGTGAATAATCAATGATCTGCAAGAAAACCATGCATGCTGGCATTTAAATTGGTATTACTTTGACACTTTACACCCATCTCAAAGATTTTGCTGTCCACAATAATACAAGACTGACAAAAAATACAGTATCTTTCACAAAGTATTCCCTCCCCTTAATCTTTAGTTGTTCCTGTGACAAACACAAACTTTATTTGTATAGCACATTTCAGCAATAAAGTAGTTCACATGTTAAAAACAATGAAGAAAGAAAATGTTATGTTGTTGTGGTAAAACAGTTCTGTGTGGTAGTGTGGGTTTGCTTGCAGTTTTGTCAAGTCCACGTCATCCTTCACAAAACATCTACATTCATATGCATATTTATGCATGCTTTGAATTATATGCAATTTAGAAATTAGATGACTTCTGGTGTCAATTACCAGATTGAAAGGTGCTGTAAAACAAAATGTTGAAAACCATGTATAATTTTCCTTCCACCCCAGAGATATGTGCTGCCTTGTGTTGATTTATCCCATTGGAGTTCACACTTTTAACAAGACGAGGTATAAGGACGTTAAAGGGGTATGATTAGTTTTTCATGGAAGAGAGAGATTAAGTATGCTTGCATTATTTTTTAACCACGTTGGCATGACTGATGGAAGAGCCAATTAAATAAAGTGTAACTACTCAATATAAAATGTGAGGGGTTTGAATGTATTTATTGATATTTCATCTGATAGTGTCTCCATAATATTATATCATCTTATTAGATTTTATTATAAAGTGGTTCATCACTCTTAAGTGGAAACTGACAGGGATTGATGAATCTCAAAGATGTATACTTATTTTACTTTGGGGCTGTACAGAACAATGGTTGTCAATAAGTCTTGATCGTCAAAGTTTTTTGCTACGGTTCTGATAAAACTATAGTGTCTCAGCTTGACCAATAGTTCTGAACACAGAAGGGGGCAAAACGTTACCTAGATGAGTTGTGAAGCAGGTGACAACAAAAATAAGCCGTTTTCATCATGCAACTGCAACAATGGGAACCAATTCTGGCAGATTGGCATTCAGACCATTTAGAGCCTTTCAGGCTTTTCTAATAAATTAAAGATAAATAAAAACTTAAAGTTGCATATGGCATGCATGGATTTTGAAGTTGCCCCCCAATCATCTGGGTCTTGGTGTAGGTCCTGACTTTGATAAAGGCATTCTAACACAGGTTTAGTTGAAACCAGTTGTGTCCAAACTTTTTGTCTTTTGAGCCAAAATAACCAAGTGAATGTTCTCATGGACCCCCAAAACACAAAAATAGTTTCATTGTTATTTTGTATATGTGCCTGTTCAACAGTAAATTAAACTCACAGTATTTTAATGGACCAGAGTTGTCTGCATTTTGTATTTTGTATCGTTACAAGAGTATATTTAACCTGTTAAAAGAAGAAAAACAAAGTTCTACATTTTTTACATATATTCTGTTGCTTTCTCTTTTCTTTGCCATGCAGGTTTTAGGCCTCAGCTCATTCCTATCATATTCACTAGAACCTTAATGGCACCAGCTATCTAGGCTCACAGGTAAAAAGAAAAAAATTGATTGATGTGTTTAATAAATAGAAAGGAGCTTGAAATAAAGATAAACTGGGTAAAAAGGCTTTTTTTTTTTTTTTTTTTTTGTGGATGCTAGAGCCCAGGCGCTTGTTATGCAACTTCTTTTAGAGTCCAGGCTGTGACTGTGGTGCACAGAAGAAGAGCAGTAAATCATTAGTGACAGTGCGGTTAGGTTATGGATACTGTCGATCAAAGTAGATACAGAATGGTTAGGATGCTGGCATGGGCTGCCAATCTAAGGACTTTTTACAGAGGTGTGTGTATGCAGCTTTATTGTTATTCAGGCCTAAAGCTGATAAGTCACCTTGACACAGCAGCTAACAATGACTTCTCAAAAACAGACTTGGGGATCTGTTTTTAGCAAAGCAACTTTTTTTTTGTTTTTGAGGGGGGAGGTGGGTTAGGGGGCTAAAGAAAATATGTGTTTTGTTTGTTTGTTTGTTTTAACTTGCAGTGAATAGATTTTTGTGTGCAGGTAATGTTTTATTTTTAAGGTTTTCTTCAAGTCTGTGAAGTAAACCTAAAAAGTTGGAACGAAAAAGTTGTTGCCATGAGAGCATTTTATGTGAGTGGAAAAAAGAGATTTATAATCTCCATGAGAAATATGTTGCGACATACTGGCGACCTGTCCAGGGTGTACCCTGCTTCGCGCCCAGAGCGTTCACTGGAGATGGGCACCAGCAACCCTCTCAACCCCACTAAGGGACAAGGGCGTAATGGATGCCCTTGGATGGATGGATGGATGGATGGATGAGAAATATGTTGCTAAATAAAGGTTCCAAAAAACAAAACAAAAAACTCCTATTGTCTGCATCACTGAGACAAAACATCTTGCTATGAAATATTAAATTTTCCACCGTCTCTGTGAAAAGATTACATTTTTTCTTTCTTCTTAAAGATGCAGTATTATGTATGTATTAGCACAATCAAGTAACTATATTACCTTCAGTTGTTATAAAAACGCAACATAAATCAAACAACTGACACCTTAAAATATTCCTCTGTCTCTTTAAGAAGCTCCTGCTCTTTCCTTGACTCTGCCTTCAGCTCATCATCACAAGTTGGAAATTTATAAGTGCTGGACTGAGCAGCAGTTTGTATAATAAGCTCTCAGACGCGCAGTTCCTCTAGGTGTTTGCTAATTGATGCCACTGCTACTCTGTTGGAGCTGAGTGGGTCCTCTGTGAAGCAGAGCCTCGGCTTGGGACTACAGCTCTAAGGAGGAGCTTTGAGTAAATATGTGACACTTATTTAGGCACCCTTCAATGGCTGCCACGGGAGCCAACAATTACTCAAACATGCATGGAAGAAGCAAAGCAAAACTCCAGGTATGTTTTTGATGTGTGTGTGGGGGGGAGCCTTGTGTGAAAAAAGTGTTGCAAAGCCCAAGATTCATGATATGCAGAATAATTCTTGTTTGCACAAGACTGATTATGAAGAGCCTTGAAACAAGCATTTCTTTAAATCATAAGTCATTGAGTAAAATAATTAAATACACTATGTGCCACATGCTCTGCAGATTTTAGCCAAATCAGATCAGATAAACCTTTATTGTAAGACCTTTAAGGAGACTCAGAGACACACCAATTTTGTTTTGGCACGAGGGACGAGAGTTGCAAGCTTTAGCATATACTATGACTAAAATGTTCTTTTTAGACCATTAAAAAGACATAATGCATTTGACCATTAAAAAAGACATAATGCATTTCATGGCATTCCAAAATGTTGGCCTCCAGACCAAATGTTTCACTAATGTAATTATGCCACTATGCCATTAGACTTGCCCAGGATTATGTACTGTATTATATCCCATATGGAGAAAAAAAAAACAAACAAAAAAAAAACAACAACAAAGCAAAACAAAAGACTAACAGCAGCAGCACCTGTGATCAATCAGCAGTAATTTCTGGCACTACCTCAGATCACATTAGTAAGCTACTCTAACAATAAAGCCATTTCTTAATTAGCCTTTAGGACACTATCTTTTTTTAATCTCAGATGAATCATGATCAAAGTCAAAAGAGATTAAATAATGGACCCCTCCAGCTGAATTTAAATTCTCCAACAGCTGTTGAAATCGACTCATAACAAAGTCAATGGTAAGTCAAAGGATACTCGAGGACTAAACTTCAAAATAAAAGCACACAGAAATGCAGTAATTTTGGAGGATGGCATTGATTAACTGGGCAATTTTTCACTGGAGCAGAAAATCTTAAGGTCATAATGACTCAGGGGAATAAATACCAAGCCAATCAAATGAGTTAATTTCAAATTTAAAGATTGTTTTGTTCTTGTTCCCCTTTTACTAGCAGCAGAGTATTTTAAAACTTAAATGTATTTAGATTTATACTGTTAATTGTGTAGTTTTAGTTCACCTAATAGTGAAAATAAATAAATACAAGTTTAAGCACAATGTATGTGATTTTTGTATATTATTGTTCCTCTGGGTCAAACTGTAGACCATGTTTTCAGGGTTGATGAAGTTCTTAGAAATGGGAATTCTTAGAAATGATTTATTCCACCATTGAGCAAAAGATAATCAATAAATAAAAACATGACTGCATTTTCAACCTATCTCACAGGCATTCTGTGACTAATAATTTAAGCATTTTAAATTATTAGCACCATTCAATAAATTAAGCACTTTAGGACAAATTGAGTTATCATTAAGTTATGTCTTATTCAAAGTTTTTATTCATATTTATTCATTTCTAAATTAAAAGATTACTTTGGAGGTTTTTGTGTCTCGACAATATTTGATAATTTCTGTATCAACATCTTATCTATTCGAAGTGGTCGAGCCTCAGATGAACAGTGAATATTTGAAGCCTAATTTGAGATTCATAAAATCTCTATTCTCTTTGAGGCCACTTAAAAAGGTTAGATTAAGTAGCGTCTCCCAGTGGGCCAAAGTCGGTCTCCTTCAGACTCTTTTGGCCAGACAGTCCTGAAAAAATACTTTGAAATTTTTTTTTACTTAAAAATTAATATCTATAATGACAATTTATTTATTTATTTATTTATGTTCATATGCATTGAGAGACATACACATATATGTCAATGTTTGTCAAAGAAAAACAGAAATTGGTGTGCTTTCTTCTCCAAAGTGCACCAATTTAGAACACCCAACCTTGCATGACAGCATAAGATGATGCCTCAAAATGGCCACTGAATATCAGCGGTGAAAGTTTTCTGGATGTGCCTCATTTGATTGAGACCAGCATGAAAAATACAATATATAGAGCGACCAAATCTGTATTGAATACAGTCTTGAAAGATGCCTGTGTCTGTCTATCTTTCTGGATCTACTGTTATTTTTAGTTCTTATCATTTCTGATAAGTAGGATGGGTCTGTCAGGGGGTTAAGTGCCTGTTTGAGGGAGCATGGGGTGAACGAAAGAAGGGTTTGCCCAAGCCACTATTCATGGAAAGACTTCCTCTGCTCCTTTTTTCTGCCATCATCAAGTTTATAACACTGCATACAGAAATGCTCCCCACACCTACTACATTTCATTTATTAATTTCTGAAAATATGTGACAATGTTTTCATAAATATAATCGACAATAAATGATTATTGCTTTGTCTGTGACATTTCCACAATACATAATTGTGATGTAGTCAATAGGTTTTTCTTCCATCAATATTTTTACTTTGGGATTTTCTTCCGGAATTTGATTGGGTAACTGCGCCTGGCTTGGGGGTCCTACTTGCGCGCGACATAACCTCGCGCAGCTGGCGGTGGCTTCTTACATTTTATTCTCACTTTGTGCTCGAGACTCTACAACGGAGTGCGGAGCTCGCGCGTGTTGCCACAGGGATCTCAGCTCCGACGGACCTGGCGCGAGACAGTTATTTTGTCTCTCGCAGATAGTATTTAGGTGTTTATTGCAAGTTATTTTTTGTTTTATTTTCGGGTAACAAAGTGTTCTGTTTGCCTAAAGTGTTTTACTGGCAGCGCGTTTCATGTGTTTGCGCTGAACAGTGAGGTAGACTTGTACTCCCGTAGTTTTTGTTCTTCTTTTTTTCTAGTATTTTTTTTTTTTCCTTTACTACAGCGTCTTTGCTTGTGATTTATCCCGCGGATGGATGCAGCCGGCGGGGTGGACATTTGAGCCCAGCAGGATCAACCTGTCTTAGGGCATCATGAATTCTCTGGTTCTCCGCAAGTGGATGAGGAAAATCTCCCATGAGATGCTGCTGCTGCTCCTGCTGCCGCTGGTGCCGGTTTGGTGTTTTCTGCCTCTGACCGGAGCGGCTCCTTCGCTGACGACCGAACAGCTGGACATGGGGGTGGTAAGTTTTTGCCTTATTTTTCCCTGCTTAATAATCAGAAAACAGCGGACTTAGAAGTTTCCCCCTCATGCACAGCTTTTAATTTAATCATTCTCACGTCAACCCGGCTGGTTTGATCCTCTTTCTTATCCAGGTGGTTCTCTTGAACGTCCACTAAAAGCAAGTGCCGTCTTCTCCAAATACTTGCTCTGAATTTTAACACCGCTCTGCAGTCCAATTCACAAAGCAGAGAGACGGTGTAGCATACAGACGGCATGATTAAAAATAAGACCCGTAGACTCCAAAGAACAATCAAGTCGTGAAAATAGGCATCAAGTTGTCTTTGATAAATGCACGTATTTGCCTCTGGGACTCCCCTTCCACGTTTCGTTTCCTTCTACAGATAGAAAAAAAATAATTAAAATGGTCCAGTGGACTGTACAACAGTCTGTGAGAGAACTGGAAATTCACATAAATAAAGAGAGCACTATTGATTAGAGAAACAGGCAGCTGTTTGAGTTGTGACTTCATCTTTAAAGTGTGTCTGTTTTTTCTGTTAAATATAGATTGCACCAGAGCTCTTTATTGATTTAAAGGTGCTAATCTGTCTATCTATCTATCTATCTATCTATCTATCTATCTATCTATCTATCTATCTATCTATCTATCTATCTATCTATCTATCTATCTTCTATCTATCTATCTATCTATCTAATCTGTCTGGACCGGTCTATCATAATTTATCACAACATATATAGTATACAATGTAAATGTAGACTCATTTGTGTGTGTGTGATTTGATGGAGAATGCATCAGATCTGAAATGAATCTGAGTATGCAAGAATTTCTTTGAAAATGAGTCAGTTTATGCCTCGTAAAACTAGATTATCTTCAACATTTCCCTCTAACTACATGCATTTTCTCCACGTTAATGTCTGACTTAAACTTTTCCCTCTCTCAGCTATACTTATTTCTATAAAGACATCTTTACTTGATATTTCCTTCAAGTTAACTCTGTCTGATCCTATGCGTCCTATACATTATATCTTTTTCCAAGTCATTGCTTTTATCACACAATGATTTGAACCCAACTACTTAGAAGAACATGTGAGGAAGTTATGTAATAGGAATACTAGTAATGAGCACAAACTGTACATCCAGCCAGCCTATTAGCAACACATTATGATGGCGTGGAATACAGAGAGTGGAGTAGTTGGTAGAGCTTTTGCTCTACCAACTACAATTTGAACAAGGTTCTGGGTTCAAATCACAGCCCTTGTCTTTCTGCATGGAGTTTGCTTGTTCTCCCTGTGCATGCGTGGGTTTTCTCCAGGTACTCCGATTTCCTTCCACAGTCCAAAAACATGACTGTCAGATTAATTGGCCTCTCTCCAGATTGTCCTTAGGTGTGTGTGTGTGTGTGTGTGTGTGTGTGCGTGCGTGCGTGCGTGTGTGTGTTGTTTGTCCTGTGTGTCTCTGTGTTGCCCTGGCTGGTGACCTGTCCAGGGTGACCCCCGCCTCTCGCCCTGAACATTAGCTGGAGATAGACACCAGCAACCCTCCCGACCCCACTAAGGGACAAGGGTGTCAAGAAAATGGATGGATGGATGGAATACCGAGAGGCTCTGCTGTTCCTGATGTTGAGACATTATCTGATGCACTTTACCTCCAAACAAATTGTTTCCTGCCTTTCGAAAAGGTTAGTCTGGTCACATCTAATAATGTTTTCACCAAGTGCAAGCTGCATAGCTTTGGACGCAAACTACTAAAGCCTTGATTCGGGGGGATGCATGAACTGAACAGTTTTCCCTCCCTTTCACTTTTACCTCTATTCTTTGCTTTACTCTCTAGCCTCAACATGACTTTCTGGTTCTGCATCTAAACTTTGAGTCACACAAGCACTTTAGCTTCTGAAAACCCCCCCAAAAAAACAAATGTTCATTGGAACATTTTTAAAAACAGCTTTCAAGTCAGAGCCACATACTTTTATGTAGCGTAAGGGGATTTTATTACATCCTACAAAGGAAATAAACTCCTTAAAATGTGCCCCTTTTGATGCCCCCAAATAAACTCCGGTGCTACCAGTTGCTCTAAAACGTAGCTATTTTGCAAATACATCTGTTTTTTTGTGAAGGCTTTGTAAGTGTGGTAGAGAATAATAAGTTGAGTTTATTTGTGCAACACATTTCCAAAGGCAGTTCAAAGAACCTCATGATAAATATGTGAAAAAATATAAATAACAGAGAGAAGTAATACAAAACTGTAATTCAGACGAGAATTGATTTATATTCCAGTTATTATTAATAATCAAAAGCAGACTTAAAGTGTCTGTTATGTAAAATTGACTTTTTAAAAACTTTATATTATAATGTCATTCCCTCGTCAAAAGCATGCCTAGATGGTTGTTTGATTATTTCATGCATGTTTGAGAAATTCTTAAATCTCCCTTGGCCACCATTTAGGGGTGCCTAAGCGCTTCCTCTCTCTATTTCCAAAAAGCTCCTTGTTTCCCGAGCTTCTGCCTCACAGAGCACTCTCCCCCACACACTCCACACTGGGCTCCACCAGACTAGCAGCAGCAGCAGCAGCAATTAAACACCTGGTGGAAATGCATGGTGTCTGCTGAGCTTAGCATACAAACTGCTTCTTAGTTGAACACTCCTGTGGAGAGTTGTAAATGAGATGATGAGGAACATTTTTATGATGACGTGTGGATGTGGAAGTTTCAGAAAGAGCAGGAGCTTCTTAAAGAGACAGAGGCCATTTTCAAGGCGTCTAATTGCGACGTCAGATTTATTTTGAGTCATGTTTTTAACATTTGTAACCTAATTGTGCTATAAAAAGGCGCCATGTCCCTGGAAAATACAGAAGGGAACTCGGTGTGTCAACAGTTAGTGAACAAACAGGATTTTACAACACCAAGCATAATAAGGCATAGGATTTCAGGGAATTTTAAGGCATTGGTAGGTTAAAAAAACTGTATCCCAAACTTTGAACAATTCACCAATTTATTTTCAGAGAACTGAAAGAGCAGGGCACTTCCAGCTGCTGTCCTCAACAGCTACTGTCCTACAGAGTTTAAATGCATCGCTGTTCCAACACAATTTAATCTGCATAACTTGATGACTCACTAAAGACAAAATTCAGCCCTTTTATTCAGATGTGTTCAAGTAGGGATGCATTTAATATTAGCAGAAAAGTAGCACTTGTAATCTAGAAATAGACGCTTTAAAAGAGTTTGGCACACTTGCACACTCAGCAAAACATAGAATGCCACCTAAAGCAGGAACCCCCCCCCCCCCCCCCCCCCCACAGTGACTTGGGTGAGCTACAGATAACTGTGGTCGTAGAAAACATCAGAGATAATAGTTTTGCTTTTTCTTTGAAAGACATGAAGTTGGTGTTTATAATGTGTCAAATTGCAAAGATGTAAATCAGGGCAATGAATACTTTTGCGTACTACTCAATGGAGTGTGTGAAATTATACTTCAGAGATTATTTACTGTTTTTGTTGTATTGAAATGCATCTGTTTTTTCAGACACCAGAAAATTGTGTAAATAACTATACAGTTCTAGAGGAAGGTAAAGGCAGCAGGACAAGAAAACAGCAAAATAGACCCGTGGCTCATCTATATTCATGTTTCTGTAGTAAAATTAACAGTTTGTGTTTTAGTATGTATGTTAGATAAAAGCAAGAGAGTGGAAGAAACTCCAAGAACAAGGGATAAACATTTCAAACAGGAAGTATTGTGAGCACACAGACACACATACTTGACTGTGTGAATGCTCTTGACAATTATCTATTATATCAACACATTCAGACAGTTTTCAGGCTTTGGACTTGAGAGCTATCCAGGAACTTCAAAGTCTGATCCATCTGATGCAAATGTCTGCGCTCCCTTGCACAGCTCCTCTGAAAAACATCTTGGAAATGTCATTTCTACACAGCTTGCACGAAAGCAGCCAAAGAATAATACTTGACACGGCCGTCTTTGTTCTTTAATTGCTGTTGACTTAAGAGCATCAAGTAGGAGCAATTAGTATTGGTAAGTCTTGTACAAAGTTCTTTTTAGAGTTAGATAAACAATGATAGACACACACAGCGGTGGGTGCAGATGAAAAGCTGTTACCATAGCAGAAAAAGTAGAAGCTTTTTATGCATTTGTTGACCACACTGTGCAAACCACTCAACTTCACTGCAGCTTTATGTCTGAAAGACTTCAGTCTTGATGTGGAGTTTGTGCTTTATTGAACGTTATGCCCCTATAAATCCAAAATAACATAAGGTAGTTGTTATGTTCGCATTTGTTCTACAGACTTGCAGAATATAAGCTTCAGGTGTGCATTTTATGGAACAGAAATGACACCTTTCTTGAATTTCTCTACTTTCCTCTTGAGGGAAAAAAAGAGCAAAAACATATTTTTTTGTCACATAAAGATGGAACGTTTGACATTTTTCATAAGTCTTGTGTGTGCCATTTAAAAAAAAGTTTTATACTTTGATAATTACTTGCAGTTAAATAATTACATTTTTTCCCCATTTCCAACTGTTAGCTGGGTATATACTCTTTTCAACAAAGCTTGAATAAAATATATGTTTGTTTTTTTTTTACCTATTTTTATAAAATGAATGTAACATTGTGTTGTATCACAATTGATGTCACAATCTTGCCAAAATAAAAAGAGAAATGTGCTGCAAAATTATTTCAACTTTATAGACAACAGTTTGCATCAGTATATTTCTTGCTTGCAGCACTTTCATAAGCAAATAAGTGGTTTGAAAACTTTAAAAATACAATTTATAATGGTAGCATAAACTTGCAGGAAAAGAAAATCTAATGCAAAATTTGTTTATTTTTGCAATAAACAACGAAATATAAATAGTTTCTTTTTTGTGCCTTATAGTTTTTCAAGCTCATCAGAGAGCCACAGACCAAATGTTTTTTTATGCCACATCTATGATAACTTGATGTCGGCTTATCTGCTTTGGACAGCTTGAGGCGGCTTCTGATGAAAAAAGTAGATCAGGTACACTTTATCTGCAAACAAAGACCAGCTTTTGAAACTCCCTGTTTTGAGCGGACGGAGTCAACCATTTTTGCTGGCTAAATGCAACACACCCATCTGTGATGGAATGAATTGGTGAGAGTTCTGCTTGGACCGCTGGTTCTGTTGAGATAGAGATTGTCTTGCTGGAAGAAAACGTGTATTCCCATGAAACGCAGCCAGGCTGGATTTTTTTCACTGTGCCATACATTTGAGAAAGAAACAAAACAAAAATGGAAGTAGCTTAAAAAGTAGCTGTGTTCTTCTGTGGTTCACCCTAGAAAGCAAAATGCAGGAAACTCTTGAGCCCAGAAACAACAAAGACATGAAAGTGGCTTTCAGGTTTGTTGTTTTGAACCAAGCTTGGCCGTTTCTTACATATAACCATGTGGAAGGAAACCTTGCTTGCAAGTCCAGGAGACATCTCGGATCTCTATCCTTTGGGTGCTAGAAAATATTTGGGATTCAGTATCTTCTGCTAATAGAAGCCACAGAATGGAGTTCCTTTATAGATGTAAGAAAACTTTGCTGTCTTTTTAGGGTTAATCTCTCACTGAGGAGGTCAGCAGGCTGCAGAGTAAACTTCACTGCTGTGACCTTTTCACCATGATAAATGATTCTGTGTCCATGTGCATTACCATGGCTGACTGGTGCAAATAGGTGCTGATGGCACAGACTTTGTTCTTGTTTTCTTAATTGTAAAGCTTGTAGTAAATAATTAGTGTGAACTAGTCTCTTTCAGCAAATAAAAAAAATTAAATGAAGTAAACATTTGGCATCTTGACTGGACACTTGGAAAAGCCATGTACCTTTTTTTTTTTAAAAGAAAACAATGTATAAGAATGATTATTTTAATAACTTATATGGTTTCAAATGGTGATTATTTTGATTGCCTACTAATTTCTCAATACTTTCCCAGTTAGTTGGGATGTCAACGACTGTTTTAATTTCACCTTGAAGCCCCTACACGTCATATCAAATCTAAAAGTATTTCAATAAATAAGAAAATTTATACAAATACGTTTTCCCTATCTTCAGTCAGCTCTAATGTGAAATGCAAAGTAAAATCAATCGGAACAGGTTTATTTCTCACTGAATATAGATTTGTTTAATCCTAGAGTGTGATTAGTGAATCCTTTATTTGTAAAGGAATTAATTTAGTTGGCTTGCAGACCACCTTGGATCAGCTTTAGCACAGCAGCTGCAAGAAGGCTGTTAAAATAGATTACTAAACAAGCCCTTTATGTTGTCTCACAGAATGAAAGGTTTCAGAAGTTATTTGATTTTAAGGGCTATACAACATGAAAGTGTAGTCTTGATTTGATTTGAATCTCGCTGAAAATGAAGGTATTGCACGCTTTGATCCATTTTTGAGGAAAAGCGATGAATCAAACTTGATATGATTTTTATTCATTTCAAAAAAGTACATCAAATGCATGCTGGTGGTTAAAACATTCATGGACTGAAAAATTCAGGGACTCTTTCATTTGGTACATCTAATAAAATCTGAAGAAATTTTGATATTTCCTATACATATATGATTTGCTAAATAATTCCAATTCAGGAAAAAACAAAGCCAAATTCCAATCACCAAGTGACAAATTCATACTTTTAGAGTAATTTGTGTAGAACAACTCAGTTCAAGTTTGACCAATATTTAAAAATTTGAGCTATGCTGATCAAAGATAAATCAGATTTCTTAACATTCGATATACAAACAAAACCAGGAACAAATCTCCCTGGGGGCATTTGGAGATATTCTTTAGATTCTGAAAGTGTGGATTCTAATCTTTCTAATAGTGTCAAACACAGTAAAATAAAAATCACATCTCCACAGCATGACATCTGAGACCCTTTTAAGCTTTATTCTATTTTCAATCATTTCGACATCTAAAGAAACTATCCATTGGAAAAAATACAAGGCTATGGGATACTTTCTAGCCCATTTCAGTTTTAAAACAACATTTCTTCAACAATTTTTCAACAGTAAAATATTTTTTCTTGGTACTCGATGTCATTGACTGGTCATTACAGCCATACATCACATTTATCAAAGTAAGTAAGTAAGTAAGCTTTATTTCTATAGCACTTTTCACAGACCAAAGTCACAAAGTGCTGCACAATGTAAAAACAAAATAATTTAAAACATCACACAAACAATAAGCAATAAAACACAGTGTTACATTAAAAAGCAATTTTAAAAAAGTGGGTCTTAAGTTGTTTCCTAAAAGTGTCAATACAATGTAGAGATCGAATAGTGCAAGGTAGCTCATTCCACAGACGAGGCGCCACAGCTTTAAAAGATTTGTGTCCCCTAGTCTTGTACAAGGTCTGAGGGACCATCAACAAGTTCAAATTGGACGACCTGAGGCTCCTGGTCGGAAAATAAGGCTGGATAAGGTTTTTAATGTAATCTGGCGCTTGGCCATGAAGGGCTTTAAAAGTCAGTACCAGGATTTTGTAGTGCATCCTGTAAGATACTGGTAGCCAGTGCAAGTTTTTAAGGATGGGTTTGATATGTTCCCTCCTGTGGGCACGGGTGAGCAAGCGTGCAGCAGAGTTTTGTACTACCTGCAGACGCATTAACTTTTTCTTGTTGAGACATGTGAACAGACTGTTACAGTAGTCCAGTCTCGATGAGACAAAAGCATGAACGATCATTTCAAGCTCACCATAAGTCACCATTTTACGAAGTTTTGAAATGTTCCGAATTTGTAAAGAACAATTCCTAACAAGCTGAGTTATGTGCTGCTCCAAAGACATTGTTCCATCCATAAAAACCCCCAAATTACGCACGTGGCTTTTAACTGTGCAGCTCAAGTTTCCAAGATACTGTTTAATTCCTGGCACGGCACTATCTGGAGCAACAATCAGGGTTTCAGTCTTACTGGGGTTCAATAAAAGGCTATTTCCAGTGAGCCATTTTGTCACTTCGGCCAAGCAATCGGTGAGAGTGCGAAGTTTATGTGGCTCACTAGGCTTAAAAGAGAAGTACAGTTGCAGATCATCGGCGTACAGTTGGTAGGATACCTCACTGAACTCCTGAATGACCCTACTTAGAGGAAGTAGGTACAGCAGGAAAAGAACAGGTCCCAAGACCGATCCCTGCGGCACACCCCACAAAAGCTCTGCAGAATCAGACACTGCATTCCCAACTGACACACAAGTGATTCTATACCAAGGTGATTGTGGCTCAGGAGGTAGGAGTTCATCCTGTAACTGGTGGATTACTCCAGAGGAATGATAGAACCTGGTGAGGTGGTTTGGAAAAGTAAAGATTTGAATGGGTGAATGGCTGACTGGAGGATAAAGTGCTTTGGGGTCTTCTGGACTAGATAAAGTGTTACACAAGTACAGACAATTTACCATATGTCATCTAATTAAACTTTTTTGTTCCCTGTAAAAGTCAGGAAGGGAATAGGGATATAGCTTTCAGGGTTTCCCCCAGTGTATTATAAGCATGGCGGCCCACCATGCTTTACTAGCCCTACCGCCAGGCTAAGCGTTGCACCGTTTCAGCTGTTTGGGATTCCTCTCGGTAATTTTCCCTCAGAAGGCAGGTGGAGAATCCGTGCTTTCTGATTGGCTGCCTGTCACATTCAGCGCTAAGCTCTCAGTCGGGGAAAACCCCTTATTTAGATTAGAGCCCCCCCACCCCTGCCAATAGAGTTGTAGGACTCTCTACGGATCGCACCCGCCCCCACCCCCCACCCCCACGCCCCGACTGCCAGGCTTAGCAGGTTTTCTGGGGGAAACCCTGGCTTTACTTTATTATTTGTTGACCAGTGAGATTTGCTATCACTGTGGGGTCAGACTTGAATCCCCTTCACTGAAAGGTCTGTAAAGTGCAGAGATTTTCAGATCGAACACATCGTTTTCTGTCTACAGTGGATATAAGTTTGCATGGATATGTGCATGCATGTCTGAGTGATGGATGACCACTCCGAACGTGGAAACAACCACTAAACTGCATATAATTCACCTGCAACATCCAGTCCCATTAAACTCTGCATTTTGCTCATACGTTGGTGTAGTCTATATTGTTTTTGTCTATTTTGCAACCATACATCAAGTTTTTTGGAGCTCACTTGAGCACATCTCAGGAGTGTTCATTTTACAGCTGTGCAACAATCTAGCTTTATCTATTAGTCATTTGCAATTTAAGCGCTTAAGGGAATTACAACAGCTAAAATTGAATGTGCTCTGTGTTTTGTGCTCATCATATTATGTTTCTCTGGACGAATATTTTCTCTACTGAAATGTAGCTGACAGCATCTCAGTGGAATTCGCTCACCACACAGAGCTCTCCCTCCAAGAAGAGAGCATGAGCTGACCAGATTAGCAGCTGATAAATGTCCTTAATCACCGCATTTTCAGATGCATGGAGAGTCAAATCGATAGAATTACATCTGAGTAATGATTAGAAACAGGTGAGGCTGTATGAAAAACTAAAGATTTGACAATGTGGTTGTTGTCAGTGGGTGTTTGCCAGCTTATTTGGCTGAGAAGTTCCTTTTTTATGATTTGATAGTAACACTATATACATACAATTAACACAATACCTATAAAAAATAAAATTCATTAACTGATGGTTGTGACTTGCTTTGCTTCCTAAAAGGGGCATTTAAGCTGGTATCATTGGGGACCTGGTAGATTCTGATGCTTCTTCAGTGCTCCCTGCACACCTTTTTTTAGGTAATAAATTAATTTTAGCGAAACACTTTGCGAGCTCTGAAGGGGAGGGCGACCTTAAATCCTGTCAGGATACTTGGAGTTGCCTCAAGGGCTCCATTGAGGCTACTGAGAAGCACTTTCTGTGTCTGTTTCCCATCATGCTGAGATGTGGTTCAGTCTGTGTGCTTAAGAATGAGGAACTGGGTGGTAGTGAACTCAGTGGAGCTAGATGGAGCAGGATCAGTTCCCTCGGGTATCCCTAGGCAGTGGCACTCAATGTTACTGCTACATAAGGGTTTATGGAAATGTATCTGATGGCAGTAACTTGAAATACGAAATACCAAGATCTTATGCAAAAACTATTTGAATAATTCGTAGGACTCCTTCAATCTTAACCAAGACCGCACCATGTGGTCTTTGTAAAGTCTTGGTCAATACGTTGCGCTTCCCCATTTATGTACTAGGGAACATGAGACTAGCCTTCCAGATTGTCTTCATCGTGCAGAAAAACTTCTGAGGTGAAACCATGTTGGTTTCATTAGTCTTGGGTGCCACATGGAAAGTAGCAGTGGCAGTTTAAATATAACCTTAGGACCTAATGCACCTGCATGCCTTGGCGATCAGACAATTTAAAATATTACTGCCGATGCTGGCTTTATCCCAACACTACAATTTAATCACGTCCACAATAAGCTGGCAGTCCTCCAGGAAAATTTATTGCACTCTTTGCTCCAAGCAAAGAGGATTCCAAATAGAATCTCACCAACCAGCTACAATTAGAAATACAAGCCATGCTCAGGTCCCACAGTGAGAAACGCACATACCTCCCAATTGTGCATGCAGGTTGAATACAAGAAGACTGAGGGAAGCTGTGAGATTTTTGGCTGCATCTCAAAGACACATTTTTTTCAATGCTGTAAAAAGATGAAATGTTCACTGTTTTGAATTGACACACCATTGACTCCCCCCTGCCATTTAGGAAAATGTTAACGATTTTTGAAAATCTATGCATGTCTAAAAGGACACAAAATCCCAAAAATTAAAAAGGGTGCATTTTTTCTAGCATTGCTGTGGTTTGCAACCACTTTTACTGTGTTTCAAATTGTTCTTCCTAGACAATAAAAGTCCAGATTTCAAAACTGCATAATTTTCCATTTAACCACATTAATGGCATTTTTTTTAAAAAAAGCCTGTGCTCTTCTAGAGCATGCTGGTGTACTTACCCTCAGCCGTCTCTCCCACACAGGAATAATTTAAGTTTCTGTTGACAGTATGTTGCTTCTTGCTCCCATGGGTCTCAGGGAATGTTGGTAACCTCACCTATGAATACCAAAAGATGGCCCATTTCCCACCTTGTCAAGCACTTATTATTTGATGCTTGAAGTAAAAAAAAAAAAAAGAAGGAAATATAAGAAGTCAGCCTTGTGAATAGTGAAAAGTCTTTCAGTAAGGACCACCAGGTCTTGCTGAGTCCATTTCTCATTTTTGTTCTGCTGATAGATTTTAATAATTCATAGAACGATAAACATCAAGAATCTGTAACCACAGGATTTTTCTTCTGCTCTCACACCTTGGCCACTCAATGCCCCTGACATCTTATCATGTCCTGATATTTTTATATCCCATGAAGATTACAATGCAAAAGAAAAAAGAAAAAAAAGACAAAAGGAGCTTTAAATAATTAAAATCAATTAATTATTTTGTGGTGACTTTTTCCCTCCCAATCTCAACTACTATTTTTTTGTTTTTTGGTTTCAATGATTTTTAAAGAAAAAAAAATCAGGGTCAATGAAAACCCATCATTCTCTTTGTAAATTTGTTTAATTATTAGTAGATCAGAGGAGCTTCTTGGATCACTTCATTGATATTTTAAGTTGTTTTTTTTCTCCAAAACTAAAGTTGTAGCTTCAAATAGACCAAATTAATTTCCTTCATGCATCAATATTCAACCAGCCAAAAAGCAGAAACCGGTGAGGTTTTAGCTAAGGGGAGAAACAGATGCCAGTATTTTTATTATTAATATTGTTTCCATTCAGAACAGTAGAAATCAGAAAGTTTGAGTTGGCAACCAACAGATCTTCCACTTTCATCAGCATCTCATATTTCTAAAACTTTTTAAGTTTTCTCATTCATTCTGTTTCCATTCTTTTATTTTGCTCTTGCACGTCACATTGCACACTTTCCGCCATGCTGCTTACTGTCAAATCATGATTCCTCTGATTGCACCCAGGAGCTCGGGGATAGAAAAGGCTGGAAGCAAAGACTAGACACCGATTTGTGCTCTGGAATAACTAGTTGAGGAAAGAAGGTATCATCTAAACGGCGGGTACCCTGCTGTAATCTTCGGGGCAAAGGTCCTCCAAGTTTGTAGTGTGTCTCTGCTCCAACACAGCTGATTTAAATGGTATGTCATAAAGACCTGCAGAGGCCTGTTATTGAAGCATCAGGTGTGTTAAATCAAGGGAAGAACGGAAACATGCAGAATCTGGGCCCTTGAGGACTGACTTTGGACACCACTAGGATTCCCTGAGGACATTTTTATTACTTAAAATAGTTTTAAAATGAGTAAAAACCATCCAATGGTCATTGGCCATATTTTTTTCTGTTTCATTACTTCTCATAAAATAAAATTTTGTGGGTTGGCCCATTCTTAAATGATCTTCTAATGTGTCAGTCATAACCTTGACTCAACAATTAAAGTAAGTAGTTCTCAAAGTAATCTTAGGAGGAAGGCAGCTATACTTTATAGAAATTGCAAAAAAAAAAACTGTAGAACAAATAATTTAGCTGTATTTAAATGTATTTATATTTATCAACTTCAACAATTTTGTCAGTATAGAAAAAAAGAAGGCTGAAATTTGTTATTGACAGGAATACTTTTTTGGGAGTGCTTCTTTCTTCACGGAGCCGTTTTGTGTTTTTTCCATGTAAACAGTCTGAAGCTCAGTATCTTTGAAGGTTAACTGTGCTACATCCTCTCTTCGTGAAATGCAACAAAAGTAATTCTACTTAAAAACCTGTTCAATTAGGAATTAGATGAACATCTGGAAATTAAAGTGCATTTTTTTTGCATGTGCCCATATGTAGTCAAATAGTTATTTTAGGACTTTTTTGACTTTTTATTTACTGATTTGAGATGATAAATGAAAATGTCCTCATTTCAACTAAAGTAATTGTGTGTATAGAAGAAACATGTTGGAACCAGGAACAGATGTTTTATCAAAATGGCCTTTTCTGTGTTGTTCACACCTCTTATCCTCATGAAAACCATATTTTTGGTGAGATTTCCATAAAATGAAATGATTAAAAAAACATTTTTTTAGTTTCTGTGTGCAAACTGACACTTTGGCAAATCAATCAAATTACATCCTACATCGTTCCTGCTCACACTGCTTTTTGTATTGAGTATGTGCTACAAACCAGCATGACAATGAAATTTTTTTTTTCCAATTTTTTCAACATCTGACAAGATTCACCTGTACAATGTCACAATCAAATTTTGCAGTTGAGTTGGATATGTGTACCATTTGAGGTTTTCCTGGTCAGTACTGAACCTGACTTGCCGGGCCCAAATTTGACTGATTCTGATTTTTTCCAAATGACTGTAACATAAAAGAGAAATACTTTTCTACGGGTTATGTCTTTTGAATCCAACAGTAAATAAACGCATCGATGCACATGTCCCAACCTTAATCTGATCTTCATCAAAGTACCTGTTACTGACCGATGCATTTATGATGCAGTAAAGAAATACAATAAGACAAACCCATTAGGTTTTTTATGGCTTCACAATCTCTGCTTACTCATTTGGAACATTCACATTTGAATAATAAAAAGATTGTGCATTTTGTCATCTAATTAATTGCAGAGATTGTCACCACCTACTGGATCAACACAAATATTTTAATTGTTTTTAAATTCCACAATCTTATCTGGATTATTTTGCAGTTGACAAGGGGGATAAGTATGTCATTTTTTTACCCTTTTTAAATACTTGATGTTGTGATGAAGGCCTTAAGAACAGTGGTGCTTGTAGGACAAAAGCGTCCACACACAGCTCAAAGGTCCGATTTGCATAGTTTGAAACATCAAGGTGCATGCAGATATATTTAACGATGGATAAAAAAGAAGAAAATACATTATTTTTATCTTCATCCAAAGCTTGGATCCTTTTTCTGTTCCATTTTCATCAACCAGTTTGACCTCCCTTCTGTAGAAATGTATCATGGGACTCATATTCAGGACAAGGAGATTATTTCAGGAACAGTCACGTGGGATATGATTTGAATCTCGAGGACGCAATATTTCTCCATAAAGATTGACAGGGAGCAATTGTTCAGCATGTTACACACAGAAGACATTCTCAGCTTTGCTGGAAGGGAGAGCAGACTACTTCAATCAGCACACATCTAATCTGTCATCCATAGGCTGTGTTGAGCAGTAAAGTTTCCGAAAGGACATGCAGGTTCCTGAGAAGACTGTCAGCGTTATAGAGGAGTTCACGATACCCCCAGAAATCAATTCAAAATGGATTTCAAGGGCTCCAAAAGCACATGGTTCCCACTCTGTTGCATGGTGATGTTTTATTTATGTGTGGCACTGCAAGACTTTTGCAATTGGCGTGATTTTCTTGCAGCCAACGATTGCATCAAAACACGGCTAAAATACAGCAGCATGTCCCTGCATCCCGAATTAACCGTCAGCTGTTCTCATGCTGACTTGGAAAAAACAATAGAATAATTTTCCTAAACGAGTCATCTGGATTTCACAAACGTATCCACAAATGACTGTATATGGGTTTTGGCAGTTTGAGATATGAGAAGCTGTTTGCTGTCATTGAGAACAGGATGTTTTTTGGGGGGTGTAGTTGTAAACAACAGATGGATATGTTTACTAAATAAATAGACACATGAATCACTTAGATCTGCTTGTTAAAGGCGGCATGTTGTGAGAAGATTTCGTATATCACAGTTTTATCCATATTTGCGTGTAGGTCATTCATACGACTGAGCTATCTTTTGTGTAGAGTGAATTTTAAGCTTTATGCCCCTAAATAATTCCAATAAAATTTGAATATTAGGATGTAAGAGTTGGATGAATCACTTTGGTCAATTTTTTCTTCTTTCTATTTTTGTGCAATCACGTGGAAATACAAATAGAGGCCGATATGTAGAAGATGCTAAAGAAACATGCTACTTTATGAGCAAAATCCTGTTTTACCCATTTACCCATTTGCAGGAACAGTGGAAAAAAAAAAAACATTGTGTTTAATTATAATTTTAAAAGAATAATCTCAGTCCACTTAAATTGGTTTCACCTGCTTGTACAAAAACCACGTATCAGTTACAAATTTTCTATGTCAAGTTGCAAGGTGAACATTTGGAGTATTCTGAGGGAAATGGCTTACGGTAAATTTCAGAAATATGTATCTATTGCAAGTAAGGAGCAAAGTGACCGTAAACACAGGGCAGTAGTAAAATCTCCCATGTTGATGGTTAAAGCTTCATAAATTGTTGCTGTGGATATGATTCTCTGTGATTTCTTTCTGTCACCGTATAATTGGAAATATGTGTGGTTACGTTTTCAGACTCAAGGAAGTAATCGCATTTTGGTCTCTCTAATTTAAATAACATAATTACTTTCAGGAACACTGCAACTAATCCTTATTTATAATAACAAAGTTACTGATAGGAAATGTTTTCTTGCAAAATATGCACTTTGGTTCCTGTTTCAACATTTCTTCCAGTACCTTGTTGAAGCAGTCGTTGTTTCCAGTCATTTTAGGAAGGATCCTATAAACTCGGCACATCTTTCTTCTGAAAGCTTCTCTCATCTTTTTGACAGAAACATTCATCTTTAACCAGATTGGGTGGGGAGCATCAGTGCATAACCCTTTTCAGATCATTTCAGAGATACTCTTCAGAGTTCAGGTTCAGACTCTAACTGGGTCACTCCAGGACTTTCTCAGAGTTTTATTTAGCCCCTTTGGTGTTTTCTTCTTCATGTTCTTCTGGTTGCTGTCTCATTAAAATGTGAACCTTAACCCGAGCCTAAGATGTTGGGAACTTTGGGGGGAGGGAGGAAAATCACAGGCTCTTTACAATTGCGTATACCCAAAGGCTGCATCTATGTTGTATGCTTCAAAACATGTCCATTAGATGAAAAAGCAGGTAGTGCAGGACATGAAGAAGAGTCCTGAAAATCAGGCGTAGAGTACTAATTGTGTTTTATTTAGGGACTTCACTTGCCAAATTTAGAAATATAATCCGTCTGAAAATAACAGCTTTGTCAGGAGGACACCTTTGGGCAATGAATGAAATGGGTGAAAAATTAAACGACATAATTTGATACAGTTCATAATAATCAAAGTAAATGGTCCAATTTGTTAAAAGTGACCAGGAAACTTCACATGATGATGATGATGTTGATGACAGATATGCTGTAATATTTAGGTAACACTTGCATATGTTTCCATTTTAATACAGTAATGTAAATGTATTGATGGGGAACTGATTAGATCCATTCCTCCTCTTAATTACTCCTGTCATCCACTCAGGACAAAGCCAGACTTCAAGGGTAAAGTTACTTACATGGCTGCTTTATCTGAGAAGATGCTGTATGCGCTTCTTTCAGCCTTTGTACCATAAAGAAAACACCCTCTCGGTATACTATAGCTTATTACTGTTCTTTTTTCTGTCATTTCAAGTACAGAGTATATGAAGAAAGCCTTCTTTCAAACACTCAGCTCTTATCATAATAGCCTGGAGACACCGGAGAAATGAAGAACCTTCTGTGTATTAGAAAGAAGTGTCTTGTTCTTGTGATCCCAATGCAATGTATCATCCGACCCTAGTGGCGATGCATAAGTTTACTCTTCAGTACAGCCTTCTCGGTTGTAAATCTGTTACTGCATACAATTTAAAGCACCACAAACATACAGTGTCATGAAAAAGTATTCATACTGATACACATTTCTTCAGTTTTTGCTTTTTTGCCACACCACAATGTCACAGATTATGAACCTAAATAAATGCAGAAGTTGTCAAATGCTGACTTTGTTGAATAGTGGCGAAAAAGCTCTCCAAAAAAAACAAAATAAAAAAAATAATATATATATATATATATTGAACAACACATAATCTGATCTAAAGAAAATGAAGAACAGATGAGAAACAGAGTCCTTTACATCTGTCAATCTGGAAAGGGTTACAAAGGCCGTTTATCTGATATTGATATTGCTGTTACGCAATATCAATATCGTAATTCATATTATGATGTAAATTTCCCTTCTGTTTTGACACTGTGAGAAAAAACTACCACACTTCCTTTTAGCTGGAATAAACATCTAACAGAACCAGGCTTTTTAAGACTCCTTATCAGCTGCAATTGCCCGAGGGGTTGAGAGAACAAAAAGGATTTGGTCAGTGAATAAAATCAGCTAATCTTCCTTCAAATGATCCTGACAAAAAATCCAGTTCATTAAATAAATCAAAACTTAAACATGTATTTGAATGCGTTAACAAACAGCACGTTCTTAGATTCACTGTGAGTTTTCAGTTCAGCATGAATCAGTTACATATGATATAATGCATGAATATCAGGCTAATATTTCGATACAAAACCATTACCTCTGCCAAGGAACCTGCAGTATGCTCGTTTCTTTGCCCCTCTTGTCTTAGTGTTTTGCATTTAGAACTATTGGTCTTTTCAAATACATGAATATTTTATGTCATGGAGCATCAAAGAAGTGGCATAAATATGTTATACATGATTGACATTGCTGATGTTTTGACCATCAGACTTCTACGGTACAACACTGTCATTGTGATTCATGATGTCTCACGTCTATATGGCTGTCGGTCTCTGTAGACTTTTCAAAAAAAGTTCAACTTCTGAGGAAAATGCACAGAGAAGTTCACAACGGATGAATCCCATTTTTCCAGTGTTTCTGTGTCAGAATAGAAGACAAAATCATGAGAACAGTGCGCCTTTTTTTTTGCTGCAAATGCCTGCTGTTGTTTTCATGCAAATTAATCAAAGTAAATTGTTGTTCATGATGACACGGCGCTCAGTTGCAGCCTTTCTCAAGTTGGATGCTGAAGATTTATTAAAATTTCTTTCCTGCTTGCTGTGTTCAGATGGCTGTAGGGGTCTGAACGAACAAGTTTTGTAACGAGACGCTGACGCAGACACTGGATAAAGTAACAGGAAGGTAATTATAGGCAGATGCAGACTGATTAGCCGTCATTACCTGCTGTAACCACAATAAACAATGTGGTTTTGATTTAAATGGTGAAAACGGTTTAATTAAAATGGTTAATCTGCACTTTAAGCGTCATTCTGTCTTTTCCTTCTAACTGCTGCAAGTACTTTGGGCTTGATTGCTTTTGGTAGAGGTGATAGATCTATGTAAACTGTTTGGATGAACATTGTCCGCTTCTTCTCTGAGTTTTTTTCTTCGTTCCAATGCTTACTGTAACTGGTTCATTTTAAGAAAACCCCAAATCAGCTCCATGTGGCCTTTCTATTTTCAGCGAGGTGAACCACCCTCCTCTTGTTATGCACCACATAAAAGTTGTTTGTCTGTGCCAAAAATGTCCATGTAATCATGGTTCCTTCTGGGGATTTACACACTGCAAGTTGAAGTTAAAATAATCATGCAAAAACTACCAAACATCTTAAACATGATTGATTTTATTCTTCTGCCAGATTCTGAGATGATCGAATGTCTAATATAGGAACTTGACCAATTTCACCCTTCCTGGAATTAGATTTATACCAAAATAAAATCCCTTCTAATCAGCAGTGATAATAAAATGATTAGATATGACAAGTAGTGACATAGTCTAACATAAATATAGCATCTGCTGTATTTGTGCTTACTTCAACATGACTTTTCAAGTGGGCAGGCTGTTGGGACCTTGCTGACATACACTGTTTACATTCACACTATTTTTGTCTCTGGCATACCACAGCAGTCTCCTCACAGAGTTTTTCAAACCAAGTCGTCTTGTTTTTCTTCCTTCGATCTTGGTTTGACTCACTTTTTTCATGGTGCTCTGTGTGTTTGGCATTTGTTGATCGAGAGTTTTATCCCCTCATATTCCTTGTTGGCCCGCTCATTTGGGATGGTCACAGACATCCAGATTGGAACCCGCTGCATATTTATAGTTTTACACGTACTACACTTGTCAGATGTTATATATCTGGTTAAATCTCACTACAAACAAGCAACACCAAAACAAGTTCTGAGATTTATGCAGCGTGAGAATTCAAGGGATTTTAATGGCCCCCTGCCGGATTGGCGTTCCTTAGCGGCACCTTTGTTTACTTATGCCTTCAGGCGGCTCAGGTAGAACTGATCCAAACAACTTTAAGACTGATGCCCTTTTGTCTACTTTCACCTCAATCTTAACTTAAGTTGATAGGTCATTAGTTACAGATGTTAACAGAAAACATTTTTAGAAATCATCATTTCTTTGATCATGTACATATTCACACTGTTATCTAAACTAGGATATATCCCCATATATATCCTAGGTTTTAAACAACTGTCTTGCTGAGAGAGCCAGTAGATTGCATCTCATCCATTCTTAATTTGTTTCCTGATATCAATCCTAGATCAGTGAAAGGCAATAAAAAGGAAGAAACAACTTAGGAGAGATGGTGAGTAGAGACAAGTTCAGGTAACTAGCCTCATTTTGTGGCTTAAATAAGGCGAGAATTTAATTTATGAGCAGGTACCTTCTAAGTTATTAGTTCATGTTAATTTGTACATTGTACATTTTTTCCACATACTTCCTAGATACTGGAAAATGTTCATGTATTTAATTTTGACTTGTTTCCAGATCCTCTTTCATCTAATTATGTATATATAAGATGTGTAACAAAAAACAAAAGCAACATGAATTAATCCACTGTCAGATTCATGTTACATTATAGATTTACGCAGTTTATTTTCATGCTTGAAGTTGTTCATTTTAGCAAATGCCAGGTAACTTCTTGAATGGCATTGCTATGTTTTTCAGTTAATAGTAACACTTAGAAATTGTATATTCACATTCAGTTGTTCTGCTATTGTTTACTATTACAGCGGCAGTGTTTCCTTCCTTTAGTATGATTGTGCTTCAGTTCATCATAATCCTCCGTCAGATGCTGCTCGCTTCGTGGGAAGTATGGCGCACACAGTTCACCATGTGATCCCATGGTCTATCATACTTACCTGAATTACTTAAGCCTGGCTTGACATGGTCACACCTCCAGAGCCTGGTTTGTCAGGATGAACTGATCACATTATGTCAGCCATGGCTTTATCTCTTATCCTGGATTTCTGAATCCCGCTGTGTGAAACAGCCCTCTGCTATAGGGAAGAGAACAATAAGAAGATGGAAAACCCAGTTAACGTCAGCAGTAACCTTTTATGTTGGCGTGTGATTGGTTTGTGATAGGGAATAAGGTAGAAGTATATCCTCCAAGTATATGAAATTGTGCTGCTTTGTTATTTGTTTATCCCTTCTTTTCAATAAAAGAAAAGAAAAGTATTACAGGCCTCTGGCCCAGCCAATGACAAGCAAAGGCAGAACTCTGCTTTACTTCACGGTCTGAAAATGGCTGCATTGGGGAAAAAAGTTTTTGTACATGGGAATATAAAAAAATCTGTTTCTTCTCTGCAGCGCAATGCATAATGCTTTTTATATCACTTATTTTTTCCCGAGAAGTGATGGGCACTATTGGGTTTTGGCTGTGAATTAGCAATCTTTTGTGCAAAAACACACAAAAATAAACATAGGAGCTGAGAATAAAATTAAACATTTTAAATATGGATTCTACGCTTTTGACCTCATAGAAAAGAAGGGTTACATAATTACTGGTTACATTATCTCACATTTAACATATTTTCCCTTAATGAGACTATACACATATATGAACACAAACACATTCTTCTAGTTTCAAATGTATTGGTCTCCTTTTTAAGAGTGGACCATTGCATATTAGTGTTAAAGACATTCATGAGTCTAAAAGAATTGGCATCAACTTATCGAGTACTTGACATTTAGTGCTCAATATTACGTTACACATTATTCTTATGACTTAACCATTTTACCATCAATTACCATCAATGACATGGAAAACATGAAGCCCTTTCCACCTGGAATTTACATAAAATAAACAGATAAAAATGGTGAATACATTTCAACAGTATTATTTTAGTGTTCCCTTTAATTTTGTGAGCGGTGTATGTTGTTTTCTGCAGCTGCATGTGAGCCAGACTTTCTCTAGTGTTTATGATTCTTTGTCCTTGGTATAAAAATGATGTGCTCTGATAGACTGTGTCTGTCAGAGCTTTTACTCTGACCTGTTCATGAGTGTCTGATTTTGTGAGCTCTCATAACATCCACCTGGTATTAATAAACCTGCCTGAGTGACATTCACCTTAATGCCGTTCAAACCAGAAGCTTTAATACTGATACACATTTTCTTCTTGCTGTCTGAAGTTAAAACAGACTAAACTTGTTTTAGGTCAGTTAGAATTAATTATTAAAAATCGCAGATGTATTGGTATTGATGTAGTTATTACCTTCCTATGCTCAAATTGTTCATTTATGCACTACACAATGCATTCAAAAGGGTCAATTCTTCAAAAAAAAAAAAGCTAACATCAGCCGATACTGATGCTATTGCTGATTTATCGTGCATCTCTAGTTTTTAGCGAAATTGGCATCGGCTATGATCAGTGGAATTATATCAAAGCTATACAAAAATTTGAACGCAAATTACTAAAACAGAACTTTCTGTTGAAACTGGGTCCTTAGTGAAAATGTTTGTTTGTTGTCAGGTACTCTGTAGGACTGATAGGGTTGCATGTCAGCCTAAAATTCCCCATCATCCAACTCTGATTGCAGATATTCTGAAAAGGTCCTAAAGGCATCCAGACTCATCTCTTTCTATGCTCCAGCAGCTGTTGCTTAGCACACTTATCACGTTTCAGCACAATTATCTGAATTTGCTTTATTTTAAGTTTTAGGGTGCTATATAATTAACCCTCCGTGCCTTTTGGTTTCAAAACATGGCTGGAATGCATCTATAAGTCTGAGTAAAATTAAAAAAGGAAGACAGTGAGACACAGAAGCAATTTGCACAAGTGGAAGACATTCAGAGTTTGGCCAGCGTCTGTGAGTAATGTGTTTATTAGAATTGCTATAAAGGCTCGGATACAATAAGCATTAAGGCGTAAAAATGTGTCCTTGCCACAGAGAGTCGACTCCCTTTGTCCCATGGCACGGCGCACAGCAACATTAATTTGGAGAGTGACTACTTTCCAGATTGTATCTTGAGATGCGTATTAGCTCAGCAATTTTTCAACGGCTAATTAGATGTTTGCTATGTCTTTTTCTCTCCTCAGCCCATGGGAAAGAAACAAAAAGAGTTATTTCTCAGGATGTCTCTCCCCAAGTAACAATTAAACTAATTAGACATCCTCCACAAAAGAACAAGTAATTTGAATATCTTTTTTTTTTAAAGCAGCATACTCATGGAAGTTCATGACTAAGAGATAGAATTGCTAAGCAGCTAATATATACACACACAAATAAAACTGATCCCTCTTTGATGTTAATCGAATGCAAATGTGATCTTAGAGCATTTGACGCTCTCTGAAATGGAAATTGAGAAATGTGATAACCAGTCTGAATTGACAGACACCTATAGATTTTAACAGCGTTAACAATAGAACTGAATTTTAGCTGGTCCTCTTCCATGGCGGGGCTGTAAATTCTCCATTGTCTCTTTTAGGAGTGGAGGAAGCCGTAGAGTTTCGGTTACGATCCCTCCCGATCGATCAGGTGGAAGAAAACCCCTACAGACTGAACTAAAATAATTCCCTGAGCAGCAGCTGCACACCAGACCTGCTGTACGCCTCAGTCTGTGTGGTTGTTTTTACACCGAGATGAAATCATGCTACAGAGGGAGACTAACAAAGTTATTAACTGAAGTAATGAGACAACAGTAACATTAAACTGATACTTGTGCAGCTTCTTGATCTTGCCACGCTTAACCAAAATTAGATAAATACATATACTGGCCTAGATCAACTCACTGAGGATCCTTGAATAGCTCTTTATGCAGCATTAGTCCACTGCAACTGGATAGGCTTGTGCCTAACTGAATTTACAGATAGTTATAGTTGTGTATTTTCACACTGGGAATAGAAATGCATGTATGTTAGATTGTACAATAAATGATGAAGCAAAACTATAGCGAAAAACAGATTGTGAAGAACAGCATTATGAAACTATCAAGTATTTCTGCAAACCTTGCTGCATTCCCGTCACAACACGACACATCTTCACCAGGTGCTAGAAGGTTTCTCATTGCAGCGCTGGGAAGCCTCTAGTCTGTGTCAAAGCATCTCACGCTCCCTGTCTTGTTGAATATTCTCACCCCTGGAGAGCATTCTGATTCTTTCCTACTGACAGTCCTAAAAACAAACAGCAAGCTCAATAATTTCGATGCACTTTCAATTGATGCTGCAAGAGGACTGAGGTGGCCTTTTGCCAATAGCGCCGAGATAAACAGCACAATTTGAAATATTGATCTATACATGTATACCATAAAGAACCGTGATAATCACATGTGCATTGCGCAAATGAGCAGCGTGTTCGTGTTGGCCTCCTGCTCATTCACAGGAATGTAAATCCTGTCATGCAACGCAAGCTGTGACTGTTGATTGATTTTAGTTTAGACACTAACAGTCAGTACGGGAGTACGCAGCAGCCTGTGGAGCCAATGAACTGTAGGGGACGACAGAAATGCAAATAGTACAGATTTAAGCTTGTGTCATGTGTTTAATTAAAGAACATCTAAAGAGGATTTTGTGGATGTCTTTTAATATATGTGCAAAAACTATTTTTGTTCATTTGGTTTGAAATTTTAAGAGGTACGCAACAACAATTTTTGTTTAATGGAGAAATAGAAATTCATAGGATATTGAAATTAGTCATAGAAAATAAATATTTGCATGAATGTCGATGCAGCAATAAGAAAAAATGCAAAGCAGCAAAAGTACAACCTCACTTCTTGCATAGAAAGTTAACAGCCAGATGCCGTTTGTAGAATTCTGTTGATTAAGGGCAGCTAGAAGCAGAATAAATTATTATTTCACTGTTAAAAGATAAGAAACAACACAAATATAAAATAAACTTATTTCTCTTCAGAATATTAATGTAGATTTTTGTCTTTGTTGTTAGTTAGAGCTGAGTTATACAAATGGTTCAAACAGCAGATCTGCATTCAATTTATTCTTTTGAAACAAACATTATTGCTGTTTTGTTTTGTAATTCTGGTTGTGATCTGACTGCTAGAGCTTGTTTAGCAGGTACGGATGACAAAATTCATGCCATTATAGATTTAGTTCTCAATTAGCGAGTTAAATATTACACCCACTTTCATTTACAAAAAAAAAAAAAGAACAAATCAAGTATGGTTTGTTTGCAAGGTTGCTCAGAAAGAAACTCATTGTTTTCTAAAAAGAATATGGTTTCTGAGTTTAGGTTTCAAAAGTTTCAATGCTTCCAAAACAATGTTCTTTGAACGGACAAGAATAAAGAAGATGTGTTATTTTTTAATGAAGAGCATCAGGGGTGGACAAAACTAAACTTGCCGTCTCTTCATAAAGACCTCACCTTAACTGTAAAGCATGGTGGTGGAGACATGATCATATGGGTTTGTTTGGGAACTTTATGTTGGATTGTTCTGGAGATGAAGCAAAAAGTTGACCTGAACTGGTCCAAACATTGATCTCAGAGCACATCAGCAAATCTGTTCCAGAACAAAAAAAGGAAAACAATTAAAGTGTATTAAAGTGTTGCAACGATCCAGTTTATGTCCAAACTTCAACCTGGACTATTACAGCACCGTGAGAGACGATCAAAGGGAAAGCGTTGAATTTCCATTACGGCGTGTTTTCTTTTCTTATGAAGACAGGCTATGTGATAATATTTGAAGTTTTTAATGTATCTTTCATGCATTTTATAATAAAACGATGGTGTAGCTTTGTCCCATCGCAGAATCTACTAAGATTTATTTATAATTATGTACATAAAGCTTCTCTGTTTTTTGAAGTGCTACTGAGGAAAACGGAGGCCATAAATAGCACAAAAGTGACAATATTCATTTTAAAATACTGTTCAAGAAAGGAATACTCAAAACAGCCATGTCTGGTTTGTTTTTACAATTGTGGCCATAAAAAAAGTAAAAAACATAAATGTCCCACTTAAAAGCAATTGCAGTAAAGTTTGGATATTTTTAAAGTCCACACATTGAACAGAATAGTTATTCTTTGATGACCAGTCTGTCATGAGTATAACACAAGCTCCACTTGGATTTGTCGCCTACACAGTTTTATTGCTAGGCAGCTGGATTGTGGTCTGACAGACAAGCTTCTTATTACCTCACTACATCACAGTGTTACTTGGAGCTGTGCTGAAAACACACACACACACGCATACACGCACACAGACACGCACACAGACACGCACACACACACGCAGACATCCAGCACGGTGAAAGATTTATAAGAATTAGAAATAAAGTGAATAACAGAATAAAATTAAGTTGTCCAAATGTGTTCCTGCCCCTTAAACCTTTCCACATATTGCCACATTAAAACTACAGAAGAGAATTTTTATTGTATTATACTTACTTTCATTTTATTTGACAGAAAGGAAAAGCAGAGCGTAGTTTTGAAGTAGAAGGAAAATTATACAATAAAGTTTTTAACCAATAGAACTTTCAAAAGTCAACATTCATTTGTATTAATTTCCTGTGAGCGAATACTTTGTAGAATCACCTTATGTTGCAGTAACTGCTGTGAGTCTTTTGGGCATAGATTTACACTTCTATAGACTGACATTTTTGCCCACTCTTTTTTTTTTTTCTTTTTGCAAAATACCTAAATGTTTTAGACTGCAAGGAGAATGTCTGTGAGTGGCAACTCTCAAATCACAGACTGTCTATAGATTTCTGTCTGGACTTTGACTGGACACACTCTAGGACTGGCAGTAAAAACTGTTTTGTTTTTGCTAGAAGGCCATCCAACTCCTTTTCTTAAAGGTCCGGTTTGTTGAATGTACAAGTTATCCTGCCAATAGATTTGCCCATTGTGATGTGGATCTCTGCAGCTCCCCCAAAGTTACCACAAATACAGCTTTAGCTGTATTTTGATAGGTTTGAGGTTGATCTTAATGATGCTGTTTGTTCACTAATGTTTTCTAAGAAAACTCTGAGAACTTTGCAAAACAGCTGTATTTATACTGAGATTCAATTACCCACAAGTCTACACAAATTTAATGTTTGATGATTTGTGAATGCAATAACTGTTTTTTTAAAGAGTTATCAAAGTACATAATTCTTGAAATGATTTCCTGACTTATGTATTATCTTCCTTCCAATTTACAACTGTGTAAATTGGAAGGAATACTATAATAATTTGTGTTGGTTTATAGAAATCCACAAAAGAAAAGTTAACTTTCTGGATTTAACATGGGAACTGTAAAGAAAAAAAAACATCAAGGAAATAAATACTTTTACAAGGCCCCATAATTGTATATATATATATGTTCTGTGTGGAAAAACTGTGTTAGCCCGGAGGTGTGGCTTTATTATTTGAGCCTACTCTTTTTTTTTTTTTTTAGGCTGGATGTAATGCTAGAGTTTGAACTTTGACCCCATTTTCCAGGCTACCGCTATGTCGAGTTGCAAAGCAAGGAAGTTCCCTTGGCTCCTTATTTTCTCCAATTGATCTTTCCATTCTTCAAGTTTGAAGTTTTGTGACCTCTTGCCGTAGAGACTTGCTGCTTTCAGTTTCGGTGTCTGGGCCGTGGAGGGTGTGCGTGCTTCCCAGCCAGGCTGTCATTTCGCTGCAGGGTTGTTATTGCTGTAGGTACAGTACAGCTCCTCTCAGCCTAGCTTCCCTAATGAAACAGCACATATCCAGACACTTCATGACTTCTTTTTTTTTTTTTTTTTGCAAGGTGCAGCACAGATTCACACGCTCGGCATCATTGCATTTCTTCCTCCTCTCTGGTACTGCTCCTCTTTTCTCTGAAAACCTTTCAGAGCAGTCACAATAACTACTCATCACAATAGATTTCCTTTTTTGCTGCTGGGCACAGAGCGAGTGGGAGGTTGTAAATAAAATACTAACTTTATGGTGTGTCTTTGATTATTTTTTTTTGTTAATGTAACAGGAAAAAGGTTTGTGCATGTGTTGGTGAGAGGGTTGTTTGACACATCAGGAGATTTTCTGCTCTTTTTGTCAAATCACTGAGAAATCCCACACACAAGCAAATACAATGTTGTTTTCACATAGTGACGGCATCTCCCGAGTGCAGCATTTTATCTCGCTGGATGGTGAACTCTGTGTAAAAGTTCTCACAATTAAGCATTGATTGTAGAGTCATTCATTCAGTACTAATGCAGAAGAGTGTTTCTGCATCATGAGGCTCAGCTTCAGTACTCAACTGAGCTTTGTTGCCAAAGTTTAACTGCCTCTGACAGATCGTGGAACAGAAGACTATTACCATCATTTCACCTTCTCAAGGCTTTTCCAAGTCACGGCAAAAGTAATATTCTTTCTTTCCATCCTGCCTTGTCGTTGAAGCAGAAAGTTGCGGAGACGCTTCCACAATGATTCGTGTTTGTTTGAACCCAGCTCTGGGTCAAAGTGCTTCTTAATAAATACATACTTTCATTTTGTACCCAGGTTCTGCCATTTCCTTTTTTTCAAGTTATTCCATACCCATAGACAAACCATTTTTGTTTTAAAGAAACCACTGAACATCAGTTGTTTTGTTGTAGTTACTCGTGCTAAAACTTCTATTATTCTCATTTTGCTTAAACAAAATGTCACATAATTCTGATATATTTGAGCTCCAGAAATGGGACCGCCCTTTGTGGTGTTCTTTCTAAAACATATATTGCGATTATATATATATCACAAAAAAAAATGTCCACATTTGATCTGTCTCTAAACTTTCACCAGCATAATGACTTCCATGTGCAGATATGTTTTACAACTTGGAGGAAAATAGCTACGTCTTGGCATTTAATGCAGTGGTACTCTTTGGTTATTTGGCACACCGCACTTTTGCTCTGGGATGTTTGTGGGTTTTACAGAGCTGGAAACTCCAACATGGAAAAAGATCTGTTTCTGTGTCTGTATTTGCATGACCCTTTTCTACTAACCCTCACTGCATGCTGTCATGTTTTGGCTTCGTACCGAAACCCCCAGGCCTATAAATGACATACAAGCTCCATAAATACACTCACGCTTATTCCTGCAGTTTATTTGAACTTTAAGTCGACAGAGATGCAATTTCTCATTCATATGAATGTTTTATGAGCCAATAAACCTACATACAGAGCTACAGAGCAAAGAACCACATCTGACACTGACTTTCATACACTTAGTGGAGAAATTCCCTCACAATTTCACCCTCTCAGGCCCAGACTTAAAAGTCATCTCTCCAGGCAGGGAGCTCATATGTTGACAGTTGAGCAGATCTGTCAAGAAGTCAAGTGTGTGTGTGTACTTATATGCACATCCATTTGTGAGTTTTGCATATTTCATTCTTATTCTAGCATATAGAATGAATGCCTCAGCAGGGACACTGGGCAGGCGTTATTTAATCCTTATGTTTGTGGGCTTTGACTGGATGCCATGCCACATTACCGCCCACGGAAAGCGGAACTTCAAAGTGGGTTTGCGGGCTTTTTTTTTTTTTTTTGTCCCCCAAGTGGAGCCACTTAATCTTCAGCCTGTTAAAATAAAACTTTAGTTAAAGCACACATCCGCTTTGACTCCTAAAAACATCAGTTTGTTTATCTGAAAACCGAGAATGATTATTTTCAATGGAAGCGCACAACGGGAATCCACTCCGGGGTTCATATAAAACATGCCATTCACTAGATAAATGTGTCTACTGTTCACCATAAGACCACATGATTCTTCCAGCTGAGGTTAAACTTTTGTTGTACAGCGTGGTTCTCTTTGCTATAGGAGGATGTACAGCTTCACACTATATCAAATTGCTTTTGTAATTGTAATATCATTGTATGCAAAATTACTGTTGCAAAGTACTCCTAGATGGTGACATTTTGTGGGCTGTTATGTTTCAAATGTCATTTTTTGCATACTGGAAATAGGCTTGGACATTTTATGAATATAAAGGCAATGGTTTCTAAACTACCTGTACCTTCCCTGAGAGCATTTCTATGATTTAAAGTTAATTTAATTGGATTCCAGAAGAAATAGAGGGTTTTATTTGGTTATATGTGGCTTAGATTAAAAACTGATAGAAGATTCTTGTTCTTCTGTTACCACTTATTGTGCTTAAGCAGATTTACTGCTTAACAGTCAATAGTTCATCTATATAGGCACTGTTCCTGCCCCACACATTGCTGCTAGGGCTACATTTTTTGGGTGAAACAAAACTAAAGGAGCGTCAGCCTTTTCTCTCAGGTAAGAGTGACTTAAAACTAGAGATGGACAAGTCGGTGTGCTTTTAACTGAAACTGATTCTCAGTTTGCTTTAAGATATCACCTGCCAGGTCAGATTTTTACTAATTCAAATGTACATATATTTTATCTATAACCGGTAAAAGAGCAATTTTGCTGTAACCTCTCCAATAGAGGTTGTAGCTTTGATGGCAGAATCATTTTCAATTAAAGCCCATCTGCGTCACTCCTTTCTGATTTTTATGTAGCTAAAAAGATACATGAAGTTGTGGGCCGATGTCTTTTTAGATAAAAAAAGTTACATATTGTTCAAATAAATATGTAATATTTGAGAAAACAGAGGATAGAGAAAATGTGAAATAATTAGGTGATATTCAACAATAACATTGCAATCGCAGTATTTCTTCATTTGCTGTCTTCACAGGAGTTAAACAACAATGTATGAAGTATTAATTTATAAATAGAGGCATGCTGAGCAATTTATTAAATCCCCTCGTTGGTAATTTGTTTTCCTTTTATTAAACTCCCGCTGTGATCAAACTTATTTAAGGACATAAAGCTGAAGGTAATACTACACTGGTAGTCAGCAAATGTAAAGTGATGTATGTCCTCCCTTGAGATGAATTGTACAAAAATAAAATAATAGTACATACTGATACCATGTGCGCTTAAAAATTCTGAGACTGATAGTATGGTTCCTTCAACTGAAGGACTTAATGAAACTTGAAGTGCACTGGTCGGGCTATTTTCAGCTATAACTACAACTGTTCCTTTGTTTCTGTGCGTCTCCATGCATTGCATGGACTCCAGTATATGGAAAACACAAGGAAGATAAACAGAGGTGTGCTGTTTTCATCTGCACCACAATAGCTATATGACAGTGTACCTTAATATTGAACAGGCATCCAGGGTGCTGGAACTCATAAGAAGTGGCATCAAGCCAGGAAGCCATCGGTCATTGCTTAGTGAAATAAAGCAGAGCTAATGCAATGTAGAAGCAAAACGCTGGTTGCTACATTAGATATAATTCTTATTGACACTTGTTCAAACTTTGGGCCAGAGTCTTTGATCTGTCACCTAAAAACTGTGAATTAAATGTTAAATGATGTTACTGGTATGCAAAATGTAGTAAAGTGGGAGGGAACTCAAGCTTGAACATTGTGAAACACTTTATCTCACAGGAGTTATTCTGCAGGAAATTTAGTAGTTGCCTGGTAATAATGCTTGGTGTGGTTGAGCTATATTTCGTCTTGGCTTTTGAAGGCCTAATTATACTGAAAGAGAAAGAGCTGTGGCCAATGCCAAGATAAGAAGTGGACATGCTCCTGTGAGCATGCAGACGGAGACATATTTTATACACATGAGCCATAAAAGTAATCGTTAGTGAGAACCGCAGCTTCTTTAGTGTTATCTGGCAGAATGCAACACATTAACCATGTTGCATTTAATTGTTCTTTGAAGTTCACTTGAAGCATATGTGGTTTGGAGACGTTAAGTGTTGCTCACAACTCTGATGTGCATCATAACAATAGACTGCAGTTGTCACACTTTAATTTATCACTTTATATTCTGGTGAAAAAAAAGTCATGTCTTGTTGCAAAGCCTTGGAAAATATGTAAAGAACTAACTGCATTTCCTTATGAAAAGATTCTTCCATGAGTGACATTAGAGATTTTAGTCGCATTGTGGTCTCTGTAATCATTAGCTAACTTTGCTCTTTGCACACAACCTGAGACCCATTAAATGAATTACATTATATTGGTTTCTGTCAGTTACTTCCAGCATAGCAGCCTCTCAGATCAATTCCTTCTATTACCAGCTCCCTCTCAATCCTTCCAGTCTTTCGTCTCTCTTTGCTCCATATTTAACAGGATTGACCGAATGGCAAGCTCCATTTAGCAGACATGTCCAGGTCATTTAGTCTTGGAAATCTAGAAGAGAGCGGGTGCCTTTTTAAAATCCTCCTCTCTGTCTCCCTCACTGTCAGTCATTCTCTTCCCCCCAGTCACCCCCCTTCTACTCCACTGCCTCGCCCTGCAGACTGCCGTTGTGTCTCAGCACCCTCTGCAGAAGCAGCTGTCATTAAGCCTCGGATTAAATGATTCACTTACCGGCCGCATGTTAATCCTTGATGTCACACTAACTCTCAAACACATTTTGTTGCCTCACGTGGGTGAAGGAAATTGAATTATGTCTGAATAATATTCAAGACAGATGCATATATAAAGTGAAGCCTCGAGGTTTAAGCTGTTGAAGGGAATCGCGGCGAGAAAGCTGGCAGAATATTTTAAAAAAATTTAGCCATGTGTTTCGGTGCGAGCACATTAGATGGAGGTACTTGTCTAATGAGGTGATTGAGTGCCTCAGCTCACTGCCATCTGCTTGCAACAAAGTGGCTTTGAATCCAACAGATGAATATTAGTGCTTGTCACTTCTTGGCTCTCTTTGCCGCTTTACTTCTCTAGATGTCGGAGTGTAGTTTCCAAATTGATTTCATAATGCTTCATTTGGATTAATTGTTGGAGGAAAAGAACATTCTGGAGTGCAGTGTCTGGCAGAAGCAGCCGCACTGCTTCAAGTGTTTCACGTCTTGTCATGCTACATTCATGTTTTAGCTCTCACACGGGTAATATTTACCTCCCTGGTCTGCATTTATAGTTAACCCCCTTTACTCTGTTACCTTATAAAATACTATTGAATAACTCAATGTGGAAAGCATTAAATAAGAATTTAATTGAATTTATAAAACTTATTTGAAATGCTGTATTAATGTTTCAGTGATTATTTGGCTCGTCAGATGAACCCTAAAATCTGATTGGTATATCTATACAGTAACTAAAATCCAGACCTGTCACATTGTCTATTGCTGTGTTATTATTACCTAGGAACTTTGTGTGACCTTGATGGCTAAGACTAACTGATGTATTTTAATCAGTTAGGAATATGGAACTATAAAATAACTTAGTATATACTAAAAGTGTTACACATTCTTTAACTTTTTTCTATTTAAACCATGTTGTATTTAGTACACATGCTCAGTCGTTGTTTGTTTTACTGCTTCAACATGAGCTTTTTTTAATGTCCAGCCTGCACTGCTTCTGTTTTCTACGACATCCCAAGGATATTATGTCAGTAAAGTCAGCATTTGGTGAGAATGAAATCCAATACAAACACAAAACAGACACTGAACTCTGTTTTCTGCAAGGGGTAATCCAGATTTCATGTGTTTTTCTGTGTGTGTATTTGTGCACAGATGCTACAGTGGGCTCTGCTGCACCATGAGGGTTGTTTACTCGTGCTTCTTCCTGTACTTCAGCAGCATTTGCTGATGACACACTCCTGTCAGCATCACAGATGTGGACCCCGCTTAGAGATGCTGTGCTTTGATAAAACTTAAAGCACGAAACACTTAAAACATTTTTGCTTTCAGTACGGCACTGAATGTTGCTCTTGCTCTTTATTTCTTACACACACACATTTCTTACTTGCTTTTTTCCGCTTGTCCAATTGGGTCAACATGCCTCTGTTGTTTACGTATGTTGTTGAACAAATTGTTTACAAGTTCTGTAAAATCAGAAAACGTATTACATGCATTTATCTACCACCTTTTGTCTGACACCTCTAAATCACGGGTCTTCAACCCCAGTCCTCAAGATCAACAATCTTGCTCCAACACACCTAATTCAAATGAATGACTTGTCACCAGGCCTTTGTCAAAATGAATGACATGCTGAGGAGGTAATTCAATCCTTTGATTCAGGTGTGTTGAAATATGTTCTGTAGAATAGAAGAGCGCGAGTACTAGTGTTGGCTACCCCTCCCCAAAAGAATGTCTTGTGAAACTAATTTGCTACAGAGGTTTGCTAATTTTTAAAAAGTGTTCACTTGTGAGTAACATAATCTCTGTTTAATTGTAGCTATTCTGTGAAGACCAAGAAACACAGCAGACAGGTTAGAGTAAGGTTTTAGGGAGATTTGAAGCAGGGTTAGGTAATAAAATAATATATCACACTCTGAATACTGAACACTGTTCCATCCATCATCAAAAAAGTTTTTGGAAAGGGTATTACGCAACAACAAACCAGCCAAGACAGGAACATTAAACTGACAGCGCAGGAAAGGAGACCATTCAGAGCATCCTAAAGTGTAATGGTAACTCTGGAGGAGCTGCTATTATTACCAGCTCACAGCTGAATTATGCAGTTTGCCACTTATCCACAAAGGCTGGATTTAAAGACTAAAAGGAAGAGTATTTTATTTCACCAAACGAAAATAAAGGACAAGCCTAAAAGAAAACTTTTAGTGGCTACAAAAGTCATGAGACAAGGGTGGAGATTCACCTCAGAATAGGCAAAAAGATTTAAACATACATCGAGGGAAATATTAGAATGGTTCTGATAAAAGCTTTGTGCCTCAGCACTGCTACCTTACAGCAAGAAGCTCCTTGCTTTGACGGCTGTTTGGAGCTTTTCTGCTTGGAATTAGCATGTTACAGTTTCCAGGCCAAACACAATGTAATACCTGCTTACCTAAGAAACACTTATAACAACTATTAACAACTATAAAACGTAGCAACTATTTTCATAGAATTTTCCTATGAATATTTTCTAAAAACCCACCAAATGTTGTGAAAAGAAAAGCAGCCAAAATTCTAATAACCTGCCCAAAGCTGTTTTTCCTAGCCTAGTGTGTTCAAAAGAAACCCAGTTGCCCAATTTGGCAACATTGCTTGTGTTTCATCCCAAAGCATTCTTCCTCAAAAACATGCATGCTAAGATTAATGTTCACTCCAAATCAGTCACAGGTTCGGAGCAATGAGTAGTTATGTGCATCTGTAACGAAGAGGAGCGTGCAAAAATAGAAGCAACATTCTACAAACATTTATGAAGTTTCCTACAAAGTCTGACACATAAGCAATTACAGATAAATAATGAGATATTTTCCCCCCAAAACTATTTGTTGTTGATTGAAAATACATTGATGCTTGGAGTTGTTACTTGATAAAAGAGAAAAAAGTGCAAGGGGTAGGTAGGAATTTCAAAAGCTTCCGATTTGAATAGGCAAAACATCTCAATTGTAATTATATGAATTAAGGGGGGCGTTTTGAATTGCTTTATTTGTATGGAAGAACTTATGCATCTTCTGCACAGATCAGCATAACTACTAACTAAATTTTAAATATACTCCGACGTGATCCCCGTTCTTCTGTTCATTTATTTTGCTGCAGAGGAACAAACAAGGCATGAATGCTTTAGATGAATATCAGATTTGCAAAAGCAAAAACAGGGTGTAAATGACATTACTGATATATATTCCCATACTTCTGTTTGAACAGTTAACGCCATTTATCGACCAGGTTGGATAAGGACTTTGCTGCAAGGTAGCAGCTGGTCAATATTACATGGCTTGTCCCACACACAGATAATTGCTTTTCACCGCTGTTTTCTGTTTAACTTACTGAAAAGCTGAGATAAAGTGGAAGTGCAGATGCTGTGATTATTTGTTCTCTGGTGACCACTTTTATAAGCACACAGGAACTCATATGTACCATCTCTAGTGCCAACTTTTTATGAGATAATGACTGCAATATATCAAAATTGGACAGAGAGCGCACTATCACCAGTGCACTGCTTACAATCAGGTTTCTCTTCAGGTTCTCCCAAGAGTCTATCTGAACAAGCATGCATAGTAGGAAATATATTCCAAGCCTGCCCTATTTCTATCCAGCGATATGTCCAACATATATATAAGTGTATGAGCTTGTGTTTGTGGAAATTGTGCATATAAACGAGGTGCTATGGGTACAGTGTTTCATGATGAAACCCTGAAACACAATGGACTCAAAGAGCCAACACTTAGTAATGCCACACAACACCAACACATTTCAGCTCCCCGCAGATGACAGTGCAGCTGGATACATCATTTAGAAGAAAAATATTGATGAGATGCGATGTGTCATTTACAGATTGGGCCTTAACGTAAATAAAAGAAACCTTTAACTGTGAAGTTACCAGCAAAGTCAGACCTGTCCTTGCTTTGTGTAACTGAGGTGCAAACCCACCCAAAAGCAAAAGTTTGGTTTTAAATCACCAGGAGCTACAAGTGACCTAAATGTACCGTCACCATTCTGGTTAACTTTTTAAAGATCTGAAATCTACTGCCATTAGATGAAAACTGCAGCATATGAAGTTTGAGGTGTATGAAAAGTTATGCTCTGCAAGTGCTTTTTTATCTTCCACAGTGTGAATGGATTACATGTGACAAGTTGAGAACACCGAAAGGAGAAGAGATTTGAAGTCTTTTTCTGAAATATTTCATGACATTGCAACCCATTTTTGATAATTTCTCCATTGTTTCTTTTTTTTAGGGCTGGAAGTGCTTTTGCCCTCAATTTGTGGCCCACAGGCTATGTCAGTCATTTGTATTCCATTTCTTTTTGTTTGATATCTAATGGATTCTTGTTTGATTTTGTCTACTCTACAGAGTTTTGGAGAAACCAACTTTCTCACCATAGAACATTTTACCCCAAAAGCAACTTAAATTTTTTTTTATACTTTGAGTTTTAACAGTGAGCATTCCTGTTTGAGCTTAAAGCTGCAGTAGGTCTGTGATTTTTTTTTTCATTTTATTAAAAGATGCTTTTCACATGTTTTCTAAAACTTTTATGATGTCCTGATAGTATAATTTTAGACAGGTGATCTGTGAAAAAATGATCTCCTCTTGATTCTCCTTGTTGTCCTGCAGCCATGAACAGAAATATGAATAATAATAAAGGCTCAAGAGTGCCTGTATTTAGGTTTTGGTACACAAATGATCATTATCTTTAAATTTAACTGATTCTGCTTTACTCCCACCGGTTAGTGGAAATCATCCTTATTTAATTGTCCTTTGTAGAATTTCTTTAAAAGGCATTTTAAAAATTTGCTTTGTGCTTTCTTCAGTACAGGAGATTAACAGAGAAACGTCTGTGTCCAAAATCTGGCAGTAATTAGTTTGATGAAGAGAAATACAACACAATTTATTATTAACATGTCTTTTCACACTTGTTAATAAATCCCTTCAGATGCTGTATGTTGAATCTTCTGGGAGCTCTTTTTCCATTATTGAAAGCTGTTTTGTCAATATCCCCATTGTGTCTTGAAGACAGGTACTTTGTCTTACTTGCCTCAATTCTTAAGTTTATCTATTTTTCTTAAGACAAAATAAAGCAGGTGGACTTAAATCTTCTGTTAGTACTCTTTACCCTCACAGATTCTCACTTCCATTTTGGCCTTTGTCTTTGTCTTGTTGACATCCCTGGAGGCACAGTTTTCAGCACACAAATGAGGCAACTAAACTTTGAGAGAGAACTAAAAAAAAACACTTAAAGTCAACCTAAATAAATGTGAATGGTTGCAGTAATCAGTGTGTTTGGCTGGCAGCAGAGTGAGAAGCTCCGAAAAAAGTTACTTCAAATTGGATAAAAAATGTTAACCCATTTCCCATTTACTTGCAAGACCATTTTGTTCACTGTGATGCTAAGATGTATACAAGGCAACTTACTTGAATATAGTCAAAATATCAACTATAAACACAACAAACAACAAACATGGGCAAGGATTTTGAACAAAGTCAGCTATAGATACACAAAGTAGTTTAATGTTGGCATTAGATAGAATTTTCATGATAAAATAATCTTGAGCAAAAGAAAAATAACACAATACCTAACATAATCAATGTAGTTAGACCAATATGACATGTATTTTTTATATTAATGTTCTATTATTAATATCTGTTTGACGTTTATATATTTTTTCTTTGAATTTTGATGGAGCAAAAATCTTAATGAGGGTGAGACAGTAAATGTCATAATCTGTGTTTCTGTGTATTTATTTTTAGGGTTTTCTGTATCAGTAGCTACCGGTATTAGCTGTGTGCTAATTCTCTTCTGTGCCGCCTGGTTTGGACTGTATGAGCATTTTCATCAATAAACTCTTCATCATCTTCATCACAACCCATCAACACATCAAGTGTTGATGTACACTTGATGTGTACATCAACACATCAAGTGTGTTGATGTACTATATTTAAAAAACAGAATTATGGAAGATAAATGGCTACTTAAATATCTGCTTAAATGCTAAACAGTGTCAAACTGAAATTACTTTAATATGGAGAATAATCATAAATTCTTCCTATTCTTTTCATTGCTAATTACGGTAAACAGCCTGAAAAATTGGAGTGGGCTGTATATTTCATGACAGGCAGGCCCATTCGCTTTGCTTGCTCCATTTCCAAATATTTCCTTAAAATAAGATGCCTAGTCGTTCTTTGGTGGCGAAGCAATCGGTATATGTTCCTAATAGCAAATTTCACAAGTTGAGTACAGGAGGACTGTATCTGCTGACTGGCACAACAAAACACACGGTGCAGCAGAGTGGAAATTTTATTCTACATGGTAGGCATGAAACCAGATTCAACTAATCTTGGTTTGATAATTTGAACAGCAGATATACCACAAAATAACTGAGAAATGTACTACACCTTGAAATGAGAAACTGCTTCACGACAAGGATGAATAAAAAAACAACAACTATATAAGTAAGTATGTGTAGATATGTATTAAGGCATTTAAGAATATTTCGAAGTAACGTATGCCCATATATATGTCATACAGATTTTTTGGGGAAGACAATAAATAAAATAACATTTTTCAGTTAAAAGGTGACAGACAGTTCTTGCACACAGTTCACTAAAAAACTGTTAAGTGATACTCATTTCATGCAGTTCCTTCATTTTTCGTCAGGCATCAAGTTTGCAAGTGTGAACATCAGAGTCAGACTACCCACACATAGTGACACACTTAGAGGCACATATGGCTGGAACATCTCAGATTAAAAATGACCCAGGGATCAACATATGCTGTTGGTGTTGTGTCTCAGTTCCCCTCTCAATGCTCTTATATCCCACACTGAAACCAGCTATATGCAGAGACTATGCTGACATGCTCCAGGATTTTGTTGATGTTGTAGGCAGTAGCTAGTTTTCTGAGGATGTGTGTTGAAATGTACAAGTTTTACATTTAAAAACCTGTACAGTACATGAAAATAATATGTGGCGTTTAAGTGCTATGTACACTTTTTTGTTCGTGCTCATTAGAATATGTTTTGGTATAAAAGGCCTAACATTACTGTTTTTAGAAGTACACTTTGGCAATGAAATTATACAATATGAATTTCTTTTCACAAGGAGATATCAAGTTTTTTTCATGATAGCTTAAAATCATGCTTAAAATAATAAGTACGTAAGCAACTCATCCAAGATGAAAATAACACACAAAGGAAGTAAAAGGGCTTATTTAATGACACCGGTTGTACTCATTGAGCAGCCAAGGTCTTTATAAATTAGTTCTTTGATTAATTTATTTCTATCCAAACATCTCTTCTGAGCAAGAAAATTTTGCTCAATTATACCATTTTACATGCATACTGACCTAAGCGGTGTTGGATGGACAAATGTCTTCTATTCAATGAGTATCTGATGCACAGTGGTGGTAGAGTGGTGGAAAAAGTCTTGTGAATCCTTTTTGATAGTCCTTGTACTGCATGCCAAGCTTAAAATATCCTATGTACCTTCCCCCCTCACTATTGGTTGACAACCCATGTTAAATACCCTAATCGGACAACAGTTATGAAGTCAATACTACACTTCTGCAAACAAATCAAGTTCTCTTAGGAAACCCAATTGTATATTGAACATGTTCTCTAAAGTATTCTCAGTTGGCATAGCCAGGCAGGGCGCAGTGAATTTGGAGTGGTAATTTTCACAGCACTGCATGATTTATGGGATTTTAAGTGACTTTCAATTTGCAGGTAATGATAAAGTTAGAGTGAGGAAGTCAGGCTCTTGTTCATTTTTATCTGAACCCAGCTCTCACAAAACTCAGTCGTGTTTGATGGGAAGACCTGAGACGACATTTGAGAAACATTCATTACTAAAACAGATAATGTGACTCAGCTTGATTTTTTTTTCCTGACTTCTCCTGCGACTAAAGCCTTTCAAAGCATGTTTCTAAAGGATGTGCAACCATCCTTGTATGTCAGCTGCAATACCTCTCTCCAGTTTTCTTATATTCTGTTTCTGTCAGCAACTCTGTTTGTGCAGGTGAGATGGAATCCTTCATTTCTGCAGGAAACCGTGTTTACTTTAAGGGTCTGCCTGTGACTTTCGTTTTTATGAGGCCTTTAGTCAAGCACACAAGCTGTCATCATCTGGCTGTTATATCATCCCAGTGTAATGCTCTAAGTAAACGATTTTGCAAAATAAGCTGGTGAAATAAAATGGAAAGCTGCTTCAACTGATTAGGGAATCATAGTGTCACTACTGCTTTTGCATACTCTCCCAGGGTGTAATGGAAATCTGCTTTGCTGAAAGCTGTTGCTTCATGTGCAGATTCACAGTATTCTGTGTGCTGTTCTTCATTATTACACTCTAAATTTACTGAGGAAATCTAACCAAACCTTCACTTCTACAGATAATAAACACATCATCCTACATCAAGTCTGGGAGTGCAATAATTTCTGTTTGAGATTCGACACAGCAATGACGTTCAGAGATTGCATCACCTGCTCCCGTTTCAGTGTGGTCTATTAGCTGAAAAGTTGGGAAGTTTTTCAACCAGGTTCTATACTTCACTCTATTCTGAAAGTAAGGTGTCATTTACACAGTCCAGTCACATTAATGTGACCATCTGTCAAAAGCCAGAATAACCACCTTTCGCAGAGCGAACTGCTACGAGACGTGCAGGAAGAGAGTCACTTAGGTCCCTGAAGGTCTTCTCTGGGATGTTGAGCCATGCCGACTCTAATGCCGTGGCCAGCTGCGCTAGATTACGCGGTTGAGGATCCATGGCGCGAACAACTCGATCGAGATGGTCCCACAGATGCTCGATTGGGTTTAAGTCAGGTGAGTTTGCTGGCCAGGGGAGGACGGTAAACTCATCCTGGTGCTCTTCGAACCACGCACGTACACTGGCAGCTGTATGGCACCTCGCATTGTCCTGCTGGAAGATGCCATCATCCTGAGGAAAAACAATGCGCATGTAGGGGTGGACATGGTCCGCAAGGACAGATGCGTACTTGTATTGATCCATCGTGCCTTCCACAATAATCAGTGAACCCAGAGAATGCCAGGAAAACATTCCCCAGACCATAATGCTCCCGCCTCCAGCTTGGACCGTTCCTGCAATGGTTGCAGGGTGGTTCCTTTCAGAGGTTTCACGCCTTATACGCCAACGTCCATCTGTCCGATGGAGCATAAAACGCGATTCATCTGAAAACGCTACCTGTCGCCACTCAGTGGACGTCCAGCTGCTGTACTGGCGTGCAAATTCTAGCCTTCGTCGTCGATGAACACCAGTCAGCATAGGTGCACGAACCAGGCGTCTGCTTCGGAGGCCCAGACGCAGCAATGTTCGCTGAATAGTGGTTTGGGAGACACTTGTGGTAGCCCCTTGGTTCATTTTAGTGGTCAGTTGCTCAACGGCAGCCCGTCTATCTGCCCGAACGCATCTCCGCAACCGTCGTTCGCCTCTGTCATCTATGGCCCGTGGTGCACCACATTTGCCACGTCGTTGATTTTGGACAGTCCCATTTTGCCATGCACGGTACACTTTTACCACGGCGGCACGCGAACAGTTCACAAACTCAGCCGTTTCGGAAATGCTTCCACCCTTGGCCCGAAAGCCAATGATCATGCCCTTTTGGACGTCGGATAAATCGCTTCGTTTCTGCATTACGCCAACGATTGAAATGTTTTCCGAAGCCCACACACACCCTTTATATACGCTCAACTGCACTGTGCTGCCACCTGCCTTCTGTGATTGGTTATTTAACTCTGAAGTGGAAAGTACGTGGTGGTCACATTAATGTGACTGGACTGTGTATAATTGGGAATACAATCTAAAGTGATGCACATTTTGTGGTTTAATGATTAACTATATAAAATTCTGGATAGAAGTTTGGGAAGACTTCAATATGAATTATATGTGAATTTATCTAGGGTAAAATATTTGTACAACAAATAACTTAAAAAAAAGTTTTTTCTGAGCTAGAAATGGATTCATGAGTTTATGTAGTCCTTACAGACCCAAAATTCCACAAACTAGTTCAAATACATAGATGTACTGATATTTCACTTGCAACTCTAGAAAATTTCCGTTTACTAGGCCAGAGGGAGGAAGATTGATAAGAAGCAGCTTATGTGCTTATTTCACTATTTGATTTTTTTTTTTGTTATGATGAATTAGCAAATTATAAACTGAAATAAGTGTTATAAACCTTGTTCTGTCAGAATGTAGTTCACAGATGTTATTGCTCAGTAAATTATTTTGGGGTCTTATGATTGCAAGATAAGACCCCCAAACCATATTTAAGATCAGCATTCGAGAGTTTTTCAATACTGTAGTGAACGATAATTCCTCTTTAGTCATCATAAAGTTTTTGAAATGCCTAATTTTCCAGACACCAAAAACATTCATACTGCCAGAAAACGTTTGGGTTTTTATAAGGACTTGGACTGTTTTTTCAAGAAGTAGAGATCCAAATAGAAGTATAAAAATATACAAAAGTGAATTTTGCATATTAAATAACTTTTGAAGATTATTTTACACTTTCTGGAAGAAGCAGCAAGCTGTTTAAAAAAATACAACAGTTATTCCTCTTTTTTGTTTATCTTTATGAAATCAAATGAGGTCTACTCACAGTAATTTGTCAATGGTACAGAATGTGTGGTATCTATTTGAAAAAGCTCTAAGAATAGTTTTGGCTCTAGAAAAGGTCAAACAGTCGAGTGCGCCACAATATACTTTAAATTCTGCTTATTTTCCAAAGTGTCTTTATTGATTTGCAGTCTCTCCATTGTAACATAAAACAAAAAGAGAAAAATCCAGGCAGTCTAAGTCCCTGACCTAATGATTTTTTTTTTTATCTTTAATGTTTTGTAGCTTCACATTTTAGCAACTTTGTCAAATTGCTAATTTAATGCAAATTTCTAACACCAAAAAAAGATTATGGACATGACTCATTATTTGTTGCAATCTGTGGCATAGTTTAAAAATATTTAGATTTGTTAATCTACAAAATAGAAAGTTTAGTAAATCAGTATTCCTCACTTCCTCAACTGAAAGAAAAAAAGTGAAACAAATATATAATTATTGGTGTTCAGTTTCAGTCAGGAATGTAATTTTGGTTTTGCAATTATTTCTTATTTGAACTAATCAGTAGGGTTTGAATTCCCGCTCTGTCTGTCTCAGTCGTTGTGTCTTTGGGTAAGACACTTAACCTGGTCAGAGGTCAGAGGGCCTGGTGGCGCTGGTGCATGGCAGCCTCTCCTCTGTCAGCCTGCCCCAGGGCAGCTGTTGCTACAATCCAGTAGCTTGCCACCATCAGCGTGTGAGTGTGTGTGCATGTTTGTGTGTGTGTGTGTGTGTGTGTGTGTGAATGACTGAATGCAGTGTGAAGCGCTTTGGGGTCCTCTGAACTTGATAAAGTGCTATAGAAGTACAAGCCATTTACCGTCTCCTAGCAGTATTCTGGCTGTATTTTTTTCACAGCTCTTGGTATTTTCTCTGTAGAAATGGCTGTTTTTTACTGTTAACAGAAAACAGCCTACAATTTTGTAGCAACCTAGGAACCACTAGGGGTAAACTCTGCCATGCAAGCTAGTTACATTAGTTACTAACATCAACATGAAATAAGAGACTCCTGGACAAGACAGAGCAATCTCCTCCGAAATTGACATCTTCAACTTGACTGACACGTCCTCAATGGACAAGTTAATAATGTAATGCATCCATTCAGAAATACCAATTTTTTTCATATGTAGTGTTTTGCCGACATTTTAAGCTGTGTAATTCTGAAATAAAAGTTTTGTTTTCATTTTAACTGCGGCGCAAGACACTGACTTAAAACAAACCAAATTTTCTGATGTTCTGGTCAAACCTAAAAATAGGATTTATTTTTCTTAGCAAAAATCCAAAAAAAGGCTGCACCAACTACAGGGGTAAAAGAGACAGTTAGTTTGTGCCAAATCAAAGAAATTAACAAAACAGGGCCTATCTGTAATCTACATTAAGTGACCACAATTATGCGGATGATACACAGCTCTACATCACAATGTCACCAGGTGACTCTGAACCCAACCAATCACTGAACAGATGCTTAGAACAGATCAATGTATGGATGTGCCAAAACTTTCTCCAGCTGAACAGAAACAAAACTGAAGTTATTATCTTTGGACCGAAAGAGGAACGAACCAGAGTCAATGCACAGCTTCAGTTACTACAACTACAAACCAGCTATCAGGCCCGAAACCTGGGAGTAGTGATGGACTCTGACCTGAACCTTCAGAGTCGCATCAAATCAGTCACAAAGTCGGCTTTCTATCATCTGAAGAACATCTCTAGGATTAGAGGACTAATGTCTCAGCGAGATCTAGAGAAGCTCATCCATGCGTTTATCTTTAGCCGCCTTGATTACTGCAACAGCGTCTTCACAGGTCTGACTAACAAATCAATCTGCTGTTCTCACTAAAACCAGGAAGATAGAGAACATAACACCAGTTTTAAAGTCTCTACACTGGCTCCCTGTAGCTCAGAGAATAGACTTTAAAATACTGTTGTTAGTTTATAAATCACTGAACGGTTTAGCACCACAATACCTTAAAGATCGGCTAGTACCGTACCAACCGTCTAGACCCCTCAGATCTTCTGGTTCTGGTCTGCTCTGCATCCCCAGAACCAAACAAGGAGAAGCAGCATTCAGTTTCTATGCACCACAGATTTGGAACAAACTTCCAGAAAACTGTAAAACAGCTGAAACACTGAGTGTCTTTAAATCTCAAATTAAAACCATCCTGTTTAGAGTTGCTTATGGATAGACTGAATGTTTTTACTTTTAATAATGATTTTAACTCTTTAAATCTTTTTCAAACTCTGTCTTGTTTTGTTTTTGTTTTTATTTCAAATTGTGAAAAGCACTTTGAAATGCCTTGAATCCTTGTAAGATACAAAAATTCTGAGTTTTGAGAATCCTTGTATGATGTCGCTCTGCTAAAACTCTGAGGTTTGAATCCTTGTATGATGTCGCTCTGCTAAAACTCTGAGGTTTGAGAATCCTTGTATGATGTCGAGGTTTGAAATGTTTTTAAAATGTTTTTCACTTTTAATAATGTTTCTATCTTCTAATCTTTTTCAAAATCTGTCTATTTCTGTTTTCATTTTTATTTTAAGTTGTCTAAAGCACTTTGAAATGCCTTGCTGCTGAAATGTGCTATACAAATAAAATTTGATGATTGATTGATTGATTGATTGATTGATTGATTGATTGAAAAATAAAGGGAAAAAAACCCTGATAATCTGATCTAACAAATAGGCTCTCCAAAACAGTACATGGGTGGCACCAACCTACTTATCCAGTGTGCTTAACATAAAGAAACTAGTGTCATGGTAATGCACAGGATACCACAGACTTACCTGGTCCACTAACTCCCACCACAAACCTACAAGTGACCTGCTTGGGTCCTGATTGGTTCTTCTCAAATCCATGAGCCAATCAGGGCGAATTGGCACCAGTTTTTGCTCTGAACCTGTGGAGAGACAGGAAACAAAAAGGAGGGGGAAAAACACAGTCAGTCAGACATGTTGCACCTATCTATAATGTTGGATTGAAACAGCAATAATGCCCCAAAAATTGAACCACTGTCTGAAGCCTCTTCTCTTCAGTGTGATGAATGAGAAATTTTATCCTGAATATTGTATCGTATGGAGCTATGTGCTCCTGTAGCTCACAGAGAGCAATTTTGCAGCTTTATACATACAGTTTAGCTCTCTGATGCATAGCATTTGAAAATACACAGTTATTCACCCGACAATATTGAAGCAATGCTTTTGCAGCTAACTTATAAGAAGCAGTAAATGTCTTGCATTAGTCAGGCGGTGAGCACCGCTATGCTGGAAAATCAGCTCTGTGTTGGTTCAGTTTCTCTCTCATGCTTTCTGTAATCCATTTCAAACACTATCTTCTTGATCTGGCACATAAATGCTCTAAGGCAGGTTCTTTTTACTTCAAGAAAATTAGAATATTGCAAAGATGTTTTCTGGCAAATGTGGAGAAGGGTTCATTTATGATAAAAGTGAATATAGATATATTTTTTGCCAATCACAGGCTTGTGAGCTTGTGTGCAGTTGTGCATTCACTCAGTTATCTTATGTTGATGATTTTTCTAAATTCAAACAGCTGCACTGAATCAAACTGTCTCATTAGCAGTCAGATTAAACCACACGTTTAAAACCCACTGCACAACAAATGCAGAGGGACTCTGAAGTGCTCTCTTTTATTATTATCACACACTGGGACTATTCTGACTGTAATTCTTCACTAAACTCTGGTATTTTTGTGTTTTTGGATCCAGAATGACATGTTTGCTCGCTGTGTTGTTGTTTCACATCATTCCACATCACATCCATCTCACTCTAAAATTTAGCCACTGCTTTTGTAAGGGATCTTCTGTTTCTCTTCTCTACGTTGACCTGGGGGTGGTAAGAAGGTCCAGCTGTCTCTCAGTTGCTCACTGTTGTGTTCTCATCAGTCTAGCCCTCTTTCCACTCTGTTTATTTTCTTTCCCCCTGTGCCTCTGTTTAATAGGAAACTGATTCAAATCAGGCCTGTACTGACTGACCTCATGTCAAGATGTGCAGGAGCAAGGCTGAGTCAGTGCAAGAGGGGATGAGGTGAAAAAACACGAGGAGGAACATGTCTGTATGGCCGAGGAACAGAATGCATTGATATTTTTGCTTGAATATGTTTCTTGAGGCAAAGAGATTGAAGTTGTGCTCGTTTATTCAGTGTAAAATATGTTTAAAGCAGAGAGAGAGAGATGCATTGACAGAAGGTGCGCGTCTCCTTCCTGCTTTGGTTGCACCAGCTGTGTTTCCTTTTGCCCTGTAGAAAGAACAACATGTCCATCCACATTGTATCAAAATTATCTGGAAAAATCCAGCACTTCATCTGATTGTGTAAGATATGTTGGCAAAATATACAAATTCATTTTGAGCTTGCACCTCTCATACACAGGAAAACACCCATTTTGAGAGAACGGTATCACAAAAACACCCGCCAAAATCTTGTGTTTCAGTGGTGCACAAAGGTTTGAATAAATAACACTCCATCATATTCTTATACATCTGGTGCTGTAGCATATCCAATTTAGTCTTCAACTAAACCAGACAGGGTGGAGTTTTGAACAAATCAAAAAAACTCCAAGGAACAACTATCCAACAATATCATTACTTAGTCTCGTGAGACGCTATGCAGATGCTGTGATTTATAGATGAAGATATGGGTTGAAAAACATTAGAAGTGGCTCCAACAGCAGGGAAGACTGACCTATTTTCTGGCAGTAGTTATCTGACCACTTGGGGGCGTTGAAAATTCATCTCCAGAAGATCATGGATGCAAATAAGATAAACATGAGTGGCAATGTAAGAATAAAACATTTAAGAGCTAGAACATGTATGAGACCGCAGCAGCAGTAACACAGTTGTAAATTTTATCTGAACTTAAAACTTTAGCTGCATGAAGAAAAGTTTCATATCTGTTGCTGAAAATTCACAAGCTGTCCTCAAAATCATCTTTATTTGTATTTTGATGTTATCCCTTGCATAGATGTTTCAGCATATTTGGTGTTTCTGGTTTTTTGAGATAAGAAATGAGGGTGAACCTCAGATTAGTCATTTGATACTAACTCATTTTTTTATTTTCAATGTTCAATGTGCAATGTGTGTTAGGATTAATTAGATCAGAACTTCATAAAATGTATTGGATAAATTGATAAGGCTAAGATTGAACTAGATAAAGAAAGTATCTAAATATGATGAGCAAACTACTACAGCATTTTTTTTAAATGTTGATGCTTTGGTGTATTAACGACAGTATTTAAAGTTGAACAATGGATCAATGAACCTTTTATGTTCTGATGGCAAATGCATTGATTTATTTTTTATTTTTTAGACTTAATCATACAATTAGGGATAAAATAGTGTTTTTCATTTCTATTTTTGAACAGCTACTCTGAATTCTAAATTGTTGCACTAATAGATTCCTGTAAATTTTATATTCTCATGGAATTATTTGGAATACGAGTCAGTGTAGAGTACAGATCTGGCGTATTGAAGAAAATGCAGGCAATTTTCCAACCTTGACAAAACCTGTTCTACACAGTTTACTATTTCAGGATTTCTGTAATTGAAATTATTAAGATAAACTTATTTATCTCTCTACAAAATTGCAGAGTAGACAGTGAAACTTTATGTATTTACCCTGGTGCATTTTATTTATTTATTGTAGATTTAATCAAAGTCAAGCTGACTACTAAATGCACTGCAAATAAAACTGAAGTCCATGCTTGACAGCCAACATCCTGCATTTGTTGGTTAAAAACATTGGCTGCTAAAGACATTGTACTGGAACAAAACTTTGCATTGATTTTTTTTTTCTTTTTTGTAAGAGTTTGCTGAATTGGAAACAGGTTTTAATGATGGAAAAAGTAATAAAAACAACCAGTGGAACTTCTTTAAGCTGCCTCACAGTAGAAGTTGTTGGGTACATCAACTTAGCCGACATCATGACACAACCTGGGTGGTGCAGCTACCAGCTGATCTCTGACCTGCCGTTCCTCCTGTCTTTGAAACACCACATGTGTTTTAGGTAGCTCATACAGAGCCAGATCAATAGAAAGCATAATGGTCTGCATTGGTGTGTGTGTGTATGTGATAAGAGCATCTCTGTGTGTTTTGTCTTCTTTCTTGTTGGCTCGCATTATTGATGCTCCTCATGCATGACTTGCATTTACACACTCCCGCTCTCTCTTGTGGTGTGTGAAATCATAGTCAGTGGTCTGGTTTGATGTTTACAAGGCCGTACAGCAGAAAGCTCCCTTGAGCATACGCTGATGTTAAGACTCTAGAGATCTCCTTTTGTTTCACTCGGTGTCTTTCTTCTCCATCCTCCCTTTTGCGTCTGTTTCACTCGTCTGCTTTTACAATCGTTTTTTTTTTTTGTTACTGTGTCTCTGTTCCGTGGGACGGGTTTTAGGAAGTAAACTTTTGACAGTTAGATTAATGACGGCGACTGGGGGTTTTTCTTAGTGTAGAACAGTGACCTTGCTCTCAATACGCAAGCACAGCACAGTGGAGCACCACTTTCCGTTAAACAGCCTCAAGGCCAAACACATATTGGTCAGTTCTGAGCTGAAACTGAAAGTTTTATGTATTTTTTTTCCTCAGCTTTACAGTTTTTATGTTGTTTACTCTCAAACTCTCACTTTTTCTGCATTGTGAAGGAGAGGTCAAACTGAGTCTTGTGTTAGTCTCAAAGCAAAGCATTGGAGATTCTTACAAAAATGTTGAAAATAATTAGCATTTCTGAAGGCATTAGAAAAGTGGATTGAGCATACCTAAGCTGGTATTTGCATTCTTGTTAATGTTTTTTTTTAATATGCTTTGTTATTGGGGGAAATTTATATTCCCAAACCCTAAAAAAAAAAGAAAGAAACATTTGACTGACTTGTTTATGTGCATTTCTGTTTCAGTTTGGCTGTTGGGACTTTATATGTGTCCTGGTGGACATCCTGAAGCACAGGATGAAAGATGATTGTTCTTGAATTTTAAAGCCAATAGAGGAGAAAGCCAATTCCACATCTGCATGAAACTGAGAGCCAGCATGACAGCGCTCATCACCCTGGATGCTTTTGTGCTGCATCTGATCCCAAAAATCAGGCCTTCCTCGAAGCACACATTGGGACACAGACACATCTCCTGCTTTTGGTTTCTATGTGAATTCAGAAAAAAAAAATTGGAGTGCAAAGTTAAGCACATCGAGGAGGGTTTATTAGTGATAGTGTAGAGCAATTACTGTGTAAAATGGGCTTTGCTTCCAGCAGTGAAGTGTAACCAAATCCATCGTATTAATCAAGACACGAGAGCCTACAATAATCGTTCCTTGTAGAAGCTTTCAGAACTCTTGAACCTTTTCACGTCTTTGATATGACAAATCTGATTTGGGTTTGAGCCTATAGACCATGCCAATGTTTTGAGTAAATGTGAATTAAAAAGATTTTAATGTTGAACAATAGAAACGTGAAAAGTACACCAATGAATAAATTATTTTACTGGCTTCGGACGTATGCCAGTTAGTAAATGCAGGTGCAGTAGAAGCCCTAAAACAAACATGTGTCATAAAATGCTACACAAGAAGGATAAAGAAACTGAATTTGAAGCCATTTAAAACACAGAAACAAAAAAAATGATATAAAGTTACTAGTCTTGCACTCCACAACGAATGGCGAGAAGAAAACCAATGTTGAAAAAAGTCTAGCTTGAACCCACAAGTTATTTAAGAAACGGGGAGAATGTTTTGAAAAAGAGGCTCTGGTTATGCGACACCAAAACTAAACTTTTGGCCAACATGCAATTTGTTGTGCAAGGCAGAAAACGTAAACCTGTGCATAATCTATAACAGAATAAATATGTTACCAGGGCTACAATTTATTATTTTAAGACCAACATATTGATGTACCAGCTCTTTTATTAACTCTTACTGGGCTTGAGCTATTTTGAGAAGAAGAATTGGAGAAATAAAATGTGGAAAGTTTATGTTGACAGTGCCGAAAAGACTTGCAGCTTTAATTGAAGTGAAATATGCTTCACAAAATACTGACATAGAGAGACAGAATACAAATACAGCACACCATTTTTTTTCCCTAAATTTTATTAGTGAAAATAAATCATGTGTCTGTTTCCACAAATTCTGAAATATGTGTTATGGATTCCTAATCTGTCTTAAAATCCAAATAAATTTGTAGAGTTATGAATACTTTTACAAGGCACTGTAGATGGACAGAAAATATTATTCTCATGTGCTGAGCAGCATTTTTTGTTTACTATTTTTTTCCTGAACAACCTTCTGAATAAATGCAAAAATAAGAACCTTGAAAGCCATCTTTTCAGTTATTTGTCTTCTTTTGCTATGCTCTATAACCCTAACAAGAAATAAATAAAAAGAAATCCATACTTCTTTGCCAAACAGAGGAGAGTTTTTGAAAGATTTTACAAAAAAGCGATTGTTCTTACAAACAGAGACAGCAGGCTTGGAAGTTAGTTATAAATGTTTCTCCCTCTTTTGAGACTGAGAGGCAAGAATGTTGTATAGCATTGCTTTGAATAGTTGTTGTTTGAGTCTATGTTTCTTAAAGGACATGTCCCTTTTTTTGATACAGTTTCAGGAGGTCATAAACTCTAGCCAGTTTCAGGTGGCAGAGTGGGCCACTCCAATCAGACCTATTCCACTCTGCTGCAAGATGCCTCTTTTGATATTATTGGCACAACTTTGTGCTGCATTGCGAACGAGAACTAGGACACAAATTACACTCATTACTTTCTGAAAATTATTATTACAATATGAGTAGCAAGAAATGCATTGCATGAGAGCTCACACTTGTATTGTGTGAGGTGCAAAATATGAAAGTGATTCATATGCATGCCCTCTGGATAAGTGATGCACTATTTGATAAAATAAGATATGCAGATATGTATATATGTGTTTAACTGTATTAGAAATTGCTTTGTGTTCACTTCAAATGCGACAGACAAATAAAAGGAGAGAAGAAACGGAGAAAGGTGGGGTAAAATACTTAGAGATATTTAAGCGATAATACCAGTCAACACTCTAGAAATATGATTCCACACCTGCAGAAAAATGTGTGGAAAAAAAACAAGAGACAAAATTGGTAAGATTGGGTCATGTTGAAGTTGCTCTGTTCTCTGTATTTGTGTCAGCTTAAAAATACATAAAATGTCAAGTGTTTTACATAATCAAAATTACAATGCACACTTTTCCTCCTCTTCCTTTTTTTTTACTTAGGGTTGCTAATCAAACATGGCCTGTAGTGTCATTTAATTTCCCAGAATGCATTGCTTTTTGTGGCAGCATTAGCATCAGTACTATTTCACAGTCCCCCATTGATCTTTACATTTAAACATTAATGCATTCAGCTAACTGCTGCAATGTGGCTTCATGCACAATAGACTCTATATTCTCCACTGTTATTAAAACATTTGCAATATGAAAGACATATACATATATTTTTAAGGGTTATGGCTTGTGTGTTTAGGCTACATATTGAAGCTTTATGAGGGCTGCTATTTTATACTTACCCCTGGGCTCCATGGAAGATTCTGGAAAGTCTACTAAAAATTTGACCAGAATCAATATCAGTATGTTTGAGGTGTACTGTTTTTTTTTTTGGTGACTTATCATTCACTTTATGAAAGAAGGATCAATTTCCAATGTTAAAGAGGTTTGTGTTCATAGTTACACCTGACATTTAATTATTCGTGTATATCAAACTCTGTAAAACTATGGTTATTTTCACTTATGTCACCAGCTTTCATGTTATAATCGCCTGGCATAAACACAGATTTTAAGAGCACTGTGTTTATATTGATTTTTACTTTGGTTTTACTGGCCAGAGTAAAACTTGTTGTATTTATCTAGTTACTACGGTGGCCGTGAGGTGCAAAGCAATTACAAATTACAAAAACACTACAACATTAACGAAAACACTACAACATTAACGCAAAGCAATTACAAATTACAAAATCACTACAACATTAACGAAAACACTACAACATTAACGAAAACACTACAACATTAACGCAAAGCAATTACAAATTACAAAATCACTACAACATTAACGAAAACACTACAACATTAACGAAAACACTACAACATTAACGCAAAGCAATTACAAATTACAAAATCACTACAACATTAACGAAAACACTACAACATTAACGAATCACTACAACATTAACGAAAACACTACAACATTAACGAAAACACTACAACATTTACAAAACGGAAAAGGTAGGTCCCAGTGGGGACCTAAGAAATCGCTGATTGGACTACAGCTCGTTAGAAAACGGAAAAGGTAGGTCCCAGTGGAGACCTAAGAAATCGCTGATTGGACTACAGCTCGTTAGAAAACGGAAAAGGTAGGTCCCAGTGGGGACCTAAGAAATCGCTGATTGGACTACAGCTCGGTTTACTTTTGAACCGGAAGTTATTCTGGCACGCTCCGTTTGAGTGAGCATAGACATAATATAAGAGTAGACCCCGCATTGGCTGCTCCGGCGCAGGAAATACGGCGGCCATCTTTAGAGCGATAGTCCCTCCTACTTTGCCAATCAAAACAACAGGGATATTATTGTTCAGATCGATGGATTATTGATGTCAGGCTCCACAAACAACATTTCACAACAAAGATAGACATAATATACCTGTAGGAGCTATTCTTCCCATTGTTTTGTTAAATCTTAGAATTTAAATTGTTTAGTTTATTCTTAGCATTTGTTTGATTTTCTAATTGATTTATCATTAGAATTTTTATTTTAATTTTTGTTTAGAATAAGTTTTTTGTTTAGTAATTCACTTAATTAGTTATTAATTTCAGATTGGAATGTGGGTATTTCACGGTATAAGTAGGTGGGTCTTAAGTAGCTTATTATGCACGTGGTGGTCACAAGGTTTTTTACCAGCTAATCAGTCACATCGGTTTTCATTTTGACAGTCAGTGAACAGGTACAGGAGTGGGAGCAGAAACCTGTAACCTTTGGCCTGATCTGCAAATAAAACCAAAGAACCATATTTAGACTTTTGATTTCTTTTTGCTGCATAAACAAGAATCCATGTGCATCAGGTGACTATTTGAGTTTGATTCACCTTTTGTTTTGATCACCTTTGAGTTTTGAGTTTTTTGATTTTTGAATTTAAGTTTTTTGGACATATGGTCACTACATAATACATATTTATGTAACTATACAAAAACAAATAAATAATGATTAATTAATAATGGCACAAATAAATAATGATTAATACTGAATAATATATATTAAATGCATGTTTATATGTATGTATATATACATATATTTTTTAATGAAATTTGTGCAAATTAATTTGTATGTAAGTGTAATTCTATAAAACAAATTAGATGTTAACTGACAGTTGTGGAGTGAAATATTTGTCTTGATCTTTGTTTACAATCTAAGATTTTTTTTAATATAGGCAATCTATATATATATATATATATATATATATATATATATATATATATATATATATATATACATATTAACATGCATCCAATATATATTATTCAGTATTAATCATTATTTATTTGTGTTTGTATAGTTATATAACTATGTATTATTATGATAAATTATACACACAGCCGTTCACCATAAATTATTCACGGCTGTGTGCTTTGTAATATGCTCATCATACATCGATATCAGAATATTTCTGATATCGATTCCTATTCTATTGTTATAGCTACTAATCATATTTAAAAATGCTGAACTATGTATTAAAAACATACATAAATAATACAATTATTTATAAATGTAGCTTTGATAGATGTCTGAATATAGTTTCCAGTGACAAAAAAGTGTGTTATGATCGATTAAATGCGCTGATATGTTATTTTGCCCGCTAAACACATAAGGCTAAGTGGAGTGGTCTACCGCTTCAAGATGGCCGCCCTAAATCTAGTCAGCGACAATAGGGGAGAGCGGTGCATGAGGCGTCTATCCTTATATTATGTCTATGTGTGGATCACCAAGTACATTCATGTTTTAAAAAAACACGTAAAGCCAGAATAACTTCCGGTTTAAAAGTAAACCGAGCTGTAGTCCAATCAGCGATTTCTTAGGTCTCCACTGGGACCTACCTTTTCCGTTTTCTAACGAGCTGTAGTCCAATCAGCGATTTCTTAGGTCTCCACTGGGACCTACCTTTTCCGTTTTCTAACGAGCTGTAGTCCAATCAGCGATTTCTTAGGTCTCCACTGGGACCTACCTTTTCCGTTTTCTAACGAGCTGTAGTCCAATCAGCGATTTCTTAGGTCCCCACTGGGACCTACCTTTTCCGTTTTCTAACGAGCTGTAGTCCAATCAGCGATTTCTTAGGTCTCCACTGGGACCTACCTTTTCCGTTTTCTAACGAGCTGTAGTCCAATCAGCGATTTCTTAGGTCTCCACTGAGACCTACCTTTTCCGTTTTGTAAATGTTGTAGTGTTTTCGTTAATGTTGTAGTGTTTTTGTTAATGTTGTAGTGTTTTCGTTAATGTTGTAGTGATTTTGTAATTTGTAATTGCTTTGCGTTAATGTTGTAGTGTTTTCGTTAATGTTGTAGTGTTTTCGTTAATGTTGTAGTGATTTTGTAATTTGTAATTGCTTTGCGTTAATGTTGTAGTGTTTTCGTTAATGTTGTAGTGTTTTTGTAATTTGTAATTGCTTTGCACCTCACGGCCACCGTAAGTTACCATATTATGTACCATATATAAGTCGCTACTTTTTGCCCACATTTTGAACTGTGCGCCGGTGCTGCTTTTCTGCAGATTTTTCTTCAACCACCAGGGGGCTCTTTAGCAGGAAGTGAATAATTGGGAGTCAAAATTGGAAATCAAAGAAGAAAATACTGATTTTCATTTTAGATCAAGCACATGCTAGCAGCAAGTACGACGGAAAAATGTTTTCAAACTCATACCCCCTCATCATGGAAACCACACGAAGGAGTTCTTATGATGCCACTTTTAAGTTGAAGGTTATCGAGCTGGCAGTACAGATTGATAGCCGCTGTACCTTAACTCGGTGTGAACGAATCAATGGTTCGGCGTTGAAGATGGAGGGCTGCATCCTTAATAGTGGATGTATTCAGGTGGAAAACCGAGCTATAAGTCGTATAAAAAATGTACGTTTCCAGTTTGTTTGTTTTGTTTTTTTTTTACTTTGTAGCTTATAGTGAGGTGCGCTCTATAGTCCAGAAAATACGGTGGTAAAATATGTGGTATTGTTTCCAGAGAATGAAAAAAGAACTGTACACATTCCTGGTGAGGTTCCTGGGCTGTTAACAAAGGTTAGAAATGCTATCACTGTGTCTCAAGACATCAAGCAGAAAGTTAATGTATGGACACAAAGACATTACACAAATCTTTCTTTTTTTTTCTAAATACTTCTGAGGCATTGTTTGATTTCTAAGTATTTTGTAAAAACCCGGTTTACCTTATTTTAAAGTATAATTTCACCATATTTACTCATGCAGAAACAAAAATTTATTTTTCTGCTCATGTTGGACAGCAGCAATTGCCTTTGTCTTCAATAGGTGATTTTTATTTTCCATCTCTGAAGAGCAGGATATCTTGTTCTTTCTCCTTTTCATTGTAATTTTTGTGATTTCAGGTGAAAACATTTGTTACTCTGAGTTTTGTTACTGAAGAGTAAAAACATGCTTGTCATGCTGCACATTAGACAATTGATGGTAAAGTCTGAGAGATTTGAAAAAAGACAGACTGAGAGAATTTGCAGATTTGACAGTAATAATAACAATAAAACACTTAAAATTGCAGCTACTGGAAATTGTATTCAGTGTTGCCTGACAAAAGGAGTTTTGTTAGAAAAGCTGAATCCAAATTAATTTGCACAGGGTCAATCAATTTTTATTTTGTGTTTTATTGTGTGTGTGGTGTGTGTGTGTGTGTGTGTGTGTGTGTGTGTGTGTGTGTGTGTGTGTGTGTGTGTGTGTGTGTGTGTGTGTGTGTGTGTGTGTGTGTGTGTGTGTGTGTGTGTGTGTGTTGTGTGTGTGTGTGTTGAAAACATGGTTTATTTGGACAATAGAACTGCTTGAACAAGTTTGAATTTATTATGAATTTTTCTTAGTCCAACTAATGTTTGGTTAAATGTCTCTTAGTAGGTTCAACCTTATCTACACACTTTGTAGTCATGAACAAACTACAGTAAATATTTTAAATATCTCCTGTACTATAAGTACAGCTCCAAAAGTTAGAATTTTGGGGAAAAAGTTTACAAAAAGAAAGTAATATTATATAGATTTGTTGGATATACTGTGAGGTATTTTTAAATTGTTATTTCTTGAAATGTTTATTATTACGGCTTACAGATCATAAAAATCTAAAATGTAGTGTAAATGTACTGTAAACTATAATATCACATAAAATCAATAAAGTATGTTTGCTATATGTATTTAATACTTGGTTGTGCCTTCTTTTGCATAAATGAATATATGAATGTGGTGTGGTTGTGAGAGGATTGTCAAGCTAAATCTATTGAAGAATTTTACGAGCTTCAGTAATTTCCCGGTTGGGATGAATAAAGTACTTCTATTCACAAAGAGTCAGCTGAGGCTGGAGTCAGCACATCGAGAGCTCTTGGTTTCCTTCTATGAGATACACTTTTATCACGCTTTTCTATTAGGGCATCATAATGTTAAGGTTGAAAAAATAAAACGCAATTGCGACTATATTCAGACACAGAAATCACCGTGAACATGAAAACAGCTATTTGTGTGTTGAAGTGTGTCTGCTGCTTTTTCTCTTCCAGGACTGGCTGAGTAGGTTTGGCTACCTCCCGCCCCCCGACCCGGTGACTGGCCAGCTGCAGACCAAAGAGGCGTTGACCAAGGCCATCAAAGCCATGCAGAAGTTTGGAGGACTGAAGGAAACTGGAGTATTAGGTACATTTGTGGGCGTTCAGATGCACAATCTGTTTTACTTTGAGACTGCAGAGGATGTCAAGCTAAGTAACAGTGAAAGGAAGTACAAGTGCTTGACTATAATGCAGTCCTAGCAACAAAAAAACAGAGAGTAGCTTTACAAGGAACTGAATCAATATATCTTAGACAAAACACTGAAAGGTAATATTTATTTGGGTTCTATTTACTGGGTAGTGTTGCATTGCACAGCTGTCTACCCACCACAGGAGAGCTTGTAAACATGAATCATACTTGCTGTCACAAAGAGAGGGGGAGAGAAGAATGACAATACCTCCACGTGCGTACTGTACGTGATTGATGATGGTTATACGTGGGGAACAGAACAGTATATTGATTAGCATGCGTCCTCCTATTCTTTCCATGCAGTATTCTCATAATTTCCTGCAATTCGCACTGGCAGTCTTACTCACTCATAGGCACCACAACCCTCCTCTGCAAACAGTGCCATTATTTATCTCCCACATATACAGCAATGGAGAGTAGATGCGAGTAATTTTGAGTTGTAGAGGTTTGGGGGGGAGAAAAGAAAATAATGTTCTAGATGGCAGACACCCTAAAGAGTTTTGTTGCACATGTAAGCAGATTTCTTCAAGAACTTATGTATTTTATCACTTAAATGGGTTTAAAATACATTGTGTTGATGTACATATGTTTGCATAGGAACACCTGAATTTCCAGGGTTACTGGTGCAGCCAATTATAAATGCAGAAAATGTTGAGCCATCATGGCAGATCCAAAGACACTAAAAGCAATAAATCTATTTCAGTGCCTTTATAAAAGTACTTATATCTGTTGAATATGTATATGTTTGTATTTTACTGGAATTTTATTAATAGATGACATAGAAGGAAAATGATAGATGGTTCTCAAAATGTTTTACAAATAAAAATATGAAAAACTTTACGTCCACAGCTATCCTTTGCTTTTATTACAGATGCAAGTTTATGTAGAAAGTTTTGATCGGTCAGACTGGATGGGGGGACATCTGTGGACATCACTTTTATTAATCTGGCTACAGATGCACATTTAGGTTTAGGTTTGAACTTTGACTGGGCCATTCTAATAGATGAGTGTGATTAGGCCTGTACTCCTCAATATTTTCAATTTGCTACTCTCAAGTCTTTTGTAATCATGTAACTTTGCTCCCAGTATTGCCCTTTACTTAGCTCCACCCATGCCTCCCTGTCTCTGTCAAAGAAAAGATTCCCTGCAGCCTGATGGAGCCACCACCATGTTTCCCTGTCACATAGTTCTTTCCACGCTGATGAGTTCACACTACCTTCTTTAATAAGTCTGCTGTGGTGCCTGTGTGGCTTGTGGAAAACTGAAAACATTTTTTTTTCTTCCGACAGTGGCTTTCTTGCCTCCCTCTCATAAAGGCTAGATCTGTGGAGTGCATGACTCATAGCTGTCTTCCACCTTAGCTGTAGATCTCTGCAGCACCTAAGTTATCAGAGCTAAATAAAAGTCCATTCCTAGCATTTCCTGTTTTCATTTGAAAATAAAATGAAAACTATGTATAATGATTTACCTTCCACTTTTACCACATACAATCCCTAAAAAAACAAAACAGGTTGTCGTTGGCATTATGACAAATTGTGATTAAGACTTTAGAGGCATGTTCACTTTTGAAAGGCACTATAAGTGGAGATTGTAAAGTTTTAATCATTTTATTTTTCAACTACTTCCTCTCACCTTCACTGTCCTTCAGACCAAGCCACACTAGGTCTAATGAAAACACCCAGATGCTCTCTGCCAGATGTCTCTGATCCCAACGTGACAGCGGGGCGCAGGAAACGAAGCTTGAACACACAGAACAAGTGGAATAAGAGGCACCTGTCGTGGAGGTAGGAACATTTTTTCATCAGCCTACATGAAACCATTAGCTCACGCTCACCCAAATAATCCTTAAATAATAAGCAAAGGTTACAAAGCCTTCAAAATGTTCATGTTATTTCTTGCTCGTGGAATCATTAAAGTGTATGTTTGGACCAACTACCATGTTGCAGCTCAGCAACTTAGTTTTATTTTTTTTATTTTAGATTTACAGTTTATCATTCAGTTACTGTTTGTTTCATTTTTTTTAACTGAATTTATTACCATCTGGTGTAAAACAGTATCAGTTGTGCACAGGGGCAGGTATTCCAATAGCATTGAAATAATGGGAATCATATTTAGTATTATTCATCTCACACTGTTGCGTATCGAACCAAGGAATGGAGGCTCGATCTGATGAGAAGTGAAAGCAAAAATAATAACTAAAACTGTACACTGCACTGATCACACTAGCCCCACTATGACACGGTGGCAGCAGCAACATGCTGTACAGACTTCTTTGTTCATCAGGAGCTCCGTTTAGAGGTGATGGAAGGAAAGATGGAGCTAAATGCAGGTCAACCCTGAAAGAAAGGTTATAGGCTGCAAAGTTCTCGAGGCAGAAGTTCACCTTCCAGGTGAATAACAGCCCCAAAACACACAACCAGAATGGTTTAAATCACAGGATATGTTTTAAAATGGCCAAGTTCAGAGCAAAATCTGATATACCGTGGAAAAAGTGACTAATATGACTGAGGTTGAGCTATTCGGCAAAGAAAAATGGGCAAATGTATCAGTGCAGCTGTAGTAGCAGTGAAGGGGGGTTCTGAAAAGTATTGATTTTTCTCATAACCTCCTTTTCACCTTTAACGATTTTTATACCTGATGCATTTTAAAAACCATACGTCACTTTCCCTTCACTTCACATTTATGCTTTGTGTTGATCTATTATATAAAATACCAGCAAATACATTTGTGACTATATTATGACAAAGGGTGAAACCATTCAGTTGGTATTAATATCTGTAAATACGTCGCTGTTGATGTTCAATTTGAATGCTTATATAAATGTGGACCTGAGCAGATTGGCTGATGAACATGCTCCCTGTCAGGGGTGACTACGCTGAGAGACGTTCATGCGTCTTCCAGCTTGTGGATCGTGTGTCCAGCTGGGCTGCTGAGATCAGTGTAGTATATAGAAATACACATGGGCTCACCGAAATCATCCATCTGAGGAAAAACAAATTGTGTAGGACACAATCACACACACACGCACGCATATACACCTACACACTCAGGATGCAAACATTTTCATTAAGTCTCATCACTGTTGCCTAGCTGAGACAAATCTCAGCACCACCTTCTGTTTTATTATTTTTTTTATTTCTAAGATTTTGTTTACATAAATAGTTCAATTTTCTACGTAATTAACAGCATAAGTGCTAGATTAGTAAATAACACCAGCTTGCTCGCGGTGTTTTATTGTCTTTGCCCAGATAATTGATCATTTTCAATAGGCAGAAGTCCATTAACAGACAGAATAAAAAGCTCAACAGTTCACTGATCTTTTTGCGATTACTCTGACTTTCCTGGCAAAACATTTAACTTAAGATTAACATTAAATGGATTTGGAAAAGAACCTCCTGTCTAGATCCTGATGGTAGTGGGGGAGCTATCAGGGTGGCTGAGTCGTCAAATGAGATTTTTTGTGATGTCATGAACAGGTGAAGGTTGCACCACAGACACTTTGGAGGAGAAATCACAGAACAGAAACTCATTTTAAGGGGAAATGGACTGATAAAACCTACTATTTTGGATGACATCATCTCAGACCTGACTGATGGCAAGACTATTTTAATGAATATGAGTTAGAGGTCATCATTTTGGAAAATGTGCTAAAATTGGACAGATTTGGAAACACTGAATGACTTCACAGGAATGTTTGGATGGTTTTCAGCTACCATATTCACCTCTGATCAGAAACCTTTTTTTAATCATTATCTGCCCTCGTCTTTATGTCAGTCTAGTTTTACACAGAGTGTCACGTTGTGAAGTGCTCGTATGTCCACATGTTTCTATTCACTTTAAAATAAATAAATAGTTTCACATTCCCTGAAATGGAAAGGAAAAGAAAGCAAAGCAAAGAAAATTAAAGCCATTATTTAGTTATACAACATAACACAACTACAGCAGAACAAGTGCAGCAGAAAAATGTGCTTCAACATTAAAATATTTATTAAATATAGTATGTAATAATCTGCTGTCATTCATTTTATTCTCGCCAGATTCGCCTGAAGTTACTTTTAGTGAGACATAAAGGTGTGAAGGCCGACGCAACAAGCCAAATAAATGATGAAATGAGGAGGCTTAATAGATGTAAGGCAGGACAGAAGGAAAGCAAAGTCAAGCGAGATGAGGCAAGAAAGCAGGACATCAGGGCGCTGGAGGATTGAAGAAACAGGTCGATGAGCGGGAACCTTCAGCTGTAGGGGAGGCTGTTGGAGCGAAGCTGGCAGAGTGTGGAGGCTGTCCTGGTTAAAAGCAGAACAAAAAATGAAAGTAGAGTTACACAGTGGAGATCACAAACCTGTAGGATGAAAACTGTGTTCTGTGCACATATAAATCTGTTACCAGAAAAAAAAAATGAGACAATCACTGTACTTTTTTTAATCACTTTCAAGCAGTGATTCTCAGACTTTTTGGAGAAGAGGGATTATGTAAAGTCAAGTTTTCTGAGCTTTGCGTCATGTTGTGATGATATTGCGCCGTCAAAAACATTCCTGGAGTGTTGCTTTGATTCTTTAATGCATGTTTGAGGAACTTTTTTAATGTTAAATTAGGGTTAATGAAGAACCGCTGTTGTGATAATGTTCTGAAGGCAGAGCGTCAGAAAGAGTTGGATCTTCTTAAAGGAACAGAGACCCAATTTCAAGGAGCTAAATTGTGAAGTTAAATCTATTTTTAGTCATGCTTGATATTTACACCATTCAACTAAAGATAACATAGTTACGTGACTGTGCTGGCACGGTATGCCTGTAAAATACACACTGCTGCCCCTTTAAGATATGTACCACATCTCTAAATATTAAGGTTTTCAAGTACTGCCATGTTGACACAAATTTGAAAACATTAAAAAAAAGCAGATATTTTTGTCAAGAGCATAATAATAAGAGTGAAAAACTCTTGTTTCACTTAGAACAGGCATGTCAAACTCATTTTCATTTTGGACCATAGATTCTGAAAGTCCTCAAATGTCACAATAGATTGTGAATGAATGTATTGATACAGCTACCTATTATCAAACTGGTAAAATATGATAATATGAAAATAGCTGTCTCTACATTTGAAGACATCACATTAAAATTGCAAAGAAAATAGACTTCAACATTATTAGCTTATCATGCTAGTATTATACACAGAAATTAGAACATCCCTCTGGCTTTCTGATTTGCAACCAGAACATGGATGAATTGGTTTTGCCCAGATCCATGTTCTGACTTCAGCCTGACTTCATTATTGGATATGCAGCTTTGACGCTGATAAGAACCAAAGTAGGCACTAAAACCAGTATGAAATAGCTCAATAGCTGATGTGTTTGATAGACCACCCCCATGTAGCTGCAGTGGACATAAATTGAGGAAAATCACCCACTACTGATTCCCAGGGATACACGTCTGGCTCATCCAGCTGGAATCTGTGGAGTCGTGCAAGCGTTTTCAGCAGCTGCTCAGGCTGTGAGAGTGATGAGTTCAGAGGGATGAATCACCTGTCACCAGGGGCCAGGATAGTCATGGCTTATTGAAAACAAATTACCTGGAGACTCCTGTCCCTGCAGGCAAGGCCTTGTTGAAATAATCCCACCACATTTCTGAAGGCTCTCAGTCAGAGGTTCAAACAGATTTTGAGGACATCATGATGGGAGCGTGCGAGTGTGGTCTCAGCTGACCTGGAAAAAGAGGTGGCAACCATCCACCGCTGCTCGCCGTACTGGATCGCTGAAGTCAGCCTCTGCTCGAGGGGACCAGCATGCAGACTGCTGTGAAGGTCTGCTGTTAAATAACTGCAGCATTTAGCCTTTTTTAACAGCCCACACCCTGCTTCTCTCCATCTTGCGACTGCCAGCCAACTACTGCCAATCTCCTGACCCGACCCCCACAGTTTGGCTCTTTAAAAAAAATGCCTTTTTTTTTTTTTTAAGCACAGTGGAAGCCACCTCTCTACTTTCTCACCAGTAGACACAGTAGACCCAAAGCGGGCATAATTTGCTGAAAGCTGAGCTCTATAGACTATATACTGTTATTGTCATTTTTTTTAAGTATGAAGTGTTACCTTTATTATAAGCATGTGCTTTATTAGATGTCAACAACTTAAAAGAAACATTCATAAAATTTTGTAAGAATTCTCTCTCCAAAACCCTCATTTCAATGTGAGGGTTTAATGATGCTCATCATTAATGATGCTATATAGGAAAAAGGAGTTTTCTTTGCTGCTTTCTGACTAGCTGACCACAATGCTTCTGCCTTTGGGTACTGGACTAGACTGGACTGGGATGTTTTCTTCATTCAACCTGCCATTAATTAATTTATTTTTTTGTCGTTTGTCCTGTCAGTCAGTCACAACAAGGCTCTAAAGCCTGAACTGTGTTTTTAGGATACTTGAAGCATCTGCCACTCAGCTTATTTCACACCATCTACTTCTTGAGTTTCTCCTCCTAATTACTCTCATTCTATATGTATGTATCTACCAGAGCCATTCTTTGACATTCTGACAGGTGTATTCTTTAAAAACACAACCTTGTTTAGTGTGACGGCAACCAGCAAACATTGTCTTGGATGCAACAAGGAAGTATGTGCGCTTTTCTCCAACTGGGAAACTTACAACACAAGAGCCCAGTGAGCATCAGCATCTTTTCTTCAAGGTGACTGATCAAGGCATAGTACTTTTTGTTGTGGAGAAAAAAAGTGGATTGTTTGTTGGAGTTGCATGCTTAGATTATTTGATTACATCCAAATCAGCAGCTGGATGCAACAGCAGTTGAGGTGCTAAGCGCGTGGCAGTAACTGTTTTGTGGCAATGCCAGCTGGCGAGCATCATAAAGGCTGTAGCTTTAGCACGAGACCAGCTTGTCTAATCCAGCTTCAGATTCTCTTACGACCAGGCAGTATGGATGTGTGTCAGCCCCACCGATTTGAGACAATTTGATTCAACCTAATAATTAATCTCAGTGTCCAAAATAATTTTACACCACGTGCAATCTCTTTTTTTGTAATTTCTTGAGCGTCAAAAACTGTTATGAACAAATATAAGTTGTGCTTTGTTATATCAAGCATTCCCTGAATAGTTTTATTTTTCCTTTACCATGATGCTTCCAGATAATGTACGATCAATCTAGAAACTTCAATTTTGCCTTTTGTGTTGGTTTCTCTTTGAACAACGTGTTCATTTAATTGGTAGCTGTTTGCTTGATTGATTTGCCAATTAGAATTAAGGCCTCTGAGATTTCAGTACAGAATGTTTAGATTGTAATGGTTATTTAGTACTTTCAGAGATTGAATCTTAATGACAGCAGTTTTATTTGGTTTCAACTCGGCAATAAAAGCTGTCAGTAAGGGGAACATTTAGCCCTCTGAACCAGATCAGGTCAGGTTGTAGAAGGTACACAAAATGTTCCTCCAAAAGGTAGGACAGCTGAATGACTGAGACAGAGGACAGGTGATTACACTCATCAAGTATCAATCAGAAAGCTGGAGGTAAGCTTTTATGACTTCTGACTCCTGAAATTTTAAGTAAAAAAAAAAAAACGGCTAAAGAAATCTTACCAAAAGATCTGTGTACGTTCAAGTTCCTCTTTTGGCTTTTCCAAAAAGTTACAAACAACTGGAAACTCATCCCGATCACTGGAAACTCTTGCTTGCATATTTCATCTCTTTTCTTGCTCTCACCTCCAGCATTCCCCTCAGGCTTTCACAATATTCCCATCTCTTTCCTCTCGGCCTTCTTCATCTCGCTCCTCTCCTTCCCTCTGTTTGCCTGTTAAGCTCCATAGCAAATGATCCCGAGTCCGTCCCGGACTGCCGGCTCGCAAGTGTCAGGGTGTTCTTTGATGTAAGCACTTCTTTATGTAGGTATTAAATTTGATTGATGTGGAAGCGTCTGACAGCACACTCTGTTCTCAGATATTTATTTGTAAGTCAATGATGCACACTCTGAAGCTCTTTTGCTGCTAAACAGCCCTCCAGCCACGGAGCAGCTGATGACTCCCGCTTTGTACTGGAGCCAGAATCTCCAGCGTCTGCGTTTTTGACTAAACCGTGCTTGCTAATGCCTTTATCGCCATATAAGTTTGCCTAAGTCATGATTAGAATATTATCAAGAAAACAGACTTTAACGCTGCAATTGGAAAGCGATCAGCTTAATCCGCAGACTTATTCTTTTAGAGCTGAATAGCAGCTGTCAGTGCAATGCACTTGTGCTGCTGCCTCGACTAGAATTTCAGGCTATTTAGTCATTCGTTTCACACTGTGCGGACAAGTATTTCTGTAAAAACATATCTCTTAATTATTGAACAAACATCTTTCAATCAGCTCTCTAGGAAAGGATTGTTAAATGTGAATCTGTGTTCAAATGTCTGACTGTGACCTTGTCTCTCCTCATGTGTTAAACTGGAGCAGTGGCCAGTGATGATAATAACTCCTCCTTAGGGAAAGCGGATTCTTTGCAGATGGATGTGAGAATTAAAGCAGGGTTTAATTAGCAGCAGCGACAGCAGTTTTGGTAAGTGTCGGTGTGGATCTGAGGGCCATCCTTGCAGCCATGTTACACCAGAGAGGCAACATTTAAAAAAAGTAAGCAGACTGCTTAACACCTGAATTATGGTTCTCTTTGTGAGAACTGCATCGTACGCTAAGGCTGAAGATAATTTGCAGCATGCAAGGAAAGGAAAGGAGCTCCACTGGCTCTGAGGAAACTGAGGATTCCTCTAAACTGTGTATTTTCTTAATTATTAATAATCAGTAAAAGAGAAAAATCCACATGCAGGGATTTCTGATTATGTAACCAAAAATTTACAAATCAGTAGACTATCCACCTTCTTTAAACAGTTTTTATTCATTCTGATTGCTTTATTTTGACACACATTCCAGAAGATGTGAGGAATTCGCAGCTGTTCTCCAAGGTGCATTTGTCTTCTGTTTACCACAGCAGAGCAACAGGAACCGCGTTCCAAATCCCATCACTAGCTAAATAAGTGATGAGGATGTTTTAAATGAGTCATAACCGATGGAAAATGCATTGAAATGATTCATCCCTTTAACAGGTTTGTTCTAAGATAAACAAGCACTGGCTGATATTAAAATATATTTAATTGTAAAATGATTACACTCTGCAGTCTCCCTGAATATGTTTAGCACTAATTTGTGTTTACTTTTTTGTCAAAATAAAAGAGAAATTAAAGTTTATTGACCTTTAAACACACTTTTTCCATTTCATAAATATAAAATAAGATTCTGAGTGTCTGTCATGGGACGGTGACTGTGCTATCATTGCTTAATGAGGATAAATCTCTAATACCTTTTCTTTCTTTGTTTAGTTTTTTTTTTTTTTAAAACGCAGAGCATCAAAATGTTGCATGATGATAAGGCTTATTTTTCTCATTTTAAATCATTATTAACAAAGTCGTACACACAGGTTAGAAAATTTATTTGTATCGAGTGATAACAAAAAACATCACCTCGAGGAAGAATAAATTCTACTTTAAGCAACATCTTTTCCCTAATTTATATAAAGTCAGAATACAAGAAGTCATTTTTGGATAATTTTGCACGATACAAAAGGCTTTGTTCCTTCATGATCCAAAGATATTTTCGTTGGCGATGTTGAGCAAAAATGTGGGCAGACCTTCTTCTTCTTTTTTCCCCATTTTTGGATAATACATCTCAAAGGTGTGGTCAAAACTACAAGAGCAACAGAGAGGCTTTTATTGTCTTTAATCATATGTTAATAGCAGAGCAGTCTGACAATAACAAGAAGGCCAAAACTCTAGCTTACAAAGATTTGTCAAATAGAAGTAGTTTTGTGTCACTCCTTTCATTTGATCACACTCTTTTATTTTTTGTAAAATGTATTCTGGCTTAACTTTCTTTTGTTTATAGACGTCACAACTGATATCACAATTTGTTTTCTTGACAGAAAAGATAAAAGATGTCTTAATAAACCAAAATAATCCTGAATCATTGTGGAGTGGAGCGGTTTGTTTCTCTACCGCAGTATATTTGAGGGAAAAGGAAAAAAGACAACTGTAACATACATTGATCTATTGCAATCCTCTCACAGTCATAAAACATAACTCTGAGGTAAACTGGTCTTTCTAAATGGTCTTTGGGTGTGAGTGATCAGCTCTCTCACAACCCTGCAAGGATAAGCAAGTATATCAAATGGATAAATGGATGGAGTTCTTTAGACAAAGCATTATGTTAATTAATTACACAGACTGAGGTTGTAAAGCCTTCATTTTTGTGAGTTACAGTGATTTTCTTCTTAACACTAATAAAATGACCACTTAATGTCTTAGAATATGAGGCTAAAACGGTAGAGAAATCTGAGTTTAGTGAAAAATATGTTTAATTCCTGATTAAAGTTCATTTTCAAAAGATTCTTTGAATCTGAGAAGCGACCGTCAGCTGAATGCATATTCCCATTTATATGTTGTACTGAGCTGTTTGTTTCTCTACAGCACTTTTAGGCATTCTTCAGCTGGAGACATTTTTGCCTTTTTCATAAAAAAAAACACCAAAAAACTGATGTTTTGGCTCAGAGTTGAATTACACTGTATAAAAAAATGATATAACACTGTTTTTGATATATTCAGTAAATCTCAGTGGAAACAACCAGAACGTAAATGCATAGTGTTGTGGGCTTAATTAGAACAAGCTGTTTAATAAACATCAGATCTGACTGCAATTGGTTTCTTGATTAAATGTAATCAATAAGGCAGTTAGAATCAAGGTGTTTGACACACTGGCAAGTTCACACTCTGTAAAGATAATCAAATTTAAAGGAGGCACCATGGGGAAATGACACTTGCTTTAATTTTCATGCGAGTGTTGTCTCGGCATGTGGGCAGAGGCAATTCTCTGAGACTCCTTAGTTCATCTGAGATGCAGCGCAAGAGTGCTCTGACCTTGGCAGTCTTACCTGTAATTGCATTCACACACACACACGCACAGTTGCACACGCATGCACACACAACATTTAGATGCACATACATGCTTGCATCTGACAAAACCATGCACTCTGCCTCTCCATCTTTCTCTCCCAAATACTCTCTCTCGAAAACACGCAGACATACACAATCACCCTCCCTCGTCAGTCTGAATTAGGACTAATCAGCAGGTGAATTGTCTGTGGAGGCGCTGATCCATTTGCAGTGACCTTGTCTAACTGTGGTTAGCAGCGACGGTCACACACTCCGGTTGTACTGTATGAATAAATAGACTGTGCAGTCCCATTTAGGTAAACAAATAAAGACAAAAGTTTTTGTCTCACTGTACGCCACAAGTTTCCCTCCAAACAAATGGTCCGATTACATTTAGGAGCAACTCGCTGTGACTGCATTTGCATATTAATGGAGAAAACCCAATTTTCAAGCACCCAGTTCGTTATTACTTTGAGCTAACATTGCATCCAACCTACCAGCGTCCATCTGTTTTGTGACAACATGTTGATACAGACATGTTTGCTAATTATTGCATTAATTAGCTGCACTAATGAACTCATTTGCATCACTAGATGGATAAAAGACATTCTGGTAGCAGAAGAACAACAGACAGCAGGCAAGTGTGAAGTGTAGCTATGGGATATTGGCAAGAATTCCTGAAAACCTCCAAAGGGTTAAAGTGCAATAATCTGGTATGAAGTGGGTTTTTTTTCACACCCGATATGTAAACACACTCGTATTATTTTCCAATCTTCTGCAGGGGCATCACAAAAGTATTTGGGCTCCTTGAAATTTCCAGTTGAACTTTTTCAGCACTTTCCTGGAGAGTCAGGCAGTTGTCTTCCATCCTCTCTGAGATAAAACTTTGTAGAACACAGCGCTGCAGCTTTCTGTACTGTTATCGATAACGTTCCACGACACTCTAGAGTAAAATGATAAAATACAAAAACACTTTTAAAAGGTTGGGCGAAATAAACTACCGTAGTGCAGTTTTTTTATTTACCTTTTGGGATAAGCTTGTGTATACATGAAACTAGAGATTTAAATGTGTAAAGAGATAAATTGCAGATATGAGCTCCTTTAGGTGTAAACAAGATGATAATCTACTACTGATTCCACGCATGCAGGTTTAAATAAATGCATGCAGTGGTCAAATCATACTCAGAAATTTCATACTTCTGGGTATGAAGTGAAAAAAAAATCCCACCTGGACTACAAATGTAAGCCTCTACATCAGGCCTTAAGACCCTCTTTGATGTGAGGTTTGGCAACGAATGGCTCAGCTTTCCACATTGATTTATTCAGACCAGGTGTTACTCCCACTATATGACAGGGCTAAAGGAAGTCTAAGACATGGAAATTTCAGTTTATTACATTTCAAACTTAATTACAGTTCGAAATGTGCACAGTCTCAGTGCGTCTGACTGTTTATATCCATTTCCCATTTTAAGATGAAATCCATGTTAAGGTTCCATAATGTATTTCTCACCAGAAATTGCATTTTTTTTTATTTCAATTTACAATAAATGCTGTAAACATCTTCCATTCTTGTTAGTTACTTAATTTACTTGAATTCCACTGGGTTGTTAAAATATTCTTATCTCAATATTGAAAAACATACATGCTGGATATATGAAGAAAAGCAAAAACCTTTTCTTTAGATGAAAACTGGAGAACATCTACAGCACAAACACTACATACTTCTTTAAATAATATTAATCTATGCAATTTGTTGATGAATAAATGAATAAGAAGCAAAATTCTTCATTTATTAACCCCCACACCAAAAACAAACTACAAGGTCGTTCTGTGTGTTCTTCAAACGCTGAATAATGATGCCGTCTCATCTGTTATTCATCATGCGGTCTCTTATTTGCTTTCTTAGAGTGAGAACCTTCCCCAAGGATTCAGCCTTGTTGGGAAGGGACACAGTCCGAGCCCTCATGTACTACGCCCTGAAGGTCTGGAGCGATATCGCACCTCTGAACTTCCATGAGGTGGCCGGCAGCAACGCAGACATTCAGATCGACTTCACCAAAGCAGACCACAATGATGGATACCCCTTCGATGGACCTGGGGGAACAGTGGCACACGCTTTCTTTCCTGGGGAGAGGTTCACTGCGGGTGATACACACTTTGATGATGACGAGGCCTGGACCTTTAGATCTCCAGGTGAGGAATAAAGAGTGTCTGTGTCAGTTTTATGCACATGTGCTTGAACATAAATATGTTGGGTTACATGCTGAGGGAAAAATGTGGGTCTAGGAAAAAAAGATATACAGTGGAAATCTGGTAGACATTTGCATGAGTCTGTAAAACAAAAACGCTAAAAAAAAAAAAAAAACGTTCAGCGTCCAGAAAATCCTAAAGAAAAGTGCAGCTTTTATGTTTGAAACCAAAACTCTGACAGCACCTGCACGGCAAGCTGTGCTTTTGTCTTGTCTGGTCATGATGCAGATTTTATAATTAGCATTTCATTTGTTTGAAGTAACAGTATAACATTCGATGGCCTGTGTGTGGCAACTAAAGCGGCGCTGATTGTTATCACAAGCTTATTAGGAGACATAAAAGGTATCCTTTCATTTTCCACAGCTGCCAGAAACAAACAACTCACACGTACGCGCCTGCTGATAGCCATTAAATCTGTTTTTAGCAATCAGCATAAGTAATTGAATTTCACTGTCAGCTTTCATCGATTCCAATTTGTTTTGCCATGGGGTTCTGTTACATTTTGGTCTTTTACCCTAAAGTTGTGTGCAAGACAGAATGCAACTTACTTTGATGGAATTGTACATTTTACATAGATGGTGTTTTATTTCCTTGTATTATATCAGGAGCAATTTATCTGTGCTAGAATTTGAAGCAGCTTGATGAACAGTAAGGTCGTCTAGCAACTTTGCCAACGTGTAGCCTTCAGAAGAAGGACACAGTAAAACAGGAAGTAGATTTCCCTCACTTTTTAACACCGTTTGATTCTCAATCCTTTAATTTTGTCGTTTAAGCGAAGATAAGCAGTTCACACAATTCTGTGGCACTCATATTTGAACTTAGTATTCCATTATCTGCTGTCTCAGTTCACATCCAATTTTTGTCCTCAGCCTTCATCAAGGGAAATGCTGAGTAAACTGCAAGAACGCACTTTCTAAATAATCATTACCATACCTGCTACAAAGATGTAATTCTTCATCCTCCTTCAGAAAATGGTCCTCCAAAGTGGTTAAGTGCTTTGAAAGGCTCATCATGAAATATAAAGTAATTCTTGTACTTATTTTAGAGCCACATTGTTCTAATATTTTCTCTGATGAACTAGTCCTCGCACGCACTGCTCATGGATTTAAGTTTGTATCGTCATTTCAGTGAGGAAACTAACCTGAAAACTTCCCTCTGCACCCGACAACTGGTCACAGAGACATTTTGCAGACTGCATGTGCAGATTTACTCAGCTTGGAGCTCTCCAAGAGCGCCCTCAGTGTCTTAATTTGATCTAAAGTCAGTGCATGATGACTTACATATTGGGAAATGTGGTGGAGAAGCAAATTACAAGAGAGCTGAAACAACTACCTTATCCCACATAAAAAAAAACTACATCTGATGAATTTTTTAGTTAATAAAAGAAACATAAGACCACCACATTTGCAATGCTGCGGTATGGTAAAAATAAGGTTTTTCTGTATAATAATGGCATATGCATCACCACTCAGGGTGTCCCTTTACGTGTTTCTATAGTTCCTGTGAATCCATTAAAGAAACAGAACAGATAAACTTAAAAAGAGAGGTAGAGACATGAGAGTGGATGCCTTGCTTTTGAAGTGTATGTTAAGTAATAAAGGGAGACGTGCTTGTTGTGTCTAACAGCTCAAAGTGTTGGCTAAAAATACTTTTAATAAGATCCTTTGAAACATTACACATCATGTAAGCCACACTGTTTAGCAGGATGCTGCTGACCACAAAACAACCTCAGTGAAGGAACTGGATGCGTTCGCTCAATAACTGCACAGAAATCTGTTCTTTGGCTGAGTAGCTTTTTTTTGTTGAAAATAAATAAAGCAAAACTTGTTTTAATTTCAGTTTGTGACCAGATTTAAATGATGATTCTTAGAAAATAATAAGGGGAAAATAAAATAAAAAAAAAAAAATTATATGAGAATTGTGTAAATGCTATGATGCTGGATGAAATTGACCCAATTCGTACTTTGAAGCACTGAAGTATGTTTACTTGTGTTTTGGGGATGTGTGAGCTTCAAAGACCCTGGAAGTTTGGTCAGAACCAATGGTATGATTAATGCATCATCTGAATAAACACTGGAAGAAGAAAATGTGCACTCATCATTCTGGAGGCTTTGTAAATAATGACGTGGACGTTTCAGCGGGACAATGATCCAAAACACAAGACCGGTTTAACCTGCTTCTGGCTGCAGCAAACATATTGAAGGTCCTGGATGACCATCTTCGTCTCCTGTCATTGATTTAAGAATTTTTCTGGAATTAACAGAAACAGGAAGTGAGGTTTCTAGCCTAGAAGTATGCGGAAGTTTACAGTGAGAAAATACCAAAATGTGGAAACCAGAAAGGATTTCAATTGGTCTTGATGTTTAAAAATGTTCACTACATGGCAACAATGTATTAAGGTAGAAGGTTCCTGCTGTCATTAGGATTTAAAGGGATAGACTCAATTGCTTAAAAATAAATATCTTTACCTAGCCACTCACCAGGAGAGAGAGAACAATGTTTGCTGAACAGTTTTGTCCAAATTCTCTGAAAAATTGCCCCACAAGTCTTAAAGTTTAATGTAAACTTAAAAACAAAACTGTATAATTTTTACTGTGTTTACTTTAAAGGTGTGATGATACATTTTTACTTTCACTATTAAATTGCGGCCTGTAAAAATAAATGCTGCATCTAACAATAAAGCTTCATTTAATATTTACTTTTTACACTCTTATCCATGGGTTTTAAATGTCTGTGACCAATTTTAATACTTAATGCAAAAATTATTTTTCAAACTAAAATAATTGCAAAGTGTTTCACTAAAGATTTACATATTCAGCCACATATTCATGAATTGCATCCATAGATGGTTTGTGGTTCTTGGCAGAGCATTGGCAAGACTATCAGATAACCTCTGCAGAGTTTCTCTCTTGTTTACCTCCAGTGCATAATTCTTCCATCTCCCCTCAGATAAGTGCCACGGATGCACTGGTTTATCTACATGATTCATCAGTCCAAGCCACCCTCTTCCATCAGGCCATGGTCTCACTCTGATGCCTGCATTCCCATTACAGGCGTGAAAGCATCCTAACATCCAGACAAGCAATAACTACTTTGTGCTATGCATGAAAGCCGCTGCATGTCTTCCCATGTGTCTCTGCAATAACTAGTATTAGTTTTTAGCCATGCATCTCTCTTCAAATTGAACCACACAGGTCAGGCTTTACTCCCTGTGTGGATCATTAAGTTCCCGTGTCCGTGACCTTAGCCGTAATAACAGCCTATCATGGCATCTGTTAGACATCTAGTTTATTGACCAATGCCGCATGTAAAAACCAGTTTAGGAAGTCGTATAAATACTGCAGTGATGTACAAAGTACTGTGTAATTCTGACAAAGGTTCCACAAGTTTTGCACCTGTAGGCACAGAAATTTGCCTGGTTCTATTTGTAAAGATTTGTTTTATTTATTTCTTTTCAAAGGACAAATTTACTTATAAGGTTCATGTAAATGTGCCAGATTTAGCCGTCCAGAGAAATTTTCACCAGCACTCTTTTGTTGGTAGCATTGAACAAGGATAACTATTAAATACCATGGTTGTTAAATTATTAAATACTAATTAAGCAAACAAAAAATAAATAATTAAAGCTACAAGCAGCTCTGGAGGCCCTCGCAGCACAACGCCGCTCCGGCCTCATGGCGACTGCAGGAGCTCCAGAAACACCACCCCGCTTGCCGTCGTCGTAGTTAGATAAACGATGCACTCCAATTTGTTGAGCACTGATGATGCACAAAAAGATCCAGTGCAGATTGGTTGATGTATCACCTGTTGGAAAAATCTAGGGAGTGCAGTGGAGCATATTGGGTTAACAAAGGTCAATTATAATTATAAGCGGAGGTTATTCTACTTTGTGGGTGAAGTTTGGTGTGTTTTTAGATATAAGGCCTCCAAAAAGCTGCATACTTTGTCTGAAAAATAATAATTTAAAAAAATCCCACGATTACAAGAGGCCTTTGCAGCGCCTCGCTGCTCTGGTTTAGTAAAAATGTGTTCAAAATACTGAGAGACAGCCAAGGTGACTCATAACTTCATTATTTGTATATCATAATACAAGATATTTCTCCATTTTTAAAAAAATATTATCTGTGTTTAAACAGTTCTTGACTTAGATTTAAAATCTAAAAGTTATTCTCAGTATTTTTACGACTACAGTCTGGTGTATGTAAAACCTCTAACCTCACACATTTATTGTTCTCACAAGAGTCAGATCTAAAACCCAGAGCGAAAGTAAATATGATAATAATTCACTTGAGGGCCTATTGAGCATGTTTTACTATTTCTTCATTTGATTCAGTTATACTAGCACATTAGTACTTGCCAGCAGTTCGAAAGAAGCATTTGTACCTACAGGGTTTTATGAACGTGAGCAGAACAGAAAAGAGGAGAGGGACTCACATGTGTATTTTTGACCTCTGTCTGTTCATCTTTTCGAATCGTACAATTATCTCAAGCCGTATAGAGAACTAGGACAGAGACAATATTTTCTGTCTCTGATCTGAAGTTTCTCACCAGCAGTGACAAGACAGCATGCTGTCCTGTTCAAGAGAATAAAACATGTCATTTGGCCTTGTTTGATTTTACTTCTTTCAAGGCCACTTTCCACTCTGTGACAGAAGGTGGAACATTGCTTTGTTAAAGCATATAAGACGTTTTCATTCAGATGCTGTATGAGATATGGCTGAATGAAATATGTCCCTGTGAGATTCAAAGGGAATTAAGAGGTCCGGTTTTCCTCTGTTATAGGGTTCAATACAATACAATTAATCAATTTCTTTACCAATCTGGCGACTTTAATAGGCAGTTGGTTGCTCTTTACTGTATTTCACGGTTTCAGATAAAGGATGTGCTGCTTTTTTGAAAAACATTAAAAACCCGGTTTTTAATGTTTATGTTGGAACTTTTACAAGAAATCCCAATAAAATGAATCAAAATTTGTGGGTAAAAGAGACAAAATGTGCAAATGTTAATGTGATAACAGGTTTCTAACATCTAACTCTTTGGCCTCACATGTAACTTTTTAACCGACTATATACACAGTGTTTTCACTCAGTTTTCTGCTTGATTACTGCTCCTAATTGTTTCTTTTAAGCATATTTACAATTTTTGTATTTATTTTGGGTAGCATTGAGTGCTAAATGTGATGGAGGGGTACATTTGTACACATTTCACACACTCAGGAGGCCCTGAGCATCCCTGGTATTCCAGTAAAGCCATTTGTCTGTTTAGCAAATTTTAAACGACTTTTTCTGTCAGCTGTGTGTTACATGCTTAAGTAGTAACTATAGTCAAAGCTGATTAAATTAATAAGAAATATGGAAAAAATAATAATTCATACTCCACACTTTACATACATAAACTTGGAGCAAAATGGAAAACTAGATAAAGTCAGACTAGTTGGACTGTCTGCAAGCGTAAAGGTGGATCAGTACTGACCTCAATGCAAGAGGAAAATAACCTTCATGACAGCCATGATGCTTATAAGAAAAACTGAGATATTTTAGTTATTAATTGCTAAAAGCTAAGGCTTTATTACTAAGATCAGACTGTCTCACATCTTTTCTTTTATCTGCCAGACATTCATCTTGGTAATCAAGGAAATGATTGCTGATTTTAACCTACAGCCAAATCTCAGAAAGAAGTCATCCCAGAATGCAAATTTAGTAGCTCCAAATTGGCTTTTATGTTTAGTAGCAATGCCTGACTTGGTGCAATGGGCTACAGTGTGTTATTGGCTGATATCTGCAAATTTCTGCAAATATGCATCAGGAAATTGCAAAACTGCTTCCCAAAATGTAATTGAAGCAATTTTGAACAACCGTCATGCATATATTTGTCGACTTCATGTTCCACTCAGTCCATAGCTTGATGACAGTTATGCAATTTCTAAGGTGTACCATAATTTACAAGTGAGAGTTTGAGAGTCTGACTTATAGTTTGGCTTCACATTTCAGAAGTCTGCTGGAGTTCATCAAACTTTGATTAATATTTCAAACTATTTATTTCTCTAGAGACTCTTTTTTTCATAAAGTTTTAATGATTCAAGTTTCTTTCAGCAAAGAAATGTCAATATTGGGATTTCAGTTGAACTGAAGATGGGAAGACAATAAAGGCTTTACTCTGCTTTCCAATAATCTAGTACCTATGAGTTGTGCCATGCTTACTTTATGGATTAAACATGTAGCAATAAAAAATGTTTTCCTTGACAATGAATCCCTTTTGTACAAAAACAGTTCTTTTTCTTCTCATTTAGTTCACTGATATGTAGTTACACTTTCATACATCCTGATCTTGGATTATAAATGATTAAATGGAAACAAATCAGCAGAAATAAACAGGTTTTTCAAATGGGGGTGGGAGGGATTTGGGGCAAATTGTGGTTTCAGTATATTAAATAAAAAGGTTTCTTCATTTTATTTACATTTTATGTTTTTAAAATAACTGAAAATTATTTATGTACTTCTTAATAATGAATAGAAAAAAACTTAAACCTTACTGTATAATATAGCAGAGCCACTGCATTATACATCTCTAGTGATACAAACTCACTAGAGATGATTGAGATGATTAATTGTTAATCAATCAATTAATGATTAACAGAATCAATCATTGTTTTTCAATTGCAGCTTTATCAGGACTAACTATTGCTTTTTCTCAGATGTTCATAAATAAATGAACAGCATGCTGGAAAAAATGTTTCTTTTCATTCACTTTGTTACTAATGATAAAACATGACGTTTTGCTTGTATGCTTACTTTTTGTCAAAATTAAACTATGGAATCTATAGTTTACATTTTTCATATAGGTATTTTGTCAGCAAAGTTGTTTTTTTTTAAATCTTTTTTTCCCTTCTGTTTGTTCCATATAAACTCCAGTCATCTCCTTTACCAGCTCTTTCCTGCTCAGAGTCTTGGGGGGCCAGCAGGCAATGAGTAAACCAGTTATTGGTTCATCACGGAGCCAGTGCATATGAAAAATGAATGTTCATGTTTTTGAAATGGACCTTTTTCTTCTATGATGCAACAGTGCTAAGAACTGTGGCAATGTTCAGAGCTGCCGTTCAAACTGGTCTCGTTCATCCTCTAGAATTAAAATGACATATTTTCTTCTCAGGCCCTGCTCTCTCCCTCAGTCTCTACTTTATATCCACCTTTCCTGTCTTCTCCACATAGTACCGTAAATTAGACTTGACTTTTTAGCCTCTGGATGTCCCAAATGCTGGAAGCACAAACACACCTCTTTTCTTGCCTTTTACATTCGACGGAGCACGACACTAAAATGCTCCTAAAGTAAAGCCAAAGAGAGTTTACCAGAATGTAGATTTGTTCCTAACCACCAAGGAGCTCTAAGCTAGCTTGCCTTGACACGCATGCTCTCACATGTTTGCAAATCTTTATCCCACCATCCGTGGTTTTGTCTTGCTTTGCAGAAGCAGACAAACCGTTTTTGGAAGCTTTCCATTTTTTTGGCCCAACATCCATGGAAATGTGCTCTAATGGCCTGCAGCCTCTTTGGGTATCTTTCCACACATAGATTTTGATTGGCAGCCCAGGGGCTCAGGCAGTATTACCGCAGTTATCTCACCGCAGCACATCCCAAACAGCACTCATAGCCACCAGAGCTGTCTGTCACGTCGGTTAGTTTGCAACCCACAGACATCTGAACACTGGAATGAAAATTCAAACCTACCCTGAGCCGTTTCCACTAAAGAAAATATTAAGAGACATTGTGATATTTATCGAACTTGAGATAAGTCAAAGGTGGCTCCTCAGGGAAGGGTTCTTAAAATCTACAAAGTGAGATGTTTGGGATTTTATTCTTGTCTTATTTGAAGGGGATTTCACTGCTACAAATGCAGTGAAAATCCTGTGTGTTTCACAAACAAAATTATCTCAGAAATTTTATGAAAAGCTGTGTTTAAAAGGATCTTTTTAGTGTGAAACTATTCCCTTCAGCTTTATTCAGTCTAACATTTTTACATTTTGAACTAGAGATAACCTAAAGAAGTCCAGTCTCATTCAAGCAGATGAAAACTTTTGCATTGTTCTGGGCTAGCATTTACCCTGGCTGTGATATTCTAAGGCTGCGTTCACACTGCAGCTCGAAATGACTCAATTACGACTTTTTTATTTATTTATTAATTGACGTAATGCAACCTTTATCCAATCTTTTCATGGCAGTGTGAACAGAACAGGTCGGATTCTTTTAGAATGTGACCCATATCCGATTCCTATCCAATTCAAATGCGGCCATAACGTCCTGGCTGCATTCATCTGAACTGAATGTCACTGATTCTCAACAAATCTCACTATTCTGTGTCCTGATGCGCGCAAGTGGGAAGAAAAACGACAACCATGACAGACTATAATTAAGTTGTTAATATGTTGCTCCGGTTGGACAACAACTTCAAATATGTAAGCTAAGCTCCACCATTAGCCTTCATGTTTACTTCCACAAACACTGAGCTCTTCTTCTTTTTATGGCGGTTGGCAGATCACTGAGAACGCTGACGCTATAGCGCCCTCTACTGCGCATGTGGGGCACTTTCAGGTCGTTTGCATGTTCACACTGCACATACAGGTTGCATATGTTTGGCAGTGTGAACAGCCCAGGCAAAAGAATCCGGTCTGACAAAAATTTGAAATTGTGTCACTTAAGGCTGCAGTGTGAACGCACCCTAATAGTGCTCAGAAATCCTAACTTAATTTCAGAGTGGCCGACATGCTTCGAGGCTAACGTTTGTTTCAAGGTTTGTAATCCTTAGAAAAGTCTTTAGTCACTTTCTCTATGAGTTAAAATGGACCGATTTAGAGCAGTTTCTATTTCCTTAAACTCAACACACATCTACATGTACAACCACAGTTATATGTTTTTTTACTTTTATTAAGAAGGGGTTTGGACAAATATCCCTGTTTTACATGAAACAAGATTTTATGGATTATAAATTAAAAGGTGAATCACACTCTGGTCAATTTAAAACTATTGCTTGAATTAAGAAAAATAAAACGACATTTTAGATATAAGTTGTGGCGATAACTTTTCTAACTAAATTCATATAGTTTTCATACTGTTTCTCCAAATAAGAAAGTAGTTAATTTTGTGTATCCATCCAGGGGTGCTGATACTTTTAAAAGGCACGGCACTTATCAAATAATAATAATAATTCTCATTGCCTCCATGTGTTTCTTTTAGACTCCCATGGGATGGATCTGTTTGCAGTCGCAGTTCATGAGTTTGGTCATGCCATCGGCCTGGTCCACACCTCAGCTATGGAATCCATCATGAGGCCGTACTACCAAGGTCCTGTGGGAGACCCGCTGAAATACGACCTGCCCTATGAGGATAAAGTCCGTGTCTGGCAGCTCTACGGTAAAAAGACACCTCCATTCTCTCTGTTTGTGTGTGTGGGTGTGTGTGAAAGGACACTATTGACTCCAGTGGGTGAGGTTATTGATTAATGAGAACATGGATGGAGTTAATTGGAACTCTTTATGGTATATGACCTTATCATACCATTCCCTGCTATGGAGAGGACCGCAATAGAGAGAATAATGATCATGAAGGGCTGCATGAAAGGTGGGAAAGACCGTTAAAGGACAAGGCTGCAAGAATGGATGGTTTCTTTTAAATGAGGGAAATTAAAGATAAACACAAGCAAGAACGACAAACATTGTTGCCTCAGATTGATTGCAAAAGATAGAAAATAAACAAAAGCCATCTGTCCTATTGTTGCCATTTTATTTATATGCAATGAATCGACCAGACCTTTCTTTATGTTTTAACAGCTGTTTTTTCTCTCTCTGGAATAATCGTCTGAAACATGCAGGTGTCAGAGACTCTGTGTCTCACACGAATCAGCCAGGCAGCCCGTCTCAAACCCCTGAGCCTCCCGTCCTCCTCGACCTTCCTGAAAACAGATCCACGCTCCTGTAAGTAAGAGAAACACCTAGGAAACATTGTATGATCTACACTAATGTCTTCAGCTTTCATGTGTTCCTATTATTCTCAACTCAAACAAATTTGATGAATCGGCGTAGGGGAACGTGTTGCAAGAGGTTCAGTTGAGCTTAGCCAAATAGCCAAGTTAAAATACATGCTCATCCTGGAATTTATTTTATTGTGATTGCATGTGATATAAACATCAGCAATGAAGAACATGAAATAACAAAATTACAAATGAAAAAACAAATCTGAAAAGTGTGGTGGGTAGCGTGGTGACCCATTTGGTAGCAGAAGAAGGTCCTGGGTTTCCATTTTATCATGGTTCAGATTGGCTTTCTTTTTGCTTCTTTTTTACTCTCTTTCATAAGGGTGTGAGAGAAATAAATAAGCTGCTATTTATTTATTTTTTTAATTTTTGTTTGTAAAATTAGTTGAACCCTTCAAATTCACATCTACAGTATGTCCACTACGGTTCCAACAAGATGCACTGAAGCTTTTGGTTATGAAAAAGACGAAAAGGTATTGCAAAAATACTTTTGTCTGACACTGACAATAGGGAACTCCTCCTCTAATTTTATGCAAGGAGTTTAAGATTGACTGAATCATGTCATTAAAATTGTCAGATTCAAAGATTACTCATCTCTTGAGCTGAAGGAAATATTAGCATGCTCAGGGCAATGTGCTTCCACATATGCATACATGGCGCATCACTGCTAATTTCACTTTTCAAATTTTGTGACCGTTTGGGCACTAACTCATAACTTAGCTTCTGGGCCAAATAATGAGTTAAGCCTTGAGAAGAGGGAACATTCCAGTAAAAATGGTCGGAAATGGCCCAATGAAGCATAAAATGATTGACGAAAATGTATTAAAGGAGATTAAACTAAAAGAAGTAGAGAATTTTAGACTTAAGCTTGAAGACTGGGCACATTTAGAGTCATTAGCGACCATCATACATCATCTGACTGGACGTGTTGTCTGAACAGAATGGCAGTAGACAGGAGTGATATGAAGCATTTAAAAGTCTTTAACTCTGACATTTTTTACATTATGCAAGAGTGCACTGTAAATGTATTAATAACTCAAATTTTTCCACAACCTCTATGTACTTTTTTTTTCATTTAATGTGAAAGACAAACATAAAGTGGTGCATAATTTTGAAGTAAAATAAGAATCACTTTTGGGTTTAAAGTTTTGAAAAGTGTTCTGTCCTTTTTACTTGATCACCCCTAAATAAAATCCAGTGATACCAAAAGTCAATTAAATTATTAAATAGAGCCCAACTGTGTATAATTTAAATACAGCTATTCTGATTCAGATGCTTACAGAAAGTTGGTGAACAAAGAATATCAGAACCACAGCAGAGCAGATAAAGTTCTGGAGACGTTTTGAAGAAGGTCAGATTATAAAACAATGCCACAAGCTTCCAATATCTCACTGGTGATCATTCAAACTGCCATTTAAAAGATGACAAGACACAAAGCCATATCTATCTGGTGGTGGCAGCATCATGCTGCTAGGAGTTGCTTTTCAGCAGAAAAGGGATGCAGAGATGGGTGAAGCTAAAACGGGCAAGAGTGGGTAGTAACCAGTTACATTTTCTCAATTACATTTATTAGAGTAACATTTAATACTCCTTGGAGTATTTTTTACTGCACCATACTTTTTTACTTTTGCCTGAGTAATATTATTATGAAGTATTGGCACTCTTATTTGAGTACAATCTCTAGCTATCTTCTCTAGTATAGCACCAGACATAAATATACACTTGCAGTTTATGTTTGAGTGAGACTTATTATCTCTATCTGTTGAGTCTGCTGTACCATTTGAAGGTCAATTGAATATATAGGAAATGATATATAGCCTCAGCTGAAGTACACTCGACGTTGAATGCACCAACTGTACCTACTGTAAGCACTGGTTTCAAAAGTTTAATGGGGCGAGTAATTTGAAATTGGAAATGTGTTTCTTCTGCCTTGATGTTATTTTATTGTGGGTTTTTTTTGTTGTTGTTTAAAGAGATGCTACAATCAGACTGTTATTCAGTCTATAGGCATAGGCATTTTAAGTACTTTTTTTTTTCTTTCCGCATGACATCTTTTCACCTTTTAGACATTGAAATTATGTCAAAGCGTGCGACCGTAAGCTGACAAAAGGTGTACTGAACGGTACCTCAGCACACTCGTAACTAAATTCATTGTCCTTCAGTTTTAGCTGTTGCCTGTTTTAAAAAGCAGAACGTGTCTCACGTTTTATCTCAGTGAAGGCTGTTTCCCTACTAATAAAATGCAGAGCCCTGTGTTTATGCATCACCATAAGACGACTATATGCTGCATGCAGACTTCCAATTTGGTAGCAGTGTGTTTGACCATATAAATTAAGCTGTGTACTTAACCACCTTTAGTAGCAGAAAGCTCACATAGATGTGTTTGGGGGGGAAAAAATTCTTCTTAAATAATTCACATGCAAATACTATTAAATGCATGTTTATATTCCTGTTACTGAATATTAGCATTGCCCTCCTCGAAATAACCTTGTTTATTGTTATTGACATGAAACACATTTATAATTCAAGTAAACAATGCATTAACCTTCAATTTTCCATACTGCTAAGCAAAAAAAACAACAAAAAAAACAATGCTTAAATATTCTTAACTGCATATCTAGTGTTGTTCTTAACTGCATATCAATGGTTATGAATCTAAATATATTTTACTATATATTATCAAATGTGGAGAGGAAAACCCATCGGCATGTACTAAGATTGGGATCATTGTTTAAGGTGGACGATGAAAGAAACAGTAACTCCCAAAGTTTGTCAAGACAAGCTGGTTTTAGTAACTAGTTCTAAGTCACTGTAGTAGATTTAGGATTATATTTATTAGTGATACATTTGGTAATAGAAAAAGCAAAATGTTGGGTTTGTATTTAAGACCAAACAAGATCTTTTACACCTTAAATAAGTTTTGAACTCTGAAACAGCTATAAAAGAACCAAATATGCTGAATCCTGCTTCAAATCCAGCTGAACATCTGTGAGGAGAGTTGAAACCTACACCTGTGAGAAAGAAGCCAATAAATTTTAGATGGCTGCTGCAGTTTGTTCAAAGAGACGGTCAAAGCTACGAACTGAGAAATCTCATAAAGGGTTTAAAAGGCATTAGCAGAGACTGTCTTTATGTGTGCAACAAAATGATGGCTTTGGACGAGCTCCAGCAGTCTGTCTTTTATTTGTTCATTCTGACTCTCCTTCATTCGTTTTCATTTTTCTCCTCTACTCTGTCTTCATTTCTCTTTTCTTTTTTCTGTTTTAAACCATTTTCCTTTTCCTTCGATCTTAGATCCTCCCTCTCTCTCTTCCCACTGAACATTTTCATGTTTTGCCTTCTTCCTTTTGTCTGTCATAATCTCTTCCTCTCCATCACAGTCATTCCCTTTCTCTTTCCATCAACATCTGTATTCTTCTCTTTCATCTTCTTTTTCCTTCCTCTTCTCGTCTTCTCCTTTCCCCGCCCTTTTTTCCCTGTATTCTTTCTTACTTTTGTCTTTCCTTTTTACCTACTTTGATTATTTCATTTATTCTTCCCTCAACTCATCCCTTATTTCTGACCTTTTTTAAATCCTTTCCTGCTTTCTGCCTTCTTTATTTCATTCCTTTGTTTTTTTCCATCCTTCATTCTTTCCTCCTTTCCCTCTTCCTTCCTTGCCTCCTTCAGCTGAAGGAAAAATATACACAAATTTAAAAACCTTTGAACACGACACTGTTTGTTTCCTTCTTCTTTTCTTTTTTTCATAAGCCACATTCATTTTGTTCTTATTTAAAACTATAATATGAGTGTCTCCTCTCCTCTGCAAGCCCAAGAGTTAATTATTCATCTGGTCTATCACTGTAGTTTTTGTTAATTAATGAACCTTGAGAGGGCAAGTTCTTTGTCGTTTTGTGATCCATTATAATTTTGTATTATTAAGGTGTGTATTTAAACACGCTTGCAGTGCAGCCTTGGTTCCTCCGAGAATATTCAGACTGATAGAGTATCTGACACATTCATGCTAAACAAAAAAAAATTTAAATTTAATTCTGGTGATAATATAAAGACCATCAGACTCGCAGAGAAGCAGCTGAGGTACTGATGGCTTTATCATTAGCAGACCGATGCCTCAGTGCTCCGAATCACTTACTAATAGAAGAACATGTTGCAGCTACTGCCTAATTGTTTAGCCCATTCAACTGAAAGAAACACATCCAGTGCAGTTTTACCTTTTTTTAGCCTATGTATTAAAATGGCATTTAACTGATTGAGTAAAACAACTTTAGGTCTTCTAACCCTGTCACACAGATGCACACCTGTTTTTCTTTTGTTTGAAGATACACAGCTTTCAGTAGATAATGTTCTATTTCTGCACTCCTGATACTGAAAATGTGTAATTTAACCTCCAGTCAAGCCAGACAGCCACAGATTCCTTTGGACATGATTTAAAATAACAATAGGGACCGAGCATCTCAACCCAAACATGCAATATATATATATATATATATATATATATATATATATATATATATATATATATATATATATATATATATATACTGTAAATATGCACCACAGTTATCTACGTTCAACACCAATGTTGCAGCAGCGACCCGATAATTACAATGTGCAGCATTATGCAAACACCCTGTTGACATCGTTTGAAGTGGCAGGTCCACCAGGGGAGGTCGTGTGATTTTCTTATTAATTCAGATATAATTAATACAGCTTTCAGATCAGGGAGCTTCCTCAGTGTGAAAAGATTGTTGAATTTTGAGCCCTAGATGATCAAATGATTAGACAAAATGATATGGGTTACACCTCTGCAAAAATAAATACCAACATTCTTATGTAGTTGCACATTATAGTTTTACGCCTTTCATCCTATTACATATTACATACAGACTGTATGTAACAAAGGCATAATAACACACATTCATGACAGAATTCTGATCATGTTTATCATTATTAAGAAAATACACAAAATTCATAAGTGTGAGCTCATGTAAAAGGCATTTTATATGTGACAACATACATTGCAAGATAGGTACAGTGATGATGACTTTACGCTAAGCGAGCGTAGAGATATGTATAGTTGCTGATGTGACATTCATACAATATTATAGAAGATAATCATGTATAAATTAGAAAACTACTTGGAAGAGTTTAAAGCTCCATGTTCAAGAGCAACGTCTTAACAAGCAAAGTAGTCTCAGCCCACCATAAAATTGATGATTATATAAAAATGACAAATTAGTGTAAATAAGAAATGTCCTCTCCGCTTTTCTTCACCCAACAACAGGATCGTCTGTGTTTTTTCAGGGTTTGTTTTGTTTTCTTGTTGCTGTTCTGTAATTGCCATTGTCAAGTGGTTGTTTACAGCCTCACTCTTTTCCCAGTTTGTGTCCCCATTTCATACCAACACATTGCCATTTCATCCCAACCTGCTTCCATTTCATACCTTGGTTCTCGTTTATATCTGCTTGGTTCTTGTGTTCGATATTTTAAGGAATTGTGACAATAAATGATGATAAAACCCTCAAATCTCAAATAAAAATTGAAACATTTGTAGGTTATCGAAGGTTTTCAGTTGCACTTTATTGTGACTCTGATCCTTATTTGGACTGGATCAAATTGAGAAAATATCAATTATGATATCTGTTTTAAACTAAAGAAACTGATAGAGATCCTTCCTAGTGTATGTTTATCAGATTTCCATAACTAGATTTCCTTTTTTTAAAAAAAGGCTTTAAGTAGATCAAAGAAAATTACTTTGAATCATCTCCTATCAAACTGGGTATGAGCTGTCCCATGGGTGCAAATTATTTGTGGCCGGCATGGCAGAAAACTCTGTTTTCATTCCTTGCGCTCTTCAAATACTGTTTTGCTCTTTCAACTTCTTACTCTTAAAATTGCTCTGTCTTCGTCAGACTGGCACAAGATGCTCCAGACAGGTGCACCAGTCACTTTGATGCTGTAGCCCAAATCCGAGGAGAGGCTTTCTTCTTTAAAGGTAATTAAAATGGGGGTAGGTTGGGTTTTTCTTTAATATTGTTATGATCAATTTTTTTTATAAATATAGCAGATGGAATATACTGTATTTATCTGGTGCAAAATGATATAAAATAAATTAATTTACAGATGAATTGGTTCAGTGTGGTAAGTAATATCAGGTGAAGATGATCAGCCAACCCATGTATTGTCCTTATAATGTAGCTCATATATGCTGTATTTAATAGATGTTGAAGTGTAATATCCAGAAAAGGTTGGTGCTGGGATGTCAACTGGAAGAAAAGTGGATTAAGCTTCTGTTATTGCACATAAGAGAAGAATCCTGTGATATATACAAGTCATATAAGAGAAATGGAAAATGATAAAAAGGATGACACCTGAGGAGCACAGTGTACCGTTGCTTTATTTTTCATGCTTTACCATTCTAAATATTTTTGTTGTTGCAGTGTAATAAAGGAGATGCATGCATACAAGTGCATGTTTGCTCCAGATTCTTCTTAAGATAACGACAAGAATAACGAAGGTACAAAGACTAAATCCTGCGAGCCACCCGGAGATGGATTATAATACGAGTGGCCTATCAGGGAGTGTAATGAAAGTTGCTTAAGCTAGAGTCAAGACAGGAAACTCAAACCTGCTTCCTATAAATTATGTTTTCATACAAAGTGTAGGCTATGAACTTTTAATTCTCACTGGTAGGTAGAACAGTATCCACAAACAAGAGACCAATGCAGACAGCGGCAGGTGACAGTTTCCGGATCGAGGGGCAACAAGAGAAGGGGTAAAAAGCAAGAATTTATTTACAAAGACTGGAACAAGGCTAACAGAGACGCTGAGTCACTGCGCTGGCACGACGTGGTAGAAAGAGACCCACAAGACCAGGGCTGATTGGATCGGACTTGCAGGTGAAGCCAATCACTCACACACCAGGATGGTGTCTGAAAATTAAGCAGAAGGGGGAAAAGAGAGAGAGAGAACAATTTCCCCAGCCATGGGAGCAAGAAACTGGCAGGCATGACTGTAGACCCTTTCCAGCAAATGCCTTCTGGCACAAAGTACTGGGGTTACAGCAATAAAAATCACTAAGGGGAAGGTTGGGGGATCTTTTGGGATGAGACCATCATTCTTCTGGGCTATAACTCTTCCAATTCACCAAGTATTCAAGACTGTGTTCAGAAGCTCTGCTGTCTGCCTATGACATTGGGTGATGAGAGAGAGAGAGAGAGGACACAGGAGACTGAAAGAGACCAATTTGAATTGAGACTCATTATTAAAGGAGGAATGATTGCAATGAAAAAAGGCAACTTACGGCAGAAGACTCGTCTCTAATTAGTAGAAGAGAAATGGAAAAGTAGAAAGTGCTAATTTTTTTATTTAACTTTAACAAGTATTTTGATGTCACTCAGCCTTTTAATAGGAAACTGATTAAGTTTATTGTAAAAAAAAGTTCAACCGTTGAACTCTTCCACATTTTATGTGGTGTCGCCATGAACATTGATATATTTTGTTAAGATTTCATATGATAGATCAATACACAACAGATTTGCCCAAAGTTGAAGTAAAATTATGTTTTACTCGTAAAAATTGTATAAGTGTGACATACCTCTGTATCCCACCCCTTCATTTCCACGGACAACTCTAAATAAAATGCAGCACAAACCAGCTATGAAGAGTCACCTAGTTGGTATATAGTGTGTGTACACTGTCTAATATATTCTCAATTTACAATACAAGTTGTGGAAAAGTATAAGCAGGGTTAGGTTGTAAAACAATGTTTCAAGCTTCTCACAAAGCACATTCAGTTTGTCATTTTGAAAATGGAAAGAGAATCCCATGACTGCAAATCTACAATCTACCTGTACCGACGGGCTGGGCAGGGAGGGCATTAATCAGAGAAGTAGCCAAGAGACCCAGGGTATCTCTTGAAGAGCTGTAGAGATTCACAGTTCAGCCGGGAGAATATCAGTCTTGCACTGCATAAATCTGACCTTTATGGAAGAATGCCAATGAGGAAATCACCGTTCAAAGAAGGTCATAAGAAGAATTTGAATTTTGCCACAAGTGATCTACAGATGGAAGAAAGTGCTTTTGCTATTTGCAACATATGTTTTTCAATAAATTATCAGCAAATTTATGTTGGTCTGTCACAAAAAAAATCCCAGTGCAGTACAACAATGCAAATAGAAATGTGTTGGTTTTCTTTGTCTAGAGCATTGTGTGGATGTTCTGTGCTGCACAGAGCTCCTTGAACATGACTGTAACATCCTGCAGGGTAGGATTGGTCCTCCTCTTTAGTTTGACTCGGTTAGCCTGAGGATATGATCATGCAACCCCACGAGGAGGTACAAAAATACCTAAATACTCTGATCTTTGTGAGACAGGAACCACTGTTTTACTAAGAGGTCATCAGTTTTTTTTGCTTGTGAAACATTATAGCCAGAACTGCACAATTTACCCCCTGTCAGTGCGGTATTAATAAAGAAAAAGATGACACGTTTAAGCCACTATTTGCTTTGTATTTGTATATTACAAACATATCACTTGCCAAAGTACAATTCACTATGTGCTGACTAATTATTCAACCTTATACCATGTTAAAACCTTACATCTCATTTCGAATATATCAATAATTACAACAGTCAACTTTTACACACAAGCTGATAAAGTTATGGTTTTTGTAAATCTTTCATTTTCATGTAGCCGTTTTATCTCTTAAACTAAATCTTTAATCCTTTCATCCACAAATCTTTAATTCTGTACTTTATTTGACTTATTCGGTGGCCATCCTGTCCAGTCACCATTCAGTACTGAAAGACAGGACATTTGGTTATGTGCTTTGTCAACCTGATTGAATTAATTTTATCTTATTTAGTCTTTTTCCCTGCTGAGGTCTTGACTCTACTTTAGCATAAAGTTTAGTTTGATAAAAAAAGGGGAAGGGGGAGGCATTTGAAGGGGGCAGTTGTATTTGTATTTCCTTTCTTTCCTCCTATACCTTGAGTTTTTATTTAAGCCATTCGTCTTGATTACATAGCACCACAAACTGAGCCAGGAGAATGTATTCTGAATTGCAGCTCCTTATAAACCACTCTCGGATGTTGTGATTGGTCTATTTTCTATCAAGATGAAAGAAGGCAACATCCATCTGCTGTCCAGTGTCACAATTTCGAAAAAAAAAAAATGTGCTTGTCTCCTTGTCTTGAAGATGTTTGAAAAGGTTAAAGGTTTACCTCCTCAGGCTTTTGTTGGATTGTACCAGAAGGAAACGTATAGTGGCAGTGTGGAGGAATAAAAAAAAGGAGCATGGAGAAGATGGAAAAAAAAAAACACTAGATCTGACATGATGGAGTGAACTAAGTGCCCCCCAGGGAGATTGATGGGTGTTACTCCCAGGGATTGGCTAATACACCATTAGGGTGTTGTAAATAAAAATACCTAAGAAGCAGAAGCAAAAGGAAGCAGGGCGTGAGTCAAGTAAAAATATTTCCATGACAAACTAGGAAGAGCTCTGGAATTCCAAGAACAATGTTAGAATGGGACAAGAAAAGGATTCAACTCCACAAATCCAAATGACAACAATTGAAAACAGGATGGCAAAAGCTGAAACAGTGATTGAGTAAGGGATTTCTGGATTCACAGCAGGTGTGCTAATAGCAAAGCTAATGAATGAATGGTCAAAATCGCTCCATTTGATGCATTTCCTCATAAATTCAGTTAATTATTTTGCCACTTGGCGGAGTTCAGAAAATGCATTCGTTAGATCATAAAGTATGGGGGGAAAAATCTTAGATGGTGACATGATGGCAACAGTAACACATCTTGCCCTGACACACCAGAAAAATTTATCCAAATACACATGCTGTGTACGAAGTGGGCGTACTTTGAATGTTGTCACACTTAATTCAAATAAGTGACAGGACTTTTGCTCCTTCGTTTCTTGACATTTAAATCTAGTAAAATTCCCTGTTTAGACACAGAAGTGGTAAAACAAACAGTGAGACAGCAGCTTCAATCAGACTCCAAGCCTCACCTGTCTTGAACACGTTATGAACAAATTCTGCCATCTAAAAAAGGTTACTACATTAAACAGTATTTTCTGCCAAAGTATAAACGTAATCTTTCCACGTAATTGTTAGGTTCTTCAAGTTGTTTTTATCCATTGCGAATTGTATTTGTTGCTGGAACACCTTACTTTTTTTTTTTTTATGAAAACAGCCGTAAGAAATAAAGTGCAGCCAGCACTCCATTTGGCAACATTTCACCAAAATAAACTTGCCTTTTCTTTTAACAACCTTGTTTGGAGAAGCTATAAGCCAGTCTCTTCTGGTTCCTGTAGGGAAGTACTTTTGGAGGCTAACAAGGGAAAAGCACCTGGTGTCTCTCCATCCTGCTCACATTCATCGCTTCTGGAGAGGGCTTCCTCCCAATTTGGACAGCGTGGATGCTGTTTATGAGAGGCCAGGGGACCACAAAATAGTATTCTTCAAAGGTGAGTATTTACTCCTGATTCAAAGTTGCTTTTATTTTGATTTGCCTGTCTACAAGAAAAAAACAACAACATTTGTATAGCTTTGTGAATTCTTTCTTTTGTTGTAATGTTCGTGCTGAATCCTCAGGTCAAAAGTATTGGGTATTCAAAGACAATAACGTTGAGGAGGGTTACCCACGTCCAATTAGTGACTTTGGCCTTCCTGTGGAAGCAGTGGATGCAGCGTTTGTTTGGTTACACAACGACAAAACCTACTTCTTCAAAGATAACTACTACTGGCGCTATGACGACCACCTGCGACACATGGACCTTGGTTTCCCCAAAGACAGCACGCTTTGGAAGGGGCTGCCGCTCCAGCTCGACGATGCCATGAGGTGGTCTGATGGTGAGAAGCCACAAACATCCGCACTTCATTATTTTATTCTTTTACATTAGCTAAAAGAGGGTAACCTATAATATTCTGCATGCTACGCAAACCTGTTCAATGAAGCAGAATATTATTGAAAGGTATTTTCAGACTGATGTTTTCAAGCTTTTATTTATGTTAATTATGGTGATTTTTTTTTTGTTTACCACTAATGATAGAATAATATTAAGAATAATACACCAGATGGATGCAAAGACCATCTTTAATTTATGAGTTTGATGAAGAGTATTTTTTATACCTGAGGTTATTTTCAAAATCTGACAAACAAACCTCATCTGAACGCTGTTATGATTTACAGAAATGACAATAACAAAGACATGCCACTTAGTAACAATAAGAACCTGCATCCAAGATTTTCTGACCTGTGCTCCACCTTTTCAATTGAAATTAACTTAAATTGCGATTTGAGCCTGATATATACGAACATACAGAAAAGAACTGAATAACACCCTTCATTTCTGATACTTTGTTTTATTATAAAATGTAAGATGTGTTTTTTTAACTTTCATTTCTGAAAAGGTTATTTTAGCCGCTGGTGCATGTGCCAATCATTTTTCAATTTCAAAAGGAATCCAACCATTTTGCCATATATGTATTACTTTTTGATAGCACATCATTTAGTCTCTGATTGAATTTTTTTTTCCATATTTTACAAACTGAGTGTTGGTAACTGGGATGTTTGTCCCTTATGAGCACAGGTTGTTTCCCATTACTTAATGCCCTACGACTAAAGTCTTCTGCTATAATTAACTTTTGGGAAATGTTTGTTGGAAAAAGGTTTATTTGCTGTTTCGCATGATTAAACTATATATTTTTTGACTTTGTTTTTATTCCAATAGTATGATGAGTATTTTTAAGATTTACCAAGTTATGGTAGAGTTTCAATATTTGTTTTTCATTTGCGATTGGTGTTTCCCAATCCAATACTATGACATAGAATTTGCCCTCTTACAGATTTATTCAGGTTTTTGCCATATTTACTTGTTTTGGATTGTCAAACACTTGTTAATATTAGACAAAGATAACCTAAGTAAATATAAAATACAGCTTTTATTAAGGAAAACATATTCAAACAAACCTGGTCCAATGGTTCTTTGTTTCTTAGTTTTACAGGACTGTCAGTAATTAGGACTGAATATTGCTTGTGAAATTATACCAAAAAAAATGTGGGCAATCAGAGTTAATTCATAATTTAACAATGGGTGCAATTATATTTCACGCAGAGCCAGGTTAAGTTGGACAGCCTTTTCCCCCCTAAAAATCGAAGCCATCGTTTAAAAGCTACTCTTTTTATTTAATTTGATCATCTTTGTCTCATATGTGTGACAAACAAAAACAGAAAATCTGTAAATGCAAATACTAAAAATGCTTTTTCAAAGCACAGCAGGACCTAATGAGTTTTAAATATTGCGTCCCAACAAGTAAAAGACATTGAACTTGCTTTGTAACATGATAGAAATCGTAATACTCTGCTCACTCTTTAGTTGGGAAAACTTTGCAGGAAGTCTAATAGAAATTCAAATTTCCATTCGGAACTCTGTTTAAACAGCTCAATGTGGCTCAGAAAGAACCCCGTAAAAAACTATGGATGAAATAAAAGGAAGCTTAATGAGGAGTCAGAAACAACACATTTTATTACAAAACAGGATATTAAATGTGGTAGAGATTTTGGCTCCAGTTTCCTGGCAGATCAGTTCTTTAATAGTACATCCAGACCCCGCTGATTCCTTAACATTTTTAGAGTTTTTGAAAGCCAGGTGGTCAATTTCTATTCCCAGCATTGTTCCGTGTTATTTTATTTATGAGTGCATTCTTGCACAAACAGCAGTTATTGTACACGTTCTTGGAAAAGAAGATGTGGCCAAGTGCTCCACAACAGAAGCTATAAAGCACGCTGCGGTCTTGGAAAATAAAATATCTGGACTATAAACCTTTTAGAAACTAGCTGCTGAAGTTTAAAGACTGAAAACTTTTTTTCAATTACACTTGGTCAATGTAGCACAAGAGCTTTGGCCTTTCCACCATAAACACAGTAAAAATCTCTGTCAGGTGTCATGAATCCACTAGGTGCCACTGTGAACTTAGTGGTCCCACAGGGAGCACAGATGTTAAAAAAATAATCTAAAATGGGGTGACAGGTTCTCCAATCTAATCAAAAGGGTGAGACAGGAAACATTTCTCCAGCCCTAACCTCTGCACACGGTTGAGTCCATCATGATCCACTCCTCCAGATCTATCTTCTGCTGCAACAACAAGGAATAAAGCAAAGCTTGTTTCAGAATGTTTGGATGCCACCGAAGCAGGACAAAAGGCTATAAAAGTAACAGTTGATTTTGCTTGGCGGCTGCCCACTTGTTTCACTTCAGTTCAGTCCCTCAAACTCTTTAGCCCTTCCATCACAATCACAGTTTGCACCCACACAGGCAAACATCAGCAGAAACACCCCGTTTCTACATTGTGCTGATTAAGCTTAGGTATGGAAATTAGAGGTTCTGTGATTTATATATATATCCACAAGTCTGTGCTTTTACACATTGTGTTTGAAGCATTGCTATGAAAATTCATACTTTTAATTTCAGCCCTCATTTGTCCAATTGAATATCATTGTAATTGCACTGAGATGTTTATTCTGGCTGGAAATGGCATTCATGCTGCTAAGGTATGCAGGTTAATAATTTCTACTTACATAATGAGACATGACTTTCTTTTTCTACATTTTAATTTTTTTATTTACAAAGGTGAGACAATTAAAAATTCTCACTTAAAATCTCAACTTTGGAAGAACCAGCAGTAAAAGAAAATACTACTAACATTATAAATTATAAAGACAGAGAGAAAATCAGAAAGCACCACTTCTATCCAAATGAGAAGAAGATACATGGATCATTTGCAGTGAATTATTAAAGGTAGTCATTGGGACGTAGGTCTGAAGCTTTAACTCAGTGGTTCTTAACCTGGGTTCAATCAAACCCCAGGGGTTCGGTGAGTCAGTCTCAGGGGTTCAGTGGAGCCTCAGCCACGGAGATAAAGACACACTTGTGTAAAGTCGTGATGACGCCTCGCTTTGCCATCACTTGCTGCAGAGGATCACGTTACATTGCTTAGCCAATCAGAGGGTCACGTTACATTGCTTAGCCAATCAGAGCTGAGGAGGAGCCCTGATTGAGGGAGCTCCAACAAGCATGGATTTGAACTTGTGTCTTTAATTACTTCAGCAAAGTTCACAGTTTTTACCAAATTCTGTAGCCTTTGGTGTTCTTCTAATTCTGCTCCTTAGTCGCATCTTTTCGAGTTGCTACTGCCTCTAGTGGCAGAATACCGGAAAGTCTTTATTATTTAGTATTAATTTTTCATTCTCTTAAGAATGTAGAGCTAATTAAATGATCTAAACAAGTCCTTAAAGTGGTTCCAGTTTCTCTCAATGGCCAACCTGTTGAAACTGTGGCAAATTTTAAATACCTTGGGTCATTCCTGGACAGTCAGCTCCACTTTGCTGAAAACACTGACTATATTGTGAAAAACTGTTCTCAGAGACTCTACCTTTTAAGACGACTTAGTGACCTTGGGGTGACCCAACTAGACTCTAGTTGTGTCATCCTTATGTCTTGAATTTGGGAAAAAAAAATAATTTGATGGGTTTTGTACCTCAAAAAAGGTTAAGAACCACTGTTTTAACATGTTTTTGACAGTCATTCCAGTCATTTAGGGCAACAAACTGAAATAATGAACGACCAATGGTGGTGCAGACCTTTGGAATGGTTCTGGTGATAAAATTACTGGAGCATAAATGTCTGCATTTTTTTTGGAAATTAAAAAAAAAAAACATGCAAAGGTAAAGCAGAGTTTTGACAATGTTTGCCTTGTAAACTAATTGGTACCAACCTGCAAGAATATAGAGATGATCCTGTTACAAAACGGACTGCAGTGACATTCAGTTTATGCAGAAGGTTTTTGGAGGCATTCCTGTAGATAACGTCAACATAACCTAGAACGAGAAAGGTTGTCATTTTGATGTTACTAGACAGAAAATTGATTGCAGTTACTATTTGTAATGTGTGAAGACTTAAACCTCAGTACAATCTCTCAGACAATTTTATTTCAACAGAACCACAGAATACAGAAATGTTACTTAGATAGTTTTTATATTTTTCTTTGGCTTTCTGTCACAGGTCAAACCTTTACAGAAAGATTTATTTCTAGTCATCTCAGTTTTAAAATAAAGGTTTGTGAACACAGTTGTGCTGTTTCAGATCTCATCCCAGATATCTCTGTTCCTTTTTGTTCCTTGTCACTGCTTGTAAGTTTCGTTACCTTGCAAAAAGGAAGGGACAGTTTTTCTTGCACATTTGTCAGAATTCAGTTTCGTTAAAGAGCAAAAATCAAGAGAGATGGTTAAGAATTTTTCTCTCTTTTTCTTTCTTCTTTTTTTGCAGTGTTGATTTTCCCATTAATTAATCCCCAAAGAAGAACCTTGTCGTATTTGACAGGTAGATCTGGCTTTGGCTGGTAGAGCAAAGAAAAAGGGCTACAGCAAGAAGAAAGCTTGAAATGATGAACAGAAATTTGTGCATTGGCCTTTAAAGTCAAAATAAATCTGGAGCAAAATTTTAAAAAATTACGAATGTCGAGTAATTCTACTAAATTAACACTCTTAAAACCTATTAATACAAATGTTGCCCTTACATGTGTCCTTTATATATATATTCTGCATGCTAAACACTGTGATCTTAGCTTTCTTTGTTGATAGATGGCTATTGGACAAGGTCAAAATGCATTTTTAACAATAGGCTGACTGATTTTAAACTAATTTGCTGTCAGATCAACACACCACACAAATTGCTTAAATTCATTGCCCATTATTTTGACAAGGAACTAAGTGCTTCACCGAGACACACTGTGAATTTGAGAATAACGTTAAAATTGTGCAGTGGCTCCATTTGTGAACGTCTGATTATCCTTTTGGCGATCCAAACCCTTGGTTGTTATTGTGCTGATGAAAAGTTTTCTCCGTCTTTGAATCAGCATAAAAAGCGGTGAATTCATCAGACCTGGGATTTATGTAATCTTTGAAGAAACGTAAAAGTGATTTTGGTTTATGTGATAAGTGGTTCTCTGAAACAGGGATTTATGTCTCCAAGATTGAGCCTCCAAACATTTCTCTCTACCTTGTTGATGTGTTTTGATGTATTTCCAACCCAAACATTTATGGTTGCGTACAACATTGATTCAGGATGCTGCGCCGGCTGATTGATCTAATTGCACAGAGCAATTATGATCTAAAGAGTGTTGTTGATTAAAAATGCACCTCTCAATTCATACAACTAAGTTATATTGATCTTTTTTTTAAAAAAAAAACATCTGTGTCTATCCGTGTATAACAGCAGTGTCTGATGTATTTAGAGCCTAAACTAAACTTTATGGCAAAAACAGGCATGTTTTTGTCCACTTCTGGCTCGGATACAGCTCTTGTCTGGTTCAGGACAAGCCTGTGTACTGATAAATCTCTAGAGATTCATGGATCTATTATTATTAATTTGTAATTTTAAACAAAGCTGCAGTTTGTGTTTTTGATTATCAAAAACCTCAGCAGGTCTTCATGTTGCAACTCCGCAACAATTTTTGTTGAGCTATTGGGTTGACAAATTCTCTCTCCTGTCTTCAGGAACTCCGCAGCTCCTACAGAGTTGCCATGGTTCTCTCGGCTGCTGCTCTGATTAATCTCTCTTTGCCCAGCCTGTCGGTTAAGGTCGACCACCCTGTTTTGATAGGTCTGGTGTTGTACCATGCTGCCTTTTTGGATGATGAACAGTCGCTGTACAAATCAATCCTGCTTCAGCGTTCTCCAGAAGTAAAGCCCCGAGCTTTCTGCTGTGCTCTTTGGTCTTCTTCTTTCTGTTTGTTCTCTGATGTTCTCTATCAAACTTCTGAGGCCTTCACAGAAAAGCAGGATGTATATTGAGATGAAATCACGCACAGATGGACTCTATTTACTAGCTAGGTCACTTCTGAAGGCAACTGGTTGCACTGGATTTAATTTACCATTTTCAGAACACGGGATGTTGAATAATAAAGTTAAGGATAGTTTCTTTCTGAGTGAGTATTCAGTATGTTATAATAACTGATGCAATTACAGATTTGTAAAGAAAATCTTTGGATTCTTAAATGATTAAAACCAGCAAAAGATACTGTTTCAATCATTATTGAAATCGTTTTATTTTTGTTCCAACTTGTTTCACCTACTTTTCTAGATTTGTCAAACTTCCCAGCTGTGTGGTCTCTTAATATTTTTTGGTGTATGAATACTCACTCAGCCTGCAGCCTATACTTTTACAGCTTGTAGTTGGTCTCAGTCAACACTCCATTGTTTTCAGCACTTATCTGCTGTCACCAAGCTCCAGAGCGTAAAAAAAAAAAAAAATTCATTGTGGCATCACAGGTGCTCCCTTTCTGTTTGCGTACAATTAATCACCTTCCTCAAAATGATTATTTTCTGTGAAGTTTCCCAAAAACATATCGCAGAGGGAGCCTCAGAGCCAGATGGATGACAGACGTTTTGTTTACTTCTAAATACCACAAATTGCCTCATAGTTTACTGACAAAGTGCTTGACAGTTGTTCAGAAAGGTCATCACCAATCACCGATGGCCCCTTTCGAACATAATTCAGCCTTTTGTGATCTTTTCTGCGCCGAGGCACACATGGTTCGCAGATTTTTCTCTCTGCAGGGACTGTAGCATTTGCATTTTCCATTTAATAAAAAGCAACACATGCTAAGTCAAGTGAGGCATAAAGATAGTTATTGAAGTCATTTTCACAAAAAGCTGAATATTAATCAAAAATAGCTTTCACATCTCTTATTTTCCTTTTTGCAACTGTTCCAAAAAACTCCCACATAACACTTTTAATTTTTTAATTTTTTTTTTTAGCATTTGAAATTGGCAAAACATTTACAGAGGTCCCTGCTGATTCACCTCCAGGATACTTTACTTCAACCAAATGAGCATATGTGTTGTGTGAGCTGTTGGCAGGTATGATGTCTCCTTCACCTCCCTATAACCTTCATCCCATCATCCCTTAATACTCATCTTGTTTCTCATCAAGTACCAGGTTTTAAAGGAGCACGTAAGGCGATGTGTGTGTTACCGGAGTTCATTATTCCAGGCAAGGCCAGTAATGTTTACAGGATGCAAATCCGTATTTCTTCATTAATCTTTGATATAATATCATAATGTACAGAAAAAGGAAAATGCTTAGCCTATGTGGTAGCATTGGAATGAATACAAACATTGGAATGAATTGAATTGATTTTGGATCGAATTGGACTCGGTGCAGTTAGAAATGAATGGGACCTGTTTGGATGACATTTTCTTATTAATAGATTAATTCAAATTAAATTTATTGTAATGATAGATAAGACTTGTGACCCTAACTGATGCGTATGCAGGCATTACTAGTCATTTTAACATAAATAATAAAAATTCTATTGTTTGTTTGTTTTTTAAGTAGTACTTTTTCCAACTGTATTGTTGACAGAATTAACATCCTTTTATTATTTATTTATAAAATGTATTTGATAGGGACAGACACACATCGACATAGACAAACTGAATGAAACAGCAGTCCCATGTTTGCATCATGGTGCAATAGCAACAGCTAATTTGCAGCACTTGTCCCTAGTTGGGCTTTTTAAAAAGTAACTCTAAAAATTGAAGTGATAATCATTTAAAATAACATAATGTATGCAAACAGAAAAATGTAAAACATCAAAAATTATATATATTATATTTATTTAGTTTGATTCCTAGAGGGAACGTCAAGATGCTAACGTTGCTAATTCTTGACCCAAGGAGGTGGTCGTGATCCCAACTTTCTGTTCCACTGAACCAGCGGGTTGGAGTCTTAAGATATTTCTATAAAACATTGTTCATGTGCAGATTGAGTTATTTTTTGGAGAAAGATGTGACTGAAAAGATGTGATCCATTTGATTTTATTGTTCAAAGACAACCTCAAGCTGCCTTTTTTGACTTTTAAGCTTGTATCTATATCTGTTTTACGCTGCTCTTATGCCAACCTTTTGCTCTACAACTGATGGAGATAATCCCACATAATTCTTATATTATATTTAGACTCCAGGAAAACAAAAAGTCACTGATCGCTTGAAAGCGGTGGCAGATAAAGGACGCAGTTCTGCTTTCACGGTTTTGTCAAGAGATATAAAAGAAAAGTTCATTTAATTGTGCTAATCTAAAATTTAGAAACTCCAGGACACGTGGACTTGGAGGTTCTTCACAATGCCATTTTAATGGCTAAAATATTTCTAGGTTTAAAATGCCATCACATCAGGAAGTGACAGTGCTCAGATGTGGCTTTGAATCAACTGCTGTGATAATAAAGTTGATGCACTTCATAAAACATCCCCTCTCTGAAGCATTACCATATTGAAACTTTAAAAAGCTTGCATTAAATTTATGCCACCACACATCAAGGAAAGACACCCCGAGGTGTATGCAGGCAACGAACCTAAAACAGCCATCGGAGAACAAATAAAAAAGTTTAAGGACCTAATAAACAGGGAGTGAAATAGGGTCTTTGCCTGAAAGTGTAGTAAAGATGGGTGCTGCGATATGAGATATGAATATGTATAAACTTTATAGATGTGCAGCTTAAAATGTATTGATTTAATCATATACATCTGATCATTTGGTGAGAGAAAATGCCTCCCTAAAAAGTGTCACATCATCACGGTTGTGACATTTTCTTCATCCCTCAGATGCTGGAGAAAGGTTACCTGTTATTACCAGGGACTTACGATAGGTCAAATTTTCAAGTGCTTGCATAGTTGCAGAAACACTTGCATGACAGAGAACACCGAGCAGAATATGTAAATTACAAAAAAATAAAAAACCCACAATGTAACCAGGTGACCCACTGCAGGTGTGCCTGGTGTGTTTCTCCTAGGGACACTCATGTCTGTATTTCTCTTGTTTCTATCGGTGCTGGTGATGCTTTTCAGCTGCAAACCTGGCGCTCTAAGTGTTCTTTTAGACATTAGCCATTGATTCAAGATATGTGTGATTCATAATAGTGCGTGTAAAGCTTTTTTGGGGGGGAAATGATGTCTGCTATAGAACTTTAACTGCTGGAAACATTATTATATTACGTTTTTTGTCTGATTTAGTAGTTTGATATGCAGCCAACAGAAGTCTCTCTCTCCCTTCTAAGAGAACTGCACAATGTGGGGGGACCCAAGTTTGAATGCTGGCTGCATAGTCTTTCAGCTTTACTGAAGGGAGCTCTTTATTCTTTTAGATCATTAGACTTTACAAAATGAGCTATTTCATAAAAGGTTCTCAGGAAACTTTTCAAAGTCACAATCACCCTTTGTTTCCTGATTGTCTTCCACCATCATCCACTGTACTAAAAGTTAAAAATGTTACTTTGCTTCAAATTAGCTGCTTCAAATGACTGGATTACCTTTAAATCTATGTCATCAAGCTCAACAGGAGTCTTTCAGTGGACAATAGTTTGTATTCTATTAAACATGCTGGAAAGTGAACCACAAAGCTCTGACATGGGGTTCCTACACCCTCAGGGAAAGTAAAGAATTGTAATGGAAGAAAGAGGAAAAAAAGTGAATTTTTATCACCGTCTAAAAGGTTGTGTCCCTCCGTCTGTTCCATTGATATATATCACTAGATAGGGAAGTGGCTATTAGCCGCTACAGCTTATGATATGCAACTGCAGTTGCCATTGCTATGCTTTCAGTCATATCGACAAAACCACACTGTTCCATTGGAGGGTGAGGCTGCATCTGTCACAAAAATGAACAAAGCTTCCTTATTTCTTATCCAATATCTAGAAAATATGGCTGAGAAAATTGCCAAGGTTTTGATGTGTGAAATATGTATTATACCTAAATGTAAACTATCAGTTTGGTTTCTGCCAGTCTCTGTCTGTCAAAATGCAAAAGAGGAAAAAGGAAATATTTCTATTGGACAATTAATTTAATTTTACACAACTGCTACTGAAACTGCTACACTTGGCCCTATTTGATGACTATTATGAATATTGTGCCTTTCTTCAAGTGAACGAGGCAATTTGTCAAATTTATTATCGCTTATTGAACTTCTATTAGCCCCAAACCAATGTGTCGGAATGTATTTTTTTGTCAACATGGACCAAAAAATTCAGAAGAAATGTACATCCGGATATGAACTATCATAGAGACACATAAAGTGTGAACAATATGTGGTAGAGAAGGAAGAATCACATTACCATATGCCATAAATATCCTCTTTGCAGTTTTATGATCAGTGATCAGTATGAGCTTGAATCCATTGTGATGCGTTGCATTCCAGCTGAATTTTTACAACGTAAAACCCAAAATCGTACACAACGTAGGACTGTAGCTCTTTCCATGTGGAGCCCCACTCTTGACAGGCCAGGCCGATATTGAAATAAATTGGAGTTATTGATCAACAGTATGCTATCAAGAGGAGAAACTCTGCCTAGCTGGGTAATTATAAGCATAACAAAGGTGTAAATTTTCAGCTCAAAGCAATTAGTCTGCACCTCTTTCAGCTGTCACCCTCTCTGGAATTCTAAACACATGCCATACAGAGGCTGACTTCATTAGCAGTATTCATTAGACCTCCCCGAAACACACACACACACAGCCACACACATTGCACCATTGTAAGCTGTCTTAAAAAAAGATGGGAATTTATTCCTGCAGATTTGGTGCAAACTCTCCCAGCCTTCATAAACCCAGGTCTCTGACCAGCTTGCTCATGCTAATAGCTCATTATGTACACTGAGCTAACAAGCGTATTTCCTTCTTGGGATAATGACCATTTTCCGCTCATTACATTTCTGATTTTTTTTTTTTTTTTTTTTTGCGGTTCTAGGCACAAAATCAGCTCTTTACGTTGGTCTCCTTGTAAACTCTCATTTTGGGTTGTTTTCTTCACCTCACCTTTCTGAGAATCTCTCTAATGACATCACTCTGAAACTCCTGCTAATGCATCTACGTGTGCTGAAGTTTTAATGTGGAAACAGCCACTGTGCTCCGTCTCTGCATTAAGGGCAAGGAAAGGGTTGCCTAACAAAAAAAAAAAAAAAACCAATGTAGTGCATTAATGGAAGGAAATGGATACACGGATAAAAATCTGACATTTTTTTTGTGAACTTCTATTCAACCCTCTGATTCTGTGGTGAATCACTTCTGCAGAACTAATTTGCCACAATTAAAGCTGTAGGCCTTTTGAGAATGTTTCTGTCAGGTTTGCTCATTTATGGCCTGTTACTGTTGCCCATGTCTCTTTGCAAAATAGTTCAAGCCAAGACAGACTGGAAAAAGAAAAAAAAAACATCTGTGCACAAAAAAAAATTAAGTTACAGATTTCTTGGCTTCCCTGTCCATACTAGAAAAAAAACACACAGCATGATGGTACCACCACCGTGTATCGTAGTGGGGACTGTGTGTTCAGAGTGTCAATCTTCCTCCAAACATGTTATTTTGTTGACTTGAGCAAATTATTTAAATTCTTTGCTATGTTTTCTTATAATTTTCTTTCCACATTTTTTTTTCTTTTGTGCCTCTCTTCTATGAAGGCTAGATTGGTGGAGTGCCAGGCGAGTTCTGGGTTAACTCAGTATTAACCTAATTCATAATCTAAAAGTTTGTGGTTGCAAATGTGGCAAAATATGGAAAAGTCCCTTTGCAAGTTCCTGATTTCTAACTTTATGTTCTTTTGAGTAACTGTACCCTAAATACAACAAAATCCCAACCATGTTTTCTCTTTCAATCTCTACCTTAAAGGATCATCCTATTTTTTCAAGGGAAAGGAGTACTGGCGAGTGCCGGGAAGCGACATGGAGGCGGAGGCGGGATACCCCGCCTGATTGCCAAGGACTGGCTGTTCTGCACCGAGATGCAGTCGGACTCTCCGGACACAGAAGCCAAAAGCACGGAGACGAGGGTCAATGTGCACCGCCACCCAGACCATGCAGAGAATGGATACGAGGTGTGCTCCTGCACCTCGGACACCGCCTCGCCTTTGGGCGTCCACTTACCCCCGTCTCTGGTTTGGCTGCTGCTGCCTTGTTGGACGCTCTTACTGACCTTCCGCAATGAACTGCTATGATGGCTGAAGCGCGGGGTTAAGTACTTGTGTTGAGTGCAAGAGAGAGACTAATTAGCGGCTGCTCTGCAAGAAAGAAAGAAAAAAAACTGGAGGAATTTGATCATATAAATACGGTTTATTTAGTTTGTTTTGTTCTCTTTATTTCTCTTTCTTTTCTTGGGAGTTATTTATTTCACATGCCATCTTATGGTCACTTAAAGAGCTTTGCAGTAGCCGTTTTATGAACAATTATCAGTTAATATCCACTGACAGTGACAGTATTAGATGTTTCATTAGCTGCTGAGTTGCACAGAAATACAAGTTAACTTCACTTTCCAAATGGCCTCATTAATACGGAGAGGGCTAAAAAGAGGGGAATGTTCGATATAAGTGGTTATATCATTGCAGATTTAATGGCGATTTACTTTGAGGAATTCAGTTTTATGAATAAAAGCTCGTGGCTTAACCTGCTAGGGTGTGAGAGCATTCACGTCAACACTGACAGAGATTTGAAAATTACAGCTTCTTATTGACAAAATAAAAGATGAATCTTTTATGAAATGGGATTTAAAGCAATTTTATTTCAGAGCCTAATGCTGTAATGCTAATACTGCAAATGTTTGCTTATTGGTGATTTGTATTGTTAGTTGAAATGCAGCTTAAATCAGAAAGATATTCACTCACAATGCTGATTAACGTTCAAAGATCTTCTTTAGGCTCTGGGTTTAAAAAGTTATGGTTTCAAAACCTCTTTTCTATTATACTAATCCTGCATTATGACGTATGTGTTTTTGCAGCATTATGAGCCATAGGATAATGCAGTACTGGCCCTCCCCCACTTGTTGCTTGTTGATGAGATTCTTTGTATTAATCTGCTTCACCAGCCGATTTTAAAACAACTACAAGACCTAGAAAGCATGCTTAAAAAAACATTTTTGATCCTACTTCATAACAGCTGCAACATCTATAAATTCACTCTATTGTTGGTAGCAGACTGATAAGTCCCAAGGTATTTGTTGTTTTGATACTACCAGCAGGCTCAACCAACCTAAATCTGCATAGTAACACAAACACAGTTCTGCTTTTAACAGCACTAAACATAAAAGTCTTTTGTAAAATTGTATTCTTTTATATATATGCATTTTTCAGCAAAAATAACCTTATCACCCTGAAAGCGGTGAAAAACAGATAATTCAGGCCTTCTTTGGTTTTCATATTCCACCACTCTGAGAATATAGTTCCTCATTATAAATTTAAATTAGCTTTTGTTGACAATAACTACACAAAACCTCTCAATCTACCACATTTAAACTATTTATTATGACCATTTTTTCAGTTAAAAAAAAAAAAAACACGAAAACAAAACCCCACCTTCATAAATAACAGCATAAATAACTGCTGTCACGAAGGGGACGCTCAGTGAATTCGGTTGTTGCGGAGGGGTTTGTTTATCCAAAACTTTAGCCTCTCGGTGTCGAAGTGTGCATCTTCAAGCTCCTTTAATACTTTGACTTGCATGTTCTGATGCTATCTCAAGTGAGCACACGTTTACCGTTGCCCTTGCCCTGCACTGTCATCTAAACTGGATCCATATTTGTCTCCGTTTGATTGAACGAAGCTGTCGGCGTACCCTGAGGTTAGCTGTAGCATGGAATCGAGGGCGATGCCAGGAGGTGAGTTGCCTTTTTTAATGGAATCACTTCTCTTTGAAGTCTTTTGAAGTGTGAACTAGATAAGATTTGATCAGCGTATGCCATGTTGACGACTTTAAAGTTTTATGATAAGATGTTAAAAGAGCAGAATGCAGCTGATCCACGTGTGAACGCTATGAGTGTTACCCACTACAAGTCCTCTATAGGCTACAGCAGCTGTTGACTCCAACCAGCATATCTGCTGAATAACTGTAAATCTGAGCTAATTTATTACCAACACAATAATGAACAAAATGGCAACAAAAGGTGTAACATTTCGGATCCAAAACCAAAATGACGATAAATAAATCCTACAGATAGTGTTACCGTACTTGTAATTCTGAACTTGTTCCATTATTTTTGACAGCAGCAGGAATAATTGTGGCTTCTGCGCTTCCAATAAATCTACCTTCTGAAAAAGCTGTAATTTCTAAGATGTTTGATCAAGTTGAAAGTGAATACTCTCAGATGAAAGCTAGATTTGTTCTGTACAGTCAGTCTTTATATACATATATATACCAGTCTACATGGACAGTATCTTGGAAAAGTATTCGTTTGACAAAGTGTTTCAGGCCTTTCATTGGGATTTTCTGTGACAGACGAACACTAGTGGTGCATAATTGGAGAATAATTTTCTTTCTACTAAAAGAAATGTAGAAACCTGTATTTAGCTCTCTTGAGAAATTACTCTATCCAGTCACCTTTCATCTGCAAATATTTTGTAATAGCTCTCTCTGAACAGAGGTGGACAACTTTATAGTGAAATATTACACAGTTTTTCTCAGCAAATTAGCCTTAAACTCTGTCAGATTGGTTGAAGAGTGTCTGGGAACGTCAGTTTTCATTGGCACATTTTGGACTTTTTTAAGATGGGAGTAACTTTTGATCTAAAGTACTCAATTATAGCAAAGGCTGCACACTTGTAATTTTTTCTGATTTTTGGGTAACCTCTGCCCCAAACCCGAGTATTTTTCATTCTCTTAACATGTTAATTTTGAGATTTGGATTTTGTATAGCTCAATATGTCTTCTTTTCACCTCTGACCAGCTTCCCTGTCTCACAGCATGATGATGCCAACCCCTTTTTTCAAAATGGGGATGGTGTTTTCCAGATAATGTGCAGCGTTTGTTTTCCACCCCACACCGAGTTTTGAGCGATGCCCTAAAAGCTTAAATTTGGTCTTGCACGCCTTGTTTTCAAACAGGATGCCCTATTTCTTTCTTTCAACCATGACTTTCTTCTTGCCACTCTACTGTAAGGGCTAGATTTGTTGGGTGCACTCCCTTTGTCAAAAGCCAAGGTTTCTTCCCATCCTTTCCATGCCCTGCCTGTCAGTTTGGGTAGATGTCCACATCTCAGTATGTTTGCAAATGGTTTCCTTCCCATTCTGTACTTTCCACTAGTTCAGGTTGATCTATCACACAAAAACCCGATGAAATACATTTAAACTTTGTGGTAGCATGAAAACGTTCAAGGGACATGACTATTTTTCTAAGACACCGAATAAGCCGGGTTGAGATTCAGATCAGCCGATCCCAGAGGAAGAGACAGGATCCCTATTAATCTGAATATAGGCTCCCACCAGGGGGAAGAGCGACATCCCGAGGTGTCATCGTTCGACAGGTGACTGACACTGCAGCGCCCGTCTGAGCAGGCAGGTGTAATGTACTTTGGGATGTATTGCAGAGAGATGGTTAGGTTGACAGATCAATGGTTCTGTGGGAGCTTGACGTGTTGAAGACACATGAGTGGCGTGCTGGTTTTCAACAGGTACACGCACAGTCAAGAGGAAGACAAGGGAACATGGGACGTGGGGGAGGAAGACGACAAATGAATGTCGGACAGAACATTCAAAACCAAGATTCTTGCTGTTGCTTATTGACGTTCTCCTTGCTTTCTATCCGTTTCCTGCACTCCCCCCTCCCCCATCACACAGGTGGTACCTCCCCTGTTCAGATTTCTCACCTTAACACTCCCTGCCATAACCAGAGGTAGTATTGGTTTGCTGTATTTTTTATTTTTTTGTATTAAGTATGAATATATTGTGAGCCATTGCTTTGACGAGACGACATCCCGTGGAGCATTTCCGACAGAAGCCCAAGCTCCGTTTGACGACATCTATCGCAGACCTCACAAAGGCAGCAGATTTGTTGTTGTTGCTGATATATTTACCTACAAGTTTAAATATAGACAGATATATTTGAGTCACAATGTTCCATGGTTACTGCAAACCGAGTGGACTGTGTATATTTCAAGCTGTGTTTTCTAATGTAAAATATTTTTGTAGAAAAAAAAAGAAAATAAAGATTCTGAATGGTTTTCCTGGCTAATCATGTTTGCATGAGTGTGCAGTAAGAGAGATTACTTTGAGTACTCCATCTTGAGGCTGAGTATGTAATTATTTTGCGCCATTGAAAATAAAACCCATGCTTGAAGACAGATGAAGGTAACAGGAACAGCTTGCAGACACCAACTGAGAGTTGATGTCTATCTCTGTGGTGTTCTCAAGAAAGGTTTTTCATGCTTTTATTTTGTAATCATGAGTGTTCATGAATATTGCAAATTGTGTTATGATGGTCACTCCACAAAATCACCTTTTTGGCGTTATTTTTGTTCTTACGTTGACACTAAGGTGAAAACGCTGTATAATTCCTGAAGATGTGCATGAGCCAAAGAAGACAACAAACTGAATACCCTATATGGACTTTTGGGGAAATCACAGTGGCAATTTTGAGAGTTTATTCCAAGAAAATATCAGATTTTAGGCAGTATTTACCTTGCTCATAATTAGGAGGACGTGTTTCTATTTTCAGATTCTTTTTTCTTGTTTGAGAATTCTTTTTCAAAGCATATGATTGAAGATACCAAGAGATGCACATCATGCTGAACAAGGTTAAGAGCCATCATGTCAGATTCACTTATAATGCGTTTTTTCTGACATTCAAATAATTGGTTATAACAGCAGTAAAGTATCTTAACCACAACCATTCATCTTTCTGCTAGTTCATCAGTTAATTTACCCATCCATCCATGTTAAGATTCCATCTACACTTTTATTTATTATAAAATTCTTAAGTAACTTTGAAAATATGTGAACAAGAAATACCCATATGACATTATAAATGAATCTATCGGTATTCTCTCCACATGCTCCCTTTGACACAACTTACAGGCCACGGTGTGACAGCACTGAGAGCATCTTTCCCTCCTCTTGACACTCTCGAGTGGTGTTAATTAACTGCTGTGTCCCAGTGGCCACCAGAAGAGCACAAAACTCCCTGGAGCAAAAATGATACCAGGTCAGTCCTTATCACTTTGTCCAGCTGATCCTGTTTGAGCCGGACGCTAAGCGATCGAGTTAGCAGTAGTACCTGCCATACAAGTGTTCACTGTTTGTTTCTACTATCAAGTGGATTGAAAACTAAAAAAAAAAAAGTTTAAGGGGTTTGGATATTTAATTGAGAGTCATATATCATATCAAGGCGGTATGGTCAAATAGAAACAATTTTATTTTTATAATACTGAACACCCAGGATAACTTTGCTTTTTTTCTGCAGAGAAATTCTCCACCTGAGGCATCTATGGCTTCTTCTAGTTTATAGATGTAATGTTTTATCTCTGCTCTCTGGAGACAATTATTGAACAGTTCAAACAATGACTTTATAAACTTCAAGTCTTCTGCATTGTTATGTCTCAAACTCCTCTAAAATATATTTCATTTTACTTATCAGTTCTACCACAATGGGAAAGAAAAAATTGGATTTCTGATTGTGTTGGAAATTTATAGAAAGTGGAAAAACTTGAAATATAGCATTCAAAGAGCTTACATATAATTCAAAATCACATTTTCCCTCAAGGGTAGCCCCAAGTCTTTAGGGAGTGGAGTTAACATCGTCCCCAGAGAGGTTTTGCCTGTTCTACCTAAATATTCAGGGAGGATTTATTGCAATTTCACGTCCATATAAATTACACTGGAATAAAATTCACTCTGTGCCACAGGGAGTGCAAATAAAACAAGATGTAATAACACTGAACAATGCAATTTGAGGACAGCAACTGGATTGGATGTGATGTCGGAGTGCAGCTATTTCAACGGTGCATTTTCCATGGACAATATGACTGACCGCCAAGGGCATCATTCTATCTGGGGCAGCACAAGAATCAGAACCACAGTCCATGAAAACTAAGTGTATAAAATCTTCAAAAATAATTTGCAGTTAAATTATATTAGAAGCCAGATTTGAGCCTTTTTATTACTTATCTTCAAGATTTAAAGTAACAAATTCAAGGACATAACTGACGGAATGAGTGACTTTCTGAATTGGATCGTTCATCGTGCGTAATGACGGAAACAAGACATAATTAGTCCTTATTGGATGAAAAATCTTCACTGCCGATGTTGGACATTTCAACCTGTTGCCACTTTAGACACCTGTGGTTGTTTCTACCTTTCACTGCACATTTTGTACTGAGTGACCATGCATCAATTCATAGCCACGAAGTGGATGTTTCTTACTTTCACAGCCAATACTTTAACGCTTCCAATTTTCTATATCATACACATAGTCTACTGTTAGAAAATGTAGCTATTTGATTTAATCACAAAATCTCAAAGGTGGGTGACTTTAAATTATTACTGTTTGAGCAAGAGGTCATAATGTTTCACACTTTACTTGAGTCAACATGCCCAGAAAATATAGTTGAACAGAGTAAACACGTGGTTTTCAGGTAATTTACATTTGAGTTAAAAAGCTAAATTTATGTTTTATGACAATTTATGACAATACTTAGTTATAATGTGGTGTAAGTACTTGGTTAGCAGGAAAACGGGTAGGTACCAAAGAAGTGTGATGTACAATGGTCACATATATTAGTATCAAATGGTTTATTTATCGATGTGAAAAGGAATTAGGAGCAAAACAGAATTGGGAACAGGCTAAAAAGAAAACTGTCCCAAAGTTTACTGAAGATCATGAAAACTGTCAAAAATGGTTTTCTAAAAAGAAAAAAAAACAATCTTTTTGACTTGGTTTTAACTCCCACAGGACCAGTTTTATACTGTATGTAGCAAAACATAAGATTTGTCAAATGCAAAAGGACCTTTACTGAATATGAATGAGATTCACTTTTGTCAAGATGTGTTTCATTGAAACCTTTCACATAATGGATTCACAAAACCAGTGTCTGTCTCCTGGCAAACAGATCCAACTCACAAACTTTTAGTGACACAGTGAAGAAAAAAAAAATCTGATACAGTGTGGGAAGAAAAAAAAACTGACCTACGTACTGTGTGTGAGTGTCACACTCCGCCGTGGAGATGAGATGCTGTCAGAAAGCTTAGCTTGGCTTCTTCTTGATTCATGCTTGGTGTACCATTGAGGGAAGAATCTGCAGACTTGTCGAGCTCCAGCAGTTCTCCGCTGTCACATTCCACTAGAGGTCATACTGGATTCAACTTCTGCCCACACACGAGCCGAGAAATATGCTGGGACTCACCCTGGAGTTTGAGTAGAGGTTTCACCTCCACTGCAGCTGCAGGGATGGAGTTCCAGGGATAGACGGGGAGATCGCTCACTTTAATGAAGCAAGTGTGCAAAGAAGGGTTTTTTAATAAAAATAGGCATGGATCGAGGCTTATCCTTCTGGACAAACTAGCATTTTTAATCAGATAATGAGCAGTTCAAACGCCTCTGACCATTTTAATTTAACTTAGATAAAATAGGAGCAAAGTCAAAGGGGACCAATTTCAGTGAGCCACCATACACAACACTACCGTCCTGAAATTAGACCAGCTAAACAGAATGCAGTCTTTATTTGTCAGAGGCACTGGTGCTCGTCCAGCATTAAATTGCCTAAAACGGGGGGAAATCCAACAACAAAGATGTTTTCATCTGAACCTGGAGCTACTTATCACCATGTAAAGCTTCAAATCCAGTTTATGAATACAGAATGCCTCCCTCAAGTATAAGTCTCCCCTCTTTGTAGTAGAGAGTATTGAATTTCCTTGAGATTCTCAGTTTAATTATCTGCCATGACCTATTGGCAGGAATTACAAGGTTAAGCGGCGCGGTGCGCAGACAAAAGTGTTATGCTGATAACGTCTTGTACGTGCGTTGCAATGCAGAGTTGGGTATAAAGAGGCGGTGACCTTCTTGGCCAGATTACTAGCCATCTGTCTGCAGGAAAAGCTGAAGAGATGAGCGAGGCATGGCGCCACGAAACCCAACAATGGTTACTGAAAGAAAAGATTGCAGGAGGCAGTCACCCTTTGGCAAGCAATGAAGGCAATAAAGCTTATCATAAACAGCTTATAATGCCCAGGATGGGCAACTGGAGGGATTTTACAAATAAAAAGAGAGTAGTGAACAGATAAAAGTTAGCAGGTGATACTATATTCCATAACAGTTACAATTGGAAGAGTTTAAGATGCAGTTTGTCTTGTTTGCAAAAAAAAAAAAAAAAATCTGCAAGGATGAAAAATGAACTCCAACATTTTGTTGCATGGATTTACTTATCAATACATAATTTAAAAAATCTTCTACTCTAAAAATAGTCAGTGCATGACATATTAAACCATGTCAGTATTTCTTTGCCAAAGACTTTGTGAACATTTAGAAAAAAAAATAAGTACACCTAAGGATTAAATAGCCTGTGAAACCTCCATCAGCAGATGTTAAGTTTGTTTCTGTATGATTTAAACCTTAAGAAGCATTGTCTTAAATTAGAAAACATTCAAAGTTTAAAATCAAACAAAAATAAACAAAAGAAATAGACATTTATGGCCAGGAGGTGGCACCGTTGAAGGAAGCTGGAGCTGATGCTAACTGCTAGCCCAAGAGAAGCTAAGATCAAAGGAAACCTTCACTGTCTTAAGATAAATTAAGCTTCACAAACATCATGTGTGTGCAATTTATAAATAACTAAAGTATCATCACATTTAATAGGTGACTATATGCTCTACTATGGAGGAAGTAGAGCCATTTTTTATCTTCCTGTGTGAAACCTGCTCTTTTTCTAGCTCAGTCAATGTCTCATACAAAAGCAGAGCAGCATAAAAGGTAAAAATCAGTACAGTGGTTTAAGTGAATGAATAATTAACAATGCTTAAGATAGTAACTATTTATAAGCTTTTAACGAAAATCCCAAACTACCCCTGAAACATGTCAAGCGAATGCTGTCGCTTTGGGTATGCAGACATGGTTGAGTCATTCACTAAGGTTGCCCAGGTGTAGCAGCAAAATAAGCAGCAGCCCACATCATCATTCTTACACTACCATGTTTTTCAGCTTTTTGTGTGGACATTAGGTGATCAGTTTTCATCAAAAGTGATAGTTCAGTCGTCGTATTTAAATCTGAGTATTGTTTTAGGAAGAAAAATGTGCCTATATCAAAGTAAGTCATAACTGCACTAGATCCATGTTTTTCAGTCAAGGACTGAACACTGCAGCGTGAGATGCAGCTCTCAGGTGTCTTTGTATTTGCATTCAGCCTTGCACAGCCTGGCCTACAGGTGGAATCACAGCGGTAAAGGTTGTCTTTGGTGTTCAGCACTTGTGAGCAGGTTTCTTCACGGCAGATATGTAAATAGAAACAAAAGATTAACAGAATTTTGTTAGATTTCTCCATTTCATTTCACCTGTGTTTTATCATGTTTTGTGCTAAATATGTGACAACGTAGTTGTAAAATGTCCAGACACCCTGCTCAACTGCAAGTTTTTGTGAAGTAAAACTAAGATAAGTAATAGTCTAACTTGAGCTTCATGTACATGGAATTAATGAAATGATAATAAATACATTTTATTAGGAAAATATATACCTACACATATTCTAAATTCTAGTAAATCTGGTTAACTTGATGCTCTGCAGTCCCAGATTAGGGCTGACTGACAGAATTCTTTTTTCTTTTCTTTTTTTTTCACAGAAAAAAATCAAGACCTCGTAAAAACCTTGTGAAATGATGTTTCATGGTTTGATAAAACTATCCTCAAAATGCTGTCTAAAGTTATGTTGGGCACCGAAAAAGACGAGGTCCATGTGTCATTTTTATTCCCTGAAACTTTACTGAGTAAAAATGTTTGACTTTGCTATCAAAAGGTTTAAAGAAAAAGGTGATAGTGTCTGTAGGGGGCTGTGATTTTTTTTTTTTTTTTTTGTTTCAGGCATGATTGCCGTGAGTGAGTGTAAATATTTCATTCACACACAAGATCAACAAGACCCACCTTTGGAATCTGTATGCAGTGTGCATGTACTTTGGAAACCCGTCTTGGCTAGGAATTTCCATTTCTACCCAGAGCGAACACCTGAAGGCTCTTCCGCTGACTGACACAAACAGAAAGTTGAAGTAGGCCAGGAAGAACCAATCAATCATCCTGTTGGAGCCACAGAGCGACAAAAATAGTCAACACCAAAGCAAACTCCAGCAGAGTTAGACACCTGTAAGGTTGTGTGGTGTGTAGCCTTCTGCAGAAACACCAACTGTCCTGCTCAGGCAGAAACTGTCTGGCTTGTTAAATCAAGCACAGGACTCAAAGCAGAATTATCATTTGTTTACTATTTTGTAAATCTGTCACTGTATTCGCCAGACTGCAGCTTGTCAGCTTGCAGCTGTTTTAAACTGAGATTAATCAATGTGACTGCAGGAGTTTTACATGATAATGGTAGATATAAATTCCATATTCTTTCAGAATCTATTGTTACATTTTCTTTCTTTATGTCACCGATTGTTTTATATCGTTAATATTTATATTATTATGATGTGTACGGGAAAACTAATAAACAAAACAAACAGAAAAATAGCAAGGAAGTTTATAATGGAATTTAAATGTTCACCATTTCTGAGATTTTCCCAGACTAAGGCACTCAACAGTAAAAATGTTGAACTGAACTGGTTTACATTACATCACTGCCCTCTTCTGGTAGTTATATGGAACCTTTTGTAAATATTCATCAGCTGACTCCTGCATATTGGTACTGAATGCATTCAGATAATTTGTTCTTGTGCATACGTTGGGTGCAGCGAGGGTAAGACCAACTTTTTCCTGTCAGCAGTATGTCTTCTTAGCGTCTAAAGGTGAGTAAATATAGTAATATAAAAACATACCAGAGGTTGTTTTTATATTACAGTTTTGTGTGTCTTGTAAGTCTTATAAGTCCAAAACACATGCAGTCATAGAAATTAGTTAAATAAGTAAAATTATGTCATATGGTAGGCTAATTCGGTACGGTATGTAGTTTCAGCAAATACTTGGTTAGGTTTTCTTTTTTCCGTGCAAGTTTTTTCCAAATCTTTCAACACCCTAATACCAGTGACATCAACTATTGTACTAGTGTATAATTACTAGTTTCTCTTCACTTTGCATGTTTTCTCGCATAAGTATTCTACCAGTGGTTATTATTGTTTGTCAGCGACTCAACTTCGCAGATTTGCTTAGACAGAAGCTCTGTTTTAAGTCTTGAGGTGTTAATTCAATATCTGCAGATGAAGTGTTTACCATTTGATGCCATCAATTTTGTTAAGTGCACCAGTTGCTCCTGCACAAAACTCCCTCACAACATAAGGCTGCCGCCATATTTCACAGCTGAAATGACAGTCTCAGACTTGCTACTGCCTTTTTCTTTTAAGTTTAATGATGGTCATTATGAGCCAACACTTCAATTTAGTTTGCTCAGACCACAGGCCTGTCTCAGAAATGAAGGCCTCTGTCCCTGTGTACTTTTCAAACTTGTAATCTGAATGTTTATGTTGCTTTTAGAAAGATGGCCTCCTCCTCACTGAGTGGCTTTTAAACCTGTTGTTTCACTTTATGTAGATACACTCTCTTACCAACTTCAACAAGCATCTTCATCAGGTAGTCTGTTCTGGTGTTGATGTGATCATTTCACAACAAAACACATTAATTTCTGAAAAATCAAACCTGGCTTCTTTTTAAGTGGTTGGTAACTGGACATTCTCATACCTTTCAATATTCAAAATGGTGAGTGCGGAACCTTCATTCATGAGTAAATTTGACCTAACAATGACCCAAAGTTGTGTAGGATTATAGTTTTCATCCTGATATCGTGATTTAATTTTAATATTTTTATTAGCTGAGAGTCAAAATCATCAAAATGAACAGAAATAAAGGACAGAAACGTGCGCGATGTGCCAGTTTAAGAGCTTATTAGTTGCAGAAAAGAAACCAACGTTTTGATGACATTGTATCATGTAACGTCTCCTTATTTTTGTCTTGTTTACTTTCTTATAAATTCAAGACATTTTGACTTAAACTATTTTCTCTGAAACATCTGTATTGTAATAACCTTCCTAAGTTGATTTAATCATTCACTTCGATCTGCGGTTTTCGTTTTATGGCTGCTGAAGAGTGACGTCAAACCTACAGCTGTAATTGAGATGCGCATGCGCATTTGCCGTCGAAAGCAGATTCTGCTTTGTTGTGAGCGGCGATGCTGTGACTTTCGGCGAAGTCAGCTGCTATTTTGAAACGTATTGAGAGGATTTTTTTTAAATTTTTTATCGCATTCACTGGACTTTAAATGTCGTCAGCCTGTTTTAAGCTCAGTTTGTCGTCTTTTCGCCGGGTGGAAGTCTCAGGCGACACAAGTCTGGACCTCCCGTATATAAACAAAACGCAGCAAGCTGCTTCTTAAGGTGGCACGTCAAAGACAGCTGTGAAAGGGCTGCAGTCGTCGGCTTCCAGTTTGTCAAGTTAGCTAACTTCGCGTTAGTCGCTCTGCCAGTGATGGAAATAAACGTACAGCTCTGCTAGGAGTTAAACTCCAACGGGGAACCGTGCGAACATGAGAGAAGAGGACACTTTGCTGTTGGGAAGCCAGTCCATGGCAAGCGAAAGAGGGGGTGACCGTTCCTGCAGCAGCTCCCACTTGACTGAGGAGGAAAGGCTATCCAACGAGAAGGGTGACCTGAGGCCCCCTGGTTATTGCTCCAGGTCTTAGTTGGAGAAATTCGGACTTTTGACATGGAGACGGTGGGGAAATTCGAGTTCAGTCGGAAGGACCTGATAGGACATGGCGCATTTGCTGTCGTTTTCAAAGGCAGACATCGAGAGGTGATTTTCCTTTTACACTTGCGATGTAACAATTATGAATGACTAATGTAGGATTTCCAAATGACTTTGATGCATTCTTGAGGGATTGTTCTCATTTTCCGGTCATTTGGGACGTTTGTTATTATTGTACGGCCTTAAGAGGCCTGGCCTTAAAGACAGGATATTCCCTGAAAAACACCAAGCTATCGCATAAAACGCTTAAATAATCTTCGCAATTCTTGCTAAATGTTTAATGAAGGCATACATGATTGCTTTGTGGCCTTTCCCTGTTTTTTGTCGCCATAGAAATGTGCAGATGTTGCACGTCGACTTTGTAAATTCATATATAGGCCAGTAGACTCGTATTGTTTCCTATGAAAGCTCTAAGGCCAGTGATAGACATGTTGAAACACGTACTGCACACACATGCATATTAATTATCATTTAATTAAACAGTTTATTTCAGTAATATAAACAATATATTAGGTCAAATAAACTTGAAGGTGGCTAAATGAAATAACATAATGTAACTAAAGGACATGCATCTGTTTTAGTTTTAAATCTTTCATTTCTATGTAACTTAAGTTGAATGCATAATGTTGGCAAATTTATTTTGCAGGATATATCCAATGAAAATACAGAAAAATCTGCAAATTTCCTGAAAATAGCAGACAACTTTACACTGCAGTTGTTCGCTCCACCCAGAAGGTGATCTTCTGTGAAATATATTTCCTTCTAGAAACTTGACTGGGAGGTGGCAGTGAAATGCATAAACAAGAAGAACTTGGCCAAATCTCAGACGCTGCTGGGGAAGGAGATCAAAATATTGAAGGTGAGCCAGAGTTACTGGGATTGCTGCAAGAAAATACATGTGGAAACATAGCAATACCAAATTGATTAACAATCCACATTTGCATAAATGGACATGATTTTTTTTGCAATAAATGATCAGAATATTGCCATATTTTGCAGCATGGTGGTGGTAGCATCATTCTGTGGAGATAATTTTCTTGGGGGACTGCTCAGAGTTGAAGGGAGAAGATGAATAGATCTAAATACAGAGCAAATCTGGAGGAAGACTTTCTAGGAGAATGAGTGTAAATGTATTGCCAGGGCTACAGTGGAAGGTGTAAATTAAAGCACCTGTGTATTAGAATGGTCTAGTCAATGTCCAGACCGAAATTCAAGGACTTTGTGGCAAGACTTGATCACAGACACTGCTAGTCTAATCTCACGAGGCTAAGCTATTTTTGAAGGAACAAATGCGGGTAAAAATGTCTGGCATGTGCAAAGCTGATAGATAAAATTTGACAAAGTATTTATCAGTTTATTTCCATTTTACAGTTATTCCCAATTTATGTGTTTGATCTGTTACATAAAATCCCAATAAAATACTTTAAAGTTGGATGTTGCAATATGACAAAAATGTCATACTTTATGGCACTGTGTGTCTGTGAATGTGTCTGTGAATAGTCGAGGCTTCAACTTAAAGCCAATATTTATTTTCTGACATTTCTACAGGAACTGAAACATGAGAACATTGTTGCATTACTGGACTTTCAGGTATGTATGTATTTAATTAGGGCTACAATGCCAAATACAGTTTGGTATTTCTATTTAGTTAGAAATACCATCACATTCTTTCTTGTCGCATTTCCCTTGGTCTGCAAATGAAGATACATTCTTGCATATATGTTTAATATTTGCCTCCCCCCCTTCTCTCTTTTACCGCATGTGTTTATTTGCATTTTTACTCTGTAAAACAGGATTTTCTTCATTTCTTTGCTGCAAAAAGTATTGGCTATCTTCTGTCTGACCCTCATTCTTCAGTAGAAAACAGATCTTGGTGTCAGTTTACACCCTGACTTTGTGTCCCTTTGAGCACAGTCTTCACTTCCTGTGTTTACATTTTGCACGCAGTCACAAAACCCGATCCTGTCAGTCTTCATTGTTAAGAAGCTCTCTGGGATCTGGAGTGCAAATTGTACCCATAAATCGTGCGTTTTGGAATTCTCTGCAGTATTTACATCCAGACAATTGGGTAGCTATACATATTGATCTGTTAACCTACTGTCAGGGCAGCTGCTGCGTTGTTAGGGGACAAACCTGAATCCTTAGTGACATTGATGCTGTAGCCTAGTTACCAATCTGAAGCGGCCTGCTGCAACACCTCCTGGATCGCTGTTATATCACGTCTCCTCACAAAATGTTATCTGATCTCAGCAGGTGTTTCTTTTGTTTTTAGTCCATAATTAACACCCCACCAGCTGGGTGAAAAACACAATGCTACTTTACATCATACTAGCCTAAGCTATGTTAACGAGACAACAGTTCACTGTTTGATGGAGGACTCTTCTTTTACTTTGTGATGAAGCATTGCTGTGTTTTTTTTTTAATCTTTAATCTCTTAAATGAGTTCAGATGTTTAAGAGTTGCATTTTTTAAATCCTTAATTTGCAAATAATTCAAAACTGTCCTGTGGTGTGCATGTGATTTCTGATTTTGGATGTTTAATTGCCTTGTTGGCAGTTGTTGGTTCCACCTCTGAGAATACCTTTTGTTCTCTAAACTCTATTTTTCTATAGATAGCACAGCAGGACCTGCTGGCTTTTGCATGACTGGTTCAAATGAACTGAGCTACAGTACTGTTGATGAAGCTGTAGCCTGGTGTTGTTGTTGTTGTGAAGTATGCAACTGCTTTTTTAGGTCATCATCAGTAGTCTGGTAAAATAATAACAATAAAAATCTCTTTAAAAAAGTTGTCACATTAGAGCCAAGCACTACTGAGCTGCACTCCTCACTGACAGCAGGTGGCTGAGAGCGACAGGAGCTGTTTCTTCATAGGACAGTCCAAGTCAGGCCTCTAAGATTACAGGTTCCTGTTGATGTTCTTAGCTGGGGATTAATCTGTCCATTGATCCACATCTCGGAAGGTCACAAAGAAAGTGACACCAAGCGAAGCACTGCTCTCCAGCAAAGCCCAGGCTTTCGTATTGAATCTGCTTTTAAGATGAAAGTCCAGCTTAAAATCTTAAATAATTTTAAATGTCATTTCTTTGAAATACTTCACATTTCTGTTGCTTGCAAGAAAAAAAAACAGGGATTTTTTTTTTTTTTTTTTTTACTGTTTCATAAAAACATCGACTGCTATTGGCTGGAAGCTTTGACATACATCTTCCCCATCTGTGACCTGAAGCTGGTTAGAGCTCACAGTCCCTTTTTAAACTATTTGTAGGTCGGGTGAATTACAGTGCTCTACTTAGATGTACAGTTTTTTCTACAGTGTCTTACGGGGCGATTTCGAGCAGATTTGAACACTGTTTACCCGAAGGACAGGAAGCACAAAGCAAAATCATTTCTTATCTGAATATTAATGTTGCTTTGCGTTGTTGTGGTTCCTAATAGATAAAGTGCCATCAAATCCAAATGGGCCAGTAAAGATGGTAGAATTAACTTCACACAGGCTTCACTGTTGGGCGGGTGGGAAAGCGGACTGGGACATATGGGTTAGGTCTAAAGGAGTGCCACAATCACTCTTTTCAGGGTAAAGATGTTTGAAAATCACGGTGGACAAACTACCAGCACCGAATCTTTTTAAGAAACTAACCGAAGACTAGTTACCTCAGCAGATAGCCCAATTAAATCAACCAGGTAATTTTAAGTTTGTTTGACTTTTGGTGTTAATACTGTAATAATCAGAATTGCAAAGGAGTAAAATAGTCTCCACAATGAGAAAACACGAGTAAATGGAGTGGATGTAGTTAAACTGATAAATGTCTGTTGTGTTAGTTGTTTGATCGCAATTTGGTCCCGTTGTGTGACTTTCTTCTAGACAAGAAAATATTTGTTGAAGACTCTGCAAAGTGACAAAATGGTTTGACATTATGTTGAATGCGAGCTCCCTTTGTTGTGAAACCGTTAGCAACAAGAGCAAACATTTTATCCGCCAGAGATGTTCTGCCTCAGTTCTTTGAGAAAGCCTCTGACCTCTGGCTCTCTGCCGGCTCTCTGCCAGAACCTGTTTGCTGTCCTTTTTCTCAGTGAAGCCACAAGCAGCCAGCGTTAGAAGCCCTGACTCAGCTGAACTACAGAAAACAGTCTGCCCTTTGACCGCTGCATTCAAACAGATACTGAATCGGGGTCAGAGTGAGAGATGGCTGTCATCTGTTGCTATGTGATAAGAGGGTGTTTTGATGTTAGCTGAAGTATGTTGTTGGTTTCTTTTTTGTTCATGTTTTCCTCCAAACTGTTTTGAAAAGATTGTGACAGGCTGTAAAAAAATCAACAAATTTTGGGAGCTTTCAATCTCTCTGAACAACCATATCATCATATATTTATTTGTTTTTTAATATATAAACAAGTTAATTTAACTTGTTGACGTTAAGATTGAAGTCACCATTTCAAGTGTTTTTATCCTGTTGGCTAAAACAATCAAGTGTTGATCATTTTTCCCTTTTCTTTGGGACAAAATTAATTTTCAAATGTAGATCAGATTTGGTATCATTAAAATATTAACTAGGACTAGATTGGGGTTAAATTCTTATGTTCTCAGTGTTTTTGCATAATTTATTGTTTTATTAAATTGTGCAAAGAGTCGATTCAGCTTCTGCCAAGGACTGAATTAGCAAAGATTTCATGGTTGTCATAAGCTTTGCCTTATCCTCTGTAGATATCAACTCAGTTTGTTCTCTTGCAGGCTGTTTTCTCTTTACTGTTTGACTGAAATGTGTTTGTATGCGGCTCTTATCTGTTCCCCCTTTAGGAAACTGCCAGCTCAGTGTACCTGGTAATGGAGGTAAGCTTTGCTACGACACGTCGCTTTGTTTGCTTAGAACTGCATTGTTCAATAATCTCTGGGGAGGAGCTATAACTAGCTGACCCCTCAGGCCTGGAGTGGGAGGTTAAATAGTTTCCAGTCCAAAAATGATCTGTTGCTTTTGCAACTGTTGGGCCAGTTTGCAAAGCCTTCTCAAATGAAGCTCAAACTTGAATGTTTTTTATGCTAAGTCCACCATCGCTCAGTTTTGGTAGCTTGTATACTTTCTGGTGCTCCACATGTTCTAGTCCAGTTAAAAATTAATTATGGGTGCTTTTTATGCTGAGTACTTTTAGTACTTAATTCCTATGTTTCTATCGTAGTGAAGAAAAGTGTAATCGCTTGCCACACCTCATTAAATTTATTTTAATACTAGGTGTGAATGTGTGATCACATTTATGGAGAATCCCTTCTGTTGTCTCCACTCCATTAGCCTCTCTCTGAAATCTTGAGGAAGTCGTAGTTTTAAGATAATCCTCAACAATTGCTTTTCTTTTTGATCTCAGTATTGCAATGGCGGAGATCTTGCTGACTACTTACACTGTAAGTATAAAAACGGATCTACTGTTCGATTAGCAGCCAATGTATTTCAATGGAAATTAGTGTTTTCTTAGTGGAAATGACTGCATCTTCCATGAAAAGTGAATAGGCTACATCAGTAAAATACCAATTTGTATTTGTATTCAAATCCAGAATTTTTTTTACCTGCTACTTGGAACATGGCTTCTCTGCTGTCAGGAAAAGTATACAAAGATTTGCATACTTTGGTACAAAGTATACAAAAATCTAGAAAAACATCTTATGAAAAACAAGAACATTTGCAAGAAAACAGGCGAAATATGATACATTTGAAATATTGTTGATTGAAGGAGGAATTTATTACCCGGCTGAAAGTTAATGCAACCTAATGCATGCTGAAGTTGCTGCTCGTCACATGAGCTGGGAGAAGCTCTCTTAATGGTCTTGGCTAAAGAAAGCAGATTTTACATTATAGGAGGATGTTTTTTCTTTTAATTGTAAAAGTCTTTAAAACACTAAAGTTCTGCTCTGCTTTAGTGACAGCCTGAGTTTTACAGGAAGAATGATTTGTTTTTGTTTTAAAGGATTCAGCAAAAATAGTACCCACTCTGTTTTTTAGCTATAAGATTTTCATCACTCTTTAGTTCTTAGAAGCAGGGATTTGTTTTACATAATGCATTACAATGAAACGGTCTGACATTAGAAATTGGTAGCTTCTAATGGGAAAACATAAAGCAATATTTTACGTCAGCAAACACTTTCTGTTTTCCGTTTGGTCTCTGCAGCCAAAGGCACACTGAGCGAGGACACTATTCGGGTTTTCCTGCAACAAATTGCAGGGGCCATGAAAGTCCTGCAGACCAAAGGAATAATCCATCGGGACCTCAAACCTCAGAACATTCTGCTCTCCTACCCACCGGGCCGAAAGTCTCACTCCAACAACACCTGCATCAAGATCGGTAGGTTTCTTATAATGAGTTTCCTCATTGTTGGCTCTCTGTTTTCATTTCGGCTGTTTAGAGCATATCCTAAAAATGAATCACATTAAAACCTAATAAATAAACAACAAAGAAAGAGGGAAAGAGGTCTGTGACAAGATCTGTTGCTATAGTGAAAGCCTCTTCACTATTAAAACAGCTTTTAACAGATGGAAAAGTGTCAGAAATTTCTGTCTAAATGTGTTTACTGGAAATGTTATGACTTTTCTCTTCCTTGATCTCCTATCTGTGTCAGAGTACATCATGCATTATTATCAAGGTTATTTCCTTCATGCCCACTAGATGTGTGCTTTAAAAATGATTACAGCTTTCTTCTGTTTGCTCAGTGTTAATTGGCAACACTCCCAATTTCTTATGAAATCCTTTTATTGGTGTGTTTTTGTAACCTAGATATTTGTTTTCACAACAAACTGGGTTACATGTGAAAATAAAAACAAGGAGTGCCGTATAACAGGGAATAAAATGATACATGTTAACAAGCTTGATAACAGCTTTTTAGAATTATTATTTTTATATTGAGGTCCTATTCAGTTTAAAATGTACTTATTGTGTTCATACTTTTGTTTAATTTTTCTGTTCTTCAAATGGATTACAAACACTTCTACATTGTAAAGGAAGAGTTTTTCACATCTTTCTGTAGGGAAAGACATCGTCTTTCTAAAAACTTTGATCAAATAGTGTTTTGGTATTGTCCGTAGTACATTTCGTATATTTATAAAAGTCATTTTCCAGTCACCATTTACACTTCTAATCATGTAAATGACTACTTGGCATGTTCCACAGTATCTCACCTGAAACAGACACAGTTTGAAAATTCCATGATCCGCTCTTTCCTTTTACAACCCTGGGAAATCCGTTGTGTGTTCCTGTAAGATTAGAATAAAAATTGTTGGTAGCAACCCAGCTTTAATTTTGAGTCTTATCCCCACACCTGTGATTAGCAGTGTTGAGGCTCATTCTGTATCTGACGAAAGTCAGTGCAACTGGGAAATTTAGGATTGAACATTTCTGGTGATAACCTGAACCACTTTCATGCTTTTTGGGTCGCTGAAGGTCATTATGTCGGTGATAAAATAACTCTGGTGTGTTTTCAGTGCTCTATTTCTGGTATTTATTACCATAAATCATCTTAAAGTGATCTAATAATTAGAAAGAAATGCAACATTATTTATAAAGTTCTGCATATCTGTACTCGCATCTCTCTTGTTATGTACACAATTTGTTATCTGATCATTTTGACTGGCTGTCTTTGGAGATGAGCTCCAAAGACAGCCAGTCTTTGGCTGGCTGTTTCTTTAACTTCTTTAAAGAAAACTTTAAGGAAGTTTTCTTTAAAGTTGGAAAACTTCCTAGAATAAGTTTATTCTTCACTCTCTCAATAAATTCTGTTTTAATTTTGAAGTTCCATTGGGGATCTAAATGTAATTTGAAGCAATGTGCAGCTTTTCTAGAAAGTTCTTCTCTTTTGTGCATCAGATGTTGACTTGTCCCTCCTCTCATCTTTTTCCCGTCTCTTTGTAGCGGACTTTGGCTTTGCCAGATACCTTCAGAACAACATGATGGCAGCTACACTCTGTGGCTCTCCCATGTACATGGTAATGTCAGCGTCGATGAATAAGTCTTCCTTTGACTCATTTGTATTTACTGTGCTCGCCTACAAGTAATCCTGTGAGCAGAATTACATATTGTTAAATCTCACGTTTTATTTCCCCAACAGGCTCCTGAAGTTATTATGTCCCAGAACTATGATGCCAAGGCTGACTTGTGGAGCATAGGAACCATCGTATTTCAGTGTCTGACTGGTAAAGCTCCTTTTCAGGTAAAAACACACTTTATATGTTAGTGAAGAATGTCATAAGAGACAGACAAAACCTTCAAGTTTAATGTGTGTCAAATGATATGATGATAAAAACTGTTTTGTATTCTGTATTATTCAGATCAATATGATTGTTCAATGAAGGATCTTCTACATTTCTCCCTGCGGAGGAAACCTTTAGGCATCATTCTTCTAAGCTTACCAAGAACGAAATGCAAACTTCACTATCCAGTCCTTCCAGTCCCTAAGAGATTATTTACTAGATAAGATAATAGACTGTTATTGTTATTTGTGCTGATTTTTTTTTCTGTGCATCTGAAAACACATCAACAAAATTGGAAGCAAACAAACAAAAAATGATCCCAGCAGCATTTCTGTTATTAAATACTTAAAACAAGACCGGACTAAAGGTCACAAGTTACACTCCATAAGTTACTCTAATACGTTTCCTACTGGATAATTACTGCATGGACAAATGTCTTCTGTCATCTGGTAACAAGTATTTTCCCCAGCTGACAGAATGAGTATCTTCTCATTTCTTAAACACCCATAAGATCGATTTTAGCCTGTTCAGGAAGGGTCAAATTATTGGCATCAAGCAGAGAAAAACGTATAAGAATATTGCTACTACCTACTAACATTGGGTTGAGGACTGCCCAATGCATCATTAAAAACTGGAAGGATGGAGGGCAACCATTGTCTTTGACTAAGAAATGTGGTCGTAAAAAAAATCCTAAATGACCGTGATATCTGGCAACAACAGAACACAGGGTAATGTTTAATAGTGAAAGCAAGAGCATTTCCACATGCACAACGTGAAGAAAACGCAATCAGGGAGGCTATGTGGAGAAAAAAAGACTTCTGTGTGCGGTGGAGTATAAAGATTGAACTCTGGAGCAAGGTCATGTGGTCTTATGAGTCCAGATTTACCCTCTGACAGAGTGATGAGCACATCAGGGTGAGAAGAGAGGCAGATGAAGTGATGCATCCATCATCCCTGGAGTCTCCTAGGTTCTGCAACATTATGTACCCAAAGAATGAGGTCAGCTGAAAACACTGCATGACCAGGTTATTCCATCAATGGATTTTTCCTTCCCTGATGGCACGGCCATATTCGAAGACGGCAATGCCAGGATTAATCTGTCTCAACTTGCGAAAGAGGAGTTCAGGGAGCATGATGCATCGTTTTTCACACATGGAGTTCAGACCTTAACCTCATTGAATGTCTTTGAGTTGTTCTGGAGACAGTTTTGCACAGTGGTTGAACTCTCCCATCACCAATGCAAGATCTTGATAAAAAATGAATGCAACACTAGACAGAAATAGATCTTGTGACATTGCTGAAGCTTATCGAAACAGTGCTACAGCGAATGTTAAACCCTAAAGTGTATTGGAGTGTAACTTTTATTTAGGTCTATCACTGTATGTACTGAACCAAAAGTAATACTGTTTCTTGATCATGTACAAGGAATAAGAAAACTTTATAACTGAGACTTATTTATCTTTGTCATCTGGACTGGCCCAGCAGCAAGTAGACGTGAAACATGTCTGTTCTTTTTGTATCCGAGTGTGCTGTGTTAGAAACACAAAGGAAGGATGAGTTGTAACAGACAGAAGTGCTCAATAATAAATTTCCCTTGTGCTACACAGTAACTATGTGTCGACATGCCATTGATATTTGCATATTTTGTATCATCGCCTTTAGGCCAGCAGTCCCCAGGACCTCCGGCTGTTCTATGAGAAAAACAAGAATCTGAGTCCCAAGTAAGAGCTGCACCTTTTAAACTGAACAACGAAACGTTAGCACAACAGTGTTTTGTGGTTAACAGGAATAATGAATGTGAAGTCCATTGGTTTGTTGCTAATAATTGTTTTTCATTGGCTGCCTTACTTTTGCTTGAATTTAGTCTTTGATTGCAATCTAAAATGTTACAAAACAAGTAGGTCAGGCATGCCAGCTGTTTACTGTGTCTCATTAAAGCTGACACTGACAGCCATGTTCATAGTTTTTGAGATTTTTGTGCTAATGAACATGATTATTTAAGGTAGAACATTGAGAGCAAACAAGGCTATTAGAAAAATCCCTCTTTAGATTTTAATGTTTTATATTTTTGCAGCATACCCAGAGAGACTTCTAGCCATCTGAGGAACCTGCTGCTCAGTTTGCTGCAACGCAACCACAAGGATCGTATGGACTTTGGTCAGTGACAGTCAGCAGTTTTAACCCTTTCAAAATGCTCTTTCACTGTGATAAAAAGAGTCAGATAAAACTCTTCCATATGCATGAAACCTGATGAAATGAGTGTAAACACTCGCTAAACTATTTCTGTTTATTACTTTGAATTCTGCTCAGCTTTTTCAGCATTGCTCAGTACTTATTTATTTTCTTCTCTTTCTTCAGATGAGTTTTTTACCCATCCTTTCTTGGATGCAAGCTCATCCGTTAAAAAGTGTAAGTAAAAGTAAATATAAGTCTATTTAAAGCTTGGTTGGCTGTGATCTGGCATCAGGGTTTCCCCCAGTGTATTATTGGCATGGCGGGCCCGCCATCCCAAGCTACCCCCACCGCCAGGCCTAGCGTCCCCCCCCCCCCCCCCCCCCCAACAGAATTGGAGGACTCGCTATCGACGGATCGCGCGCAACCCCCTTCCCCCCTCCCTCCCCGACGCTCACACCGCCAGGCTAAGCCGGTCTTCTGGGAGAAACCCTGGGCATGTTTTCTTTTAGACCAAAGATGTAATAGAAAGTGATTATGATTGCTGTTCATGACCAAAGTTTTTTTTTATTTATTTTTTTTTTATTTATGTGACTCGTGAACTATTTCAACAATTGTTTCACATTGTATCACAGCGGTCCCTACAGTGACCATGACCTGTTTGCCCAGTTCGGCATCAGCCAGCTCTTGTAGCAGCTCCTCCACTTCTCACCTTGCCTCTCCACCGGTTTGTACTCACTTTTTCCTCTTATTCCTCTGCTTCTGTTTGTTTGCTTGTAATTTATGAGTCCGTACATAGTCTGTGCCTGTTCAACCATTCCCAAATGGTATGTGTTTTAAACCTTATGCTCATACTCTTCTTCTGGTTCTTTTGTGTCTGCTTTCTTCTGCAGCAGTCTTTAGCTGAGACTCAGCATCTGCGTGCCAAAGTTCTGGCCTCTCCAACGCAGGAGGCTGCAGGTTTTCTCCTGAAGGACTCGTCTGGAGCAGGCGGCAGCAGCAAGAACTCCTCCTCTTGCGATACAGATGATTTTGTCATGGTGCCGGCTCATTTTACAAGTAAATAACATCAGATGAAACTGTAAAAGTTATTAAATATATTGTTGTAATTATTGGCAAAGCTTTTTTTTTATTGCTTTGTGTTATTTTCATATGATTGTAATTTCCAGCAGGTGAACTGACTTGTGAGAGTAAAGTGCTGCAGGACAGTTTGATGAACAGTGGGTGAGAGGCACTGACTTTATTTATCACGGAAAATAAATGTTTTTTTTCATCCTGGACATTTACAGTTATTAAAAACAAAAATCAAAGGAAGTACAGTTCTTCATGATCTGATGTTCTCTTCCATCCATTTTTTTTTACTTTCTTAGCTCTCTTTTGGCTTCAGCTGGTCTGTGTAACCAAGCGAAAACACCACCACACTCTCCTTCTTACAGTGGCTCTCCAAGTCCTGTCAGGTACGAGTTAAAATGTTGACATTTAGCTGTAAAATGAAAGTTAAGCACAAAATGATATTGAAATTTTAAAGTGAAAATGTGTTAGAATGACCCAGTCAAAGTCCAAACCTCAGTCGTATTTAGAAATTTTGGCGAGACTTGAAAATTGCTTTTCACAAACGCTGACCAAGTTTGAGCTGTTTTGCAAAGAACGTTTTGCAATGCTGGTTGAGACATACCCTAAAAGGCATGCTAAAGCAATTTAACCAAGAAGTGGCTTCCAGAGTATTAGTTCATGTTTTTATTGGTCAAAGCTGTTCTAAAACCACCTGTCATTTTCCTTCCAATTTACTGTTCTGCATTACTTTGTGTTGGTCTGTCTCATAAAATCAAATAAGATCAAATAAGACATTGGAATCAGTAGATGTAAGGTGACGTAAGAAAAGTTCAACAAATGAAATACTTTTTTAAGGCACTGTGTGTGACGTTATCCACTGTGAGTAGCACTTTTTAAAAAATCATTTCATACTTCACGTCTTGAGCCCATAAACATACAGAAACTGATTTTTAAAGATCAGCTTCTGGATCGATTTCTACTCTTTCTTTTCAGAGTTTGAAGAATCATTTGCTGTGACAGAACAGAAAATAAATCTAGTGATTAAAAACATCCCTGTCATCAGAGGTTTTGGCATCCGATCTCACTTTCTGTTACTGAAGCTGACTTCAGTAACAGAAACTGCAGATATTAAAACTACCAAAAGAAGCCATGTGCATGAGACTTGAAACATAACCGTTTCATCGCTTTATTTTTTTCTCTCTCGCAGTTTGAAAAACCCACATCCTGGCTTTATCCTCATTTAAAAACTGAAACCTCTAATTTTCAAATTAACTCAAATATTGTTTTTCTTTTTCTGAAGGTGAAGCAGATGCCAGTCCTAAAAAATAAGCTTATCCTTACAGTTCACGTTGAAATCCTTAAGCTGTTCAACATTGTGATTTACTTTCATTCAGCATTAAACTAACAATGTTAAAATCGATTCATTAAAGTTTACCGTAAACCTTCAGGTGTTAAGATTGGACGGTTTTCAGCCCAATCTCGTCTTCAGAAATCTTCACAGCCGTTTGGTGTGTTTACAACAGGCCTGTAATTCAATCCTTCTTAAACAGAGAAACATTTTCCACAACCTGAGGCGATATCTTCCATTTTGCTCCTCTAGAAGCCTTAGCTGAAAGATAATATTCCCTGCCTAGTTACTTGGCTTTAGCCTGGCGATGACCTTTTATAGGGATTTCAAGAGTTTTGGCTTTAAACCCATTAGTAACCTCTGAAAGCTTTGACCATATATAATCAGGATGCCACATCTTCGAGAAGATGCTGGGCTTTCCCAAAAAAGCTGTCATGGAAACACAACTGTCTGCTGTTTGTGCTCTGAACATCCCCTCCTCATGCTCTGCCCTTCTCTCTGCTGTTTCCAGGCCCACCGAGTTCCCTGGCAGTAATTATTGTGGTAGCTGTGAAAACCACGTTCACTCATTGCCTATCCCAGTCCCCACCCAGGTCCAGAACTACCATCGCATGGAGCTGAACCTTCAGTCTACCAAGCAGGACGGCTCACCACGGTCTGTGTCCAAACCAGCACGCAATCCCACAACCAAACAATTGCACATATGACATTCTGAAACTAATGCTCAAGTATTTTTTTTAGTGTTTCTCAGCTAAACTTGAGTAATATACTGCTTTATTTATTTATTTTTTTTTTTGTCAGGTTGTCGACGGCGGTGCATCGCGGCAGCAGTGGGAGCCTGGTGGGCCACGCTAGAGCAGGACCTTCGGCCCTGTGGCAGGGAGCGGTCCCCTCATCCCGTAGGCTTTCACTGGGAGGGACCAGAACATTCCAGATTTCTCCTCAAGGTACCAAAGGAAGCTGCATGTTTTAAAAAACTTTTTTCTTCATGTAATGAGAAGGTTTCAAGCATTTCTCTTTTAGATACATTTAGGGTTTTTATGAATGATTAAAAAAAAGAGTTTGCTCTTGGGGTTTCCTTTGAACCTTTTGTTGTATTCAGATAAGGAATTATTTGAAATGATAAATCTGTAGATTGAACTTCCCCTATTTGTTTTTTAATCTACATAAATAAAAACAATTCCAGACATTGCAAAGGGTCAAAGTTGCTTTTCGCTCTCCAGGCCCGCAGCACGTTGAGTCGAGACAGACGTCTCAGCAGCAGCCACAGGCACCGGGGCTCGGCACACGGCTCCACAGTGCCCCCTGTCTGTTGGACTGCGCGACTGGCGGCAGCAGACAGAAAATCAAGAAGCAGCATTCAGACCCCGTCGCTGTCCCTCCAACCGGGCTGATGACCCTCCGGCCGCTCCACTCTTCCCCCAGACTCAGTGAGCTGATGCAGCGTAACCCTCTGCCGACCATCCTGGGATCCCCGTCCAGGGTGAGACGGCCGTCTCTGTGAATTTACTCCACACGCACAGGACAAAACTAAATGTAATGTTTCCTTTCTTGTCCGGCTTCTCAGGCTATCCCTCCTTTTGAATTCCCAAAGCCGCCAAGTTCTCCAAACCTCGTGACGTTCCTGACTCAGAAGGGTTTGGTTGTTGGCTCGCCCGGCAGCAGGACCGCCCCGGGAGAGCTCAGAGACCTGGGGCAACAAGCGCCGGCGCCGTCCACCCACCCAGCCTGCTGCGTCCACAGAGTGAACGACGACGGCAGGAGCTTTGGAAGGTCGGGTTCATTCATTCACTGTTTATCTTTTCAATCACAAGCGAGTTGTTTGGACACAGGAATCTTCTCTTTAAGTATTAAATTAGTCATGAACAGGACATCCATCACTATTTATTAACTGCTTCTAACTTATTAATTCTAGTTCAAATTAATTATCATTTGTAAAACTGCAGTTGAAGTGATTTGTCTTTTTTTTCTGGAATGGATAAAGGTCAGAGTTTAACCTTTTCAGAGTAAATGGATATGGACGAACACAAAGTAAACAGATGAAGAGAATTGATGGGAAGTGGACAGACTTATGAAAGCAAAGCTGTTTCTCGTCTGCTTCCTTCAGGTCCCAGAGTGCCGGCCGTCTGTCTGACATGCTGCTGATGGCTGCGTTTGGAGCAGGACATGCAGGAGAACGAGGCAGCGTGGAGAACCTGGCCTCAGAAAAAGCCATAGACATAACAGGTCTGCATGTATCTTACAGAGGATGGATTAAAATGTTTATTTTATTTTTTTCTTCTTCTTCTTTTTTCTGCTATGACAGTTCAGGATGGGTGCAGGCTGCATCTTCAGCATTTTAAAAGCTTAGAATTAAATGGGTCCAGACATCAGCAGATTTCTTTCTCTATTTTGAAGCCATGAGTTTGAACTTTTTATAATTTTCAGAAGAATGCTAGTAAAACCATGAGGGAACTGTTTTATCAACACTGCCATTGTTTTGTTTTGTTTCTTTTCCTAACTGATTCTTGTATATTTGCTTTTTCTCTAACGTGAATTAAACAAAATAAAGAAAGCCAATGTTTTTCTGCTCATTAGCGCCTCCTGGTGGCGGCTTTGCACCTGGTTCTTGCAGCCCTGCGCAGGTGGTTTTCACTGTTGGCTCTCCGCCAAGTGGCAGCACCCCAACTCAGACCTCCAGACACAGGAAATGTTCAGGTAACACAATAAAATGTCTGAATAAGTTCAATATTCAAAAAAAAAACTTAGATATGAAACATCCTTTGTTCTTAAGGCTAAGATCTATTTTCACATATCTGGATCGATATAATATAAAAAAAAGTCCTATTTAAAACTGATATATGGTTTAGTAATTCGACAGCAATTTCCTCAGAAGGTTTATACATTGTAATTGTTTAAAATAAATGTTTTTATTAATTTCACAGTAGATGAAATGAAGGAAAATGTCTTCCTTTTTTGTCTGACTCATGCAGGCTCCTTCAGTTCAGGCAGTCCTGCAGGCTCGTTGACCAGTCGCTACCCCCTAACAGGCACCTTTCCCGAAGGCTTTGAGGCCCCGCCCAGCCCTCGATACAGTTTCACCGATCCTATCACCGCTAACATGGGTGGCGCTGTGACCTTCGAGGCCCCCGAGCTGCCTGAGGAGACGCTGATGGAGGTGAAGAACTAGTTTCCCCACAGACTAGTGAGATTGTTGACCTTTTTTAGGACTGGAGCTTATTTTCGGATTCATTTACCTATAAAAATGAGGAATCGATATTTTCTTTCCAGCAAAGCAGGTTCTGTAACATCACATTCTGTTGACGCATGATATACATTGTCTCTAAATTACCGCCCCTTCCCTCTTTTTCTGCTTTTGCCGCGAGTTCAGCAAGAGCACACAGACACGGTGCAGCACCTGCGTTTCACTTTGGAGTTTGTCCTCTGTCTGATGGAGGTGGCCAGCACTCGCGGGGCAGTCACAGCGGGGGGACAGGAAGATGGCTCTCACCCCGCTGTCCTTCAGCAGCAGAGCCTGGTGGCAGATCAGATAAGCTCGCTGAGTCGAGAGTGGAGGTAAGGTCAATGTCACTGTTTGTTGATGATTCAGTTTTGCTCCAATTAGACAAATAAAACCACCCAAAAGCCCCAGACATAAACGACGTGTGTTAAAACAGCTACTTGGTTTGTTTTTGCTTATGTCTGATGTGGCTATAGTAATAAGAGAACAGTGACGTTCTGGAAAACATAAAACAACTCTACATTTTCTGTAATTACTAATCTAGAAATAATTAAGAACTGTAGCTGACTAGCAGGAAGCTTTGATATGATTGTGTTTTTCACTTTAAAACTGTGTGACAGTTTAAACTAGAAAATTCCGCAGAAATTTTAAAGGGCCTGCCAAAGTGTGCCCGTCGGATTTTTAATAAAACGTTCATTACTTATTCCATTCAGTATATGAAACATTGGTATTAAGCAAGAAAATCGTTCTGATGCTTAACATTAGCATCAATGCTAACCTGAGCTAAATTGTAGTCAAAAACCTGTGGAGAGTCAAAAACATGTTGATGAAGCTGTACTTGCACCATTAATTTTGTTAAAATTAACACATAAGGTGAAATTAGCCAAAATGCTAATGTTAGCATGACTGCTATCAGTTCCATGTTTGGAATCAGTAGCGTGTTGTCTGTCATTACTTACTCCACTCATTATATGAAATGTTGCTAATAAGTAAGAAAAGTGTTCTGATGCTCAACATTAGCATCAACGCTAACCTGAGCTAAATAGTAGTCAAAAACCTGTGGAGAGTCAGAAAAATGTTGATTAAGCTCCTACTTGCACCTCTCAACATTGACAAAAAATTCAAGTATAAAACATAACATTCAAAGGCAAAAACAGGATCAATCAACATTTCAGAGTTACTGAATGAAAACTTCCTGTTAGCATAGCGGCTAGCTGGTTACTGCTAGTTCTGATTGACTGTTTCCGGCAGAACAGGGAGGAGATCGATTATTTTTTAGAGATTATCTGTCTCATGTAAAATGTATTTTTTTAGTTAGATGCTGCAGCTTTAAAGAGGTTCGGTCAGAGTCACTAACAGGTGGAGCAGAAGCGGCTCCGTGCCAAATATTAAATGTTACTGCCTGTAGCTAGCAGCGGTTCAAGAGCAGAACCAGCGTCTTACATCACAGATCTAAGATTTAAATAATTTTACAGGTTATTTGATTAGCTTTCTGACCGTCATGCTAATCCGGGTGAGTGTTTGTAGCTGCGCGCTGCTTTACCGGCTGTCTGATCCTCCATGTCTTTTTTTACTGCAGTGAGCCTCGATGTAGCCAATCTGCGTCAAGTATTAGCTTCATTGTGTTGATATATTTTGACGAGCTCCGCCGCTGTGAGTCCAGCTGCACATGCAGGTTATTGGCAACAAGAGACAACGATCGCAGCGCACCGCTAATTGACACTGTTAATGATTAACGAGCTTCAGACCGAGACTGAAGCTGCGCACATGTTCTCACTCACGGTACAAAATATTAAAAAAATAAAGACAGTCCATAATTGTTTATTTGTCTAAATCTTTCAGCCTTCATACTAAGGATGTCATTTCACACTGAAAAATTCAGAGAAATAATAATTTTATCTAAACAAAATATCAATAGTCACAGGAAATACTCTCTGCTGTTTCTCAGAGTAATGGCTGCCGCTGGCTGGAACCCGTTACTATGGTAATTAATGCCCCGCAGCTGTGAGGAGACAAAGAGCGGGAAAATCCTCTTCTCCCTAGTTTCTATACTTGGGAGACACCCAGCGCCAGTCTGAAGGACCCTGACAAAAATCCATAAGCCCTAGAAAATTTTTGAAAACATTTTACGGGAGCAGGGATGTGTATCTATGTTCTGACCAAGTTTTAGACCAATAGGGCAATATTTATGCCTGTGAGGGCGAGTTAAACACAGTTTTTCAGTAAGCCATCAGGAGTCCTGTGTGTGTGTTTCAGACAGAAAGGTTACTGATGCTGTGAGTTCCTCAATCTCCAATTTTTTCGTTTTTATTTCGTTTTTATTAATTTTTGTCGTCATTTTAAGTCAGAATCCCAACAAAAGTAATAGCTCCCTTCCCGGGCACGAGCCGCTCAATTTGATACCACTTTTGTGGGTGGGCACGCAGCGGTACGAGCCGCATTAACGGTGACGGAAGAAAAATATGGAATAATAAAGAGACATTCTATTAGGTGTAGAACAATAAGTGCCTGCCATGCAAATGCATGGAGGCAGTGACTGACCTGCTTCGCAGGTCAGTCACTGCTCTCCTTATGCATTGCAATGGCAGGCCCTAATTATAAGATTTAACATTTTAAAACATAATGTTTCACTTTTTGTCTGAAATGGGTGTCAGATATTTACTTCTTATAATCTGGCAGTGAGTTTATTTTATTATTTCACTGAGAAGTGAAGTTGCTTGATATTTTGCTTCTTTGCCATTTCATACTTGTACAGTTTTGGGGATATTGTATATTGTAAAAAAGGGGAAAAAGTTAGAAAAATCATATCATGATTGAAATTTTAAGCAATCCAATTTTTTTATATTATCTGAAAAGGAAATTGACCCGTAGGTGCCTACAATTCATTTAAATACTTAGTCAAATGGGCTAAAAGTGAAAGTTTTGTGTCTAACGTGTGTGGATTCAGGATTCAGGCCCAGAAAGTAGTGATTTTTTTTCCCCCGACAGTTTTATAACACTTAAGTTTTACTTTAGTCTCAAGTGATGTGTTTTTGTGCTCCTCTCCTCAGTCACGCAGAACAGTTGGTGCTCTACCTTAAAACCGCCGAACTATTGTCTACTGCCTTACACACGGCCATGGAAAGAGTTAAACAGGGCAAACTCTACCCCTCTGCTACTGTCAAACAAGGTAGGAGGCTCTTCGTGTCACAAAGAGTCTGTAAGATCTCCTTTCCTTTGTGAGCCACCCAAAAGCAGAAACCTCTTTTCTTCCAATCTCTGTATCCACAGTGGTGAGGCGGCTGAACGAGCTGTACAAGTCCAGCGTGGCATCTTGCCGCTCGCTCAGCACTCATCTGGAACACTTCTTCTCCAGGAAGCATCGTCTAATGGACCAAATCAGCTCCATCACAGCTGAGCGTCTGCTCTTTAGCCACACAGTGCAGATGGTAGGCTAAAAGAAAAAGCAGAGAAAAACCGTTTCACATGGCTCTTTATTTTACGGCTTTCACAGAAACCCAAACTGATCATGTAAAACACCGTATGTGGCAACTCAACGTGACCGCACAACGTTTCTACTGAGAAATGTAGTGGCGCAGCAGCGATGAGAAAGCTGGCTTGAGTTGAGAGTAAATTAGACTAAAAGTCTGAGGCAGGACTTGAAAGTTTGTGTTTAAAATCTCTCTCCATCAGATGGGAGAGATTTTGAATTATTTTGTAAATAAAAAAGGGGTAATGTCAGTTTGTAAATGTGCAAAACTGGTTAAAAAAAAAAAAAAAAAAAAAAACACCTCCAGCCAAAAGTAGTTCTAAAAGTGTAAATTAGGGTAACAAAAACAAAACCCCACTACATTTCTCAGTCATTTATTTGTAAAAAAAAATAAAATAAGTTTGTCACTATTTTGTGATGTTAGGTTCAGGCTGCTGCATTGGATGAGATGTTCCACCAGGGGGAAGCGTCGATCCTGCGTTACCACAAGGCTCTCCTGCTAATGGAGGGCCTGTCTCTGCTCCTCACTGAACAGGATGACATCCTTAGTGTTAGCAAATGTGAGAATCTCTTTCAGCTATTCAACACTTGTAGTATTTGTTGTTCTTTAGGGGGGGAGGGGACAAAAAAAACGGGTTCAGTTTAGAGAACTGGAGGCTTCTGTATACGCTGCGCTAAATATTCTGTCTTTCTTTGACCCCGTTTCTGCAGGCAAGGAGTGCATTGAACGCCGCCTCACAGCTCTGCAGTCGGGCCTCTGTGTTTGACTTGTGAAGCCGTACAACCCTCCATTTGCACTCTGACACCAAATCTCCACCCACAATTTCATGGTTTCACATAGAAACGCTTTCGTTTTCGCAAGAATACCACAAAGTTTACTCAGACTCCGCGCATGGAAGATCTTTCAGTTTTCAGGGTTGGACTGTGACAGAAACATCTCAACCCTGGAGGTTGGCCCAGTAATGGACATAGGGAAGACTCTGCTGCTGAAGATGGAAATGCCAAGAAAAAGATTTAAGATTTGTACCTAGTTACTGTTGGTCTAATTTGAAGGAGCAGTTTTTGCCAAGTAGTCACATTCCTTCATGTTGTGCTTATCTAGCATAAGAAAACAGCTTTTTAGGATTCATGCTAGCTGCAGCGGGATGAGAAGATTAATGCAGTAGAAGCTGCACAGCTGGTGACAAGTTCTGATAAAGACTCCCTGTGGTTAAATGTTCCCATAATGTGTTTTTTTTGTTTTTGGCTTATATTTCTAATTTCCTTCCATGTTTGTTCAGTATCTTTAATTCTTTCATGCTTATCGATAGAAAGTACACATTTATAAAGCATAACGAAATTTAATCAGCAGAAGTACGTTCAAGCATTATTATACAAAACCACAAACAAATTTCTTTCGAAAGACTTTTGAAGTAGATTCAGTGTCTGCTTCTGCTGATTTGATTTAAAAACAGAAAAAAAAACAACGAATGAATAAGAATTTGCTCATTCAGTATGCGCTTAAAATTATAAGGCCACAACCTGCTTTTCACACTACGAGGTTGTGAGGGAAGTATTTTAATTCTGTTCATGAAAATCGTGGCTTGCAATAAGCTTAGAGAAAACAGGTCAGGTTAACGCTGTAGACTTTCATGCAGACGGGGCTGAATCTGATCCATCTACATCTGCCATCGCAATCGTGTTGGCAAAAATGTTGCAATAAACGGGGCTGTACAGGTGCACCTTAATACATTAGAATAACATTGAAAAGTCAATTTATTTCAGCAATCTAGTTTAAAAAAAGTTATTACTTTGTGTAATAACTTTTGATGATCATCACTTACAGCTTTTTATATTCTTTTAAAGGTTGCTGTTACCGTTTTGCCAAACTTTGTCTTTCCAGCTAACTTTGGTTACAGCACTCTGAGAAAACAGGTTTTTTGTGATTTCTTCACCGTGTGGAGGATGCCAGTGACTATGTGCTGAACAACTTTTGCCTTTGTGTTTTGCGTCATTAACTCTTGTGTGTCTCATCTTCCTCTTGGCATTACTCCACACCTTCTCTGTGTAGTTTAGGTCAGGTGATTTTGCTTGCTAATCAATAACAGTCATTAAAAATGGACTATTGACAGTTTCTACGCTGTGAGCAACTAGCATCATCTTTAAAAATCTGCTTATTTTGCTCACACGCCGTCTGTGTGAGCAAAATAAATAAGTTTATCTTATCTAAGATAAATGCTTGGACAATATCACATTGTGCGAATGTGTAGAAAATATGAGTTTGACCAAATTGATTTACTGAAATGACTGGACTTTTTAGTAACATTCAAATTTCTTGAGCTGCACCTATGTTCATCTGACACTCGTAGGCTTTCACACTCATTGCAGGTGTTTTCTGCAAATGATTTCCAGACTCACTGGGATTTTTTTATTTTGTTTGCATTTTATCTCTCAATGTTGTGGGTGTTCAGAGAGTCTAGTCAAATATGAATGTAGGGGTGTCAGGAAAGAAGCAGCATTAAAATCAGGCTGAATGTCGAAGGGGGTGGGGTCAACATTTAAGCTGATCTTAAGGGCTGGATGTTTTTGCACTGTTGACGTACTGTATAGATAGGAGTATGCTAAAAGTGTGCAGTCTGTGTAGCCGTGCTCATTTAGAGACTTCTGCTTATTTGTTTTAGTGTAGTTTTAGTTGCTTTTGCATTTACCGTCATAAATTGTATATGTTTTCATGTTGAGGAGTGTTTGAGAAGGAAGTTGTATAAGCTAGTTTTCTAGAAGACAAAAGAAAAAAAAATCACACTGAAAAAAATGTTGCAGTTCTTGTTTTGTGCTTTATTTTAACAGTTATTGTTTGGTTTGGTTTTTTTTAAGGCTTTATGCCGTTTTCTGCTTGCTTGATTCATTTTAATTGTGGCTGTTTTACTTATCCACGTGTTTCCCCTCGCCCCCCAATTTTTTTTTTTTTACTCTTCTAAATTTGATTGACTGATTTTTTTTGAAGGTTTAAATCCTACAGTAGTTGTTTGTCATGGGCCGTGTGCATGCAAGTGTGAACTGGTAAGCCTGATGTTTAACACGGTAACGTCAGTGGGACACGTTAAGCGCAGAACGTGCTGCATACTTCTGCTCTCGTGAGAAGCAGAACATGTCACTCTGATGTTATTGACATCGAAACCCACCACTACCTTATTTTACTCAAGATGTCATTCCCTCTGCTGCTCAAGGCAGAAATTGAGTGCATATTTTGTATAACGTTTGCGTGCGATTTTGGCTCAAGAGGCTGAACTGAGACGCCTTTTTAGCATTGCAATCGGCAGGATAAACTGGAGAGATGATTTATCTGAACAGACATTTTGTGTGTTTACGTTGTTGCCTTTTCATGTTGTGTCCTAAATGATGTCTTTGTCTCTTAAGCATACATTCCTAATATTAATTAATTAGTTCCTCCGCAGAAGTTTTGTCACTACACTTGCTGTGCTGTCCTTTGATGAATCAGATGACAGAAAAAAACCGATGCATGTGTCACTTTTTATTGTTCCATACAATCTTTATTCCGGTTAGGGAAAACAGTGCCCTTTGATCATAACCATGATGTCGATTTTATTTCAATTTGTCTCTTTTATATATTTTCTAACATTCCAGGATGTTTCCGTTTTATGTTTTTCCCTTGACTAATTCTATGTTGCCTTTTATATGTCTTCAATTAAGTTATTGTATATTCGACTCTGGGGAGACGATGGGCCACCCGAACACTCCCAAAGACTATTAAGCTTTTTGCTCGTTCTTCCACATTCTCTCTCTTGCTGTTGCAAAAGCAGTTTTAATGTTTTCATATCCGTAACAGACGCACTATCTTCTGTACCCCTGCTGGTAATGTAATCTTTACTGTTTGGGGAGCTTCGTCATGAATAAAGTGAAAGGACAATTTCTGTGTTTTTGTTTTAGTTGAAAGGAAACCAAAACCAAACCAACTTTTATTTATAAAGCACTTTAAAACGACCATAGCTTATACAAAGTGCTGTACATTAAAACACAACATAATAAATAAATAAATAAAACAGTTTAAAAACAAAAACATACAATTTAAGACTAGATCCCGCTGGAGTTGAAAGCCAAGTAAAATAGATGGGTTTTAAGACGAGCTTTAAAAGTGGACAGTGAAGGGGCCTCTGACCTGCAAAGGCAAGTCATTCCATAATTTAGGGCCAATGACAGAGAAGCCCTGTCCCCTCTGAGCTTCCTTCTGGATCTTAGTACCTCCAAGAGCAGCTGATCTGCTGACCTGAGAGACCGATAGGGTATGTAGGGATGAAGAAGCTTAGAGAGGTAAGCCGGGGCAAGATTATGCAGTGATTTAACAACAAACACAAGAATTTTAAAATGAATCCTAAAATATACAGGCAGCCAGTGAAGTGAGGCCAGCACAGGGGTCACATGTTTCCTCTTTCAAGTTCCTGTCAAAAGTCGTGCAGCAGCATTCTGTACTAGCTGCAGACATGAGAGCAGCGACTGACTGACTCCCAGATAAAGGGAGTTACAGTAATCCAATCGAGTCGAAATAAAAGCCTGGATCACTGTTTCAAAATGCTGGCTGGAAAGAAAAGATTTCACTGACGCCAATCGCCTTAAAAACCCTGTGCAGTCGCAGCCCGCCATGTGGCGTAAAAGCAAGTGACGCATTTATAAGGCTTCGTAATAACACGGACGGCACACAGAGTTTTCATTTCAACTCTGTTGGACAGCACGGACTTGGTGTTTTTATATCGGTTTTGTGGTTATTTACTTCAAAACAAAGCCAGAAATATGATCGATCATTTCCGCCTTATTTTGTGGGGTCTAAATGTACCACATTTCGTAACAACCAATGAAAATGTGTTGACGGTCTGTTGCTAGGTAGAACAGAGACACGCGGAGAAAGAGGAGCGGAGTGGGGTGGGGTTTTTCTGGATACGGCGAGAGACTAGGGCACAGTGATGCTGTGGACTTTACTAAGAGTGTTTCTATGGGTTTTTTGACTATAACTGTTTTAGTTAGAGTTCGTGGTGTGTGCAGGGTTAGTAGCAGTTTTGCTAGCTATCGCTACATGGCTTCATAGCGAGGGCTGACGCACTGAGAAGAGAAATAATGCGGCCATTTAGACCTCGACTACCAAGAGTTAAATGATAAAAGCTGGACTTAACCACGGCTCTGATTTGGCTGTCCAATTCAAAATCACTGTCCACCTTAAAGCCAAGATCTGTAATAACAGGTTTAAAATATACCTCCAAAGGTCCCAGGTCAACAGAGGAGGACTCACTGGAGCCACTGGGTCCAAACACCATCACCTGTTTTGTTTTCATTAAAATTTAAGACGTTCAAGGCCAACCAAGCTTTAATATCACCTAAACATGCCAGGAGATGTGTGATTGAATGTACATCCTTCTGCTTCATGGGCAAATAAATCTGGCAATCATCAGCATAACAATGAAATGAAATCCCATGTTTCCTAAGGATAGAACCCAGAGGCAGTAAATACGGAGAGAAAAGCAGTGGGCCCAGAATTGAGCCCTGCGGGACACCATAAGTCATATGGAGGACCAAAACTAACATAATAATAAATAAAAGAATAAATATTTAAAAGAATCAATATAAAAATAAAAGTAGAAATATATAAATAAAAGAATAAATACATATCCAACATAATAATAAATGGAAGAATCAATATAACAATAAAAGTAGAAATAAAAGCATATATACTTTGCTTTGATTTTATTACTTCTCCCTTTTCCGTTTGCTGTATTTATTTCTGTATTGTTTTCTGTATTTATTTCCGTATTTATTTCTGTATTTATTTCTGTATTTATTTCTCACTGTATTTCTGCTTCGTCCGTATGCTAATGAGGTGGGCTGTCTTCTACATGTCCAGCTCTCTATTGGTCAATAAACAGGAAACAGATCGAATCGTGTGCAGATCGATTGTTAATGCCTGCGCTGTGATCCTCTTTGGATCCAGTTCACTGCAGACTGACACACGCCAAGGACCCAACATGGACGTCTTCTTAAGTTGTAAACTCTGAGTACATAATGTTGAAATAAAATTAATATGCCTTTTCTAAATACATTTTCTCTATCAATGACTTAAATTGTTAACTGTGGTAATTATGTTTGTGTAATGTAGTAACCATGCACAGTGTTTAATATAATTATTAAATAGATGTTTTAAAGAAACAAACCTTATCTCTTTGGTCCACAATGGCAGCTTTAATTTTAGCATTTCCTCTCCTCCACATATTTTGTTGCAAGATGTGTAAAATTTACAAAAAGCATTTTAAATGTAAAAGTTGCACATAGATTACTCCAGAGAGTAATCTATGTGCGACAATAGTTTTAACAATAGTTAAAACTATTAACAATAGTTTTTTACAGAACTCTACAAAACATCAATTCATTTATTAATAGATATATAGACATTAATTACAGAATAGATACACAAAGATTTCATTTCTAACAGCTGCTAGCAGTAGTGAGTTTTCTTCCAGAGCCTCTCTGCTCCTGGTTTGTCTCCTTTTAAATCAAGAGGCCCATGATAGTTTGACTAGTCAGCAGATGTCCCACAGCTGATTGACTGAACCTCCCATGGACAGAGAAACAAGACCATCCCAGATATGGTAGGTTGTTAGGTCAGCTACTGTTGAGAAAGATGGACCACAACAGAATATGTAAATTATTTAGCAGATGGCGCTTAAATCAATATTTAAAATGCTTTTCTAAACAACAGTGTTGGAAGATGTCAGTGATTTTAGTGAAACTTTTAACAACGCAGCACTGACAGGCAGCGGTGTTTACATTTCCTAACTGTGGCTAAAGCTACAGCTGCTGGTTTACTCTCAGATCGGAGGCTGTTTATTATATACAGTCAAAGAATAGTGGATTGACAATGAGTAATAACCGTTATCTAACACTTAAATGTTGTTTTATTAATGTTGATAAAGAAAGTGAACCTCTAAACATTACCTCAAAACTACTGACATTGATACACCTTTCTCAACAGGCGGGGCCGCACTTTCTCACTTTCTCGGTCTATAGTCCGACATTCGAGCGACTTGAATCCATTCCTCCGTCCCTGGCTCCTCCAGACCCGGGCCCTGGTTCGTCCCCCCAGCCCCCCCTATAGCTCCGCCCCTGCTGCTGCTAGCTGGTTTACTCTCCGATCGGAGGCTGTTTATTTTATACAGAGTGAGAGAATGATGGAATGACAATGAGTAATAACGGCTATCTAACAATGCTGTTATTATCCTTACCTTTTATTGTATCTTTAAGATAATGAGTATTCGTGAATTTTTCAGTCAGGTTGAGCGGCCGAGTAGGTAGGCATTAACAATCGATCTTCTGTTTCCTGTTTATTGACCAATAGTAGAAGAGCTGGACATAGAAGACAGCCCACCTCATTAGCATATGGACGAAGCAGAAATACAGCGAGAAATAAATACGGAAATAAATACTGTATTTACAGAAATAAATACAGAAAACAATGCAGAAATAAATACAGCAAACGGAAAAGTAATAAAATCAAAGCAAAGTATATATTTCTGCTTTTTTTATATTTATTCTTATATTTATATATTTCTACTTTTATTTTTATATTGATTGATTCTTTCATTTATATAGTTCTACTTTTATTTTTATATTTATTCTTTTATTTATATATTTCTACTTTTATTTTTATATTGATGCTTTCATTTATTATTATGTTGGATATATATTTATTCTTTTATTTATTATATATATATATTTCTACTTTTATTTATTTATATATTTATTATTTTATTTATTATTATGTTGGTTTTGGTCCTCCATAAAGTCATTGAAGCAGCAGATGATTCAGAGTCACTCATTTTCATTGAAAATGTTCTGTCCTCCAGGTAGGACCGGAACCATTTAAGAACAGTGCCATCAATACCAGCAATGTGGTGTAATCGCGATATTAAAATGTCATAGTCTACTGTGTCAAAGGCAGCAATTAGGTCAAGTAAAATCAGAACAACATGGTTACCAGAATCACATGCAAGAAGAATGTCATTAAAAACTCTTATTAAAGCAGATTCTGTACTATGAAGAGTTTTAAAACCTGACTGAAAAACCTCCAGAATGCCATTGTCATCTAAAAACTGTTTCAGCTGACAGTACACAATTTTTTCTAAAACCTTAGAAAGAAAAGGCAGCTGCGAAATAGGCCGATAATTTGCCAGAGCAGTAGGATCAAGAAAATACTGCATGCTTTATTAGAGTTGGTTTATTTCCTTGTTTTAACATCAAAACCACAGGCTGATGTAATTCATGCAAAAGGAGCCCTGGTCAGCTATTGAATACATTTACTAAATAGTGCATATAGTTCCTCCACAGACAATGAGCTGACTAATCTCTCAAAGTTTTTTTTTCTTTCTGAGAAACTCAAATTTTAATAGTAACTTAAGTTTTGGTTTTCATTCGCTGTATAACATAATCCTCAAGCTAATATGGGTTTGTGAACCTAATGAGTTTCACTTTTTAATTTATTAATGTTCCTATTTATTTAGATGCACCCATGCGAGTTATGTTTTTGTAGAAGATAAAAACTGATTTTACTGAGATAAAAAATAATGATATCACCCAACCCTACTTGTAAAAGAGAACGATTAGAAATCAAATTGTTACTTTTTAATCGTGTAGAAAGTATATTAACTTTCTGTTGCTTGTGTGAAGTTACTATATTATTCAGTCGCCACAGTTGGGAGGAATACAACTCCAAACTTTCTCCAAAGAAGGTTTGCTGCGGGACGTCATGGCAACGTTGTTTTTCTCTGTTTACTTTCAATTTGAGTGCAACGCAAGTCAGATAAGAGTCAAAGAAACCCGGGCGACTCACTTCAAAATGTCATATACTGACTTCCCACCCAAATTTCAGTCAATATGCAGGACCAGACTTGAATTCAACAAGAGAACGTGTTCTCCACCTTCTCGCCCACCTGGGCACGCAGTGCCTGCTCTTTCGTTGAATATCAGAGGAAACATGCCAAATACTTTCCAGCTGAGCGACGTGGATTCCCGAATCGCATCCCTCGAGAAGAACATCCATTATCTGCGACAACAGCACATGGAAACTCTTAAGAAGCTCCACGCAGAAATGGACATTCTCAAAAGGGAGAATAAAGGTAAGTTTTTCCAGATTTATTTTCTTAGAATGTATCCTAATCGCTGAATAATTTTCTTTTCCATATACAACAAATATTGCTATCAAAGCACCCTGGGTTTGTCCATAATGTAGCAATTTTATGTACTCTTGGTAGTCGAGGTCTAAATGGCCGCATTATTTCTCTTCTCAGTGCGTCAGCCCTCGCTATGAAGCCATGTAGCGATAGCTAGCAAAACTGCTACTAACCCTGCACACACCACGAACTCTAACTAACACACTTATAGTCAAAAAACCCATAGAAACACTCTTAGTAAAGTCCACAGCATCACTGTGCCCTAGTCTCTCGCCGTATCCAAAAAACCCCACCCCACTCCGCTCCTCTTTCTCCGCGTGTCTCTGTTCTACCTAGCAACAGACCGTCAACACATTTTCATTGGTTGTTACGAAATGTGGTACATTTAGACCCCACAAAATAAGGCGGAAATGATCGATCATATTTCTGGCTTTGTTTTGAAGTAAATAACCACAAAACCGATATAAAAACACCAAGTCCGTGCTGTCCAACAGAGTTGAAATGAAAACTCTGTGTGCCGTCCGTGTTATTACGAAGCCTTATAAATGCATCACTTGCTTTTACGCCACATGGCGGGCTGCGACTGCACAGGGTTAAAAAAAAATCATGCATTGTGGTAAATGTTAGTCTGAAAGTGTTATTTGTAATTTTTTCCATTTGGCTGTTTCATGAAAGCTGGCTAGATAGAATTTAGTCATTCCCAGTGGGTAATCAGCAGGGTTTTGACATTCGTTAATGAATCAGCCAGCTTCATTGACCTGATGCCTAACAAATCAGCCACCAGCTGTACATCATTATTTTCCATCTACAAGGGTTGGATTTGATGACTCAGAGTATAATGAATTCAAGCCAGAGACCTGACTGTCCCCATGATAAAGTACTGACAAGAAAAACACTAAATCTGGGCACACTGGTAGCATAGCAACTCCTGAGTTTTGACTGGTCCTCAGCTGGGGGTCCATGAACGGTCTGGTGTCTGAACAGGTCTAATTGTCTCGCCACCTTTGTGAGACATTAACTCCCCAATTTTTGCACCCCGATCTTATGCAGTGGCTGTCCCTCAGTGCAAACTGTTGACACTGTTTTCTCTTATGGCTGTTGCAGAGTTGAAGTATAGATTGACTATAGAATCAAGCAAAGGAGGCAAGAAAGGTAAGATGCAATCCTGATTTATTATTGTTTCTTACATGTTAAGTTACTTTAACCTTACTCACCTCCCTGAAACTTTTTTCCCACATCGTCATGGTACAACCACAAAATTTGGTGTATTCAGAACAAACAAAGTAATTGTCTGAAAAGTGTGGCCTTCATTTTTATGAGTTAATACTTTGTAGAGCTACGTTTAACTAAAAATTGCTGTTCCGAGACTTTTGGGGTACATCTTTACAAATCTAACGCCTCTTGAAACTGAAAGCTGTTTTTAGTCAGGCTGGATGGAGGTAGCCTGTGATTTTAAGTAGATTTAGAGCTGGACTTTGATTGGGCCATTGTAACGTGTGACTAAAACGGTAGCAGTCTATCTCTGGCTTGTGTGGTTAGGCTTGTAGTCCTGCTAATTTACTTCTGCTTCAGCCTGTTTGTTATGCAGCAACAAACAGGCTTTCTTTCAGTACTGCCCTGTACTTGGCTGTACATGCTGAAGAAAACTACCCCAGCATGATGCTGCCACCGCTGTATTTCGTAATTGTGCTTTTAGGTTGACAAATGAATGCACCAGATGAAGTGTGTTCGACATCTTTGCTGTGTTCGCCACATGGCTTGTTGCAAACTGAAAACGAGATTTATGCTTTCTTCTTGCTACTATTACTATAAAGAATTAAAGTGGGAAGTTTATTACGATATCGTCCCATCAACAGATTCCTCTGAGCTGTAGACATTGAATCCTCCTCAGACTTCCTTTCGACCTCTTGGCTGCTTCTCCTACTAATGATCAACCTGTTTAGACATGTACTTCTAAAAAACTTCAAAAACCATGTATGATTTTCTTCCCACTTCACAATTTTACATTAATTTTTGTTGGTCCATCATGTAAAATTTCAATAAATAACACTAACGATTTTGGTTGTGACATGACAGAATATTAAAAAGCTTGGGGGCATGAGTACCTTTAGAGTCGCTTTAGACTCTTGAATCACTAAAAACCCCACAGGATTAGTGATTCCTGATTTGCATCAGGAAGTCAGACGTCCTTGATCTTTACTCATTTGTCGTTGTAGTTATTGTTAATTTCTTTAGCTAAACGTCCGTAAACCAGATAGCCTTTAGAAAGATCGCTTCAGCTTAGTCATTGTTTTTGTAGGAACAATGTCCAACCGAAATGCAAGATCTCCATTTCAACTCTATGAGGAGGAGCAGCTTGAAAACTCAGCGTTTCGAGACCAAGCTTCAAGGTAAAGTTCTTGTCCAACCACCATGGATTTGTACTTAAACTGTATCCTGAGTTAAAATGAGATACAAACTGCAGATGTGGTCAATATAAACATGGATATGCAAAAGAGGCAGGGCTGCTGAATGTTTTATTACACCCAACTAAGAATAAGTTTTTAGCAGTCATACATGACTTCTAATTTTTTTAACTAAATGATCTCCCTGTTTAATTTTTTACAGGGAATTATTTGCCTATTAATAGCAGAGACCATAGCAAGATGCAGATATTACTATGTGGAAATAGTGTGCAGTACTATTTTGTTTTGACAACATGATCACGTTTCCGTGGCTGTTTTTGACATCAGTGCAATACACTGACTCCTACAGTTACACATAATTGCTTATTTGACTCTGTGACGTAATTCATTTGCACATGGAGTCATATTCTAATTTGCACATTAGACTAAGCCTGGAGTTGCGTAATTACACAGAAAGCTCTGGATATCCTACTCTACTCTATATGAGTTATACACAAATATGTTTGGCATAGTCTTAAAAAAAATTGTGGATTTTGGTATTTAACTTACACAACCAAAACTGCCATTTTTCATGCTGGTTTTAATTTACAATATTTTACTCCTCTTTAGGGAGGTTAACGAATGTGTGCGATCTGTACAACTAAACCATCATGGAGAATTAACAGGGGTGCGAAAGACCGTTTTAGAGCCTGTAAAAATCAACAGAGCTCCGATTCTGTCCGACAAGCCAAGAATCAACAGCGTTGATATTCCGTCCGACCTGCCATGCCCTTCTACAACTCAGGAGTCTGAGGCTGTCAACAACCAAGAGCTGTCCAGGGTAAACAGTTTACTGACTCAGGAAGTAAGTACGCATTGTTAGATGCTGTAAAGCATCCCTTTACGTGCCTAAAAATTTTTTAAACATGTACTTGACGATACGCTTTTAGGACCTTTGCTATATTTACTTAGGAAAAGCTGACTTGAATCTATCTGTGTCCGCTGCATAGATTGCACGTCTGAAGGCGCTGCTTAGTGATATAATTCTGTGCAAGAAAATCACCCGGGAACACCTGATTCTGAGCAAAACCTACCTTACTGATGAGCCACGGTAAGGTGACATAAACATGTGCTTTATTTGTACAATAGAATCAGATTTGAATATACTCTAATCTTTCTGCTAATTTGATCTCTTTTGCATGTTGCAGAAAACGTGGTGAAGAGAAGAAATGTCACAATATTGTTTCTCACCCATAGTGTATGTGCTGATTTGTCTTCCACTGAAGTTTAGGTCAACTAGCAAAATGCAATGTCTTATTTATTTATTTCTAAAATAAATACATTTGTAGCTTTAAAATACACAGTTATTTCTTTGTTTTCAGGTTTTTAGACGACCAAAAAAATAAGATTTTAAGCAGAAATAAAGAGTATTTGTTTTGTCTAACAAAATGTATCCTTTAAGTTAAATCTGCTTATATTTCCCCAGTCCTGGACCCTCTCGTCCTGGTGTAGTTGTCCCTGACCTGAAACAGCACTTTGGTTCCAATGCTGCAAAAAGACAGAACAGGCTTCTATGAATTCACCAACACCACATCCAAAGGTGTTTCTGCTGACTGGAGAGAAAGACCAACGTCTGGATGTTTTCATGATCAAAAACCCTGGTCACCAACGCATCTTTAATAAAGAGTCATTTAAAACAAATACAAAGTCATAAGAAATATTTTATTAATCTGAAATATTATTTTTACGTAACTTTGAAAACTCTCTCTTGGTATCCTTATTGACGTTTGCTCTTCACAGTAAACCATCACCGCAGTGAACCAACAGTTTGTACAGCAGGACCTCCTATAAATGGAGCACAGTCTCCAACCTGACCCCCAATCACTGGACCCTTAAACACACTGACGTCAACGGTGTAGTGCTGAAGGTCAAGTGGACTTTAAATGTAATTATGAATCTGCAGGGTGCATGCTTCTTAAGCAAACTCTGTTTTCAAACAATAGGACAACATTAAGAAAGAAGAAACCCCATCTCTAAATACTGGTCTGCTGTAGGATTAGTCAATGTCAACGAATGTTTGCATCAATATATCAATCAATCAATCAAGTTTATTTGTGTCAAGAACTACAAAATTAGCAACACAGCAAGAGAAACTAAAACATGGGGCTAAAATAAGAAAGAAAGAAAAAAGGAGAGAAGGCATATACTATTTAAATTCCTTATGTCTTAGTTTATGCACAGCTCGTGATTTGTAGAATCCAGACTTTTTTTTACCAAAAAAGTTTGGTAAAACATTTTTTTGGAAATTAGAACAGATAATCCAAAGTTTAGGAACTTGTGTGACTAAGCTTTGTTGTGAAGCCCTGATCAGATGTTTAAAATCTTACTGAGAAGTAGATTTTAAAGGAGATCCATAAAAGAGTAATACAGTAACATAGGGAGTGTTAAAAACTTCTTGCGTGACAAAACTTCTTCCACAGAAGTCCAAAAACATCTGCTCGTTATCAAATGACTCCGGTCCAATCCTGTGGATTAATACCTGTGTTCATTTGTTAGAAAGTCACCATTGTTTCTGATAAGCAGCACCGACCCAGAGAGTTGAGTACGAGACTGAAAGTGTGACCTGACATATTTCTCAAGGCCTTTCAATATTTATTACAATAAAGCAGATTGCATCTCTTAAGAACTTTCCTCTGCTCAAGCAACATAACGACAGCTGCACCGCTCTATGAACGCATCTAGAACTTTACGTACAACATCTTATACAATACATGTGACTATTGTATATCTTAGGGTGATACCTCATCAGCTCATATCAGTGATATCTATCTTTCTGCACACATTCTACATTACATCCTTCACTCTCTCCTCAGTGCTGCCATAATGTTCACTTATTTTTCAGCTAGTAAGTGACGCAGTCATCTTAGGTGTTTTTAATGAGAAGGTGTGACTGTCGTACAGCTGAAATCATCCTGCTAAGTTAACGGCGTCACCTGCAGATAGCAGGAACATGGGAACATACCAAGCAGGCCAGAGTTAAGGTTATAAAGAAGTGCGTAGTGGTGCTAGGCTATAAAAACATATCCTAACTATGAATGTATTAGATTGAGCTAAAATAATAAATTCAACTGGAAATTTCTGCTTAATGACGCTTGAGTTTAATGATCTCCAAATAAGCAAAACTTTAATCGCTTGGTTGGTACCCAAACCTGTAGAGCCATGCGTAAAACAAATCTGTGCCACTTTTTCTTTTTGTTTTGTTTTTACATATTTTCCTACTGTTTCCTACTTCACAATTATGCACTAGTTTGACACCAAGTTCTGTCTATCACGTAAAATACTTTGAAATTTTGTATGCAAACATGACAAAAACAGTTTAAGAAGAATTCATCCTTTTCCAAGATACATTTCCAAGTATGGCTGATGACACTGACTGGAAAGATTTATCATAATTTATTAACTTATTTTGATTTCATTGTACATATATGTATATACATATGCATATATTTATTTATTTCCTGCGAACGAATGTTTGTATATTTTTTGATTTAGCTGAGGGGCTTCTATGTGGTTTTTTTAACTTATGTGACTGTTGGTGTTAATAACTTTTCATAGCACAGCTGCACATTAACAATCTATGTTTCATGAATAAACCCAATAGTATTGCCAAGCATATAGAGAAAGCCTTCATTGTCTCCTAAAGGGAAAATTCAAGCCTGTCAGTGTAAGGAAATAAGATGTGAAGTTTTAGTAATAGATGAACCTCTTCAGATAATCCTCCACTAGATGGTGTTGTTTCTTGAAAGAATCTTCAGTGACCACTGCCTCGGTAGAGTAATATACATACGTTCCTCAAAAATGTTTAATTTGATCTTTAAATCTGTCCTTCTTGTGACTCCTTAAAAAAAAAACTTTACTATTTGTCACAACTTTGTAATACGTTACCTCAAATAAGTAGATTGGAACCCAAACTAGCAAAAAAAAAAAATAGTAACTATATTTATCTATAAGCAAATTTCTAAAGACGATGAAGATTTTTTTCCCCAAAATTTGTTTCCTTGACACTTCATTGTTAGAATGTGGGAATTGGCAGACATTAGCAGTTAAGACACAGTGGGTACAGAACTATTAACATTCATACAGCGTTCCAGGGGTGGGAGCTGCTCTGTGCCACCTCTAGTCTCATGAGACATGGCCACTGAAACCACAAGCACAGGGTTACTTTGTTTTTATCACTGGGCAGCAGTAGCTTCTGTGTGCACTAAATGTCTTGTCACACTCGGCCAATTTTGTCTGATGCATCATTTTATCCATGTTGCATTTTATCAAGGCTTTTTCCCCAAGGCACTGCCCTGTGAATTTAAATAGACTCTCTCCCTTTCAGCACACTGCGGTAGAGAAGCGGCTCCAAATCAATGTGTCGTAGTTCTGTGCCAAAGAATTCACATTATGAGATTAAATGGAAGAGGAAGTTATAGAGCAACAGGAAATGAAAATAGGGAATTATGTAAAGATGCTTTACTTGTGGCATGAAAGAGTTTACTGCAAAAACCTACTGTACGCTTTACGGTTTGGAAGTGAGGTCAGCTAATGTCATGATTTATTACAAAAGAATCGCCACTACAATCAGCTGCATCTATTATGGACATATGCTCTCCTCAGTCATGTTATGGTTGCAATTCCTGGCATGTTTCTGCTAAATGTGGCAGTCTGGGTTATAGTAAAGCATAATCCTGGTTTCATTCAGAGACGGAGGTATAAAATAGGAGGAATTACTTTTTAATCGTTTTGTATTTGTTTCTGTATTTTCAATCTATTTCTGATTAGTTTCCTTTTGATTCATTATGTAGTTTGATTTATTTAGTCTTGCAACCTTGCCACATAAGTTGTCAGTAGCTCCCCACACTCACCCCTCGTCACACTAGTCTTTCATTTATGATCAGTATTATTGTCCTCACTCAGTAATCTCCTTCCTCAGCACTTTTACTTCCTGCTTCTTTCGTGTGTCTTGGTTTGTCCAATCCTCCTATTTTCTGAACATGTATTGTTTTGTTTTGCTACTTTTTTTTGTTACTCTTGAGTCTCAAATTAATGATTAAAGTTTCTCCAAATATATCTGGACCTGTTTCTTTTCTCTAGCAGAGTGCCACAAGATTATGTTTTGCTTTTTGAGAACCAGACAGGTCCACCAGTCCATAGCAGTGCAACAAACAAACAGGACATAGAAACATGCACACACACAACTCACATCTAAGGACAATTTAAGATAAACTAATTTGCTTAACAGCTGCGGAAGGAAGCTGAGTACGCATGCATGTATTTGCATACGTATATATGCATATATGCAGTGAGAACATGCAAATTCCATGCGGATAAAGCCCGGGTTGGGATTCCAACATAGACTGACTGGAAGTCGCAAGAAAAATATTTGTGTCAAAGAAAAGTCATGAGAAACACCATTTGCAGTTTTCAACAGACCACGAAGCAGAATGTAACTTTTTGGCCAAGATGCAAAATGCTATACATGGTGGAAAATGTACACAGCACACCACCTTGAAAGCACGTGGTTTTGGTGACACACAATGGTGGCAGCATCATAGTGAGGGGGAACTTTTTCTCAGAAAGTACATGGAAGTTGGTTAGGGTTGGGGGAAGCTAGCTTGGTAAAAGACACAGCCCCTTGTTGGCTTCATAAAGAGGGCTGACATTCTCAGCTATTGAGAAATGATTGCTTGCTGAAGGCGTGGACAAGCCACTGAAGTTGTAAACGATTGGATCTCATTTTAAAAACGCACCTTGAAAAATGTAACAAATCCCAGACGGAGCACTGAGGGGAGAAGAAAATCAAGAGGAACTGCAGGAAGGAAATGGCCAGGGGAAGCTGGAAGGAGGTAAAGCCAAACTTGACTTGTTAAAGGGTCGCAAAACATAATTGAGATTGGAGCCCAGGTTTACCTTCCAGCTAGATTGCATTAAACAAAGGCATCATCACATAGTATTTATCAGTTTGTTTATGATTTATACCTTGAAAAGAAATATTTTTATCTCAGCTGAACATGTCTTTCCTTACATTTTCTTCCCCCAACTAATTTGTGCAGCTTTGTTTCATGCAGATGCTGTGTTTAATTTGACCCTGACTGCACCTTTGTTTCTTTCAGCGTATTTGATCCACTGGAAATGTTACATCAGTGTCGGGGAAAAAAGTATTATTTTTGGACACAACATGAACTGTGTTTTACTTCCACTTTTAAATGAATTATTCTCAGCATTTTTGTGGTACTGTTCTTGTATTGGTTTTTATGCTGCTGCTGTTGTTACAATTAGTTGATAGCATTTCAAATAAAAGACATAAATACAAAAGAAGCTGCTTTTAGAGGCTAGCCTGGAATTTGTACACTTGTTATGCATCGGTGAGTAATACAACTACTTGTGATTATAACAGTTTTCAGGCTATTTCATTTTTCAATGCAGCATCTTGGAAATTAGAGTAACATGAAGTCGTATCCCCACCCCCACCCGGGCTCAGTCACCCAGCTGCCCACCCCCCATATTCTCAGCCAGTCCTCACTTCCTCCGCCCACCTCCCCCCTCCAGTCATCGAGTGACGTGCTGATAGAAAGCGGGACCAGCCCTCCCGTCGCCATTCTTTTCTCTTACACTCGCACTTCTGGTTTCTCGAGCGAGCGAGCGGAGGATAAAATAAATAATTAAAAAAAGAAAAAAAAAAAAAAAAAAAAAAAAACAACAACGGCAAGTTCAGGACAAATACTCGTCTGGTCGGGATACTTCGCTTTGCGGTAAGGGAGTGCAGCTCCTGAGATGCACCAGCAGCGGACAGACGGCTGCTCTGAAGTCACTTTTTGTGTGAAGACGTGTTGCGGGCCGCCATTTTTTTCTTGCGCTGCCTCTGAAGTCCGCTCGAACCCGAGAGAGGGAACTCACAGACCTGTTTCCGTGCCTTACCGTTAAAGTCGAGAGGATAAAAAGTAACTATATGTGTGTCCGCACCTGCGGCTAATATCGGCCTTTTTTATTCACAGCTATGATGATTTCTCAGTTAGAAAACTGAGACCACCTTTTCCGCTTTTATATTAACTGACACTGACCGGAGGAGATAATTATTTGAAGCCTTGTGTGTTTTTTTTCTCGGAAGGCGGAACGAAAAGGAGGAAGCTTAATTGATCATTGCTTCGTCGGTCTTCCTCGGCGTTTTTCTTTCGTAAGTTAATCATTTTCTCGATTCTCAGCTACTCACAGCTGAGCCAATATGGTCCAAAGTTGGACCTGTCCCTAAAGAACCACAGGCTGTTTTTTTTTTTTTTTTTAAATAATTTTTGTTCATTTTGTTTTAATCAGGTCGAAGAAACCTTCAGTGGTTCTGCAGAAATTACTCGAAAACCGCACAGGGGCGACGAATGCCCTGCCCTGCACGTACTGAATCATTCACTTTGGATCAACGCTGAACTCTTGTCATTAAATTTCTTCATTTATATACATCTACTAACTTATTTTTTGGTGGGGCAGACATGTCATCGGCTCGGTTTGACTCGTGTGATCGGTCCGCCTGGTATTTTGGACCCGTTTCCCGACAGGAGGCACAGAACAGGTTACAAGGACAGAGGCATGGCATGTTTTTGGTTCGAGACTCGTCTACCTGTCCCGGCGACTATGTCCTGTCGGTGTCTGAAAACTCCAAAGTGTCTCACTATATCATTAACTCATTACCCAGCAAGAAGTTTAAGATAGGCGATCAGGACTTTGAGAACCTCCCGGCTCTCCTGGAGTTCTACAAAATCCACTATCTGGATACGACTACGCTAATAGAACCTGCCCCCAGGTAAGGAAGTCACTCAATATCCCCTTTACTAACTATTAGCCAGACAGTTACTTTATAACAAGCAGCCTGCTTTCAGGGAGCTGCGTCATAGAGCAGAGTTTGCTTCATTTGCATTGGACTCTTTCAGATTACTGTTTGACTGAAGCGTTCTGCTTCACAAAGACACCTTTGATAGAAGTAAACATCTCCTAGGAAACTGATTTCAATTTATGTTGGACTTCCCGTTAAAACAAGGTTTTGTTTCAAGTCAGTGCAATGTTTGTTTGTGTCACTTCAAATCCAGCTCCATTCAACTAGACCTGGGTAAGTATGGTGGCATTGGTCAAAAATGTTTCTACAATAATGCATCTACTGCATTTATATCCAAGGGAGAAAAGCAAATGTAAAAACTGCCTTAAGATTGATGGGGGGTTGCACTCCTTTAGTTTTCACACCATGCCTGTTTTTAAGCAACTGGCAGTTCACAACAACAGGTGGGAGAGGAGCAGCACTGTGCTATTGGGCTTTTGTATATTTTCCAAGTTTTCAATTAGAAATATGCAAAGAAAAAAAAGCACATTATGCGGAGTAATCTTGAGCAAAGATCCATTGTGGCAGATATTGAATATGGTCAACTTTACAGGTGTAAACTAGTTGATAAATGTGAATGCATTCTTTTGTAAGCGAGGAAGGCATGTAGCAGGCTTCTTTCAGCCAGCTGACAGATGGTACACAGCAACACATTCAGGAGGGGCAGTACTGTGTTGACTTATTCTGAAAAAAGTCAGAAAAACCTTGTTTGGATGCATTTCAAAACACCCTAGTTGATCCTGTAAGTTGGGGGAATAAAAGTGTATCATACGGCTGTCTGCCAGCTGACAGGCAGTGGTCAGCAGCACATAGAGAAGGTGTCCCTGTGCTGTAATGCCAACATTCCTTTAAAGTAATGTTTACTTCTCTTTTTAAACAATTAAAAAAAAAATAGCTATTGGCCCTAAATGCACACAGATGTCCTAGTGACTAATTGACATCCCTTTTGACTGCATTGCCCTGCCAAGGTACCCAAGCACGATCACCGGCGCCATCCAGACCATGGTTGGTCCTGAGGAGAACCAGGAGTACGTGCGGACATTGTATGACTTCACAGGAAGCGACGCAGAAGACCTCCCGTTCAAAAAGGGGGAAGTTCTCATCATCCTCGAGAAGCCCGAGGAACAGTGGTGGAGCGCCAAAAACCGGGAGGGCCGCGTCGGGATGATCCCCGTCCCGTACGTGGAGAAATTGGTGCGACCGCCTCCCCATCCCGGCCAGCCTACCCACGGATCTCGTAACTCCAACAGCTATGGGATCCCAGAGCCTGCCCACGCCTACGCTCAACCCCAAACGTCTTCGCCACTGCCGCCGAGCACGCCAGGCGCGGTCATCGCACCCCTGCCCTCCATGCAGAACGGCCCCGTCATCGCCAAGGCCATCCAGAAACGAGTGCCTTGTGCCTACGACAAAACGGCTCTTGCTCTAGAGGTATAGTAAAGTCTGTACAATGTTTTAATGTTTCTACATTAAAAACCTTCCAAGGCTTTTTTTTCTTGTACCAGAAAGCCTGATACAAGGATTTCTAGTACTTTGTATGAATTATTATCCAGAATAATTTTTTCGGCGGGCGGGGAACTTGAACAGTTTTAATGGCTTACTTTTTTTTTTCTTTCTTCTTCTTATGGTCTAATTTGCCACCGATGTTGATCTTCATCAAGCTTTTCTCTAAAATTAGCCAGCACATTTCAGTTTTTCTCCCCTAAAATAGTTTTTGCTCAAACCATAACCCTACCAATGACAACCCTCTGCGTATTTTTTCATTGTGAATAAATGTCAGATAGAGAAGAGGGATGAACAGCAGCACTGATGGGCGCAGTTCGGCGGGCTGAAGGTGTAAAATTGTCCCATTGCGTCTCGAGTAATTTTTCCAGTGTTGGTTACCGTCACATTTTAAGTTTGTGGTCACACCATAAGATGCGACTAAATAGTTACTGCCTAGCTGCTGCATGTTTATCCTGGGTTTTTTTCTAAAACGGTAAGAATTTGCATGCATGTCTCTCTCTCTAATCTAAGGTCAACCTATGTTCTACAGTTCTGTTTGCTGAGAACTGTGGCTGCTAGCTTGCGTAAAAACCCTGAAATCTTCCCTCCAGTTAAATACGTTAACTTGAGGTCAGGTTGGTCAGTTTTACGTTTTAGTTTCTTTTCGTTAAATACCGAATCCAGAGCAATTCATGCGTCTTCTCTTTGTGTCTGATGGTAAAGAAAAGGTCCAAGTCTTGACAGCAGCATTGTCGTATTTCTTAGCCGAGTCCTCTTGGGTTGCTTGTTTTATGATGGCGTGTCTAAACTTGCGACGCGCGCTGTGCACTGGAGAGCTACAGCAGCTCTCTGTCTTGCTGTGGTGATTTCCCCAGGCGAGAGATGAGAATGGGAGTTATTTTCGAGCCAGCTCGGCTGCCGTTCAGTGACGTCGGAGTGTGTCAGCAGTTAAGAGGAAATGAACTAGCTTGCTGAGAGTCGTGTACAAAGATGCTCTTGGTCCCTGTGACTCTTGCACACAACTCTGTGGAAAACATTAACAGAGCAACCAAGATTTATCAGTTTCATGTCAAAGGTTAGTTTGTTCTCCCTAAAAAAAAAAAAAAAAAAAGACGGGGGTACTTTTAGTAGTTTGCTATGTGTGTTCCTTTGATATCTTAAGGCGTATGAAATATCAGATAAATGTCCGATAATTTATTTAATCTGCAACTGCAACCAAGTCCAGTTACATTAATAAAAGTGATAAAATACATGAATATAAATACAGGAAGTAAATGAGTGCACCATCGTTGAAGTAGCTATGTATAAACTTGATTTACATAATTGCTATATTCAAATATATTTGGACTTTTAAATAGTGCTGTGCATGGTACTTAGTATGCTTAATATTTTGTTAAATAAAAAAAATATAATTATTTATTCATGGAGTCCTGCAGTTCTTAAAGCACTTAAAGGTTTAGTTAAGTTTCAAAAAATAAAGCTGATGAGTTATTATAAAGCTTTTATAACCTAGTCTAAGTTTGCATTAATATAGACACTATGTATCTTAGGAGCAAGACTTTTAATGTGAAGCTGTTCAATACAAGAAAAACCAGGGTTTCCCCCAGTATTATAAGCCTGGCGGCCCGCCATGCTTTACTAGCACCGCCGTTTACGTTTCTGGGGGGGAATCGGGTTTTTTTTTTTTTTTTCTTTAAGGGACTACAAGCGTTTCTTTTGTCTTAGCATTTCACTAGCAGAGCAGATTTATTCCTAAATGATAGGTTTATAATAGGCAGGTTTATAGTTTATGCATGTAAACCCGACAGTTCACGGACCAATCACTGCTGGCGCCTCTGCGCTTTGCCTCTGCGCTGCCGCTGCTTTACCTCAGCGGGATCACGCGCTGCCGCCTCCTTTCACTCAAACTGGACACAGGATGACCTGTATGGATGTTTACATCAATGTACTGTGAAGAATTATGATCCTCTGGAGAACTCTGGGTAAGAGTTCTCCAAAAACTCTTCCATTGATAAGGTAAGAGCTCCAAAGACGGCGTTAGCTCTGGTTGCACAGCTCCATGTGAACCGCAGGAATAACTTGTAGCGAATTCAGAGGCGCCTTGTGAAGTGGTGAGAATAATTTATCTTTGTGAACAAACAATTATGGCTGCACAGTGGCGCAGTTGGTAGAGCTGTTGCCTTGCAGCAAGAAGGTTCTGGGTTCGATTCCCGGCCCCGGCCTTTCTGCACGGAGCTTGCATGTTCTCCCTGTGCATGCGTGGGTTTTCTCCGGGTACTCTGGTTTCCTCCCACAGTCAAAAAACATGACTGTCAGGTTAATTGGCCTCTCCAAATTGTCCCTAGGTGTGAGTGTGTGTATGTTGTGTGCAGACTTCTGCCCAGGTCCCCCTTGAAAATGAGATCTAGGTCTCAATGGGGCTTACCTGGTTAAATAAAGGAAATGAAAATTATATGCGGCGTTTACATCTCAACACGCTGCCCAGCGTGTGGCTCTATGTCTGTCTTCCCTGTAAAGTTCATGTCTGTGGTCCCAGTTGGCCGGATCGTCTGTGGATAACGAGCAGCGCTAACCTCATCATGCAGGTTCAACCCGTTCTGTAATGCATCACGCTGATTCTATATTATTTTATTATTATTTTAGTATTATTTTTCCGGTTACGCGATGCATCAAACCATATCAAATGCGTTGTCTACTTGGTGTTAATGCGCGCGGCCACACGGAGATCTGAGAAGATTACAGGGCCGGTCCAAGGCTGTATAAGGCCTTGAGCAGAATTTGATTTATGGGCCCCTTTTGCTGCTAAAAATATCAGCACCTCTGTTTAAATAGCATTTCACTGAAGATGTTTTCCCGTAACATATAATTACACAGTAATACTTTTACATTTCCTGTCAACTTAACATCTTTTAATACAAAAACGCGGTGGACCGACTTGACGCCCCGACCACCGGGCTTAGCAAGTTTTCTGGGGGAAACTTTGAAAAACTATTGGTTAATTTTTTTTGTCTTTGTTTATTTCTATGTAGAATCCCCCCCCCCTAAAAAAACTTAATCATCTTGTTCCTTTCAGTCCTGCATGAAACAGAACACATGTTGTAACCTTTTAGTGAGTTTAACAGATTAAAGTCCACACTTTAATCTGTTTTTCCACTCAAGTTTAATGTTTTTTTTTGTGAGATGGTTATTCCCACTGCTGCAAGAATCCAACTCTAAGTATGACAGTTGCAATGTTATTGATGTTGACTTTGTAAGAAATCTAGAAGAAACGGCCATTAAATCACGCTGTAGTGTTCGAGTGCTTTTCACAGCAAACACAGTCGTGGTTTATTATTCTGTTCTTCATTAGTCAGGTTTTCCGGTTTGGTAACCTCTCTGCTGCTGTGGGCTTCTATGCAGTTATCAGTAATAATTCCTTTACCTTTTGTAGAAATATGTAAAATGCATCAATATGCATCATCAATGTAGCTCAGATGAACTAAAGTTTGTGTAAAGCTTTGGGATTTTTGCACCATTTGTGCAGCAGCACTGAAGATTGTATCTTTCAGCATTTCTGGTTGGTTGAAAATGATCTTGATTGACTCACTAACTCTTAAATACAGATGAGTGGGGCTTGATTAGTTTCCACACTAACACCATAGCTGTTTTTCTCACAGTATTTCTAAACAGCAAAGTTGTTTCTTTCTGATAAACAACTTTGTTTCTCAAAAATGTTGAGAATGTTATGATTGAAAATCATGCCAAAGCAATTTTTAGACTGTCATCTTTTAAAACCTTGAAATGCCCAGATGGCCGACTGCCTTACCCTTACATTGCTTTTATGTACGCTTTTAGGAATACCACTTATTTTAATTTTTTTTTAGTGAAGTCTTCCTGTAAAAACCTTGACACTTGTTCCCTGAAATTTAGGGGACCTCAGGTTCTGTTAAAAAGCAGAACTTGCATGACTCGAATTGAGATCAGTTGTTGCAGAAATTGCTTTTGTATGGTTGGTTTGTGCTTTTCTGTTGGAAAATCAAGAGACTACTGTTGATGGAATATGTGTTTATAGGCATCTAATCAGCTTTAGCAATACTAAAGGTTGGCTAGAGTATGTCATTAGCTCAAAGTTCCTGTAACTTCCCTTTCTGTAGCTGTGTCAATAGTTTAATGTGTGTAAACTCCACATTAATAATGTCTGGTTTCGCTATTGGCAGTAACGAAGGGAGTTCTGTACTCTGTTATGATACAACTGTCCCACACACCTTTTACCCACTTTCTGGTCAAAAGAATTCAGAGTTTGTTTGCCAAGGAACAAAACACACACACACTTTGTTGCTCTTTTCTTGAGATGTGTTCAGTCAGCAGCCTGCTTGAAAACTGCTGTTGCAGAGTGCATTATGGTCCCAACATGCTTTTTGTGCATAAAGTAATGATCCAAGCAGCCATATCTGCACCGTCACTGTAGATTCCTGATTCACTTTTTTTGTTGTCTTCTCAAACTTTTTAGTAATGGTTCTGACATTATGTGACACTAAAGGAGTATTCCAGACAAAAAAACTGCTGGAACATTTCGGATAAAGTGAAACTACTAGAGAGCAGTCTCTGAAGACCTTTATACTGCATTGCAGTGCCTGGACAGTCACTGGGACACCTTTGTTTCTCTCCAACTGGCAAATAAAGCATTAGGGAAACGGTTTCCAGGTTTTTGAAATTCTCTTTTTTGTATTTTTTTTCTGATAGTGCTGGTTCTAATCTTTAGGTATTGGCCTTCTGGGAAGTTTTGTTCAATCTACCAAGAGTCATTTCAATTGTTGATCAACCAAACAGTAACTCTTATTTAGTGTGTTTTAAAGTTTCTATTCGCTACCAGTGGTAATTAGCTACAATGCAAGCAAGCTTAATAGTATAATTTAAACCAGAAGTTTATATTATCTCTAGTTAATTTAAACTGGTAAAGTTTATTTTAAGTTTGTATTTTAGCTTAAATGATTGTACATCAGTTCAATGCAGATGAGGCTTTGTGACAGTTATTTGCTTGTCTGCTTTAAGCGTCTGGTTCCAAACGCATCACAGTTTCCAGAAAACCTTTAGATCTCTGCCGTGGCTACATTGGGACCTTTGAAAGTCGGGAAGCCGAAGCAATGAGTCATTTTACAGCAAATCAAATTCAATGGTCTCTTTAATTTTTTTCCTTTTATTGTCATAATGTAGTTAAATAAAATTAATTAATCTTCAGTTCACAAGGTTAGAAATTCTATAAACTGCTCAGATTAAATACTTATATTCTGTCGTATTTTATGATAAACTATTGAGATTTCATATGCTAAACCAATACAAAGCAGCAATAATTTTGAAGTGGTTGGAAAATGATCGTCACCCTCTTTGGAAAAAGTCCATTCTTTATAGCAGAGGTTCCCAAACTGTGGGGCGCGCCCCATGGGGGGGCGCCATGCCATTGCAGAGGGGGCGCAGAAAGCGGTATGGATGAATGGAAAAAAAACAATGATGAACACTGTATGTGCTGGGGTTTTATCTTAGAATGACCAACTTTCTGTTATTCCTATGTCAATTTGATACAGTAGGGGCTTCTGCACGTATCTGTGTCCTCTGTCACTGTTTTCAGCAGTTAAAACTGTATAAGCCGTTTTTAACACGTTACCTGTTTTTCCGAGCCGCCTTTAAACACAACCTGAGCGCTACGACTCTCGCGCTGGGTTTACACCTGTGTGGCAGCGACGGAGACCTGCTGCTGCTGCACTCAGGCGTGTGTTAAAATCATGGCAGCAAACCAGTAAAAACGCAAAGAACTTTTTACAGTTTTTCCTCCAGACTAAATGACGGAGTTGAATAAAGCTGTTGGATGCAGCAGTGACGTGTGGTGAGATTCATAGCTGGTGAGGCACTGACTTAATCATAATCAGATTTACAAATCTAGACCCCATGCAAGTTGTTTACAGAAAATTTTGCGCATGCGGACAATGCTGGAGGGCAAAAAGGCTATTATGCCATCCATAGCCGCGCTGCCGCCGTAGAATAATTCCGTTAACGCAATCAAACTGGGACGTAGATTTTATTATTTTCATGCTGTGCTCAACAGCAAAGGGAAAAATCGTTCAACAACTCAAAACCACGTCTCTCTCGCTCTCTGTGTCAGCGCTAGGGATGTGCCGATCAGGTTTTTTTCTGCCGATACCGATCACCCTCTGAGGGACGATCACCGATACCGATCACATAATTATTATGTATTTATTTTTTATCATAAACACTACAGTTACATTATGTGGAAAAAGGAACCATGAATTCACCTTAATTTAGACAAAAACTTGTTTTTAATAACTTTTTCCAAGAAGAAAACTAAACAAAACAGGCATTGTGCAAATTGAACTGCTATCAATAATACTATCTTTAACAGACTGATAACGTATGAGGCTCTGAAGAGGCTAAATAATGCAAAGAGCCAAAATAAAACCTCAACATTGCCAAAAAGTTCAAGTATAAAACTTAACATTTAAAGGAAAATACAGGATCCAATGCAAAAACAATCCAGAGTTACTGAATGAAAACTTCCTGTTAGCATAGCGGCTAGCTGGTTACTGCTAGTTCTGATTGGCTGTTTCTGGCTGAGTGGAGTAACAGGGAGGAGATTGATTATTTTTTAGAGATTATCTGTCTCATGTTAGGACAGAGAAAGTTTTAATACGTATGTAAAATGTATTTTTTAAGTTAGATGCTGCAGCTTTAAACAGGTTCGGTGAGAGAGTCTCTACAAGGTGGAGCAGAAGCGGCTCCGTCTGTCAAATATTACTAAATATTAAATATTACTACCTGTAGCGTAGCAGCGGTTCAACAGCAGAACCAGCGTCTTACATCGCAGCTCCAAGACTTAAATCATTTTACAGGTTATTAGTTTAGCTTTCTGACCGTCATGCTAATCCGGTGAGTGTTTGTAGCTGTGCTGCTTTACCTGCTGTCTGATCCTCCGTGTCTTTTTACTGCAGTGAGACTCGATGTAGCCAAACTCCGTCATTGTTTTTTAGCTTCGTTGTGTTGATGTATTTTGACCTGCTTCAATTTTCCGCCGCAACACGCAAACGTCCTAATTCACTCAGTGGGTTATAGTTACACATCGCTTAGGATTTGTTGCTGAAGGAAAGAGGAGACCAGCTGGACAGACAGGCTGAGAAATGAGAAGCAAGTGATCGGTATCGGCAACAAGAGCCAATGATCACTGATCAGGCACTTTTTCAAGGAAATCGGCCCGATTGTGATGGGTGACCGATCGATCGGCACACCTCTAGTCAGCACAACTACAAGCAGACTCGTTGTCATAGAAACTGACAATGCCACAAAAAATAAACACTATTTCCCACACAAAGAGCAGAACATTCAGTCTGTTGCAGTATCATGGTTTTAGGCTTAATGATAACTTTGGGATTATTAATTAGTGATTGCTGTGGTAAGAGGAGAAAACTTTAAATATATCACTGCACTTGACTTTATTGCATGGCTAGCTGCTAGCTCGCTGTTACTCTCTTACTCTGCAATTGTGGAGTCATAATGTCTGGGATCATGAGCGCCCCCTGCCTTGGGGCAAAAGAACTGTCTGCCTCACCTCGAATCTGTTCTGCTCGCTGCTGCATCACTGGCTTCGCTTCCAAGCATCGAATGGGAAACTGCAAACATTTAGCAATTTTGAAGAAGAACTCATCAGATTTGGCACTTTTTTGTACAAACCACAGGGTGAAAATACCAATATAAATTATTTTTATCATTATATATTATTTTTCCACGATGACAGGTGCCTCCCCTGACCGCACGTCACTGGGATGCAGGTAATGTTAGCTAAATGATGACTAGCTAATATCAACACAGCACCTTAAGCTTAACAAATAGCCTCTAGGCTACGGACAATGTTGTCTATGTTCAGCTACTTCAATTCATTTTGCCCCCAAAATAAGTCGATCACCCCACCACTCACACACATCATTCAACCAGGTAGCCTCTCCATTTTGGTAATCCACAGGGCAGGGGGGGGCAGAGAATGTTTGGAAACCACAGGGGGCCCAGGAGAAAATGTTTGGGAACCACTGCTTTATAGAATCATGTTTTGCAGCAGGAACTGAGTTCAAACTGTTCCATTGAAGTTCTGGTTGTAGTTTATAACATTTTCTGCATTTCACAAAATTTTAATATTTTTTTTTCATGCCTGTTGATGAAAACCATCCCCGCTGCATGATTCTGCTGCCATATTTTACTGTGGGGTTGGTGTGTTGTGTAAATCTCCTCCACGGTTACCATTGGTTCTCTTTCGCCCCTTTGATTTTCAAAGCCTTCACAGTACAGATGGGTTTATTTTGAGTTTAAGGTGGACAGGTTCAGTCTGTTTTGTCAGGCTGATATTTATCAAATATTTTTTGGTAAATATTTAATTTTTCGAAAATCAGGATTATTTATTTATTTTTATTCACCAATGAATGTTCAGAGTGATGTCAGCATTCCCAGAGCCGCCATCTTGTTTTTCAAATGTCTTTTCACAGCTTCTATTTATTTGGACTTTAAGTCAACTCTACAACACGCTTAAGATTTACTGTAATGTTTTTAAAAAATAACTTCCGGATGTTACAAGACGGTAGTCATAGTAATTCTAGAATAAAGTCTTAATATCACCTGAATAAAGTTGTAATATTTGGAGAGTAAAGTAGTACTTTTGCAAGGATTCAAACATGAAAAGTAGGGAAAAAATATAGGTAAGCTTACTAAAATGACTTTTCTTGCATTATCTTTATTCTGCTAATATTGTTACAACATCCTATTAATTAAACAAAAAATCTTGTATCCAGGCCACGATACTGGTTGTACATCTCACAGAAGGAATGATTTGAAATTAAAAACAACTTCTTCTTTTTTTATAGAGAAGAAAGCAAGAAAAAAATATCTGTTAAAATATTAGCTGGCATGAAAAAAAAAATCAGAGATTTTGTACTTAACTTACTTTGGAGCATCAAGAGTAAACGTAGGTGAATTAAAATACTTTCCACACTAGACTTCTCATATTGTTGACGTTTGTGGTTGCAATCTGTAGGTGAATTTAGGAGATGAATACCTGGCAAGTTACTACAAACTTTAAATTATTAGAATTTCATGTAAAGCTAAGCTTTTTTCCCCCCATTCGGATAATCTTTGCTGTACCCATTTGTCTGAAGGTTGCTTCAGATAAAATCCTAGTCTGTACATCTTTGAAACCTTTTTTTGTTTTTTAAGCTAATGCTGTGAATAATCTAGTTTAAATTGAATATTTAATCTTGGTTTCGTTGGAACAGACTTTTGCTCTAATCCTAATCTGAAGGGAGATTCGACCTGGTCAGATCAGGGTCACGTTTTGGGCGGTGCAGCCGCACTCCTGCCGTCCGTTTTTAAACCGCCATGTAGAGTGCAAGTGGAGATCTGACACGAAAGTAAATCTTCCCACAAGTTGTGCAGCATCACAGGTGGATTGTTGCATAACTTCAGGTCGAACCAATGAAGCCCCCCCCCCACCCCACCCCCACTGTGTGTGTTCATGTGTTTAATGTATAGAAACGTGTGGAAAGACTGAAGCTTTTTGTCCTTCTCTTCTCAGGTCGGCGACATCGTCACGGTCACACGGATGAACATCAGCGGCCAGTGGGAGGGAGAGGTGAACGGACGCAAAGGCCTCTTCCCCTTCACGCACGTCAAAATCATAAACCCTCAGAATCCGGATGAGAGTGACTGACCTGGGGGCTCGTCCGGAGCCTCTCGGCGGTGTTGACGTGTACCTCAACCCGCTGGCCCCTCTCCACCTGTCCCACCAGTGTCCCGGTTATCCGCTTTCCTGCTTTGATAGGAAATAAAAACAACCCCCACTTCCTCTTCATAGCCCCACTTCCCCCCACCACCTCTGTTGCCGCCGACCTTCGCAAGGCTTCCTGACTGTTTACAGCTGTGGACTCCAGACTTAAATTAAAAACCAGACCTAACCATTGCTAGTTAAAATTTCAAGCAGTTTTCTTTCTTTTTAATTTGCAGAGCTTCACTGGGCATCAGCGTGAGTGTGTGTGTTGAAGTGCATGTGACAACGGATTTCTCCCACATTGCATCACAACATGTCAGTCCTCTAAGACTCTGAATATTTGTCATGTTAGCTTTTTTTTTTTTTTTTTTTTTTTTTTTTTTTTTTTTTTTGGGCTCTGAAAATATTTTTGACTATGTGAGGGAAAATTGTGCAGTAAATGGGATAAAGCAGCGTCCGTACGGATACAGGAGAGCACTGAGGCACAGAGGAGCTGGCCAGCCAATAAAACGACATTACTGCAAACAATCAAGTCACTGTTGTACCTTAACTATCAACTAATTGGTCATGGGGTTTTACTTTTTTTTTTTTCTTTTACTTTTTTTTAGGGGGGTTGGGGTTGAATTTCGATAAGTGTTTTTAGCGATGCTTGGAACATGTTGGTAGAAGAAAAAACACGGGTGGGAGTCCTGCAAAGATTTCATTATTGATCACATTCTCAAATCCTGACTGGATATTGAACTTATTTATGCTGGTGAGAAACGATGTGGCCAAAATTTCACCTTGTTTTTCTATTGGTGTGCCAGAAGATACATTTACCTCCTCTTGTTTTGAGACCTGAGTGCATATTTGAGGCCAAGTCTACCTGCCTACATTGAGTTCAAACAAACCATCGGAGTAATTTTTTATTTTTTTTAAAAAAGTGCCAAGCATTTGTTTTTTAGCTAAGCAGTGGCTGTAGTCTAGATCAGCAACTTTGTTAGCATCTAGCTGCCTGTCGAGCGTAAAAATGGAACTTTGGCATCTAAATCTTCCGTTGTCTTCAAGGTGAAATCTTGCATTTTATTTAATGTGCTGATTCTGTCGAGTTGTGATTGTTTTTATTTTCACATTTCTTGAAACAGGCCCTAGTAGAGCAGTTTAAAGTGTCCATGTCCACATTGTGCAACAGGACCCCCAAAGATTAAACAGTTCTGCAAACGATGCAGCTTTCTGTAGAAATACAAAACCATTTCTCCATTAATTTTATTTTTTTTACTGCATAATGTTTAAATTGATGCTTGGCCAAATACTCCAAGGTATTCTGCAGCTTTGAACTGTAACTTTTCTCTTTGGTCAGTTTTGAATCAAGTATTTTAAAATGAGTAATGTTATTTAAAGGGTGACTTTCTAAAAGGGAAAAAAAACCTGCTGGTTTGCCTACGTGCATGACCTCTTGGCCAGCATCGGTGGTCTCACCTGGTCATATGCTGCTTGTTGTCATTTACTTCATTAAACAAAGTTTTCCTTTAATAAATCCAGAATGTTTTTCTTTTTTTCGTGCCAGGATTATTTAAATCTAGTTGAGCAATACACCTTGAGTACTTCCCTACTTGAGATGAACTTCTTTTCTCTTGCTTTTGAGTTTTGTAATGGCATTAACAGTATTACTGTGCTCATTTTTTGTTCCCTCATAATTCTAATTCCTCAGTCTTTTTTTTTGAAGACTGTCCTTCAAAAAAAAAATCAAATTGTGCCTTTTTATTTTCTAATACCATTTACATGTGTTAATATTTCCCATGGTTAACACCTGTGCTGGTAATGACCCTTTATGTACAGAACAAGTAAATAAAATTTATGTCTACTTCTTTAAGCTGCTCTCTCTGGTATCTTTTTGCTGTGCCCTACATGTGATGTGACAGATGGGTGGGTGGTTGTTTGCAGCAGCTCTGGCGTCACCGCTTGTGTTTCTGGAGCACAGGACAGTTTTTTTTTCTTCTTTTAAAGAAAGTTCCAGTTTACTTGGCCTGCACCCAGGAGAAAGAAAGCAATTAATGAATTTTAATGAGGTGCTAAGAAAAGAACGTCAGCTGACCCAGAGACGGGAACAGGAAAAGTTTTCAAGGGCAGCGTTGCGTGTGTCCATGTGGCGTGTTTATTTCACTTTGCATTTGTTATTCAATTCATAATGCGGTAGAGCTGAAATGCTGATATTTAGATGGTACAGTTCTGTAAAGATGACTAGTCCCAACGCTTTAAACAAAAATATTTCTGCAACGCAGTCAATTTATTTTTGTGCTAACCCTTAAAAGTGCTTGTAAAAGGGAAGCAAGGGAGAAAAGATGAAATGATTATGCATTTGCTACTTTTGCTTTAGTAATGAATTGACACGAAATGCTGACGGCTGCAGAGGGCTGCAAAAGTATTCATAGCCCTTCAACTTTTCAGCTGCTCATATTACAACCACAAGCTTCGTAGTATTTTTACTGGGACTAGAGGAGTGGTGTCCACACCTTCGGCCATGCTTGTCAAAACTGGCAAGTTGAAAGTACTAGAAAATTTATTATGATTTTTTTTGTTTGTTTTATGCTACTCAATAAACTAAACATTTTTAAAGATTTCTGAGGCAGTAGTAGCTTTCATTTGCAGCACTTAGGACAGGAAATGGGCAGAGAGAGAAGTGGGAAGACGTGCAGTGAAGAATTGAACCGAGGACAGCTCCGTAAACGATGCTCCCACTTTACCACTATACCACGCATGTCTTTTTGTTTGATTATACAAAGACGTCGAATTTGACTTGAAACGGTTTGTAAATCAGAGATCCAAGACATGCTGGTCCTGTTAAAAAGCCATTTCCTGTATTTCCTTTGTCTAGAAATGTATTTAGTTTATTCCTAGTATCAATGATCTGGGTCACTCCTGCTTCAGAAAGGTCTGTTTTATTTAGCAAAGTTTAGGTAAATAATATTAATGTGTAACTAGTAGAGATGCATGGTAACTGGGTTTATTTAATACATGCCACGCTTTTCAAATTTTATTTGCAAATATTTCCACATCACAGTCTTTAAGCAATTATCTCCATAAAATGCAGTTTTGGGTTATAACATAAAATATAAAGAAGTTTAAGGTGTGTCTGTGAGCTGTATCTTTTAAAGTGAAAAAAAGTGTTAATCCTGTTTCTATATTTGCCCTGTATTGCATTCTGTGTGTATCTCAAAGCGGTTTTTGTGTATCGAGTCGATTTGGTATTGGAGCAAATCAATGTATTCCTCAGCACTGCATGTGATTGGCTGTAGCTCCGGAGTAAACAAACTTAATGAATCCAACTTAGTCGAGTCTGACCTCTCCTCCGGGCACAACTTGTATGCATGTGTGTGTGGGTGTGGGTGTGTGTGTGTTTCAGGGTTGATGTGCTGCAGTCCATTAGTGCTGCCTTTAAGTCAGCTTCCCTGCTGGGAACATGCGGTTTGACCAAGTGATACAAGGTTACTGTACAGAAATATGAACAGGGAGTTGGATTTTGCTTTTGTAGTTTTGTGTCTTATTGTATCACATGGAAACGAATGAGTAAAGTCAAAATTAAGGTAAAGAATAGAACTGAAAATATAAATTGCTACCACAAATGTAGGAGTGGAGATTGGCTCCTCAGAGTGAGATGCTATGAATGTTCATTTTCACTCCTCCAAGCTGACCTTGTGAAGGGGTTGACTTGTTTTCTGCACACTTGCAGCAAGAGGAAGTTCAAATTATATAGCCTGGTTTATAAATATGTTTACCAGAGATGTCGTCATAAAAGTTGAGTCTGACTTTGTCACTGTATGAGCTTTAGGCTGATAGTCTGTACATTTTTTCAGTTGTAGCTCTTCCTGACAGAAATGTGAAAAGTGCTAAAAAAATCAGGGATTATTTTACAGGGTGCTTCAAATCCAGTTCTATTTAGTTTTATGGGATGATGAAGTAAAACCTTGAACCATGGTTTACTGTTAGTGTCTGCAACTCTAACAACTGTATGCAGTCTGCTGGAAAATCATAAGTATTCTTAAAGTTCTCAAATCTGACATTCTGAAAATATGTAGTAGTGTAGTAGTACTGTAGTTTCTGAAGAAATGCTTCCCCACTTCATGATGCTGCCACTACCGCATTTCATGGAGAGGACTGTTTGTTCTTGGTAATCTGTTAGTTTTCTTCCACATGTAGCATTTTACATGTGAACTAAAAGAAAAGTTCAATATTTGTCTTTCACAACCAGAGAACATTCTTTCACATACAAGCAGGTTTTCATAATGGCTTTCAGTTTGCAGTGGCTCTCACTGTGCTTTTCTTCCATGAAGGCCGATCTCCAGATGTCTGCAGCTCCACAGTTATGGGAATTGGTTGCTTTGGATTTCATTTAGTAAAGAAAAACTGCATTTTCAAATTATTTGGTAAAAGAAAGTTAATATTTGATGCTCTACTATAACATGAAAATCTAATAGAATACGTTGAAGTGTGCTGTGAAAATATGACAAAATCTGGAATAGGGGTGTGAATACTTTCGTGAGGAACTTCATTTCTGGAACAATAAACAGTTACATAACCATTGTGTAATCAAACTCCCTCTTATTCACGAGCCGCCATGTCTTTTTGTTAAACCCTCAAACTCATCAAGTGACAAATGTCCTCCGTAGCCGATACTTCTCAGAAAGCACTTTGTATACAACAACGTTAAAAGTAATGGCTTTCACCAAAAAACATGCCAGTGAATGTGCTTTAGAATATCTTCTGTAGTGACCCAGCTCCCCGAGGCTCTGTGTGTGTCCCAGATAGAGCTTCTCATCTCCATCTTGTGAAACATTTACAGTGGCAGACGTTCCGGCCGTCTGCTGGGGGTAGAATGCCAGAGCGTGAGGGCGACTCCACGTTGAGCTGTCTGTCATCTCTTTCTCAGGTCAGATGCGTTGCTTTGGGAGAATCTAATTGCTTTTATGCGTCCTCAAGCCTCAGTAGCGTTATGTTGCATCTTGCTTTCACACAGAAGATTTCAGTATAGGTCTTATTTGTGATATCTAAAATGTGAAGGCACTGATAGCTACTCGGTTTCTGCTTGCTATAAAAACTTTTTTTTTTTTAATTTATGTTTGATTTAATTTTTTTTTTTTTTGTATTTCAGTGAGTCAACTCAAACTTAAATCATCCTGCTCAACATAGTAGGAAGTGGGGAGATGGTCTCTGACTTTGGAAGCCAAAGAGATGAGGTTGGGATGGGTTGGTGGTGGAGGAGCTGAAGAGAACAAAGCAGAAAAGCAGGCAAATAAAGTGCAGAATACAGCTGGATGTTTTGCAGCTTAAATAATCCTTAGGGTATGTTTGATTTATCCTTAACAGTTCGATAAGTCACATTTAAGGCAGCAGCGCGGCTTGAGATGACTGCATGACTTGCAAACATCACCTTGTTTGTGAAAACATCCACAAAATCGCATCCACAGACCCTTCAGTTTGCATCAAATCAATACTTTTTTGTTAGTTGCCATTGCCTCTGAGAAGTTACTTAATTGTTGAATATCAACTATACATTTAGATGGCACAGGATGACAGCTTAGCTTATAATATGGTTCTGCTGCAGGTGTAGGCAGAAATGAAAACAGGAGCTCGGTGTGACTTGCAAAGAAAGCCGTGAATAAAAAAATCAACAATACCAAACATTATTAATCATAACTGAATGAAAGGGAAGTTTAGCCAGTGAGGTACATGTACGGTTGAAGAAATAAAACCTTATCGCCTGATTGTTGCAGGGGGTAACAAACATTAACTATTTTGAGTTAATGCTTAATAGACACTTTCTGGTTTTATTGTTTTGAAGCAGTTGTAAGGTCACCCATCATGCAGGACTGATACAAATCAGCACATTTCATTTGCCTATCTAGCTTTAGACTTTAGACCAGAGTGGCAGCTCAGCAGACTGAATACAGTCTGAATGCTAGTGGTCAAGAGAAAGAGTGAACCCAAAGCACATTCCATTAAACACCCCTCATGCTAATAATCCAAAATAAAAAGGAATAATGTAAAGCCAAACAGTGCCTTGTATTTCAAGCAGTTCAGATTTTTCCACATTTTGTCTCATTACAACCTCAAACTTTAGTAAACTGTGTATGTGGTAGATAAACAGAAATTGTGGAGTGGCCAGAAAAGTATTAAAAATGTCCAAATTGCAAATAACAAAATTTTGAACCTGAATTATTTGTGTTCGGTTTCAGTGAAGCCAATCACCTTCAAAAGTCACCCGCTAAATAAAAGTGTCACGGACCGACGTGTGGCTCAAACTGAGCAGGAACGCAGCCTCACAAACTGTTGAAAAGCCAACACTTTCTGCAAGCAGTATTGTGCAATACGGAAGAAATGTGGGAGAATGTCGCCAGCATTCCTAACTGCAGAAAAAAAAGACAAAAAACAAAGGCAATTCTTTTCAAAGTTTTTCAAATTTATTTAACTGTATCCAAATGTAGTTAAAGGCCCTCTTCAGAATGGTGTCCAAGTTCACCAGCAGGAATAGGAGAACAGCGGGTACTGGCTCCAGTCTGCTGGGTTGCTGTGGGGGCCCTGCTGGTTGCCGTAGCGGCATTCCTGTTGCTGGGTGCCGGGCTCAGACGTGGAGAGCGGGTGAGGTGGCGCGTGGAGCAGCGCCTCTGTTGGATCTCGGTTCCTGGGAGGTAACGGAAATCTGGGGTACTCCACTGATCTGAAGGGAAGAAACACATCCAGTAGCATGTTATACAGAACATGCTGGCATTTAGTTAGCTATTTCTGAGTATTGGTGTTGCTTGTCATCGTATTCTATCATGACTAGATGCTTATTTGTCACCTATGTTAGATTTTCAGACCTGTAAGGTTGGTAGGCTGTGGATGCAGGCACCAGCTGTTCTTCGCCACCGTAGTCGTACTCCCGCTGCTCCTGGCGCTCACTGTGGATGCTCTCTGACAAGTCCTGCTCCGGGGCCCAGGGGGAAAGGTGACCCGCCTTCGGTGACTGCTGTGTGGAGGCTGGCTGCTTTCTGACCTGTGCTGACTGAGAGGTAGAGGGCATCCTCTGCAGGCCTGATGAGGAAATACAACATCTATTTGTGAGATATAATCATCCTCGCTACCTTGTGGTCATTTCATAGCCACAGGTTTGAATGCAGATCACCAACCTGCAGAGCAATAGGTAAGCTCTGCAGGTTACCTATTGTAAACACAGTACATGTCTAATTCGGTGCATTAGCAACAGTTTGTTATCTGTTTATTTGGGTAAAATGAAAAAAGAAAATACCTGCTGCATTGTGAGAAGGACTTTTCTTGTCTTCTATGTACGTTTTTGCAGGAGAACCTTTATTTGAACGACATCTGAAAAAAACAAAACAAAAACAACACATAAAAATCCCCAGTAGTGTCATAATTACCGTAATTTTACCAGAAACTCTTAAGGAGAAATACAGGCAGAGAAAAATACCTGAAGAGGCAGCTGCTAATATCCGATAAAATGCCAAAACATGTACCTTTTACTGTGAGAATGGGTTCCTCCTTCCCTAAATCCCTTTGCAAATGGATTGTGATCAATCTTCAGCTTGGTAATCTAAACAGAGACAGGAGAAAATAAATCCCATAGCATTCGTAGGAAACAGATTCACAATTGTGAAGGAAATCAAAAAAATCCGCTGCCCGTCCTCTAAACGGCCATTATTCAGTCTGGTTTGTGCACATCTATCTATCACTATGCGTTTTGGCTCAGAATGAATCCAAACTGCAACAAACAACCAGCCCAACCATCAGCCCTGACTTTCTTTCCATCTACGACTTGTACAGGTCAAAACAGGGCTGATAACATCGCTGGAGACCCCACACATACTGGACACAAACTGTTTAGATGTGCTTATTTAGAGGTAAGCACGGAAAATTGTTATTTGCGAAAAATAAGTTGCCACAGAAACGACTTCTTTCCCTAGGCTGTTTTTCCTATGAAAACTAACCAGCATTTCCATATTGATTCCATGAATATTTGCATTAATTTAAACCTGTTCTCCTCTTTTGTAAAAACTCTGCATATATAAGAAAAAAATATCTCCCAAATATTTTATTTATACATTTATATTTAAAACGCCAGGAAGCACCGTTCAACCAAAGTCAAATTCCTTGTTTGTGTGCACCAACTTGGCCATGTTCAGATTCTTGATACTTTCAGATAAAAGGTTCAGATGGTCTCTACGTACTTGTTTTATGCACTGTACATGGGAAAGACGCGACGTCTTATTGGTACCTTTGGATTTTGGTAAGCAGTAACAGCAGTGAAAACCGTCTCTGGGAACGAGAAGGTCTGAAACGATCCCCAACACACAGTGTGTGGACTGTCCGCCTGTATCACATGAAACCGTGGGTAGTAACGATGCATGGAGTGGAGGATAATCTAAAAGGCAAAACAAGGAAAGTGAGAATAAGTCACTCAGCATAAGGAGAGTTTAATGTTATAGATATTAAGATTTAAGGTGTGAAACTGTGTTTTTACATGACCATGCTGATCCAAGGTGTTGTTGGTGAGCTTCATCTTGAGGAAGGACAACGACTGCTTCATCCAGTGACTTCCTACAGCCGGGGAGTCCGGGTGAATGTATGTCCGACATGGGGGCTGGGGCTCAGACTTCCCTGCGACCTCCCACTGCTCCTTCTTCCACTACAGAGAGACAGATGTGGGGGGAGGGAGAGGTCCAGCATTACCACATGAGAGACCTCAGGATATCAGTAATTAGTCAAGATGTTCCAAGTAGCAAAAGAAAGAAAAAAAATCATTTTAATTTCTCTTAATGTTGGCATATTTCCAGGACTCTGACAATACTTTTATTTCTCTAAAGGAAAGTAATCACTCAGTTTTACATCTTGATCTTAACATAACCTCCTGCCCCCAAAGTTCTCCTGGAGGGGTCTGATTTGCACTACACTGTCTTCAAGTGCGTGTTGACAGCCACCGCTTTGACCAAATGGGCCGCAAAAAAGATAGGGGTTGCTGAATGTATGGGATGGCAGACTGCTCCCCGTTCATCGACTGTGAATGAGGCCGGGATGCTAATTGATTGGGCTTCCAGCCGGGAGTGCACAAACAGGAAGCAATGAAAGGCTTTGATATGCGGCAGTGAACGGTCGCAGGCAGACAGGGCAGAACTGTGTCTGACTGCCAACTGCTGTCTCATATTCTGCAGCCTGGTGGGTTTAAATCCACAGGGAGAGGAGAAAAAAAGGACATGCTGGGGATGTGTTGAATATGATCATACCTTGTATTTGACATTGTCTGCAGGGACGATATCCACCATGACGACATAATTTGCAAAAGGCTGAAGCCCAGACAGGCTTATGCTGCAGTGTGGAAACATTCTCCTAAGATAAACAGTATTAGAAGTTGCTTTAGCTGTTTTTTTGTTTGTTTTGTTTTTTGTAAATGTTTTCTTCTTTGAAACAGAACTCTGCATAAATTAGAGTTCATTGGAGAAGCTCACTACCTTCCATGTTTGGTTATTATCATCTCCGTTCCAATGGTGTGGAAAGACTTCCATAGCTCCGAGTCCTCCAGGGTCATCCGGATGCAGCCCTGCTGGTAAGAGTTAGCGACTGATGAAGACAGCGGCATGCCAGGATTCAGTCTTGGATCTGCTGGAGAATCGGTAAGAAGTGCAGAAATAAATTGACAAGAACAGTGAAAATGTTCGTGCTACATTTGCTACATTTGTCTACATTTAGGTACATTTGTCGTCCGAATGACTGAAATGTCTTAACTGCGGTGCAGAAAATTTTGTGTAATATGCAAAATGTCTTGCAAAGTCTACTAAACTTGCATTTGTCTACACTATTTGTGCTTAAATCCTGATAAGTTTCTATAAAATTTTGATCAGGTTAGTAAGACATAAAAATAATTTTGTACAGTTAGGCAGCTTTTTTGGGATAAAAATGTAAAATATAAAGGGTTAATTATACAAATACTTTAAAACCAAATATATAACAACATCAGTATTAGTTGAAATACGTAGGGTTGGTGTTAGAGAGCATGCTTAAAATGCATATTCATCCTTTCAAAAATCCATCTTACCAGAGATGTTTGGAATGTTACTGCATCGCGCTGTTATCATCACCAACCAAACCACAGGAGAAACACTGCTTTCAAATATTTGAATAGGGTCAGGATACTTCAGGGACTTCTATCCTGGAGAGGTCTGGGAAAGGTTAAACTTGATTGGTCATCACTGAATAGGTGTGGTCTAACCCGCCTGGAGGGAAGACAGAAAATCAGGGAGAGGGACAGAATACTTGTTCTGTGCAAATTCAAACACAATGCACAGTGCTGATTTTTAATAGAAATACAGCTGGTGCCACAGAGGATTGTTGAGGAATATTGGTGCACAAACGTCATCAAGGAGACCAAGAAACTGTGGACATGTCAAGGATAAAGCTGTGGAGAGGTTGTAAGCAGCATTAGGTTATAAAAAACTTGCCAGCCTTGAGATAACATGTTGTGATCTGGAGCTGTATAAATTACACTGAACCAAACTGAATACTCTTGCAAGGAGCTTTATTATGTGCAATGAGGAGAATGCAAAGACTCAAAGTGATCTGGCCTTTAAGACTTTCCGAGGAACAGGAAGGCCTCTTCCCTGCTGCTTTGAATGCGTATTGGGTGCAGGATGTGAAATCACAGAGGCAGCTGAAGTTTCAGGTCTGGCCTTGATAATGGCTAACTCTGCTTATCCCGCCAAATGGCCTCACCACATCCATCCCCCATGTCTGCATCCTCATATCTTTCAAGTATCGTGGGGAGGAGAGCAGCCTCTCTTCTGCTTAAAAGCCAGTTCACAAGGATGAGTGAGAAGAGGAAGGGGACAAAGGCAGGATTGTATGCAAGAATGAATTGATCTTTATGTTAAAATCTTTACAATCCGATTTAAAATATTTTCAGAAAGATTCTCCTTGAGCCTCACAGGTACTAAGCAACTTGAAATAATGTATTAAAACATGGACTGGTGAAGGATGACTGATCATCCATACGTCTTATTCTCAATACATTTACTTTAGTTTGGTGCTTTAATATTGAACCTCCCTAGAAGAGCTTTGATATGCATTATATTCATGGATGCATGGTCTACTGGTGTGACTGCAACCTTTAAAAAAGATTCTTTGGGTCTAGTTACTTTTTCATAAGATTACAGATGTGGATATCTGATTAAAGTAGACCAAGAGTATTCATCTAAAAGAAAAAAAAGATCTCTGTCAAGAAAATATCTCTTGCCTTGGGTAAAGTTTTTAAAGCATAAAACCTGATGCAGTTCTGTTGTATCAATAAATTACGTTGTATGACTGTTGTGAAAAGCACATTCTCTACATTTTAGAGTACCTTTTGAATTACTAAGACACTGACTTGGTGTCGTAACAAGAACTTTTGGTTTCAAGGAAAGACAAGTTGGAACATTCCTCTCCTGCCAGAATCAACTTTAGGCCTGAAGATGGAATTTGTTCTGTTCCAGCCTGTGGCGGGTGTCACCTCTTCAACTATGCAACCGCATCTGCCTCTGCCTCTGCTAATGATGTTCTGCCAGACAAAGTGAAGAAAAGAAAAGAAAAAAAAATAAGATTGTGGAATGTAGACAAAACATTTTATGCATTGCTCTGAAAACAAACTGTGTAGCTAAATGTGAAGATGAAACATCATTTTGTTGCGATCCCGTGGGTTACGGCTATTCTTTGTTATATTTATTCTGCATGCTCAGCTGCATCAGATGCTGCTGCACTCAAAATATCTTATAACACAGGAAATGCTGTGGTAGCATGTTAAGCTGCAGTTGGAAGATGCAGAGCATAGGTCGTGTGTTGATAGAGTGTCAGATGTGGTGTGTGATTGGTTCACCATCTTTGGATGCAGTTTGAATGAAAAAGTTTGGAAGCTTCTGAAATGCTGTAGTGTTCCAGAAAAAAAATTACAGAGAAAGAGGCAGATGTTTTTAAATACTCCGAAACACAATGGAGATTGTCAACACATGGTTTGGCTAATCGATCTTAAATGATAATTGATCTTAATAGAATAATGAAAGCTCTGAATGAGTCACCAAATGTCAAAGTGAAAGTGAGGTTCACCAAAAAACAGGAGGCCCAACATGTTTCAAAAAAGAAATTGTATGACCAAAAGCTGCAGTTTGGTGCAGCTAAAAACATGAATTGGCAAAGTCTAAAGAGTAGAACAGACACGAGCACATCCATTCTAGATTAATATGTTCACTGAAACTCCCTAGTTATTACTGTGAGTACAAAGTGAAACATCAGAGTTGACAAACACATTGCAGAGAAGAGAAAAAAGGCTGAGCAATCGCAGAAAGGTTCACTTCAATCTTTATTTGCAGTTAATGCCACCTGCTGGAATACCCTGAGCAATGCAATTTGAACATAGATTTGAAACAAAGGAGGATTAAATCAAAGTTTTAATAAAGACATTTTAATGTGTTTTATACTGCCACTTTTCTGACCCCATCTTGAGGATAGCTGTGCGGCCATGCTAATGCTAGCTTGTGCGTACATAAACAGGAAGTAGGCAAATGGCTATAGTATGATTTATGTAGAAATGGTTAACGAGACTTACTTTTCTAGCTCTCTATCTTGAGGGTATAGCTACGCTGCAATGCTTAACAAAGTGGGGATTTTGTTATTTTGAACGTCAGTGATTCTTGAGAATAGGTACAAAACAGGTCCTATGGATAAAGCACAAAATTTGAATAAAATATACACAAAATATAATTTTTTCTGACTAGACTAACCTGGGTCATGTGAGCACAACAATGTATATTTTCCAGATATTTGCTGAATATTTTTATTTTATTTTATACATTGTAGTCGGTGGATGATGCCTGTAAAAGCCTTTGTCCAGGAACAGAACTCAATACATTATAATAGTTTAAAACAATTTAAAAAATACTAACATTACATATTATGACAATTAGGTATAAGTAGTCATATAAATTATTTTAAAAGTATCAATAAATTGAATTAAAAATCATTTTTATATATTTTCCAACTATATTCAAATTTGTCCCTAGTTTTTGTCAAAACCATCAGACATGAAAAGAATGTTAAAAAAAATCAGGCATTATTGGGGGCACCAGAACTTCTGAGGACCCCATGACCACTTCCTTTCTCTTTCTTTGCTAGGAGGGCTAGTTAGCTCTGGTTAGCTTATGTTATTCTTTAGTTTTTTTCTTCTTTTTATTCCTAAGTTGTTTGTCACAACCATTATGTGTCAACACCATAACTGACTTTTTACAAAACTTTGATGAAATTTTGTGAAATAAAAGTTTAATTTTGGTCAAATGTAAAGATTTCATGGACCTGATGAGCTACAATATGACCTCCTTCAGAATAACATCATATAAATTGAGGTAGTTTGGCTTTTTGTCACCTCCATCAGAGTTTTTCTGACTCTTTCAGTGAAATTGTTGTCAAATCTCACTTAAATGTGCAGTTAATTCATTTTAATGTATTTTACATAAATTGCATTACTTCACATGTATAAAGTTTTTCATTTTACTCACTAGTTTGTCACCTTCAGTTCTGTGTCAACTCCGTCAGATGGACTTTTTGTTGTTTTATTGTTTTAAATAATATTTATTTTGTTTCTTGAGAAGCAATTGTCTGTAAAATGAGTAAAATATCACAAATAGGGTCATTAAAAATTATTTTTGATGTATTTTTGTCAGATGGTGATGACAACTTTCTAGATCAGGTCAATTAAAAATTTAATTTAAAAAAAAAAAATGTTGCAACTGGGAGCCTGTACCTCAGCATCTTTACATTTCCAAAACATTATTTGTCATATTTGCATACATAAGGTTGAGAAATAACAAAAAAAAAAAAAAAAAAAAAAAAGGGAAAATTGAAACCCATTTTCTCCCTATTTTCAAGAATCACTGAGGTACTATTTCTGTCAACATTTCAGAGGAGGTGCCCATCTCCGGAGGTCAATAAGCTACACTCTGGACAAGGACCACTCAGCAGTCCATCCATCACAGGGACACACAGCAATGCATGCAAACATTGTTCCGAAGGGTGAATAAGAATCCCTGGTTAACCTAACAGGGATGTTTTGACTGGGACATTGGTGTATGTAGAGAAAAACCCTTTCAATCCAAGCAGTTATTCCAACAACAGGGTCAGATAAAAAGTGTTAGGAAGAGTTAAAAACAATTGCTAGGAAATTATTAAGACGTCACTAAATATTATGCAACATTAAACTTCAGGATTAGGCCTACAATAGGCTTCGGTCAATTAATGCAATTTAATTATTTTGATATCTCATGTCATAGACTTTTATTGTTCTGATAATCCAGTCAAACATAATCTGTCCACGAAGGTTCTCACTGGACAGACAAAGCCAGTTGTGGTCAGTTGAGCTTTATGTAATTATTATGTGAGGACAACAGTTAGAAAAAAAAAAGTTTCCTGACATAAAAAGGTGCTGGCTTAAAGACATGGCTTAAGGAGAACTGTGAATGATGATGATGATGTGTCACTGTGTTAGAAACCTTGTCGTGTACCCATTGATGAACACAGACAGAAAGGTATGAACAGAACAGTGGAGCCAGTGGAGCCTTAAATGTTGACATTACAATAAAAAACACAAATACCTTCTATGTGTATTTTTGTATCATCTGTGCTACCAAATACTGGAGATCAAGTGGAAGTTTACAACAAATGTTGCTAGAAAGAAATACTGAAATTCTTGGAAAAAGAAAAGAGCTGTAAATGGGTATAAACATTCATATTGTAACCATCAGGGGGCAGCACAACACAGAGAAAACATGGAAAGAAATATTTGTAGAGATTACGGTTGTTACTCTATTTTCATGTAGGAAATTTTTATATATATATTTTTAAAAAGTCAATAATTTTACCAAATACAAAAGTCCAAAAATAGTTTTTAGTTGGACAAATTAATGTCATACAATCAAAACAATCAAATTTCATAGTTATATTTACATGAAGACAACATTTCTGCTCCTTTGATTTTTGTTTATTTTAACAATAGAATAACTGCTATGGAAAGGTGTCGTTTATATCAAGAAAATTCTTCCTGTGAATATTGTATCCCACAATTAACAGTGTTACATCCTTTTACACCAAAACTGGTTTCACAGGAAATTGCTCCAGCAGCAAATATTTCAGCCTCCGTTTGCTTCACTTCAGACTGATCGATTGGCTCTACCCGACCTACAGGAGCCCTGCCAGTGATAATAGCAGCCGTGGGCCTTCAGGTGCCGTTTCCGATTAAAGGAAAGGCTCCGTGCCCCGCCAGAGGTGCCTGGCACATTTAAATAAATTTACATACCTGTGGTGATCATTATTTAAAGCATACTATCAGAGGCTAATAGGGAGTCTGCTGTTTTATGTTGAATCTCATGAGCAAGGATTTACTGATTTTTGAGTTTCTTCCACTTAGTATTCATTTATACAAGCGCCCCCAAAACCCCATTACCTCAAACAATCTCCTACAACTCAAATGTTGCTCTTTGGTCAGCCGTTCAGAGGACAGCGCTGTTTATTCAGCACCTGCGCCGACTTCAGGGGTCCTGCTTTGATGTGCATTTGAGGGCAGACGGAGAGCTGAATGGGCAACGAGAACGACAGCTGCTCCTCTCCCTAAAGAACGCCACCTCCCAGACTTCGTTAGGGGGTCATCCCTTAGAGCCCAAATCGTAACATTGTATCTGCAAGCTGAGAAACAACCAAATGAGCACAACAGGAGACTGACACAGGGGGGGTTTGTTCAGAATGCATCCTTGGTTAAATATATGTCTGGACCTCACCACCATTGGGATCAGGGTGGGATAAATGTTGGCCACGCAAATATAAAAATGCATTAGTTCCAAGCTAAAAGCTAGTGGTATTTGTTAAATATTCTCAGACATGACCAGGCTAGCAACAATTTTAACACAAGACAATAGCAATGGGTTTCCTAGCATTTCTCACTCAAACAGAAAACCTCAAAGCCACAAAGTTGTTGTTGCGCCTTTGTTTGTTGTCACTGTCAACAAGTCAGTCAGAGGTGATGGATTTTTTTCTTCATTCTGCACCAGAGCAGAAAAACTGCAGAATAAAAGTAAACCGAATCAAATGAAGGAGTGAAATTTTTTCATCATTCCCAAACCAAGCAAATAGAGTTCCCTGGACTCCCGGGTTATGGATGTGGTCTGTTCCTGGCCTCAGCATGGTCTGAGTCAGGTCTACTTGGTTTGGAAAGGTTTTCCACTGGTGGCAGCTGTGGTACCAGTCCCTATTTAAGAACCTGCGTCACTGGAGTTTCAAGAGAGCCATGTTTGCCTGAAAACTCAACATTTTAACTTTTTGGCTAAAGAAGTTGAGTCACTGATTGCATCACTATAGCAACTCTCTCTCTCTCTGCTGTATTTGCCTTGCTGCAGTTTTCTTTTTGGCTCTCTTCTTTGAATTAGACAAAAAGCAGACTGAGTAGACTTTTCAGCGTAGCTTCCATACCCCCATTTTTACTCTCTGTTTGTGTTGTGTGTAGATCATGTCACACTACTTTTCAGACTCTTGGGCCAATGTGCTACCCACTAAGTAATAATTCGGGTGGAGTTGCTATTTTTTTCACATGGTTAAAACCAAAAGTAATTGAAGATTTGTATGTCGTTATAGCTTCCTAACAAAAACAAGACTTTTCCAGTTCAGACTTAATGGAACTTTTTTTTTTGACGTTTCAAGTTTAATTTCTAATTCTAATTTCCAGTCTTCTAATTCTGCCATGATATACTTAGCCTGCTGTGGCCCATTCCACCTGTAAAGATGATTTATTTTTCAGTCCCTGTTTCTGTTAGGGCTATTTAAAAGAAGGAAAAGGAAACCTAGCATTTGGCATTTTACATTTTTTAAAGGATGACCTGAAAACCAAAGAGTGTACTGAACCGTAATTTAGATTTACCTTTAAGTTCCTATCTTAAAGCAAAGATCTTGGCCATTGCAAGCCTCTCTATGTGCAGTTTCTAAGGCTTCAATACAAAAACAAGAAACACTCAAACTGAGTTTATGTAGACATTTATTGAATTTCATGGATCAGTTTCGGCATTAAGCAGCTTATCATACATCTAAAATCTATTATCTAAAATTCATTAACTTCTTCGTGAATTTAACAAAAAGTGGTCTGTGAATTTTTTTAAAACCTGTATTGTGTATGCACTCAATCTAATATTTATGACGAACTGCACTAGATAACAAGGTAAAAAAATTACCTTTTTTACAACATTGTCATCGTAAACTTCTTGGGAAAAAAATACATTATCATGTGAAAACATTTTCTCCATCTGCCTCTAGGATTACATGTGCTAACAGTCAGATAGCTTTTATTTTTCCTGAGGTCACATTTCAAACCTTCCATATTTTGACTTCACTCATTTCTCTGTTTATTAGTCGTTTTTGCTTTCTGGCTTGCAGTTTTCCTTTTGCTTGCGAGTCTGTGTCTAACTTCTGTATCAACGAATTATGCCGACTTTCAATTTTTCCTCCACTTCCTGCCTCGTTGTTTCTGTTTGCTCTATGCTACCCTCCACCACCCCCGTCCCGTCAGCAGTTCCACTGCAAGGCTCTCGGCTTTGCATGCAATTTTGCCAAGTTCTGAATATTTTAGTTACAAAGTGATTGATTGGTTCTGCCCTGCCCCTCTTAAGCCTCTGACAGTGAAAGTGTTAAAGACTGAGTATATTCCCCCTTGAATATATTGAATTATTCTAAATGTAATATGTGGATTCTTAATAATTTTTCTTATTGAGGAAAATTATTAAGAATCTGCCAAAACACACACACACACACACATAAATACCCAAAACACCCAGTGTTTGCCTGTGGGTAAAGGTGCTCTCCACCAGTTAATTAACACCAGAGGAGTGTGTCTGGAGAAGGAAAGGAAAACATGCTGCTGTCGGCAGAAGCGGTGAATGAGTGACTTTGTAAACTCTTAAACTTAATTTTACCTCTAAAGGAGTAAAGTTGTGAGATTGCATTTTGCAGGGTTGGGTTGAATTTCTAGCCGTGGGGCAAAATACGCAAACAAACATTCGTAAAGATGCTAACGCTCATCAGCATCTACAATCTGCACTTGTTATTAATGATGGAATCTTGAAATGATTGAACTTCTGGTTCTCACTATAGGTTTTTGATTTGTGCTCTACGCCTGAAAAGTTTAGAAACCCTTGACATCTAGCTGAATTTGATGCACAAGTTAGATGTGTCAGAGCATGCAAATATTTTTGTATCATTTTCCTCCCCCCTCTGATTCCTATGAAATATCGGCATTCTGTACAATATTCTGTCACCAGATCTCTTTCAGTGTGGTGTCATTTACAGCACATTCTTGTAAAGCACCAGTTATCGCCTTAGAAAAAAAGTGGAGGACATTAAAGTGATGGAGAGCAGTTTTTGTCATCTTCATCTGCTTAAAATGTTTGTCGTGGGAATAAGTCTAATTATTTTTTAACTTTTAGCGATTCATTTCCTCTAGGGTGGATTTACCACATGAAAACATCAGTGAATTAATTTAGTGAAAAGGTTTGAAGTTGTTGTGGTTTTTCACTAAATCACAAACGTATGTACAGGATCAAACTTCTAATAATTGTTAAACTGTAAAATTTTGGGGATGTAAAAAGAACATTTGACATACAAAAAGCACATTGTTGTTTGAGTCTACAATAAAACTCCAAAGGTTTACATATGAGCATCACTAGTGCATGTAGAGGTTGGGTTGAGAGTCTACCTAATAACAATAGTGCGTGTGTGTGTGTGTGTGGATGTGTGTGTGTGTGTGCTCAAATGAATTCAAATTGAAATCAAGATGAATAAGAATTCACAAACGTGAGTCGTTTATATTATTTTATTATTTTTCTACAAAAATATTATACATTAAAAACACAGCTTAAAATATACACAGTCCACTTGGTGATGCAATAGCTGCAAAAAACATCTCCAGTCAAATATATCAGTTTATAGGTAAATATATCTTTACAGCAAGAATAAATCCAGCACCCACAATGATGCAGCTGCAGGCAATAAAATAAGCAGGAAGATGGAACCTTCAGTTGACAGCAGGGAGGTTGTGAGAAACGCTTGCAGCTCGGAGATGAACAGGAGGTCCTCAGTTTGAAGAGGCGACAACAGATTATGGTGAGAGGAAACCTGGTCCACCAGGAGGAGCAGCTTTCAAACATTCATCCTCCTCAGAAGCAGTTAGAAACTCGTTGGTTCATATATGTTTGAACTAATTGTAGATTTACTCAAATGTCCACTTTGAAAGTTTTTTTTTTTAGTTATTTAAATATCTTTAAAAGAATGTAAGGGCAAATAAAATATTATTTTCTTTTGAAATTAGATGCCTAAACTTTGTCGTCAATGTGTTGGGCCTGGAGAACTTTGCAAGACAAGAATCTGAATTTACAGTTTTGCGAAAATGTATTTGTTTACAGATTTCTTCTGTTTTTCTTTTCTTTTTGTCACACGTCATTGTTTCCGGTCACGGTTGTTGGTTCAGTTTGACAGGGCCCTGTCTGGCAACATGAAGTAAGCTAAAGAAAATGAAAAAATCTTGTAAAGCAACACATTACGCTCTTATCTAATGAAAGTTAAGAACAGATAAATATATCGTTTAATAATATATCAATCTGGGGCAGGTTACAAATCATTTTTGAGGTTTTCGGACACAGTGTGAGCCATTGTCCACAAACACACACAAAAAAAAAAATCATGGAACAGTTCACTCCAGGTTGAATCCACAATTCAACCAGGAACTCACAAAAGAGCCAGAACAAGATGTAACACAATGCAGGCCTCTTTTGCCTTTCAACAATCAAAAGGATTGGTCAAAAATGGCATCCAATGGGATAATTTATAAACCACTACCGACCAAGAAGAACACAAAGGCTCATCTCAGTTTTCTTCATGATACCCCTAATTCTGGGACGAGCACAAGATGTATAATTTTTTTTTTTTTTTTTTTTACTAATAGCATTTCCAGAAAAGAACATGATACTGTGACTATTTCACTGCTTTGGGGACTGGATGTTTTTTTCAATTGATGGAACCACAAATTCTGCTCATGCTCAGAAAATCTCGAATGTAGCTGAGTTGAAGTAATGCTTAAAGAAAAGTGGGGAAAACAAATCCCTCCACGCTGATATAAAAGACAGATTGCCAAATACGCTAAATGCTTAATGGAAGTTGTAGCTGCCTGAAGGTGGAACAACTAAAGGATATTAAACCGTAAAAATGTGGTTTATCAAAGTTGATTCATGATGTAAGAAAACGAAATCATCTTTTGATAAATGCATTTTGTAGATACTTTGGCTATTTATTTCTGGTGTTCATATTTGTTTGACCAGAACCAATGATGTGTGACAGATAATCAAACAGAGGAAAAATATGTAAGAGGAAATACTTAGAACCGTATAATGTTTAGGTGTTTTGGATTTTTCTAATTCCTCCCACCTATTAAATTGATTTTCTACTCAATATATTGAAATGTGGCTCACTTTTGCACATACGAACGCTTTGAATGAATAAACTCTTCACTGAGGTAAACCAGGTGCACATGGAAGTAAGACAAATCTTGAAAATGCTTGTTTTGCAAAACCTTTCTAGCTGAGATGTTGTCGATGATCATTTCATTAAAAATGCCAACGCATTAAAAGTCAAATGGTACCTGTACCTTTGCTGACAGCAAACCCCCACCCCTCCACCTTGGGAAAAAAAAGCTATACTGAATAAATAGCTGCAAAATAAGAGCAAAATGCTACAAAAAGTGTCATGTCAACATTGATTATTGGTCAGTCCGCTTGAAAGAACTTTGTCCCGTGCTTCAGCATCATAGCAGTTCAGAGCAGAAGCTCAGTAAGAGCGTCCACAGAAGCGGCAGTAGCCATAGTGATGACGGGCTGGGCCGGACGCCCAAAGGCGAGGCGGTGTCCGAGGTGCAGGAGCACACCTCGTATCCATTCTCTGCGTGGTCTGGGTGCCGGTGCACGTTGACCCTCGTCTCCGTGCTTTTGGCTTCTGTGTCTGGAGAGTCCGACTGCATCTCGGTGCAGAGCAGCCAGTCCTTGGCAGTCAGGTGGGGGTATCCCGCCTCCGCCTCCATGTCACTGCCCGGCACGCGCCAGTACTCCTTTCCCTTGAAGAAGTATGTTGAGCCTTAAGGGAGGGAAGATAGAAGGTTAGAATGACTCTGAAATTATTTAAAGTTTTAATTCGTTACATATGCATAAGTATTTCCAAAGGTGTGACGTTACATCACAGCAAACTTGATATAAACATTCAAATTTGCAGAATTTTAATTTTTAGACATATCAAAAACAATTTTTTGACATGTGATTTATTATTATTTTTTTTTTGTGAATGGAATGATTTTTAAACATGCAAATTCAATCGTTTTTTTTTAATTTTTTTTTTTATCACAATTAGGTGTACAAGTTCTAATTCATTATGGATATTCTCCTGTCCACGAGGGGTCAAAATAGCACATACAAGCTTAAATATATATATAAATTGCACCTCCAACTCTTTCCATACAAACCAAGTTAACATTAATGAGCCACTGATTACATTTGTCTGCAATGAAATTGCAAAAACAATCCAGTGAATTGTGAAAGTGATTCGTTGACATGGGCGGTGCAAAACCCAAATTCAAGTACAAACTTTATTCAGCTGATATACAACAAATAATAGCCACACCCGACAGGATAGTATTACACATAATTTGCTATCACAAGCTTGTATTTTATATGTCATTATTAAATGTACTATAGCACAGCTGTCATCCAACTGGAGCAAACAGTCAACACCAAATACCTGAGTATAAGTACGCATAAATAATCCTAATTAAGGCAACGTCACTATCGCAAACACAGTAAGACAAGCAGACATTACAATATATGGGTATCTGTTTGCCTTTGTGGAAATTTATCTATGTTCCTCTTATCTGAAGAACAGCACTGCAGCTTTGCTTGGGTAAAATAAATTTGGATAATTTTCTTGACCAACAAAGCCAAACCTTATGGGCATTTTTCCCCTCATAACTGCAATGTTTCACCTGACTGTTACTGATACGCTCAACTCGCCGTCTGTTCTTTCACCTTGGGGCACTGAAGTTAATTGGAGTCGCCAAAATACCAAATGTAGTCTGGCTCTGTCCACTGTGGATGAAAATGCCACTTTGTTGTGTGCCAGTATGTGATGTGCTGATGTCGAATTTTAGGTCAATATTCCACAGTCAAAAGTTGATTCTTTTTGTAAGAATGTTTATCTGGAATTAGGTCCACAGCTCTCACACCGACAGATAAATTCAATGAACTCCGTTTTACCATCGATATAATGCTTTCTGAACTCATCTGTTCTCCTATGGACCTGAGACAGAGTAAGTTAAGTAGAAGTCAACCGCCTTGGCCAAGGCCAACTGAGTAACATACATACATTTTCTCCATTAACTTATTGACTAAGCCAAACAAGCAGAGCAGGAAATAAACAGGTTATTATAGTACGCTTCATTAACAAGGGTGCACAAAATAAAGAATAGGAGCGAAATGAAAAATGTCCTCTCACCAGTAAAAGCTCACACTGGAAGAAATCCAAGGTCTGTAACACTTTAGTACTTGAGTGAATAGTTTCTCAGCAAGGGAGATGAGTAAGGGCAGATGCCTTTGATTTATAACTCCACGCTTTTGCCTTGAAATTAAATGGCAAACACACGTCACACAGTGAAAGAAAATCAGATAAAATTTTATACAATAGTTTTGTTTTATGGGGTCTGTGACATTTGCATTTGGTAATAGAAACAATGAGAGTGCCCAAAAGTCAGCATTTGGCCTCTGGCCCCTACTAACCCACTGAATTAAGACATGTTGAACACAAGTTAATCACAAGCTGTCAAAATTGCCTTAGACCTGATAGCTATAAAATTTACTAGACCTCCTTACATCCTGTGGAGTTCTGCATTTCTGAGATGCACCAAGTCATCTGGTGACTGAAACCAGCAGATATCCAGCTCAGTGGCCCTGACTAAGGACCTAAAATAGACCCTGTTTCCATTGGTGAACACACCAAACCCAAATGCTAACAAGTTGCGCTAACAGTAAAGTTCCTCAGTACGGAAGCTGTTACTGAAGGTAGAGGATTCAGTTGGTATTTTCAGGACCATTGAGGTGTTTTAATCAGCTATGTATGTCTAAACACTTGGCTATTCAAGAGATTGTGACTTTCAGCAGATAATACCAGAATGTACTAAATTGTACAAATAACTTTAATATTTCTTGAACAATAATTTCTCCCTGAATCCATATTTTGTAGAAAATAATATGTTTTAACGATGATATAATGCTGCTGTTCATTCACCAAGTTTGCTTCACAAGAACTTTAAATTAATAAATGTCCTTGTGTATTTTCTAATTTAAATTGAGATCAAATTATTTCACTACTATCCTGAAACATTTGTCTGTGGAGTGGCTTTACGGTGACATGGGCTGGCAGGGAGGTAAAGTTATTATGATTCAGTCGCAATTAGAAATGTTGGGGTTTCTGGGGTTTTTCTTCCATTCTTTGTCCACCAGAGGGGGCTGAGAGGCGGCTCTCCTGGAGGGTGTGTCCATGTGTCCATGCTGATGCTGCATGCACTGTCAGCGTATTCCTCATCAGTGGAGGGGCATGTCAGCAGGGAGCTGTCGGTACTTCGACGCCAGATTGTTGACTAGTAATGGTACTTCAGGGCTCCGTGAGTTCTCTGGTGTAAATCTATTGAGAATCTTCAGTGATTGTTTTTGTCTTGTGCATCTCTTCAGATACCCCCTGTGCTGAAGGAGACGTTCTCCTGGAGATCTCGAGTCCACCGGTTCTTCAAGTCTCCCTCCACGCCGTGGAAGGTTCCGATGGTGCCAGAGCTCCGTTTCCAAAGCTACCAGATCCGATTCCTCCAAGTCCTCCAGCCTGCAGCTGCACCTGTCCCAACCCCTCTGAAAACCCGACTTATCTGTCCGCCCTCCTCCGCCGTCCACTCAGTCCGCTGACCCCGGTGCCTCTTATCCCCCCTTCAAGAGCTGAATCCATTCCTACAAGTTCCCTGAGACCCAGCCAGGCAGTTCTTCGATCCTGAACCATTTTTTCGTTGTTTGTATTTTTGTCAATAAATCTAAGAATCCTTTTACCTGAACCTCAGAGTATTTTGTGCATGTGGGTTCGAAAATTTAATGAAATTATGACAAGACAATAAAATGCGTGTTTGTTCTTGTTGGGTCATCTTGGAGTGTGAGTAGTTTAATGTGCCTTACAACTTAACCAACGTTAAACAATCAGGCCCTATTATTTGACTAAATCTTTGCTTTGCTTTCAATGCTTCTGCTGCCTCCTCTCACTTATTCTTGACTGCTTTTAGAATACGAATGGAAATTACTGACTTCACATAAACGCTACTGTTTATGTGCGATACTTTATGATGGATATGAGACCTTTCATGTCTCACAGGACCATCTGTGACATCCGTTTCTCTCTGCATTTTCCCTGAAAACCAGCTTTCTCAGAAATGATGACTAAATGTTATGCATTTGCTTTCTAAATATTACTTTACAAAGGTTTAGATTATGAAAAAAAAGAATACAAACCCATGGAAGGTCACCCTCTTGAGCTGACATTCACCATCACTTAAAACCTAAGTACTTATAATTAAACACAATCATTTCTTCTTCAACTTAGACCTAGAGCTGTCAGATGTTGCTGAAAAAATTTCGTTCACTTCTGACTGTTAGCGGCTACTTTTTTCAGAATAACCCATCTTTCCCTCAATATAAGTAAATTTATCTTCATTACTGCTTTCTTTACTAGCAGTATGCTTATTTAAGTTTGCTTCATAAACTTCAACGTCTGCCTGTTCATTGCTGTGACTTTCTGTGACATATTTACTAAGACATCTACAGTCACAAGTTTTGCCAGTGTCACATGTTTTTGGGCCTTTGCCTTTTTGGATTAAATTTACGTTTCAACACTCTACTGAAGAAGGCTTAAAAACATGTTATAAAATACAAAGGCTTTTATTTGCAAATTCAAATGTATTTTGATGTTAGACTTACAGTGTTTACCCTTTCTACAATTCGCTGTGACACACTGGAACTGACGCAATTCCAACTGATCCATGTTCTTTTTTTTATTGAGGTGTTAAACCGATCACAAGTTGTTGGTTTTTGAGAACTGGCTCAAGTTGACAAATGGGTTAGAAGCGTCCTGGTTGCACTTCCAAAAAAATGCTCTGCTCTTGGTCAGAATTGAGAGTAAGTAAAGTCTTGGATAAAAAACCCAAAACATCCTAGCAATAGGCTTCACTGTTGGCAAGGCAGGGGTAATGCTAGCTCCCAGCTTTTCTCCTCTAAACAGGATTTTTTTGCAAATGCTGCAAACTGATAATTTATCTCACTTTGCATAAACCCATCTTTATACTTTCTGGAATTTCTTTCCCCCAGACAATAAATATTTCTTGCCACAAGGTTATTGTTTGAAAAATTTTCCCTCACTTTGACTAAATGGGCCCATGCTTCTACTTGCAGCCAATGTTGCGTAAATTCTGCAAAGATCGGCAAACCGATTCTAAAGCTCACCCTAAAGAATACGTCCAATACTGAATCTTGATTGTAACCAAACCTGTCACTTTATAACACTTGATGGCCTGAGGAAGTTGTAGTTGTGCTAATTTTATTGAGAAATCCATTTAGTCACATCATCCCGATCTTTTAGGGCGTGTATCCAAGTTGCATGTCATAGTTACAATGTAAAGGTAATAAAGCTCTTTTAATGATTCGGTATGCATCTGATCACACTGTAATAGTTTAACAATATGGTCAGTCAACAGAAAAATCTAAACTAAAGATGACTGTATAGTCTGTGCCAATTTCTTCTTATCTTCAGACGTCAATAGAAGCACTCCATTTGCCTAAATTAACATAATTGCTAGTCCACATAATACTCTCATATCCAACATATTGTCAGGTTCTCTGTATTATATCCTTTGGTAAAAACCCAAACTCTATTTACCAGCAGCTCCTATCTTTATTTTGATATAGTTAATAACATACTCCTTCCTCCTCCTTTTGATCCAGCTCTTTCCCATTATTGAGTTTTAACTCCCGGCTGTCTATAAAATATTGGCTCTCAGAACATAATCCAAATCATCCCCTTCCCATAATATTTTCCCACACGTCCAGGTTAATTGTGTCTGCATTTCATCATCCTCTTTATGAGGTCATAATTTTCCCACAAATGTTTTTTATATTTTCTCACACTTGCAAAATTCACGCGAGTATAACTTCTGTATTTAATCAAATATCATAAATATCATTATATATTTTTATTTAGTAGGAAACAGTAAGTGCAAAAGTTGGAAAATTATTGAAATAAAATAAGTCTTTCTAAACAGCAACAATAATGTTCCCAGTGGGGGGAAACATCTTCAGATATTTTAAAGTTTTTTTAAAATTAGAAAGAAGCAAAGGAAGGGTAATGAAATAAAAAATATATATATAATATAAGTGAATGTTGTTTATTGGCTAGGACAAATATATTAATATTAAATGGTCTAAATTTTTTGCATCCTTATTTGCCACACTGACAAACAAATGAGAGGTCACACCTAATGTCAATACACAGATCCTGATTATGAATTCTCGTTAATTTCAAAAGTGTTTTTTTTTAATTAAATTAAATATATGAAGATCAAACTACTGTTCAGCTTTGCAATACCAACATTCTGTTGTGTCACTGTCTCCTGTTTCTGCTGCGCTATCACTCTCCTATCTCCTTGTGTGTCTGTCACTGGGTTTTCTCTCCTCTGCTCTCTGGCTGGTGAAACAAACTGAGAACAGGCTTTGATGTGGCTCCAGTTCCAAGGCTCCCTCTGATCTGTCTATGTGTATTTGTGCATGCAGGTTTAACCTTCTATGCTCTGCGGTGATAATGGCCGGAGGTGAGACCGAGTGAGAGCCGCGCAATTGACTGGACTCCACTCCCTCTCTTTTTTTGAACTCACACACACACTGTTACACTCATACAAGACCGTTCAAACCTCAGAGTCCACAAGCTCAGTCAACAAAACATAACCCACTGAACACCTGATAGGGAAAGGACTTCCTTCCATGCAGCTGCAGTTAGACGCGTAGCAACATCCTGGCAGCAGATGTGTGACCTGGGAACTGCAAAACCCATTGGCTGATTTTTGAGGGGAGGGTGTTTCAGATCACACCACATTATGAGCACAACTCCGATCCTAAAATACCAACCTATAAACCTAGAAACAGAATAAAACCGCTCCCAATTCTTGATCAAAATGTTCTGAACCATTTTACAGCTCTTGCTTTCATGGGGCTAGATAACTGTAAGTATAATGCTCTGATGGAGGCCGTCATTGTGACCTTGGTGTGGTGGAGCTGCACAGTGTGCAAACTGGGCGAGCTCCAAGGTTTGAAAATGTTTGACTCTGTGAATGTGAAGCCTGGGTGTTGGTGAAAATAAACAAAAAATGATGGAAAAATAAACTCTTTTGACACACAGCAGAACTCAATAAACAGATACGTCTGCACACTGTAGCTATTCCAAAGCTGCTGCGCTATCACTGCAGTTAATTTCAAGTAAATTAACTGCATGAATGCTAAAAGACATCATCACAAACTGCTTATTCTCAGGAGATTTTTATCCTGAGAATAACTTCTTAAACACTATTAATTCTCTAGATTAGTATTTTTTTCAAGCATATTTTTGAAGAACTGTTTAGGGTCAAAGAATTAAAGGATTTAAACATGCTACCGGTAGCCAATGTAATTCAGCAGAAACTAAAACATTTATGGTCTGGAAGTCTGAAGACCTGCTGATGTGATGGATATGTGTGTTTGTGTGTTACTTTATTCTTTATTTACTTATACAAAATATGTCTATATTGATGATACATTTTATTTTCAGAATCTGTAAAGCGTTCTCCAATGCTCTGTTGTGGAAAAAAATTGATTGAACGACTGATTGATTAACTGATGAAGTGCTGTGTTACTCACCATCAGACCACCTCATGACATCATCAAGTTGAGATGGCAACCCTTTCCAGAGGATGCTCTCCTTGGGGTAACCCAGGTCCATGCGCCGTAGGTGGTCGTCATAGCGCCAGTAGTATTTGTCCTTAAAGAAGTAGGTTTTATCGTTGTGAAGCCAAACAAAAGCTGCATCCACGCCCTCCATGGGCAGACCAAAGTCACTGATTGGACGTGGGTAACCCTCTTCAACGATGTTGTCTTTGAACACCCAGTATTTTAGCCCTAGGCAGTAAAAACAGAGAAATGTGTTTAAGAAATGCATCATTTATTCATAGTTTCCTCAACATGTATTAGTTTCACTACTAAAAATGTGTAAATGCATAAAAATAAATGCATCTTTTATTGATGTGCCACAATCTCCCAGTGAAAATTCAGCCTTAATCTAAAGTACATTTATGCAGTGGGGGAAAAAAATCTCACTTTAGAAAGTAACTATTTTTTAAAAACAACACTCCTAATGAATTGCCTTAAATAAATGTAACAATGCCCTTTTTTAAATCCATCATTTTATTTCTTAAGTGTATCCAAGTGTCTAGAAAGTGTTTTTGATTTATTTATTTAACAGTGTCTGAGTTCCTGTTTCCCTGGTAAATAAAAATGATATGATACAGAAAACAATTTCTCTTTGAAAATATGTCACAGTCTCAGTTATTATTTATAATGATGAAATGATTCTAAACCACTGAAACTGTGACAAACGAAGCTGAAGGGGTACCCAAGTTTCTCTTGCCGTGAGTGAAGAATATGATAAGGGAGGAAAGAAAAATATTCTGCAGCAAAGGGAGGAATCTTGGGTTCACCATTTTTATTTTTTTAGGGCTTTCGCTGACATCTTTACCACAGGCAGTAATAATAACTGATTTAAAATATGAATAGATGTTACTCATAATAAAAAAAGAAACAAACGTCTAATGCAATGACTCTACTCCTAATGATCTAGAAGAGTGGTAATTACAGTGGTATTACTGAAAGTTGCCACCAAATAAAATTAAAATATATATAAAAAAGAGGGGAAAACAGTTAAAATGCTCATAAATTTGCTACATAATTTGTTGTATTTATAATATATAGTCACTTGTAAATGTACCTTTAAAGAATACTATTTTGTGGTCCCCTGGCCTTTCATAGACAGCGTCCACGCTGTCCAGATTGGTTGGGAGGCCCCTCCAGAAACGATGGATCTGTGCAGGTCGCAGAGACACCAGGTGCTTCTCCCTCGTTAGTCGCCAGAAGTATTTTCCTGAGGAAGTGCAGAAAAACACCGTTCTGGATGTTGATCTGGATGTCGTCAGTCATAACTACGCATATTTAGTAATGTAGCTGCAGCTGTAAGTTTTTATTTATTTGCTTGGGGCCACTCATGTAGTAAGTTTATGAATGTCCAAATGAACGTACAGCACTTTGCAAAATATCTCTTAACGTTTTTCGTCTTATGTCATGTGACACAAACTCATTTGTATCTTATTGAGTTCACTGCCTTATGAATATACCTAATATGGATTGATTAAGATCTAAGCATATTCATGGGTTAAAATGGTCCACTCAAAGTCCACGCATAAATCTGTTTGACAATTTCACAGTCACTTCCCATCCATAGCTTGACATACTTTGCATAACATCATCAGCAAATTTCCATCTGTAAACGTAAAAATCTGATGTGGACGTACACCAAAATATTTGAAGTGTTGGTAATAAAAGGTATTGACTCGAATGTCTTGAAAATGTTTTCTATGTGTATATTTAAAACCAATCAAGAAAACATAAAATCGCAGTACTTTTACTGAAAATATTAACTATAATTAAGCCACAATTTCGAATGTCTTCTCTTTCTTCTTTATTTCAATCTCTCAATCTCTTATCACCCAGGCCAGTTAAGAGATCTTAAAACTGGTCATGTTATTGACATAGAAAGTGAAGTATGAAGTATGATATCCAGTCAAATTGCAATTTTCCAAACATCGATATCGCTACAGCTTTAGTCTGAACCAAAAATACAACCGGCATCTTTTTTTTTTGTGTGCGTGACTTGTCAGTTGAAACCACATTTAACTGACAATGAACAAAATAAAAGCAGCAATGATGCATAAAGTTTTAATTGTTCTGTCAGCCTTATTAAAATACAGGAGATTAAAACAGGTCTTTCAGCAGAGCTACAGTTCAGCACGCTTCACTGACACTTGTGCTTCTGAAAGTTTAAGTCTGTTTCTTGTTTCTGGAGGAATGACCCCAAGTGGGAAGCTTGGGGTCATTCCTCCAGAGAGCAGCCATGAAAGCCTGATGTAATTTTTGGATCGCAGTCTTTCAGCGACCCGCCAGCCGCAGTCCGGCATCTACAGCTACCTCCCCTCCTTCTCATAGTCATTTTCATTCATTTATGCTCTCCTTTACTTCTACTCCTTCTGTACTCATTTAGCTAAGCACTTTTTGTGATTCCCATACTGTTGTGGTGCTTTGCGTCTTTCTCTCTCCCTTTGTGCTGCTGTACCTTTGAAAAAGAAGGCCTCCCCCCGTATCTGGGCCACTGCATCAAAGTGAGTGGTGCATCTGTCTGGGGCGTCTCGTGCTAGCCTGGCAGAGAGGGCAGAAGAGCAGAAATGAGATACAAGAGCATTTTAGGAGAAATTTTGAATATTTTTCTTCTGTTACCAACTATTTTAGGAAATATTAGCACAACAATGCATTCAAGATGTGCTGCTGTTGTATGAACCTTCCAGACCTCTCAGGTCTTCTGGTTCCGGTCTGCTCTGCATCCACAGAGTCAGAACCAAACACAGAGAAGCAGCATTCGGCTTCTATGCACCACAAACCTGGAACAAACTTCCAGAGAACTGCAAAACAGCCAAAACACCAAGTTTCTTTACATCTAGACTTTACAACGTTGGCTTTTTAAACATTATAAACGAGACATTGATCAATATTCTGATGTGTAACGATGGCAATTGACAAAATGCAATGCTTCAATTATTGACTGTGGGTTTTATGTGTTTTTACAATGTAAAGCCCTTCGAAATGCCTTGTTACTGAAATGTCCAATACAAATAAACTTGATTGATTGATATTTTAGGGATGTTTTTTATTACGGGCCTCTACAGAAGCTGGTGATACTACACTAAACAAAAAAAGGAAAACCTATCAGTCAGACCCAGCAGAATCCCTAGGTGCCTTTTTCCCTGGGGTTCTTAAGTGATTTAAAGCGCCGACGTGGCCTGCCTGCCAATGATGAAGTTAATAGCACCACAGGGCCGGGAGTGGGAGCTGGCCAGGCCTTATATTACCAACAAGGGTCTCTATTCAGAGCTCTATTAAAACTACATCACTACCCAGTGGACGGATTGGTGCCCATGTCAGGCCTGATTCAGTCGTCTCACTCATTATGGTTTAATGAAATTATAGAATATTTCATAATTAAAGTAATGGTTTAAACTAGCAGGGATATGTGGAAACATATTCAACTAACAACCTGTTTGGTGACATGTATGTGTGAGGTGGCAACCAAAGCATCAGACAGGAGATCATTAATAAATATTTGTTTCCAAATCTTTTAGGGGGGATTACAGCTGGAACGCAGTTTTAGAGTGTTAGTGTGGTCACCTGGAAAGAAGATATAAATTAAACATATAGTCCAAAGACACTTCAAACAAACAAACAAACCCATATACATTAAAGCTGCCAGATCTTCTTTTGGTTGTTAATTTTTATATTAGTAGAGCAAATTTAGGTTTAGTTATAGCCTTTTGACCGAATGGTGTGTAGAAGCCATTGTGTTGCTGATACAATAATAATATCTCAAAGCAAAAAAAACATACGCAGTTAATTGGACCCTGTTATGAAATGTGACCTTATCATGCTTCGCCTTTATGTAGGAAGTGTCAATGTGAGAAATAAAAAAAGGGAAACCCCCCCCGAAAAAAAAAAATTAATAAATAAATATATATATCTATATATAGATATATATATCTATATATATATCTATAGATATATATATCTATATATAGATCTATATATATATATAGATATATATATAGATCTATATATAGATATATATATCTATAGATATCTATATATATATATATATAGGTTGGGGCTGAAGTTACAACAGTCAACTGAGCTGTCAGTGTGGGTCCTTAGGCAAGACCCTTGGAGCTATATAGCCGACCTCATACCATGAGAGACACTGATAAGCACGACATGCCGGCTCAGACGTCGCCCGGCCAAACAAGGTCTGCGTCAGGTGCTGGGGAACCAGAGCACCTAGATGAAAAATGGGCTACTGGAACAAGACTGAAATAGGCGAGAGGTGAAAACATGGATCTGTTGGAATGCTACTACTCAAGTAACCCTAGTCAGAGGGGCTACATGCAAAGACTGTGGGAGGAATGGTTACTTCGACATCCCCAGTCAACACTAACTGCTAAGCAACTAGTGGCTCAGTGTTCCAACATCCGCAAACGGCAACTGCTGTCACAACTTGAGATTGACGAGGTTCAACACAAATGCTATGGCAAAGGGGAGGAGCCAGAATGCCAGGTCAGAGGGAAGTTAACTACCCACCCAGAGACTGGGTATGTAGCCCCAGTAATGAACGAACCATCAGAGCTGAACGAGGCAGCAACTGACCTGAGAGAGAGAATTGTGGCTGTAATGAACACCAGACAACCCCGACGCCAATTACAATGGCTGAGTGAAGCACCACCAGAAAGTCTAATTGAAGATGTGAATGCAGCATTGACAACGATCCCTACCAACACCATAACAGAAACCAATGAGCTGATATACAACTCAGCATCAGTGATCCTTGAGATGCTTGGCTATAAGAGCAATCATAAGACCCAATACCCACCATGGAAAAGACGGTTAGAGGCTAAAATCAAGATAACAAGGAGGGAAGTGAGCCAACTGTCAGAGCTCCAAAGGGGTGCAATGAAAAGATCAGTACACAAGAAGTACAGCCAGATGTCCATACCTGAAGCACTCGAAACTGCCAAACAAAGGCTCCAAGCCTTGGCCAGCCGCCTGAAGAGATACACAAGAGAGAATGAAGCCAGGAGGATTAACCGGCTCTTCCACACCCAACCAGCTAAAGTGTACTCTCAATGGCAGGGCACTAACAACAGAGCAGACCCACCAAGGCTAGAGACTGAACAATACTGGAAAGGCATATGGGAAAGGGAGGCGACCCACAACAGCAATGCAAAGTGGCTGACCTCTCTACGAGAGGAACACAGCAACCTCCCTGAACAAGCCCCGGTAACCATCACTGTGGCAGATGTCCAAGAAAGAGTCTCGGGTATGAAAAACTGGACAGCACCAGGACCTGACATGATCCATGCCTACTGGCTAAAGAAACTCACTGCCCTCCATGAGCGACTGGCAGCTCAAATGAACTAGCTGCTACAAAATGGGATTCATCCTGAATGGTTAACTGAAGGTTGCACAATCCTGATACAGAAGAATCCCTCAAAGGGTTCAATCCCATCCAACTATCGGCCAATAACCTGTCTCTCTACAACATGGAAGCTCATATCAGGCATCATAGCGGCTAAGATAAGTGGTCACATGAATAAATACATGAGTACGACACAGAAGGGCATCGGCTTAAATAGCAGAGGAGCCAAACACCAACTCCTTGTAGACCACACAGTCGCCCGAGACTGCAAAGCCCGACACACCAACCTGTGCACCGCTTGGATAGATTACAAGAAAGCCTATGACTCAATGCCACACACTTGGATCATTGAATGCTTAGAGATGTACAACATCAATAGGACTCTAAGCCTTCATTGCAAACTCGATGGGGCTGTGGAAAACCACCCTTGAAGCCAACTGCAAACCACTTGCACAAGTGTCCATCAAATGTGGCATATACCAAGGAGATGCTCTGTCCCCACTGCTGTTCTGCATAGGCCTGAACCCCCTCAGCCAAATCATCAACAAGACTGGCTACGGATACCGACTGAAGAATGGGGCCACAATCAGTCACCTCCTCTACATGGATGACATCAAGCTGTACGCTAAGAGTGAGCGAGACATCGACTCACTGATCCACACCACCAGGATATACAGCACTGACATTGGGATGTCATTCGGACTAGAGAAGTGTGGTCGGATGGTTACAAAGAGAGGGAAGGTCGTCCGCACAGAAGGGGTTTCAATCCCAGAAGGAACAATAGCAGACATAGAGCACAGTTACAAGTACCTGGGAATACCACAAACAAATGGCAACCTCGATGAGGTCACAAGGAAAGGAGCCACAGCCAAATACCTCCAACGAATAAGGCAAGTCCTGAGAAGCCAGCTCAATGGCAAGAACAAGATCCGTGCAATAAACAGCTATGCCTTACCAGTAATCAGATACCCTGCCGGAATAATTAGCTGGCCAATGGAAGAGATAAAGGCCACGGATGTTAAGACTCGGAAGTTACTAACCATGCATGGAGGGTTCCACCCCAAATCCAGCACCCTGAGACTATACACGAGCCGTAAGGAAGGAGGCAGAGGACTAGCGAGTGTGAGAGCCACTGTCCAGGATGAAACATCCAAGATCCATAAATACATCAAGAACAAAGCCTCAATGGACGATATGCTCAGGGAATGTCTCAGACAATGGGGAACAGAGGATGAGGTGCTAGAGGTTCCATCATGGGAGAACAAGCCCCTACATGGGATGTACCACCGACAAATAACTGAAGTGGCTGATATCAGGAAATCCTACCAATGGCTGGACAAAGCTGGACTCAAGGACAGCACAGAGGCTCTCATCCTGGCTGCACAGGAACAGGCCCTAAACACCAGAGCAATAGAGGCTCAGATCTACCACACCAGACAAGACCCAAGGTGTAGGTTGTGCAAGGAGGCCCCTGAGACAGTCCAGCACATAACAGCAGGGTGCAAGATGCTGGCAGGGAAAGCGTACATGGAATGACATAACCAGGTGGCGGGCATAGTGTACAGGAACATCTGTGCAGAATAAGGACTGGAAGCCCCGAGATCGAAGTGGGAAACACCCCCAAAGGTGGTGGAGAATGACCGAGCTAAGATCCTGTGGGACTTCCAGATCCAGACAGACAAGATGGTAATGGCGAACCAACCGGACATTGTGGTGGTGGATAAAGAACAGAGGAAAGCCGTTGTGGTGGATGTAGCGATACCAAGTGACTACAACATCAAGAAAAAGGAGCATGAGAAACTGGAGAAATACCAGGGCCTCAGGAAGGAACTGGAAAAGAACTGGAAGGTGAAGACCACAGTGGTGCCTGTGGTCATCGGGGCCCTCGGGGCAGTCACCCCCAAACTGGAGCAGTGGCTAAAACAGATCCCAGGAACAACATCAGACATCTCAGTCCAGAAATGTGCAGTACTAGGCACAGCCAAGATACTGCGCAGAACCCTCAAGCTCCCAGGCCTCTGGTAGAGGACCCGAGCTCAGAGGATGAAAGAGAGAGAGAGAGACCACCCGCGGAGGGTGAGAAGGGAATTTTTATATATATATATATATATATATATATATATATATATATATATATATATATATATATATATATATATGTATATATATATATATATATATATATATATATATATATATATATACAGTATATATATATACATGTGGTTATAATTTTGTAAGGTTTGTATAAACTGTACATTTGAAACAATATGTGTGGGAAAACAAATACAAACGTAATGAAACAAAATTCACAATGCTCCCAAAACACTAACAGGCTCATACCATTGAAATAAAAGGGGATGTATTTTCCTCTTATGATGACTGTGCATGCATCAGGAACATGGATTAAACTAGAAACCCACCAAAGGTGCAGTTTAAAAGTAAGATATAACGAACATGGTAGAGATTTGCTTGGGTTTGCGTTTATTAGCTTTTATCAGTTCCAAGCACCGGGAGAGGAACCAATAAAACATGGCCGAGCCAGTATACGCTCCAAACTGGTATTGCATTTTGACGCTAAAATTTCACATAGCCAATTTTCTTTTATTGACATTCCAGTCTGCTGCACTCCTCAGGGAGAGTGATGATGAATAACATTTACTGAGAGAATATTTGAAGGTTTAGAAATACTTACTCTATTCCAAACAAGAACGATGATTCAAGAACAGGTCTCATGAATGTTGAACATATATATATATATATATATATATATATATATATATATATATATAAATAAATGTATATATATTGGGAAATGAAAAACTACAAATTTTAATCTTTTACTTACATGACAGTGGATCTGTTTTCAGGAAGATCAAGCAGGACAGGAGGCTCGGGTGTAAGAGAGGGGTTTCCTGGTTGATTCGTGTGGGAAACTGAGTCTCTGACACCTACAAGATGGGATGGAAAAAAAAAAAACTTTAGAAAATGTTTGGATAATTCTCAGTAATATAAAATCCTTTCATTTCTCACTTCATGCATATATTTCAACCCACTCCACTTTTGTCCAATTCAATTTCTTTCCTGCCACATTCCCTAACCCAGCGGTACACACTTTGCATGCAGATCATTTTCCCTTTTTTTATTTCTCACATTGACACTTCCTGCATAAAGGCGAAGCATGATAAGGTCACATTCCATAACAGGGTCCAATTAACTTCTTCCGTGTTTTTTATTAAATCAATATCCACGCTCTATAAAGCTCATCAAAGGCTGCTTCCTCCACAACGAGGCCTCTGCACCTTGAATCTCCTGAGCTGTCCCCCATAAGCAGGTGTTCTTATCTGATAGACTACATAATGACAGCAGGGGCTTGTAAGTCAAGGCCAGTAAAGAAGGGGAGTGTGAAAGCACTTATGGGTTGGAGAACACATCATCTGGCCAGGAAGCATAATGTTAGAAGCACTGGAAAATATGACTAGCCGTAAAAATGACACAGGTGCATTGAGGTAAAAGGAGGTGAAGTGGTGTAGGATTTTAATCCCATATAGTTAAGGTGTCCTCCACAGCTACAGAGCAGTGAAGGAGAATTTCCTCCTTTCCAGTTTCTTTTTTTAATTTGTTGCCAAATTTTAGGTTTGTATCTTATTATAATATTGGATAGATTCAATATCATAAGGGGGAATTAGTTTTTTGATTGTTGACCTACTTTAACAGGCAAAATTGTTTCTTTCAAGCCAGTTGGATTTAACTCCGGGTTTTGACTCTCTGGCTTCAAAACGTTTCTTTTACTTTCTTGCATTGGTAAAGAATTTGCTTGTCTTCCATAACATAAACTGATGGACGAATAATTTCCTTCAAATGTGTTTTTTTTTGGCAGAGAGCAATATTTATGGTTCTAACAATTACGGAAAGTCGTCCGGGTCCTGAAAAAGCAAAGCAGCCACAGATCCCCACACTAGACCACCGTGTTTGAAATGCTGTTTTAAATTTTCATTGGATACAATGAGACATAACTTCTTGTCAGTCCAAAAAATATATTCTCAAAACTCTTGGGGGATCATCAAAATATATTTTTGGTAAATGTGAAGCAGTCCTTTGTGTTGTTCGTCATGATCAGCAGTTGTTCTCACATTGCAACTCTCCCAAGGCTGCCATTCTCGCCCTGTCTGCTTCCTATTGATTGATCATGAACACTGACCTTAACTGAAGCAAGTCAGGCCCGCGGTACTTGAGATGTTGTTCTGGGTTGTTTGCAGCCTGCTGGACAAATTGCCGATGCAGTCATGAAGTAATTTTGGTATGGCGGCCATTCTTGGTAGGGTTCATCACTGTTCGATGTTTTCTCCATTTGTGGATAATGACACTCACTGTGGTTTGCAGGAGTCACAAAGCCTTAGAAATTGCTCTGCATCTTTCTCCAGACTGAGGGGTGTGAACGACTGTTTCTCATCTTCTTGAATTTCTTTAGATCAAGATACAATTTGTTGTTTTTTTAAGAGACTTTTATTACTTACACGCTATCAGGTTGAAGTTAGTGATTTTTTGGGATTTTATAATTCTTGTGATCAAGTCTGGGCATGTATAATTAACCTAAAAATATAGTTAATTATAGTCAATATGATTTGGTAAATTATGCAGAGGTTGTTTCCCTAAAAAAATGAAGTCCTCATTTGAGTACTATTTTTAAAATTTAAATCAGGTTATGCTGTAAAATTTGTTTCTTAATCTGAAACATTTATTGTGACCATAAACAATCTACATCTCTAGTTCACTTTATTTTTCACCAAAATATCTTAAAATGTATTTAATATTTAAAATGCATGTTTACTTCAACTCTTTAGCTTTCCCATATACAGCTCTGAAAAAAATTAAGAGACTTAAAATGATAGGTTTCTTTGATTCTACTCTTAATAGATATATGTTTGAGTAGAATGGACATTGTTCTTTTATTCTATGAATTACTGACAACATGTCTCTGAAATTCCAAGCAAAAATGTTGTACTTATTTTGCAGAAAATGAGAAATGGTAAAAATAACAAAAAAGATGTGGTGCTTTCAGACCTCAAATAATGCAAATAAAACAACCTCATATTCATTTAGAAACAACAATACTAATGTTTCAATACAGGAGGAGTTCAGACATCAATATTTGATGGAATAACCAGGAGGTTTTCAATGAGGTTCAGTGCAGTGGTCTCTTCACTTTTTCCAGAGCTGTATGTAACGGCACATGTACAACAGGGACATTTGTCTTCTTCATACCGTAGAGTTGCCACACTCGTACTTTGTCTTCATAGGGTAGATCGTACTTCAAGGGGTCCCCTACAGGACCCTGGTAGTACGGCCTCATGATGGACTCCATGGCTGAGGTGTGAACGAGGCCGATGGCGTGACCAAACTCGTGGACTGCAACAGCAAACAGGTCCATCCCGTGAGAGTCTGACAGAAGAGAAAACAAGAGGTAGGCCTGCATCAGTTCTGGATGAAAACATGACATAAAGGAGGGAAAAAGAAAATCTAAAGTTGTTGCATATTGAATAATTCTTGATCCTATGTGAATCTGTTACTATCATGTCTCTCGCAGTTATTATGAGTTCCGTTCCACAAAACTCTGATAGGTTTAATGACACATTTGAGTTTATTGGAGGCCCACATGTCACACACCTGTGGAGAAGTTGCGGGTCGTTCTGAACAGGTGAGTGAGGTAAACTACAAACCGGGCTGAGTTACGTCAGTTCTGTCAGAACTCCACCAACTAAGGAAACGCCAGCGGTAATATTGTCTTTGTCAGAAAGTCCTGTATGCAAATCACGTAGTTTACTATAAAGTACTGGATACAGTGTAAATAACTCATCATAACATTCATCTGTTCTCCCAGTCGTATCTGGTAACAGACATTAAATGTCACTACAAAGTACTTTGAAATGATTAAAGTCTGTTTAAAATTGTTTTGCCTCAAGTTGAGATGTACTTACAAATCAGCAATGTCTCCCCATTTAACGCACAAAAGCCTTACACAGCTCTACAGTCAGATTGTCACAGTGTTGTGCTTAATGTGCTTAATAAGCCAACATGACATGCCCTCGAGAATAACTGAACTAATAGCTATCTAGAAAAGAATAAATGGCGAATTATCCTCAGTTGGTGATCATGACATTTCTGAAATGTTAACAGAATTGAAAAACTAATCTTTGTAAAACACAAGAAAATAGATAATTGAAAGGTAGTTAAGAATCATAGTGTTGAATTTTTATCAGTATGACTAAATATCAAAAGAGGCGGCAGAGGATTCAGCATCCAAATGTTATGCTGGACGTTGGTGTTTAGGCAGGACTACTGGGATGTGGTATCTGACTTTCTCCCAAAAATTTTATTTATTCTTATTTCACAAAAAAATAATATGCTTTATCCTGTTATTGAAATGATTTTAATGCCAGGAAGACAGGGAAAAAAGGTTATGCATCTTCACCTATGTGTAAGCGTATGTAAATTTAACATTGCACTCACTTAATTAAGAAAATAAAATCTGTTAGCTGAATATGCAAACTATCTAAACAAAGTCTGCGAAGCTCCGTCTTAACCCCAAAACTGTCTGATTAAAGAAAAAGAAAAAAGTATCTTAAATAAAAAGCTCCATGGTGACAGTGACCCGTCTCCTCTGACTCTGTGCCCTAAATTGACCATTTCCAGTTACTTGTCATCTGCTTTTTATAGAAATTAACAGTTGTGACAGACAGTTGAAAAAAAATTATAAGGGCTATAGGCTGTATGGTGAGATAACCACAGTAATACTGCCTGAGTACTTGATCCGCCAATCAAAATCTGAGTGGGAAAAGGTGCCTAAAAAGGCTGTGGGCTGTTAAAGTGCATTTCCTTCATGTTAAGCCAAAGCATGAACAGAAGCCCCCATAACTCCTTGTCTGAGTCTATGAGGAAGCACAAAACCTTGAGCTTGGAGCTGTAGATTTGCAAACAAATGGTGAGACAGCATGGCAGGCCAAGCTAGCTTAGAGTTCCTCAGCGACTTGGCTAAAGTCAGCATTTCCGTTAACCTAGTGTTAGCTTCAGCTTGGGACATGCAGTCATGCTTGGAGTATTCACCGGGGGCATCCGACAGACAAATGCCAACTCTAATCTACAGGAGCACATGGTGCAGGTGAACAAAGGAAGGATAAGAGAGAGAGAGAACAGAGGCTCAGAGCGGAGGATCTAGTGTGTCATCGTATTTATGGTTCATGAGAAACTGACAGCACAGATGTAACGCCTGCTGGACAGAAGCAGAGCAGGAAGTGTTGTGCGGATGAACCGGATTCCCTTTTCTAAGGCAAAGAACAGAGACAAAGTAGAGTTTTTTTGGAGCTCCACTGACTGCTGAGGTCTCTGGAGCTCCAGCTTTGTTCTTCTACATCCACCAGTGACCCATTAAGTAGCTTTTTACCAAACCAAATGCTTTTATTGCACAGTGCTAAGAATAGATTAAGTGTCTTATTCACCAGATACCTCTAAATCTTCCCTTCCCTAATAGTTATATTCTTTAAGTCTTAAAAACGACTTTGATCTTGGTTGGAAGGACATATGAAAGACTTGTCCACTAAGTAAATGAATGAGTGTTTGAAATAAGCACCATCGTCAATAAAGCAATTAAACAAAAAAGGATTTTCAATGCTATAAATTCATATGAAGTCAGAAATATTTGGAATGCCTTCTAAACATATATGCTCACAGGGCATCTAGAGTTTTTTACATGTTAGACAAAAAAGTTAAGTTTTGGTCTCATCTGACCAGGGCAGCTTTGTGAATCTGAAAAGTGTGGTATGCATGTGGGTTTATATCCCTTTACTTTGAAACCCCTAAATAAAACTCAATGGAACCATTTTACTTCGACAGGCACCTAATTTGTAAATATAACTGAAAATTAAATGTAACTTAATCTTTGATAATTAGGCTTTATAGGGAACATTTGTGAACAAACATAATAAGGAAGACCAAACAACAAGGAAGACATATTATGGGTAATGTTGTGGTGATGAATAAAGCAATACCAAAACTCAATATACCAAACTTTGAACATCTCACTACTAACGACTGGTCAATCTGTCATCTGAAAGTGGAAAGAGTGTGGGACAGCCGCACACTTCTAAGAATTGACTGTCCAGCTAAGCTGCCGGGCAGGTAAGGAGAGCATTAATTAGAGCGGCAGCCAGGGGTAATTCTGGTGAAGCTGCAGTGATCCACAGCTCCGCTGACAGGACAGCTATTAGTCTTGCAATGCTGAGTGCGGGCAGAAGAAAGCCGACATTGAAAGGAGGTCATTAGAAGTCAATTTAAAGTTTGTCCCAAGCCATGTGGGGGACACAGCGGATATTTCTTAGAAGATGTTTGGCAACATAAAGCACTATGTGTGGGGAAAAAAACTGATACTGTTCACAGTGGTTGGAAACCCAGTCAAAATCCAGACCTAAATAATACCGATTCTATGGTAAGGCTGGAAATTTTATGTCTTAGACAATATTTCTATGTTGAAAACAACAATGGGGAAAACTATTTGTCCATAATCAAATTATTGTAGGGGAGATTTTTTTTCCAAAAATAACAATTCTAGGAAGGCTGAATGTATAAAGTAATTTCTGGATTTTATTTAGGGATGTCAGAGTAAACGGGGTGTTTTTTTTGTTTGTTAAAATGTATGTTTCTAGATAAGCATACCCAAAACAATGTGCAGCTGTAATTGCAGCAAACGCTTTTGTTCTATTGCAAGATTTCAGATTTTAAAATTCCAGGGAATGGAGAAGGTAAACAACTTTGAAAACTATGCATCGTTTTTTCCGTTCACTTCACAATTATTCACTACTTTGTGTGGTTCTGTCACATAAAAGCCACCAAAGGTGTGAAACGGTTTGTGGTGGTAGTGTGACAACAAAATGCGCGAACGTTTAAGTGAAGCACCACATTATTGATGAAATTTTATATTCTATTTATGTCCTGAAACTTACAAAGCTTTACAAAGGCAAAAATATTGTAGTGATAAAACCTTGTTTCATATACTCTCTACAAAGTACCAACAAAAACACATAAAAAAAAACTTTTGCTTTTAGGGCTTAAAGCTTCCAACAAGAATAACAACAATATTTCACCTTCCCTGAACTCATGAAGTGTGATGACAACATACCAGCTTTCACCTTTAGTGCTTCGTATGAAGCGACTGACTTTTCTGACGCTGTGATGTAACCGTTGTGGCCTTCGGTACTTTCTCAAGCAAGCAGCCTAAGGTGTCTTTACATGAAAATGTGAATCCTTGCAGTGATGCTGTCAGCTGTTGCAACATTTTCGCCTGTTTTTTTTTCCAAGCGCTAAAATGTTCAGCAATGTTTTTGTAGGTTAGTTTTTCACTGGCGTGTATGATAGAGTCTCTGTTTGAAATATGGCAAAAACAAATTAGGGGTTTACTTATGAAGAAGGAGTAATGTCTCTTATAGGGTGTATGCCATTTGTTTTAGAGGATCAATAAAATAGAGTACATTCTGCAAATAAAGTTAACTGTAGCAGAACGTCTTGCCCCTCCACCCCCTTGGTTTTTTGTATCTGTAATAACAATGTGGTTTGTATTTTATTATCTATATGGATGCTGATCCTGCTTCTGTTTTCTAGCACTAAATTGTTCTGCAGAACTCACTGCTTTCTTTTTTTAACGTGTTTGCGCTGTACTTGAGTCATTTCTTTTTTTGTTTACTTAAAAAAAAAGAACATAGAGTGAACACGAAGGCAAAAACATGACAATGATGAATATAAACCCCAAAACAAACTGCAAGCGGAGCATTGTTTTTTCAAAGCACAACGTAAAATTTTGAAGTAAAAAGGGGTAAAACGCGGGCCTACCGTTCTTGAGATACAATATTGGTAGCCCAGACACTTTTATTTGCGAAGATAAAACTTTCTCTTCTGTTCTTGACCAAATAAAAACAGAAAGGAATGGGGAAAACGTAGCCCAAATAGTTTCTTTGACTCATTTCATGCAACTAAGCCCAACAGAGACAAAAGAAAGAAAAGAAGCAAAAAAATAATTGACAGTGTCTGTTGTATGCAGTTAATTTGGCTTTATCACAACTCTACATTCTCTATGCTTAACGGCACGGGTCTAAGTGGAGAAAATTAAAGGCTGAAACTGAATCAAAAGGTGGATCAGCATTAGTTTAAGAGCGTGTAAACCTAAGCCATCAAGTCGCGGCAGCGTCTTTCGAAAATGAAACCCCCAAACCCATATGCTCTTCTCCTAATTTGTTCCGGGTTTTATGTGGGGCCTTACAGCTGAAAACATACTTTGAAATATTGAAATGTAATCTAATGTAATCATGTCAGAAAGAACAGCTGTTTTAGCAGTGGTGTGTATGCTGGGATTCACTGTAGATCTATAGGAAATATGTGCAGCTGGGGCTGCCATGTTCCTCCTCCACTAACATCATCCTCACAGTTGTTTGGCAATTCGACGAGTGCAGCTTCTCTGGAGACATTTGCGGTAATCCTCTGAATTAGGTTTCCTGCACCATAATGCGATGTGTAGAGTGAATGCTGACTTGGCTGAATATGGAATCAAATTAGGTAACCTATGGAGTCAGTTGTAAATGACTAACTTTCTCAAAATGTGTCTTTATTCTTTAGAGAAAAGAAAAACACATTTGAAACACTGTGACCACTGCGAAATTCTTCTTAAGAGCTAGTTACAAGCTACATTTTGAACTGGTGACAACACTAGGAACTCAATATGGCTTTGAAAAACAGAACAACCCCGCTTGTCCTGTATAAATATCTCACTAATGAGCTAAAGCTTGTGATTAATGATGAACAATGGATGAATGGGCCCTGAGAGAAATGTATGGGAATGGAACAAATAGGGGGAAAAAAAAACTTTTTAGGAACTGTGATGACTTTCTGACCTTTCAAGAACTTGATTTTTGTTGTAGAACTATTCTTTTTCTTGATCCTGGTTGTTACCATGGATTTTTTGTGTGTGTATAAACACGGATTAGGTGCTTTGCAATTTAGAGTAAATACCGACAAGGCTGGGATCTAAATTCAACACACAGGAACATATTTACAAAAGTAATGCACGCAGATGTGTCTTTTTTTTGGGGTTTTTTTGCAGCTCGAGTGCAAATGAAGCTTAGGTTTTGCAAATGATTCCTTAAAACTCCTCTGCACGTAAACAGCACAAGCCTCACATGTGTTCCTTCCCAAACAATGCTCTGACATGAAATATTCACCTGCCTAATGATGCTTTTGTTTTACTAGGGTTAATTCTGCAGAGGCAGATTGTTGTCTGAGTGATAATTAATAAAAGCAGTCTGCTTCCTGTCAAAGCACAACAACGCTCAGCCGAAACTTTTTTTTGATGTTGCTAAGATCCCCCACTTCCTCCCACCACCCGACAACTTTTAATGGATATGGGAGCTATCAGTCTGCACAGCAGGGGTGAACTGTTCTCCTAAATGTGGTGCTTAATTTCTACAATTCAGCATCATCGTGCGCATTAGGGAGACAGACTTAGTGGACCTGGATTTAGGCTCCCGCTGAGAACAATGCAGCAGGAAATGGGGGGAAGGGAATTAGCAAAGGCAATTATTCAGCTACGGATTTGTATGATAAGCTTCATTTTGTCCCCCTCAAGATTATTACACAGCTCCACAATTTGCTGAAGCACCAACTCTGACTTTTTACCTCCCACCTGACCTGACCAGGTTGCAACTTTTCAAGGGATTTTCAAACCTCTGAAAAAGTTACACAGGTCAACAGTAAGGGTCTGTTCTGGCTGTGGTAACGTGTTTTTGTGTCGCCTTACGAGAAGATGGATATGCAGAGGCAGGGACATTGCATCAACTGAGCAAAGTCTCAGAGAGACACTGACAATGTTAGAGGAGGATGTGAGATAGCAGCGAGGTGAGACTGGCAGAGTGTGACGTGATGAAATTAGGGGCCGTTTAATTAACTTTTTTCCCTGAGGTTTAAAACATCAGCTTGGCAGCTTCACTGTGGTAGAATACGAAAAATTCAACAGCTAAACAAAGTAGTAAAAGCCAAGATTCCCCCACTATAAATCTCAGTTTTGACCATGGAATATGACTAAACAGTTATCTTTAAACATTTATCTCACTAGTTGTTTCAGCTAAGTTGATATTAACAAGTTATGGAGATAAATGAACAAGAACGGAAAGGTGTCAAAACCTAAAAGAGAATTAAGAACAAATCTTTTAAAGTGAATCTCAAAAGTGTACAATAACCAGAACCATTTAACTTTTTCCCCCTTTACAGTTTCATCCCAAGTTTGCCTTAAACCACCAGATGTCCAAGTTTGTGTAACACTATTGCCTATTAATGCATATTTAGTTGCATGTCTGGTCTACAGGAAGACTTTGCCTTAACACTTCAGTAAATCTTTTTATAAGTTGAAAGTTGTTTTTCCAGCCTGCTGATAGTACTACTGTGTACTTTTTGTGTTTTTAATAGACACTGAAATAAACATTCAATGTCTGTGTAAGACTGTTCATGGTTCAGTCAGCTAGCTGGAGCGCACTTGAAGAGTAGATTAGGCAACAAAGTGTTTTGTGTCTTGTAGGCATTTCTTTACTGTTTAATTTGTGTTTTTAATGTTGTAAAGTGTCCTTTGGTGCTTTGAAAAGTCGCTGTCAAATAAAATGCTTTATTAAAGACACATGCCTGAGGTTTGGAGTTTTAAAGAAAGGAAGCTTGCAGTCTGCTTTTACTTACAAACTCTGAAGTTGGTTTTGAATGTGGATAAGACAAAAGCAATGGTGTTTTTCACACTTTAGAAAACTACCAGAAATCCCTCTACTGCTTACAACTGCTGTAGGAACACAAATTGAGTTTGTCAGTAATTATAAATATCTTGGCTTTATTTTAGATAAAGAGCTTTCTTTTAAAAATCACATAGCAAATTTGTTATGAACACTGAAAATGAAGATTGGGTTTTATTACCGAAATGGTTCTTGTTTTTCTCTTAAAGCTAGAAGTGAATTGGTAGCTGCAACATTCCTGCCACTCCTGGATTATGGTGATGTTTTATATATGAATGTTTCGACCAAATGCCTTCAAACATTAAATGCTGTTTATCATTGTGCTTTAAGGTTTGCAACCGATAGCAGACGTCTCACACATAATTGTGAACAATCACCTGATGATCTTGATTTATAAATCTCTACTCGGGTTGGCTCCAGCATACTTAAACTTTCTGTTATATAGATCTGTTAATTCCCATTCTTTACGCTCCAATAAAATTTTTCTTTTGCATATTCCACATTGCCGAACTGAAAAAGGGAAGCAGGCTTTCAGTGTGATGCTCCTTCAGCCTAGAATCAGCTCCAGTCTGAAATCAAGATGTCAGAATTGATTTCACTGGACTTATTTCGAGCGATTCTTAAAAACAGGTAACAAGGTTCTTTTAAACAGTGTCACTGTTTTTAAATTGTTTTACACTGTTTTATATTTGTGCATATGTATTAATTAATTTTATTTTGGGACCAGGTTGCTGTGTGTTGCAGACTTCTGCCCAGGTCCCTCTTGAAAATGAGATCTGGATCTCAATGGGGTTTACCTGGTTAAATAAAGGGGGAAAAAGAAAAACGTCTGCTGCCTTTTTCATGATGATATTTGTACCTTGATCACAAGATGGATAAGCTACATATACACCCAAATGTAAGGCAAGGCTGTGCTTTGTGACTATGCACGATATTTTTCGGACTATAAGCCGTTACTTTTTTCCTACGTTTTGAACCCAGCGTCTTATTTGGGATCCCAGGTCAGGGGATTAAGCTTTTATACATTTTCAATTTCATCCAAACTTGTCACAATGTTTTACTTTTGTTATTTTTATTTGTTTTGTAGTAAAAAAAACAAAACACAGAATTATGTGGGATTTTGCCTTGAAAACTAGATGTGAGTGGAACTTTTCTCCAAAACTACAGAGAGGTTTCTACAACTGATTAAAGGTGCAGACCCTGCCATGAGAGTCCTTTATAGAAGGCTGAATGTTTCAAATATGATTTTCCTTGCTTTATTGATGAAAAAGATTGTCGCAAATGAAAAATATTCTTTTAAAGAGCTAAATCACAGTGAATGAGCAGAGTATCCTTGAACATCAATGTCTAAAAAGGTTGGTGACAGTGCAAAGAATCCATCAGGTTTTGCACTTTTTCCTCATGTTGAAGGCCAGTAAGTAGTTCCTGTGCAATCATCAGTCAGTCTGTCAGTTTTTTTGATTTCGGTCAAAATTAATATAATATTAAAATCTGTAGGTTTACAGCAAACATGTTCATCACTATGACTTAACCAAGTTTAAGATAACATTAAAAGGTCATACTAACAGACTTATATCTTCTTTTTTCCCCTTTCGCTCTCCTTTGTTCCCATGAATCAACCCTTCATCTGCACAGCTGTTGTTGGGCCTTGCCGTCACTTCAGACACACATCAAAGCCAGGCTACACGTCTGCATTGCCTCCTCGTAGTGCTGCTGGTGCTGCAGCCTGGTGGGAGGTCTGATTGGAGCAGATTGAACTGCCGTCCTGCAGCATATGGTTTACAGCCCCGGCAGCTCAAAACAAAGAGGGGAGATCAGCAAAAGGGCGCTGGCCTCACCACAGACACCAGCTGGGTTAGAAAGCATAAATACTCAGACTGGGGGTTTTAAAAGCACAACGGGCCACTGGCCTAATTATGGATACCTCTGATTAGAATGGAATACGATTACCAGGCTCTGGATTTCTATGTGAAATCTGATTAATTCTCTCAGCGCAAAACCTCTTTTCTACAAACATTTATGTCATCTTATGGGGAGTTTTGATCACATAAACAAATGTATGTGGAAGCTCACACATACCTCTGAAGCGAGTCTTCTAAATAACTCCCACAAACATCCACATGAAATTATATGCTGATCCTTAAGCTCCCAGTCAATCTGTTCAGACAACTGCTCAAATTTAAAGAGTGGTGATATTGGCGGTTAAAATTGAGTGGTTCTTCTCCACTGTCACCCAATGCTTTCTCAGGATGAGGCTGTTGATGCAAAGTCAACAACTCAATGCGTTCAGTTCGGTGCAATTGGTGAGTGTAATTTGATCTGAATCTGAATTTTTGATTAGACGGTATTAAAAAGAATCACACAGATTTGATTTCAGGTCGGACTGAACTGGATTCTATACACCTTGACACGAATCAGACCTGCTTGTCTAATAAAATGCCTTAAAATATATCCATTTAAACTGAAAATAAGTAGGGTAAATGGGGTTTATGGTATTGTCTCCATAAAAAAAAGTATTGACAGTTCTGTCCCCTCCTGAGATGCCATTTGATTATACTGTAGATTTCTTTTATTGTCCAAGATCAAATACCCACGCCATGAAGTCATCCATCAGTCAGAAAATGTTTGTGAAGGTTGAGGGTTTAAAGATTGTGTTAGAGACACAATCAGGGTCACAACCCAGATGATGTGACCCTGTTCCAAGTAAAAATAATATCTTGAATGTAGAGCAATTTTGATCTTCTTTACCTACTTAAAGTACCATTTTAACGAGTGGTTGTAAGGCAGAACTCTGAGAACAATTCCCCCTGCCTTACCCTGCTTCAACACAGACATCAATAGTAGGCAAAACTATTTCAGATTAAAGTTAACCAATCTGTCATGTACAAATTTAATGAACTTAACCTGCAACATCACCCACTGACATTCTTTTCCTTCTGAAAACCAAATCTGTTCTAGGCAGTCTTACACTGTTCACTTCACTTGTTATTTCACGAGATGTGAGATAAGCTTCTTGGATCATTTATCAATGCCACAACTTATATTCAATTAAATGTGAGTACCTGCAGTCAAAAAAAGGACAATAAAAAGCAAAACAACTTAAATTTAACAAGCATGGGTGTGTAAAATGAGGTTGGATCTTTGGATCTATCCCTTCCTATCTACACACACTATCCTCTCTGACTGTACACTTCTCGATCTTTATCATCATTGTCTAACTCGCACCAAACGTGGCTTCTGAATCTATCTTTGCATTCAGGCAAATCTGAATGTGCTGTTAGCTTACTGCTTGCAAACCCAAGCTGCCATAAATTTGAAATATATAAAAAAATTTGAAAGGTTTATTCCACAGAGTTAATCCAAACTAACTTGTTGGGTTTTTATGTTTTTGTGATCACGTTTGTACGTTATATACTTAAACGTATCAAGCAACATTGAAAAATGTTGAACACAGTATCTCTCCCCTTTGTTCTGATGCTGGGCTGTACATTGCCCTCTTATAAAGGAGAAGACAAAAGGTACAAAGGATGTAAAAAACAGGGGTCAAAGTAAGTTCAGTGATCCAGAAGAAAGGAAGAATAAAAAAAAGCAAGAGAACTAGTGATTAAGGCTGTCAATTGTGTGGCTGTACAGAGACAGTCCCTTCCTGGTGATGCATTCAGTAGACTACATCACTCCACCCGGTTATTTACTTCGGATGAGTGGACTCCTAATGTTGCCCCACCTTTTACCATTTCCCAGCCCCTCTCAGCACAGGGAGGAAAAAGGTTAGGGGACACAAATGAGGTTGATGCTTAGTGACAAGAAAATGGTCCCATTGTGCCATCAACCCTCTTTTTTTTTTTTTTTTTTTTTTTGCAGTCAAGCACGCAGAGACGATTCTTCAAGTTTTAGCAGAAGTGCAAAAAAAGTGCAAACCAACTATGAAGTCCGTAGGATGGGATATATTTTGTATTGCATAGTTAATGAGTGAACAAATGAATAATAAATCAGTTGTTATAAGTGGCTCAGAGACCACGGCTTGCTGTGTTTTCCAGAACTGTCTGAGAATGACGGATATCTTTAATATGGGCTCATCTATTTTTGATTGGCAGATCTGATTGATTTCTATTTTAGAGAAGCAGTCACTACGTCCTCATTTCAAACTCGTACATCTCTCATAGTGTGTAATAAACCTCTTTCAAAACAGTTTGATGAGACAAATTAGGCCAGATCATTCAGGAGGCCAAGGCAATTTATTAGCCCACACAGTACAAAGCAAAAACACACAGAATGAACGAACATGCATCATTGGCATTATCACGGGCTTTGTGTTTACTACAGCTTTACGGAACCTTTCCATAAAGTGAAATGCTTGTGATAATTAAAATAAATTATAAGTGGGTTAAGTTAGAAATGTTTTGAAATGTTGATTTTGTTTTTGTTCAACAAAGCAGTGTCTGAACCTGGGACTGATAAAAACACTTTCCATCTGTAGTTGCAGAAGGAGCAATATTACTCTCATTACAAGAAGAGTGAATCATCATCCATTTTTTGTCTTGCCTGTTTCTCCCTTTGAACATCCCTTATAATATGAGGCATGTGAGATGATAACAATTGTGAAACTACAAATGTTTTTTCCATAAATTGAATATTGAAATTATGACCTCACTCACTGACAAACAGAAGAATACTGTATATTACAATTAACAAAATTTGTATTATACCTTTACTTGCTTTCCAAAATAGCGTGTTACATACTGGTTGGATAAATGTTTACCTTAGACCATTCCAATGGTAATTGAAAATTCCTGCCTCTTAGTGAGATTTATGGTCCACTATAATTTTATCTCTTCTTGTACTTTTGGTCCACCAAGACGTTTTGCAAAATATTTGCATAAAATAACCTAGATTTTTGTGACTGTATTGTTAAGGTTGCTCATAAACCTCCCAGTTAAAGCGTGGGACCAAAAATAAATAATAACAACAACAACAAAAGCCTGTTTGCAACAGAGATCTGCTGTTAGGTAATTTGCAGCTCTGGGATCACAATGACACAAAAATTGCACTGATATCACATAGGGGAACACTTTAGTCTATTTTTTTTTTCTCTCTAAGTAGGCAGTTCACAAATCAATGCATTAATGCCTCATATATGAATGAATGACTGTACTTTATTAATGCCAGAGGGAAATTCCCATATTTCAGTACAACTCATCCAAAACAACACACAAAGAAACCTCAGACATTTAGACAAGGGTATGAGGTTGTAGGCGCCGTGGAACTCTGGGCACATTTATGAATTTACTCGTTTTCTCTATTTTATTTCAAAAGTATGTAAGTAAAAATGATAATTAAAAACAGCAAAAGTACACAAGAAAATCCAAATGACCAAATTATCCACAGATGCTGACTTCTGATTATTTCAATTAGCTAAGACAAATTGAAAAGATCAAATATTTCCTTGGAAGGAGTTTTAGTCAGTGTGGTTTAAAACACACTGTCTAAAACTAAGTGCTGTTGCCATGGGGGATGATCTGCATGCTCCCTATGAATGTGTAGGAGGGTGGTACGTGACAAAGTGAAAAGTGAGTAAATGCCAGGATCCAGAATTTTGAACATTTTAAGATCAAAGTTTTTCACATCGCCTATGAGGTGTTGAGCCCAACCAAACGTACTAGCAAAGCAAACGTTAAAAGAAAATGCATTCCACTTTCAACCAAACTTCTCTAATCCCCAACACGTGGTAACGTCACAACATATACGCAATGGCTTCATACAGTAAAAGGACTAACCGTACGGTAGCAATTTATGCAATTAGCGAAGACAATTTGCTGGAGCTCAAACCAAGGATCAGAAAAGGAGAAAAGTGACAGCAAGGTTGTTGTTTCCCGACAGATGAGTCTTATTTTTCAAAACTGCAGATCTGCTGGGATATTCATGCACAAGTATTTCTAATATTTATAGAGGATGCTCAAAAATGAAGGAAAAAGTGAAAAGAAAGTTCTGATTGGAATGCAAAAATGCCTTGCTGATGTCAAAGGTCAGACATGTTGTTCAAGTTGACAAAAAAGCAGCAGTGACTAAAATAATCACTCTCTCCTTCCAAAGTACGTGGAAGGTCATCACTGAATACTCAACGTAAATACTGAGGCAGAAGGGCTAGAGAAAAATACCACTATGGTCAGCTAAGAAAATAGAATAGAGGCTCATAGAAATGGACAACAACTTGTTGAAAACGGGTTTTAAGTCCAGCCATGGGATTTAGATGGTCGAATTTAGCATAAACGATATAAAAACAGATTCATTCTGAATTCATTTTGATAAACGTAGTTCTGACTGCGCTTATCTTCTTATGACAGTGGTTCAAGTTGGTGGTATAAGAGTTTGAGGGCTATTTTCTTTGCACTCTTTACGTCCCTTAGTGCAGACTGCTGACTTAAATCCTTTTAAGCCAGTTTCTTAAATATGAGAATTAATTCACTGAGTCCAAATGATCTCCACAATCACCAAATCTCAAACCAGCAAAGCACCTACAAAATTCAGTGGAACAGGAGATTTGAAAATGGATTAGCTGCAGATAAACTCTATTTGAAGCTACTGTATGATTTCAACAAGCATCAAAATCAAAATCTTTCAGAAATGCTAATAACAATTGAACACCTTGCTCAATTTTTACCATGAAAGATTACCACAGTACTGAGGGCAAAATGAGGCCAAATCCTGAACTAGATAGATACACATAGTAGGTTTCCAACATGTGTATGTTCAAAATTCACAGCTTTATTTTCTACACTGTAGAGTAGACCTCTTCTGACATAATGTGAAACACAAAAAGTCGGCAGTAAATCGTCGATTCATACTTTCGAACTCTTACTGTAGAAGTTTTGTTGTAGAAACTAGGAAAGCAAAACACAATGAAGTGAGTGTTCTCAATTAAACAAGAACCTTCAATTGATCAAAATGCCAGAAACAGGAAACAATATAATGAGAAAGCTCAGTGAAAGCTTTTATGCAACAATTTAAATAAGAAATATTGTGTAAGCTGTGCTTTATCTAAATGTAGCTGTAAACACAGAACTCACACCTCAGTCATATTGTTTTTTTTTAAAATCAGCATCTTGCAATTCCGAAGTGAGATTCTCGTTCACCACTCTCCAGATGAACCAGACTTTCTAGGCTAACCAGTTTGACTGAAGTGGACTAAAGAGGGTTGGTGTGAATGCATCCTAAGTTTGAAGTTGCTCATGACCAGGAAAAGCAACTGAAATGAGGGACTAAAAATAAATTTTAATTTCTTTGAGAACCAGTGCACCAAATCTCCTTTGAGCCTACAAAGCGTAATTATCAGGGTTTTTTTTCTCCTGCATTACGTCCACTTTAAAAATCGTGTTATATTAAAATGTTTCCCACCTGGCGATCTGAAGGTCCAGGGCTCATCATCATCAAAGTGTGTATCCCCAGCAGTGAACCTCTCCAGGGAAAAAGGCGTGTGCCACTGTTCCCCCAGGCCCATCGAAGGGGTATCCATCATTGTGGTCTGCTTTGGTGAAGTCGATCTGAATGTCTGCGTTGCTGCTGGCCACCTCATGGAAATTTAGAGGCGCAATGTCGCTCCAGACCTTCAAAGCGTAGTACATGAGGGCTCGGACTGTGTCCCTGCCAAGCAGGGCTGAATCCTTTGGGTAGGTCCTCACTCTGAAAAAAAGACAAAGGAAACATCTTAAATGTAAGAGAATAGATGAGCAGAAGAGGAAACTAAGATGGGAAGAGTGAAATAGGGTGGCTCACAAGAAACAGAAGGTTAGACTTGGCATGTTAAAGTAAAGCAGAGAAGAAATGAAGTAAAAACTTGTAAGGTTAACATCAATGTTTAAAAGAGGGCATCGTCATGTAAATGAGAGAATTAACCATGAAGCAGAGAAATAAAGTTCTTCATATTGTGGCATGAACAAAGATCACTTCAAAATGAATAGCAGTCCATTAAGATGTGTAAACTGTCTTAATATGAAGCTATCATAAAAAAAATAACACTGATTCTGGCACACAGAGATGCCAATTTCGATTAACTACTTTACAAAATGGGAAGGATGAGAGAGCATGCCATCAAGTCAGAACTACGTCTATCTTCGTACGTTAGGAAATTAAACATTAAAAAGTTAAAAACACAAATCTTCTTAAAATTCATTTAAAGATGGATTGATGCATTTGCCAGTTCAACTTTACGTTACTCTAATAAAAGATTCATTTATCTTTTTGCCCATCCCTATCAGGGTTTCTGACAGGGAAGGTTTCTGTTAATGCGTGCAGATGTAACGTTACAGTGAGCGTTACATCTGCACGCTCACTGTAACGTAGAACTGAAAATGTAAGGTTTTGATTAAAAGGGAAATGTTGTCGCAAATCAGGCAAAGTAGATTTAAACATGTAAAGAAATGGATATATTGAGTCGTTCTTGCTTTTGCTGTCTGCAGCTCCTGCCGTTCCATTGAAGTTAAGCAGTCGACTGACGACGGTAGGATGTGTTACATTCGCACCATCTGATGTGAAAGTGGTGCTATTATGCACACCCATCAAGTGTGTTTAACTGAACTGTCAGAATGTTATACAATGTTAACCATGGACGATGTCAAATGCAAACTAATTGGTTATGCTTTGTCTTGAGAAACAAAAACAAGAGCAATTGTTTTCTCACAAATCTTGTAATTCGGATTATATGCATTTAGTTTCATTGTTATGCCTTTATCCTAAATGTACAGGTTTAAGGTAGATGGAAAATGTTGTCAATTCCCCATCTGCTTACAGGCTCACAGATTAAGAAAAGTGATAGAAAGTGCCACCAAAGAAGCAGGAAAATAGGATGAAATGCAAGAAAGGCTGGCAGCTAAAGAGATGGATAGAAATTGCTTTGAATTTAAAGCAGCAAAGGTCAACCACACAATGTTTGCCACTGCTGGAGAGCTGCACAAAAAAGTCCTGTTTGCATATTTCTAGCAGTACCGTTGGCTTCAGTATTTCATGCTCAGGTGCTCCTGCTGCTTACACATAATATGCTGAGCATACAATGTGCCTTTGAAGAGATTATAGAGTCAGCTTTTGGGAACAACTCATAAGTTCTTTTCCCATCTTTCCCATTTCCTTATTAAGTTTTCATTCTTCCTCACATCACCTCCAAAGCTCTGCAGCCTTTTTCTTTCTGACAGCCACAACAGAAATGGGACATGTACAAACTGAAAACCAATCAGACATCATACAAAGTTTTCCATTTTTCACTTCTTTGATGGTCTCTTTCATCCAATGTATTTCCTTTCCATTCATTGGTCTTCACATCCTTCTACGCCTTTGCTTCCGTGTGAGCGACTTGCTTTCCGTGTCCCTGCAAGTGTATTTCGGTCTAAAACTATGGAGCCGTGCGGTTGTTACAGGCTGCCGTGGGACATTTAATCAGTGACAAAAAAAATATCAGCAGAGTGATCTCTGCCTCAACTAGCTTTCAATCTGCTCGGAAATCACTGAAGTGAGAGAAAGTTGTGACTTATCAATGCAAAAATCATGCACAAACAAGACAGAGTCAGAAAATGCTAAAATAAAAAGTGCTGAAAAAATAACTGGAACTATATAGTCCTGCAAAAACAGTCATTCTTCTTGCTTTTTCACATTCTGTCAACTAGGACCACAACTCCTGCTGTGTTTTGATGGGATTCCACATGATAAATCAACACAAAACAGCCCATTCAGCCCGTATGAGTCAATACACTGCAGAAATCCCTTTTGGTGCAGTTCTTTGGAATAATGTCTCTACTAACTTTGCAGGTCTGGAGATTGATATTTTTGCAATTTTTTTTTTTTTTTTTTGCAAAGTAGCCCAAGCTCAGTCAAAACTGAAGAGCGTCTCATTCCAACTGTTTTAAAGTCTTGTGAAAGATTCTCAACTATGCTTTCATGTGAACAGTTTCATTATGGTTTGGGATGTAGAATCACTGTGCTGCTGGAAGGTTAACCACCCCACTAATAATACGTCTTAGGGAGCCAATGACAGGGTATCACCAATGACCAATGCATTTCATTTCTGATTAATTATCTCCTTGTCTACTGGTTTGGGTGGATGTCCATGTTCTGGTTGGCTTATGGTTTGCAGTACTCTTTCCATTTTTAAATGCCCCACATTGTGGGATCTTCAGGTCATGATTTATAACTTTGCTATACTTTAAATTCCTAAGCTTAATTCCCAACTATGCTCAGATTAAATTACATATAGATAGACTCTCGTTATAACAAGATTTTATTTAGGGATATCACATGCTTAATCCAATATATAGCATACTTTACGTTTGTAAAGACACTGTGAAAAAAAAAGTAGTCTGTGAATGCAGAACAAGGGTAGGTTAGTTAATGAACATACAAGGCACTTAATGTAGTGGAAACAGCCTTTAAACTCATTACATTGATGGTTTGCACAATATAAATATACAACAATGTACAGGCGATGTAAAAATTTAAATTTAGATACATGGCAAGTTACTAGTGAGCTCATTAGTATAGTAAGTTCAACATTTTTTTCCACTGTTGCATCTTTCATCCAATCATACAATAAAAGCATAAATGTAGATTCACAGACTCATTTTTAAATGCAAATGTAAGAATTAGAATTGTAGTATTATAAGGTCAGAGGTCCTACCTTACGCAGTTACATTATACAAACTCTAACAGGAGTTAAGTCTGAAGGGAAAACAGGCCCAAACACAATATGCAAAGTGAAAGTGGGCGAGTGCCCACATTCTGAGTCTCAGCTTCGCTCGTACCTTCACCAAAGCTTCAGCAACCATCTGTCAGAACACCTGCATTACTCACTTCTACTGCCATTTACATAAAGGAAAAGACAAGAACACTGAAAAGGAAAAATCCAAATTTGGATGACAGCTAATGTGTATTATAAGGGGTGAGATGAAGGTAAGTATATATTCATGTGAGCTTAAGTTCTATTCATAAATCCTGCGTTAATTCGGCCTGTTTAGTTGGTATTTTAATCCCTCCTTTTTCAAGAAACCAGATTTCCTCTCCTCTGAATGTGTGTCAGCTTCATTTCAGAGAACTAGATTACCTAGTTGGAACAAGAAACTGGATAAAAATAATTCTACATTATCAGGTTGTTAAATACAAATAGCCTAGCCACAAATAAAGCTAAACAAATCTGTCTTGTTCATTGATATAATCGGCAATAATGAAACCTCTCGGAGCTGCAACAGTGCAGAATGTCCTAGCTTTCTACATGTACAAGTCTAGGATATAATAACAATAAAACAGGTTATATTGCACCATTGTAACACATACAAAATCCTATTATAATTCCTAAAAATAATACAAACAAATAAAGGTATTTCCACCAGGATGCCTGGATAAAATGATAGATAAGAAAAAAACATGCTACATGTTTATATTCCTACCGGTAGGAAAGGAAAACTGAAGACAGACTTTTTACAGCTGGGGAAGTATGATGTTTTCCATGTGTTCGATGTTGTGGAAGGATTTAAAATGGTTTTAAAAGTAACACACAAATTAAACAGACAAATCAAATGGAAGGCAATGTCTCGCATAAAAAAAGTGAACTGTAGTCCCACGAATTGAAACGGCTGCAACCGAGTAATAATTCCAGTCTTGAATGAGCTGTGGTTTACACTTCGCAGAGCTTAGTGCAGCTCTGTGAAGTGTAAGCTGCTTGGCACAGCTCTGTGAAGTGTAAACTACATTACCTTGAATTTAATGTCTTAGTGTTGCCTCATATTAAAATATTGCAATGCAACAACAGACTTGTGGGTTTTAATGAAAAGCAGCAACTGTGATTTGCAAGAACAACACGATCATCTTCGGTACGTCTTATCAGTGGTTCAGTATAATAAAAATAATATTTTTAGATTCTTTGCTACTTTATTCCAACCTTGAAGTTTACATGCACTAAAATTACTCTGTCCTTTTAGACACACTGTCAGCTCTTAGTTAATTTGCAACTCTTAAGTAAAGGGGAGACACATCTGTGGATGTACTTTTAAGCAACATGTCAAACTGAATGTGTTAGATTGTCTCATAATGAAAAAAATAACAAAAATCAGCTAATATGTCAAACATGAGAATGTACAGTCATGATGGAGACAGGTTCTGTGTCTTAGAGATAAATGTGTTTTGGTGCAAAATGTGCAGATTAACTCCAGAACAAAAAATATAAATCACACTGTGATGGAATTTTCAAATACTGATAAATTGAAATTAATATGTGTAAAACATATTGCGGTAGCATTCTTTCTTAATGTTATCTTGAGCTTCAGAACAACCTCCTTTGTGTCACCAATCACAGATGTCATAAATCATTCAGGAATGAAAGCCAACAATTATTTTGCCAGGACAGGGAAATTAGTCCCTCCTAACCGTGTAAGTCTGACAGAAGCAAAATGTCATTCTGTTCTTGCAGCCGTGGTTTGGGATTTCTTTTTTTTGTGATGTCTGTCAAATTTAATATACAAATGCTGTAGGAAAAGAAAAAAATATGGCAATTCCCACGAGTTCTGCACTTGAATTCTTGTGAAGTATGAAATGTCCTGGCCAGAGAAAACATTGTTATTGTTTATGCGGCATTGAATAAAAGAACATATTTCTGTGTTCTAGAGGACTATAGGCCATACGGCTGAGAATGTTGCTTCCTTTGTGTTCTTCATAACACACACAACAAAAGCCTCATTATTTTTGATGCTTTTGAACAAGCTGATCTAGCTGTGAAGATGTCAAATGCAAACTATGAATGTGGTTGTAAATATTGAGATCACAAATAGGCTCAGGCAGAAATTCTGACACTACAAACAAGGAGTGTTATGTCAATTCTTTCTTCTTTTTTTATCTATTCAGATCTTATTTCATGTCAAAAAATGTTCTCTTTGAGTTAAAATCTTTATCATAAAGAACTTTTCAAAAGGTTCTGGTGATTCATGTCTTTGAATGACGTTTCCTGCCGTTGTTTTTGTGTCTAAAAAGTGGGTGAATACAGAAAAGTTTCCACTGTGTAGTAAATCACAAATGGAGTGGTATTATGTACTTTGAAGGGACACAGTGTAATTTCATAGTGCACAATAAAGCAACTGTTATGACTGGCTCAAGGTCATAACAAAACAGGAGACCATGCAGGGGTTAAAGTGTAGAAAAATGATTACTTATTAACAAAAACAACAATGGATTGTGGATAGAAGTATCAGTGGTGTAATGCAAATGCTTGAATGTGTTGTATGAGTGCATATGGAAGTATTGAAGTGCAAAAACAAAGACAAAAGCAAATGTGCAAAAAGGAGGGGAGCTGAGGCCTGGCAACAAACACCACAAGCGTCTAGCGGCAGAGTGGACGCCAAAGGCGACCCAGAAGACGGAGACAGCCAGGTTCAAATACTCTGCACTCCAATCAACCTGATCAGCAGCATCTGTAGAGGGGAGGAGCACAAAGACAGACAACACACCTGCAGCCCAGCCTACAAGGCCCAGGGCCGTAACAGCAACTCTATTACCTTCATTTGTTGTAAAAATGTTCTATATATCAAAAACACCTTAAGAAATTTGAGCTCAAAATAAGATGTCTTGAAACTGGAATTGGGCGTCTGTCTCTTTAAGAAAATCATGCTCTTTATGACACTACCTTCAAACCCGTTTTAAAGGTAATCGCTACGTCCCACATTAAATCTAAATTATAAATCATCTGAGTCTCAATACAAAGTGTATTTATAAAAGTAAAACCGATTATTCACATGCTTCCAAATATCTGCGTTGATAAACTCAAGTTATGGGACTTTAAATATATATGAATCTTAAAATAAATGCAATACATGACCAATTGTAAGAAAAAAAGGAAAATAATGAAAGCTGTAAGGATGCCAGGAGAAAGCGTGAAATAAAACCAGAAGAGTAAGCAAAACAGAGAGCAATAAGCAGAAACGCAGCAACTTTCCTATTGCAGTCATATTTCTGACAACTCCCTATGGCTCCATGTACCACGGCTCTAACTTTAGTGAGAATAATGCTGTGTGTTCTCCAAGAGAAAGACGTCGTCCTTTTTTCAGCATTTCTCCCGGCTACTCCAATCAGATGGATCAGTGATCACACAGGCACATTTCTATCTCTGACAGACGGGCTGATGCCTTCATTTCTCACCAAACTTAAAATGTTCCTCACAACCTTTGCTAAAGATGTATCTGATGCAGAAAAGCAGTGCAATGTGTACTATAGTGGAACAAAAGTGGGGAAAAAGTCAAATGATGAATATTTAAAGACTTAGAGATCTCAGCTAAACATTTAAGGTTCATTTGAAGGGAAACACTAATCCTAAGCGTCATGATTACATAATGCTTTTAATTCCAAAAAAGTGCATTTCCAAAACAAAAGAGTACAACTGAAAAGTCTGCTTATGTCAGGAAACGACACATTACTATTCAGCACAGAATGCAACAAGCTCCTCCAGATGGTGAGGGCAGCCTGTACATACCCCCAGAAATGAAGCGTGTTGGGTCTTCAGTGAAGCGGAGAAAACAGATTCAGATCTGCACAGCCTCGATGACTGTATTATTTCTAAACTGAAAAGTAGTAGATTTCATTTCCTAAACAAACACAGACCATTTACAAAGTCCATAGATTAAAAAAAGCAACTTTAAGCAGAGCAGAAAAGCAACTTTATCACATCGATTTGACTTCACCACCAATGAAAGGAGAGGAAGTGAGGCAATAAACGGATGAGAAGGTTGAACTTTGCGGTTTAATGGAAACTTATAGTGGAAGATGGTGAAACTTGTGAAGTGTTGTACATGATGAGATCTGTATCACACACACACATGGTTTTGAGTCAGTGGCTCTCTAGTAAGGTCAACTCAGAAAAAAGGAAGCCAGAAACTATAAAGATATTGATAAGAATGAACAAGGACAATGTATTGAATTGATTTATTCAAAGCAAATTAGATTTTTATAAATTAAGAGTTTCAAAGTATTTTGATTTGGATTTTTTTTTAAACTCTGATCAATTGGAAATAAGTCCTTTTTTTTTAAATGGAGGTAAATGATGAAGTGGTAAAAGGAAGGACCAGGGAGGAAGAGTAGGATAAAGTAAGATGAAATGAGGTCATGAGAGGGAAAGTAAGGTGATGCAAAAGGATTGTAAAGTGGGATGAGTAGCATGAAGTGAACAAAATGTTCTTTTTATGAAAAAGAAATGGACAAGGTCAATGAGGGGAATAAAAAAAATCCATAAAGAGTGATGAAAATGTAAATGGGAGGAGAAAGTAGAGAGGGATGAAACATGAAGAAGAAGAGGAATAAAACCAGGTTGTAAAAAATGAATAGAATAAAATGGGATGAAGCGAATTGAGAAAAATTGTCATAAAAACTCTTGAACAGAATAAATGAGATTAAAAAGGTTGGTAAAAAGGATCAAATTAAAAACAAGCAGGTAAGCTGGATTAAAAATGGTTATAAAGAGAGACGAGGACCATCAACAGCAACACAGAATACATGTGGTAAAAGAGTCTGATATGAGCAGAAATGTTTGTGTAAAAGGTGGAATGAACAGGGAAGAAAGGATAAAAACAAGGATGAGTGAAATAAAAACAAGTCATAAAGAAGGAGGAGTTATAGATGAAAAGGAGTTGTAAAGAGGCGTGGGAAGTGTGGAGAGGATCAAAAAGAGGTCACAAAGAGGGATGAAAAAGTAACTTATAAAGCGATGGGGTTAAATAGAGTGTGAGTGAGGAATGATTAGGAAGAATGGGGTCAAAGCTGTGTAAAAATGTGACGTATGGGTGAAAGGAACAAACAGGAACAGAAGACTGGTCCAGTCAGGAAGAATGAGGAATGGGAGGAAAAGTTGTTGTAAAAAAGGGCGAAATAAGATAAATGAGGTAAAAGCCTTTCAAGTGAATGAAGAGGGATGAGTGGGATAAAAAAAAGGTTTATGAAAAGTGGATGGAGTGAACGACTGGGATAAAAAGGGATGATAACAAGAAATAAAGGGAATAAGAAGGGATTTTAAAAAAGGATACAAGTAAGATAAGGCGAAAAGGGATTAGGGTGAAAAGCAGGATGAAAAGGATTGCATGGATGTATTGGATGAAAAAAGGTTTAGAAAATGCCTAAGGTGGATGGAGGGATAGACTACATGAGGTGAGGCCGAGTGGATGAGGGAAGGGAGTGTGAAGTCGAGTGTGGGTGAGGTAACGGCAACCAGGTTTGTCAAACAATTCAAGTTATTGTTAAAATGTCATGATACTCCCTTGCTTTCAAACCTCATTTATCACAATTAATGCATTTAAAAAAATAGTCGAGAGAAAAATGACTCAGTTCCCAAAAGTTCTACAAAATAAAAGGCTAAACCTGAAAGACTCTGTATGGAAGACCTCTGAACTCTGACCTCTGTAGTTACTGAAGTAACCTGGAATGAATCAATAAGTAAATAGTTGATCCAGTGACGTTCTGCCAACCTGTACACTGCGTACCTGGAGACTGGCAGAAGATGACCTGAGTTGGAAGCAAGCAGGTGTAGACAATGGATGGATGAACTACATAGACTGAGACTCAAATTTCTCTCCCAAAGTAGCGCAGGATCAACCTGAAGGAGCATATTGCGAGTTGTTTAGTCTTCTAGTTGCAGCGGGAAGCTCAAGAATTTTGAGTATAGGTTTCCGATGAACCACTCTAACTTCCTGCAATAAATGTCAGGGTAAAAGGGATTAAAATGACTTTGAAATTAGCTGGATGTGCAGAAGCCTGATTAGGGATGACTTCATTTTCCTGACCTACTTAATTCCAAGACGTGAGTCTCACCTTGGTTTGACAAATGAGTCAGAGGAAACCGGGGATCGGTGGGAGGTAAATGTTTGCATGCTTTCTCAGATATAGACACACACACAGATTTTCGTGTCACATTTCACCTGAATGACATTAATTTACATGCGACTTGCTTCTTCTGAACATCTCCACTGTCAGTTATGATTCAGATAAAATGTGGCAGGAGGGGGAAAAAAAGAGCAAGAGCAGGAAAAAAAAAAAAACAACAAAAAAACAAAAGACCTTGTAAGACTTTTTTGCTGTCTCCTGCCTTCATCGTCTCTGCAGGTTCCTGCCTCCTGTGGCTTCACTACTCCACAGACATCAGAAGTGATGATAAAAAGTGCTCACAAGTACAGAGGCTGAGCGAACCAATCATCTCATTTCATCCTTTCCCACCCTTTTGAAGACATAACCTGACAAACGGATATGTCAAATGGTAATGGCCATGCATGCTCGTATGCATTTATACATGCAAATAAGACAAACAGACGAGAAACAAGCACCAAAAACTGTTGCTGGTACTCTTACAAACATATTCACAAGCCATGTCAATCAGGCTGAAGATAAAATACACTTTATTAAAAGGCAGTGCTGAAATCTCTCCCCATGCTAAAAATATATATATATCTATATCTATAGATTAGTGGCCTAAAGTGGCCTAAAGTGACGGCAGGGAAATGATAAATGATCAGTTAGAAGAGAGATAAGGGGCTTTGCTTTGGCTAAAGATTGAAAAACTTCTGAAAAAGACACACATCAATCAGTGGTGAAGATAAGAAGGATTGCAACGTGCAGAAACGATTCAAAGCTTAAAGTTTTGGTGGTGTCACTAAAAGAACAAAAATATCAATTTTCTTTTCCATTATTCCGTTAAGTGAATCTAGTATTGATGATATTTATAACTGTGTTAGGATTTCTCATCCCTTCATTAATATTGAAAACAGCTTTTCAATATTTGAACGGGTTTGCCAGTACTAACCTGTCAATCTGACTGGCAGGATTTTGAAGCCTCAGAGCTCAGATGATTCTACAGCAAAAACATCACTTCCAATGAATATTCTCTAATGAGGTTAAGTCTTAAACTATTTTTTTTTTGTTTATTCCACACAGGCTGGTAACCAATGTTTTAATCTGGAGTGCAATATAGGAAAACAACAAATCCTTGTTTTATGTTGTGGGTGTTTTAAACTAATTTAAAAACTGAACCTGATTCACTGCTTGTAATGAAGGTCTGGATTAAAATTACTTTTTTTTCTTGTAGTGCCTTGAGATGAGGTTTTGTGATGATGATTGTGATAAAATTCTTTAATTCAGAAGTAGTTTTCCATCATGCTGCTCTTTTTAAAGCAACACAAAGAAAACATATTAACAAACCAGTTGCTTAACAGACATGCACCTCAGAGGTTCCTAATTGTAATTGTATTACAGGATAATATTAATACGAACCTAAAGTAACTCTGTATTGCTAAAATATTTTTGAACGTTTGCCATTGCGTATGAAGCAAAGCGAAAAAAAAAACACAGATTAACATTTGGAAAATGAAATTATCATAATTATACTCTGTTCTTTGCAAAGAGCTATTTGGATTCCCACCTGCAGATTTCTAGCCATTAAGTGCGTTGAGCCTCCTGTTCATTTTAGGACTTGGTTGATTTGTTTGATGAAAAGGAAGGTCAGTCAATGGAGAGATGAGTCTTGATGAATGTGGAGTCCAAGTTTCAAGTAAAACTTAGCTATTTTATTACATTTGGGAAATAAATTGAATTAGACAGCTTCCTCCTCATGTCCCCCCCCCTCCTTCTCCTTCCTTCTCCATCTTCTCTTATCCTCCACCCCTTCATTGTGCCTCTTCGCTCAGCTGGCTACACCTATCTGTGTGAGTTATCAGTCAAGCTGCTAATGACTGCCAGGCTGTCTGCTGTGATAATGGCCCAACAATATGAGGTAATGGGCTAACAGTGAGCCATTACACCACTCAGCTTTTAATGTCAGCGACACACTCGACCAAACAGACTGTGGAGAAGCAGAAAAAACAGGGAAAAGGCAGAGTGCAGTTAAATTGGGATTAAGGGCTCAGCCTCATCACAAAAACTCTCAGACGCCATCAGGAAAAAATAAAATCATTTACTTATTTCGATTAAGAAAAAGACATTGTTTGAATTTACATCCACCGAATAAATAGTTACTCCACTGAGCCATTTATCCTTTCTTCCTTTCTGTGAAATAACAACCACCGAGCACAAACGTTTTCCACATTTTCTAACATAATGATGTGAATGACACGTGAGAACAAGCAGAGAAGAGCACGAAGTGCCAATCAGGCTCTTGTCAATTGTGCTGTGGCGAGCTGAATCAGGAGGGAGTGGGCGATCCTGTACTTCCTACTGTAAGTAAATGGGCTGTTTTAATTAAATACACGCAGATAATGCTTCAAACTTCCGTTTGATTAGGTAATTCCATTATGTGCAACATTTTACATTATGTGCTGAAAATAATCACCGTCCCTTCCCCAGTAAATTTCTTAATGCATTTTGCAGAACTTCTCAAGCATTAGTATTCAGGGCTAATTTATTTTAAGACAGCATCTGCAAGGACGGACATAATGTACATGTGAAAGACGAGTTGTTTACAACTCCTTTTTTTACAATGTTATACAGATCATAATATCCGAACAAAACTGGATAGGCTGTGGGTCACTTTGTTCTGCCATTTTGTGCTTACACTTTGTTATATATTACTTTTCCAGCTCCATTTTCTACTTGTAATCAAACAACTTTGTACCAGTAGGCTGCAGTTCAAATCAAGGCCCTTCACAAGGCAAACCAGCCAAATTTAAATAAATCTGGAAAAATATTTTTTTCCAGACAGACAAAACATTACCTTGGGTTTAAATTCAGTTTATTATGCTAACTGGAAAATAAATAAATTAATTAAAAAAACATATATGTTCTGGTTTTCACTATATTCCAAATGTTATATGAAAATAGTGTTTCAAAATAAAATATCAGTTGAAGAACTGGTCTTCACTTGTATGGTGAAGGTCTTCAAATTTACCTTAGCTTTTGTGAACTTTATTTGTTTTCTGTCTGCTGGGATACTTCAGACTATTGATGATAAGTGGACTGATAAATAATCAGATCAATTGTGAATATTAATTATATTAATTCAAATAGTCCCATGATTTTGAATGCTGAAAGAGTGGAGTTTGTTTTTGATGTTTTGGTACCTTGACACCAGATAGCTTTGATCTTCTGTCAGTTTCAAATGTTCAAGTCTTAATTTAATTTATTTTTTCTCAGACAATCAATAGTTTGAAAATATCAACGCTTTCATTTGTGCCCGTACATACCAAGGATGTGAAGGTGAGAAGGAGGAGAAAGATGTAGGCAGAAACATTGTCATGTGCAAATATATGTATGTTTTTTATGCAAAGTGCACAAGGAAAGAAGTCTAAGGGAGTTAAGTCATCCATCTGCATCTACTCTGCTTTTAGCTACTGGCAAGAAGTTAATGTTAGCCAGATGTATGGGCTCTTCAGAGTTATCTATTTTCAACTTGTTACCAGCTTGTCAGATTTATTGGACAGGTGGAATGTAGTTGGGAGTCTGCTTACATGTTTGGTTTCACCTAAATATTGTGAAAGGGCAGCTACTACAGTCAGTTAGACTGAAGTGTTGTTAGGTTAGCTGGTTAATGAGCTGCTACTTTTAGATTATCTTTAAACTTTCCAGGAACTACATCATTATGATTACAGAAAATGTTTTTTTTTTGTCATTTGGGGCGTGGACTTAGTCTTGTCTAAACAAAGTTGTCTTTGTCTTATCTGGTCTTGATTACAACACCAATGTTATTTTTTTCAATCAAGACATTAATTAGAATTAATTCATATCTTGCTTTTAGCTTTTTTTAGGCATTTACACAATATATACTAAGCTATTGTGAACCCACTTGTTGAACAGATACACCCAGGAGAGAATATGATGTGTTTTGACATGGGTTCAGATTTTTCCTTTAAAATATAGACCCAAGTCATATTATAAAAGTGTTGTTTTTCTTTTTGTTTGTTTTTTGTTTCATTTTAACTCATTCTTCTGTTCCCTCACTTGAGTTCGCCAATGGGAAATTACTTTCTAACACAAATTAAGATTGAAAACCAAAATACCTATTTTATGGCGATTAAAAACAGTTATTTTTTGTGGTCTCTCTGAAGTGTTGCATCACTGCAAGAACATTTATTATTTGTGTCAGGTTACATCTCAGTCATTCATAGTTAATAGCTTTATCACAATTCCTAGATTTTACTTTCACATTTATTGTAATAAAGCATAGGTATTGTTAAATGTTGCATCATGAAACCAGGCCGCGAGGTGATGGGCACGCAAGTGGAACAACATCCACTTAACACCAAAGGGAGGAGACAGAGAAAACTGCTGGGCCAATCTGAGCAGAATATAAAGGATTTTCTTCAAATCTGCCACACGTGAAAATCTCTCTGGATTAGAGTACATAACCCACAACGGTTTCTCTGTTCACTTTTACAAATCCGACTGCTGTGAATATGAAGGCGTTTCATCGGACTGAAGACACGGCTGTCTTATTTTAGTGCACGCTGACAGGAGAGCTGTATGATTGGCAGGAGTACAAAGGAGGAAATGAAAGTTAAAGTCCACCAGGAGTAAAGCACACATCTGCACAGGGGAATGTATACTTCATTTGTGAAGGTGTATTTTGGATTTCCCTGTTTCCCATTTCACATGTGTATGTTACATATGTATTTACTTGAAGAGATACTTTCTACCTCTACTGTTTCAAGGCAAAATATCCTGCTATATTTTTCATAAGCTGACACAATTTCATGCACTTTAGTCTGGATACCTCTGAGAGGAAGCAAAACAGCTCTTTTTCTAAACATAGACTATACCCTTTCTTAAAGGTAATGCTTATCTTCTGTCTTTACACTCAGCTACACAATAAAATACAGAATGAACTGCTTGTAAGTCTTAGGTTTAGGAAGATCTGCCATTAACTTAAAGTAACTTTGACTCCAATCGAAATCTATGGTTAACATTTCTCATTGAGCAATATGAGATTCTTGTTGGTTGGAAACAGTAAGTAAAAATACTAAGGACTTACTATACTCAAAAATCATTGAAAACAAAATTGCATCAGATAATATAAATGCTTTAATATGAGGCAGATCACAAAATCACAGATGGTGATTTTAATATTATTAAAGGGCAGTCTTCTTGACGAACGTCCCACCATAAGTCTGGTGTCATATAGGTTATTTGTTATTGATCAGCTGCCAAACAGCAATGTGCAGGTGAAAAAACAGACGCTATGAAGGAGCAGAAAAAAAATGGCTGTCGAGACTGCCTGAAAGGTCACTGCATAACTCTCATCCCTGAGCGCACTGGGGTTTAAATCGTAGCAGCCTGTTTGCGTGATGCTGTTTACATTCCAAATAATACTTTAGGAACACTTTAGAAAAGAAATGCAACTGCAGGTTTGTTCTCTGATATCTATGTTTCCTCCCATAGTCCAACGACAAGGATAATAGAGTTACTGATGATACTAAATTGAACATAATGAGAGTTTGCATGGTTGTCTCTATGTGTATTTGACTGGCAATCTATCTGAGCTGCAACCATCATATTGCTCAGCAAGATGAATGTGATGAATCCAGAGCTACGTCCACCTGTGGGTGATTATAAATATGCATACAATTTTAAAATCTCAAAGCGCTGTTGTACAGTTAGTCTCTGCTGGTGGGATATCCTCATTCCTTTGGACACACATATCAACCAGTTTAGGCAGACTTTCCTTTAAGTGAATTTAGCTAAGCCTAATTTTCTTTAGAACAAAGTTCAATGACACCGCAGGAAGGGTTGAGTTTAGTTTTAATTACATTATTCTTCCTCTAAGACAGAAAGAAATTCAAGATAAAATGGAGTGACTTCAGAGAAGAAATCCTTTAATTAAAACATTGGCATGAGCTTGCCACTTAATATTCTGTGAGTTTATCAAATTACACTATTGCAAGTCTTTTCATGAACTTTCAGTACTTTGCTGATCCAAAGAGAGAGAGGTTCACGCTGAAATTTTAACAGGTTTCCTACTGGGGTGATACACTCATTGCCCTTTTATTAACATCTTTCTGTTCAGAATGTCAGAGTTATATAGTACCTTTACTTAGATTTTGTTCCAAGAATACATACAGTAAGGAAACACTTTGAAGCTGGCAAGCTTCAATTGAACTATTTTTAGTTGTTCAATTCAACAACTAAAAGTAGTTCAACAAATGTCAGTTTGCACTACATATGCAGGCACAAATTCCAGGGAAAGCCGGGAATAAACTGAATGATGTAGCATGGATTCATCGTCGAATGGAGCTGGTCGGTTGTGCCTTACCTCCAGGAAAGATGCCTCTTATTCCATTTGTTCTGAGGAGTTGGACTTCGTTTTCTGCGCATTGTCACCTCCGCCTGAGACATGTCTGGCAGGGAGCATCTTGGTGTCTTCATCAACCCTAACGTGGCTTCGTCTGTGAAGAATAAAAAAAAGTATGAGGTTTGGTATCAAGATGGTGAACCAACTTCAAGGTAACATTTGAGACATGGGTAGATTTTGCAAATAATACCTAAAACTCCAGTCTCTTTCAGCCCTCCAAACTTCTGCATGGCTTTTATAGCCTTGGCCAAGGCCTCCTTTGTCTGAAGCTGACCGGTCACTGGGTCAGGCGGTGGGAGGTACCCAAACTTACTCAGCCAGTCCTGTAGATGAAAATAATAGGCATACAAAGTTCAGCGGAGTTCATTCGAGGCATTTCAAAGAGCTCTAAAGCTGCTGAGATACTAACACCTGTGCTTTACTGTCTGTGGCTACTGTACAGTCTATCAGGTTTCTCAACCACAGCTTCACACCACTACTTTTCAAAACCCCAAGTCATGTTTAAATTGATATGCAGATGGATGACTTTTTAGAACTTGATGGAAAAACTTTATCAAGTTTTTGTGCCAAAAAAATCTTAAAAAAATCTTAAAAGTAAGAAACAAACATTCCACCTTTTGATTGCTACTCAGCAGAAATATGCATTTCTGACACAAAAGACTGTTTGGAGCAATGCCTCTGAAACAGAAGGAACCTTATCAAATACTATATAAATGATAAAATTGCACATTCAACAAGGGACCATAACGATCAATTCTGTCATACGGAGAATAAATACTGTCAGTATTTATTCTAGATGAGTGGATAACGCGCCTTTTTGGAGTCACATAAAGTAATGGAATAAATGCGTATTTTCCCCAGAAATCAGGTAAGACAATGTGATGTTTTAGGATGTTTGGTTATTGGATGAGATTCTTCATTTAGTTAAATCAAGAATTTATTTCTTGATTTAACTTAAATATGTCTCCACACACTTTACCCACAAAACTCAGCTGTAGAAGCATTTTTTTTCACAGAGTGTAAGCCAAATGAATAACAAACTGTGCATTTCTACTCCCAATTTTTCTTCTAGCCACCATATGCATAGCTTGGCATCTAGCTTGAAGTGACTTTTAACACTAAACCAGAAAACTAACCGTAGATGGAGAAATTTAATTTGATTGCCATAACAATCGATCAAATGACAAATCACAGCTATGTTATTTTATGCAATTAATCTGTGATGAATAAAACATGTGCTAATAATATGTAGAAAAGCAAGATGCTACCTCTGTACATTATGAGTTTCGAAGAAAATTGGTGCACAGGTGGGTCAGTAGCAGAGCAGAGAGTAAAGCATCTCCATAAATACTGTCAAAATTCAGGCCGCTGATTGATTAACAATTTGGTTTGTTCGTTCCTTTTTTTTGTCACAAGAGGCCTTCAACAAATTGGCAAAATCCAGCCTCATCATGTAACCTTTTTCAAGTCCTGGGAAGGGTGCCAATCTGTTAGTTCTCCAACTTCTGCTCTCGACTCTGACACATTTTGTCCTCCTCATCAACAAACCAATCACAAGCTGGAGACTTCGCTATTTTGAAGTGACAATTGCTTCTTGTAACTTACATATAAACACCACATTTATTTTTGACTTTGCATATTGTAAATATGCATGAACATACAGTAATTGAAAAGAAAACTTTAACTTTGTCCTTTAAGTGAATGCCATTATTTTGTATTTGTTTCTCTTTACCAATAAGCTGTTTGATTTCATATGAAAGCATACTAGAGATACAGCCAAAACAAGCATGCAGACATATAAAGTAGCAAGGTTGAAAAATGATCAAAGCAAATATTACATTTTTAATAATAAATTTATACTGCCATCCCTAAGAGGTATAATGTCTAATGGGCAAAATGACAATACAATAAATCGGTCTGAAACTCATAAGCTGGAGGTATGGGAGGTAAGTTTCATTCTCCTCTCTCACTGCTGTTGTCTCCATTTTCGCAGCTTCTCTTTTTTTTCCTCCTACCTTTATTTGTCTCTGCTCCATTAAATTCCCCTCCTCCTCCATCGTCATGATCTGACAGCTAATCAGAAAAGGCAGATTTTAAATAGGTTTTTGATCATCACTCATTGGAGGTGAGTGACACAGATTGATAGCAAGACACCCCCTCTGTAATGACAATGCTGGGAAAATCCCATTTACCCAATGACTTCAGGTTTACAGAAGTACTACTCTGCCAAGTTTTTACCTCTTCATGCTTTGCTTCAACGTCTGTCCAAAGGGGCTTGTAAGAATCGACACAGGAACTGAACTGAACCCTCTCTAACACTGCAGAAGCTGACAAACCAAAGTTTCTGGAAATAATATGATGTGAAAGTCAAATGGGGGAGGTGAGAGAATATAAACTGAAAGGGCTCTATGAATTGACAGTTGGTGAAATTAAAAGTGTCATAAATCATTCATGTTACATATGCGCCATTGAGACCAGAAGTATTTTGGATCTCTCTGTGTTTCCTCTCACAATGAGCACTATGGTTGCTTTTCAGACGTTCTAAAACCAGAAGCATTTTCACAAACAATTTGGAGTTCTGTTCCACAGAAAACATATGCAAATATGTGAATTATGACTAGGTGGGGGTTTATTGTATCTAAACTCCAACATCTAAATCCAGTTATTTGAGTCAAAACAGAAGTACAGTCTTAATGTATTTTGTTAGAAAAACTACTAAAGGAACAGTAAAAAGTATTTTCCTTATTTTCTTCTAATTTTGAGCCACTTTTAGCCTATGTGATTAAACATATAGACAAAAACAAAGCATTGGCTGTTTATTAGCGCTCCGGTAATGTTGTGTAACAAATTTGTCTGCAGTAGCAAAATGCCACCCTGAAAAAAATTTCAAAATAGAAAAGATAAGAGTGTACAGTCATGGCCAAAAGTTTTGAGAATGACCCAAATGTTATATTTTCACATGATCTGCTGCCCTCTGGTTTTCATATGTGTATGTCAGATGTTTTTATCACATACAGAAATACAATTGCAATCATATTATGAGTGACAAAAGCTTTTATGACAGAATGAGTTAATGCAGCAAGTCAATATTTGCAGTGTTGACTCCTCTTCATCAGGACCTCTGCAATTCTCCCTGGCATGCTCTCAATCAACTTCTGGACCAAATCCTGACTGATGGCAGTCCATTCTTGCACAATCAATGCTTGCATTTTGTCAGAACTCCTAGGTTTTTGTTTGTCCACCAGTCTCTTGATGATTGAACACAAGATTTCAATGTAATTAAGATCTGGGGAGTTTCCAGACCATGGACCCAAAATCTCTATGTTTTGTTCCCCTAGCCAGTTAGTTATCACCTTTCCTTTATGGCAAGGTGCTCCATCATGCTGGAAAAGGCATTATTCATCACCAAACTGCTCTTGGACGGTTGGGAGAAGTTGCTCTTGGAGGACATTCTGGTACCATTCTTTACTCATGGCTGTGTTTTTAGGCCAGACTGTGAGACAGCCGACTCCCTTGGCTGAGAAGCAACCCCTCACATGAAAGGTTTCAGGATGCTTTACAGTTAGCATGAGACAAGACTGGTGGTAGCGCTCACCTCGTCTTTTTCGAACAAGCTGTTTTCCAGATGTCCCAAACAATCGGAAAGGGGATTCATCAGAGAAAATGACTTTACCCCAGTCCTCAGCAGTCCACTCCCTGTACCTTTGGCAGAATATCAGTCTGTCCCTGATGTTTTTCCTGGAGAGAAGTGGCTTCTTTGCTGCTCTCCTTGAGACCAGACCTTGCTCCAAGAGTCTCCGCCTCACAGTGCGTGCAGATGCACTCACACCTGCCTGCTGCCATTCCTGTGCAAGCTCTGCACTGCTGGCAGCCCGATCCCGCAGCTGAAACACTTTTAAGAGACGGTCCTGGCACTTGTTTGTCTTTCTTGGGCGCCCTGGAGCCTTTTTGGCAACAATGGAACCTCTCGCTTTGAAGTTCAACAATGGATCCTCTCTCCTTGAAGTTCTTCCCTGTTAGGCCATTTTTGTGCAGTGCAATGATGATTGCATGTGTTTCTTTAGAGACAACCATGGTTCACAGAAGAGAAACAATGATGCCAAGCACCAGCCTCTTTTTCAAGAGTCCAGTGGTGTCATTCTTACTTAATCATGACAGATTGATCTCCAGCCCTGTCCTCACCCACACCTGTGTTAATGGAGCAATCACTGAAACGATGCTGGTCCTTTTAAGGCAGGGCTGCAATGAAGTTGAAATGTGTTTTGGGGGATAAAGTTCATTTTCTAGGCAAATATTGACTTTGCAATTAATTGCTGTTAAGCTGATCACTCTTTATAACATTCTGGAGTATATGCAAATTGCCATTATAAAAACTGAAGCTGTAGACTTTGTAAAACTTAACATTTGAATCATTCTCAAAACAGTTGGTCATAACTGTATGCCTTACAAACAGGACAGATGTGTTTTGATCTTATGAGTCAGGGAATCAATATAGAAAAATAACATTTTGGCTAAACCTGCCATAGTGCTGAACTTGGTAAGGTATGATGACAATGTATTTCTCATTTGATGAAGGTGCAGGCCTAAATCCAAAGGCCTCTGAAAATTTACGAACCAGATCAGTCCTAATGTTTAGATGTGGCATACTACATTTAATGTTTTATAACTTCAGTGGTTTCATTGTTAACACTACAAGGTATCTGGTTGACCTTGAACCAACTTGAAAGAAATAATATGGATTTTAATGACTGTTGATGAATAAGTGCTTTTCTCTTTCATTCCATCCATGTATATTTGGGCCAACTCACAACTTTACAGGAAAAACTAAACCAAGTCATTTTCCGTCATATAGGAATATATAATCAGTGCAATAAAACAATATTATATAAACAGATTCAAGTCTAATTACAATGAGAACCCTTTAATTCTGTATGCTAGTGCATCAAAGTTAGTGTAGTCCTTCACAACATACTCAAGTGGCAAAACAAAATTACAGTTTACACGCAATAAGACGTTCAAAACAGTTTCCCAGGCAGCTTCTCGGTATGCTCTGCACGCCTCTTTGACTTGAATTGTTATTTGATTAGTTCCATCTCTGCACATGCTTACATTGGCATAAAGTCTCTTTCTGCAGCCATAAAAATTAAATATTTTACTGATTAGCTAAAAAAAAAAAATATATATATATATATCTTAATGGCCTTCATATGACTTTGCTTATGACTCTGTATTTTCTTTCTCTTGTTTTTAAATAAAGTCTGAGGCACCATCCATGTCTGTATTAGCAGCTATAAAAAACTTACATCAAACTATGGGGAAATTAAGACAGACACAGGAAAAGATCAAACAGTAAAGACAATGATCTGAGATTCAAACTCTCAAAGTGAGCAGGGGACAGATGACGTAACTGCACTGTTTCCACTTTCAGGCAAAAGCCTTGCTGCTCCAGCAGCTTCAGTAGGACCTTCTAATGAGATGGAGAAAGAGCAAAACCTGCATGAAATAGTGAACTTACTTGTAGACCAGAAGGTAAGTTCTTGAGCAATGGTTTATGGTTATAATTAGATTTCCTTTTGCCAAATTTGTATAACAATAGCCCTTGAATTTAACTTAGGTTTATCCAATTTAATTAATAACATAAACATTGTTTTGAGGTGGGACATGAAGGTTTGTGGAAGTAAGTTTTGCACCAAGTCATCCAAAAACAGTACAAGCTAATATTTAAACTTTTCAAAGAAAGACCCAAACATTCCAAGAGTCACTTCATTACCTAGTCTTCAATTCTCCACACCGTTTGTCAACGGCATTTTATATTGTTTCCATAAATATATGAAAACTCACCTCGTAAAGAGACAACCACTTAAATAGTTATTCAGACTGTATGATATGATTAAGCAGGTTTGATTCATATTTACCCAGGATTCATGCCTGATTTTGGCCAAGACAGTTATTATAAAATAAAAACAACTTACATATGGTAAAAACAAATCATATTTTTTCAGCATTACTTTCATTAACCATATTATAGTAATCTCATGTAAAATTCGGGATTCATTCTGAATTACAGTCAGTTTCTTTAGAAGCTTTTCTTAGCTGCAGCTTTATGAAATCAATCAAAACCACATTTAATCACTGCCAGTGTTAAGACTGTTTTTAAATTTCTGTAGACTTTATGAGACAGAAAATTGTGATTCCCTGTGGTCCATTAAGCTGGTATAACATGCATTTAGCACTGAGCACCAATTTAAGGTAGCTTAAGGTGGAAAAGGCTAATCAGAGGGTGGATGACCTTTTTTATTAACAAGCATTTATTGGATTAATTTCCTCCAATCAGTTTAAAAATCTCGACATATTAAAAAAACTAAGTTTTAGTTACATATGCATAACTTTCTACAAACCCTAAAGAGCAGATGGTTTTGTCTTCAACATCCAAACTAAAATGAAAAACAAAAGGTGACACTTCACCTGTTACTGTTGAGAAACAAGCCCCAGGTCTTTATGTAATGGATTTTTGGTGTAATAAAGTACTCTGACCTTGGGTATTCATTTCACCAGATTATCTGAAAAGCAATTTGTTATTCATATTCAACAGCTTCTCAGTTAACACACTGAGGCATGAGTGAGACATCAGTTCACCGATTCATATCACTTGAATGTAGAGCAGTGAAACCACAGTGTAATTCAGAGGGTGTCTTAATGGTACACAAAAGAAAAAGGCAACATGATCAAAAGTGAAGCTTCTGAATTTCCAGAAGAGAAACTGCAGATGTAGGGGACAGCTATAAATCTCTAGGGATCCAAAGGGAATTGATAACCAAAACGAAGCCACAAAAACTGTGAGAAAAACAAGTATCTACAAGCAGTGAGGAAAATGCTAAAGGGGGATACTAGGAACTAGCTACAATCAGTCATGCTCTGTCAGTTCTTCAAGCAAAGGAAGAAGGTAGAAGTCACTAATATCAAGACAAGAAAGCCCCCCAGAATGCACAATTCCTTCTACCCAAAGTCCAGCAACCTATGGCAGTGGGCAATCAGAAGGATTGATGGGTTTTATGTCTCAGGCAGCAAAACAAACCATAGAAGTGGTAGGAGAGAAGGAACCATCATGAAGGGATTAGCCTTGATTTGTCACTAAGCGGCTGCTGAAATGACCTACATGGAGTAACCAGACTCGATGGAGAAGAAACCTGGATAAGAGGACAAGACATGGGCCCTAATCATTGTAAGACAAGAGTAGAAAAGACCTGGCTGTGTCACATCAGAAAAGACCCAAGATGCAGCCCGGAGACATTTCAGTACATATTACCAGGTTGTACCATGCAGACTGACAAAAGTATGCACAGAACTGCATATTCAGAATGTTATAAAAGCATGATAGAACATTGTGACAATAACATATTTTGTAATTATTATTACTATTATTTCCTCAATCCTTTCATTGTTTGCCATCATCACAACACCCCTGTCATGCTCCTGGATCTTCACCAATACAATCTAGATTAGGTGTAGGCAGGAAAAGCAATGAGAATCTGTCCAATTAACCAGAAATGCTTTTTCACAAACTGAACTTGAATGGCATCTGAAATATGTTAGCCTACCAATTACTGCAACCAAGAAGTACTTAGCAAATGCAATATTTGACACAATAAGATTGTGATGATAATTGCAACTCGATGTACTCTGCTGCTCTACTCAGAGTATTATAAACCAGTGGCTGGAATTCAAAGAAGGACATATTACCAAAAGGTGAAGGAGGGCTAGAATCCTATGGCCCAACCAGAACCAAACTGTTGATGAGAAACCAACAGGTCAATGACAAACTCACTGTAGAGATTGACCTGACAATACCCAGAAGACGAAACACAAGAGGCTTAACAAATACCTCAGGCTCAAAGATCCAACAGCAAAGTTGTAGAAAATCGAGACCTCAGTGGTGCCAGTGGTCATTTCAGCAGGCAGTGATCAGCTAAGGGGAAAGTAATTCCACCAGATAACCAGAAGAACACCAAATGTTGTACAGTCCTACAAACAGCTAAGATACTGTGAAAACCTCTAGGAAGTAGTGGATGCAAAAAATAAATCTAATTTCTTACAAGGTTTTGGAAAGAAACATTTCATTCCCACTTCATGAAATTGCAATATTTTGAAAAGTGACCAAACATTTTTCAATTCAAATAAACTGGTTGACAACTGTAGCTATAAACATATGAAGAAATCACCACTCTTCAAAGACTGAAGCAAAAAGCAAATGCACAAGAGCTAAAAAACTTTTTGTCCCAAATGTTTGTCAAACAGTTTCACCTCAAAAATAAACAGGATCCAAATAAAAATAGTCTGTATTGTTTATTTCTTTTCACTTGACAACCGTATGAATATGTACGACATTATAAATCACCTGAGTAAACTCAAGATGTACTTTTGCAAAATTAAACTTTAAATGCAAAAATAAACCAACGTGGGAGTGAATATAACAAAAACAAATGTACCGTCTGGATTGAAGAACGTACATCTTAGGTGTGTGGGTGCCCAGTTTAATATCCTTGTATATTTTAGTCGAAAATCTCATTATAATGTATTTTGACAGATCAGACTTGCTTCATGTTACACAAGTCGCCCAGTAAATTGCAATCTCAAATTATCTTACCGTATTCAGACACTTCTCACATATCTTGCCTTTCACCGGCATACAGATAAAGATATAATTGAAGCACAAAGCAAATATTAAAGGACCTGACAGCTGTGCAACAGACTGTACATGTAAATAATAATTTACCTCAACATTCCTGAAGACTTGTCCCCGTGATCTGCTGTTAGAGGGGACCAGAACAGAGAAAATGTCGCTAATTTAAATAGCCATTTACAGAGCAGAGGTACAAGGAGACAGAGTTTCTTACAATGCTTGAGGATTGTTTTAATATTCAGAACAAGTGGGACGACATATTTCCTCATGTCAGTGGTGATGATATATATTCTCTCTAGATAAGTTATTGATAAGACATTATGATGTGGTGTATTTATAGTATTCGTTTTTAGGACCTGTTGGAGATGGGAGGCAGGGCTGTCTGGCACAGAAAAATGACCCAGACTTACCCTAATTAAATAGCTGTGAACAGAGAAAACAAAGTGAGACAACTGCTCATTCTCTGCCTACAACAGAGCTGCTTGTTCATTTTGGTAAAGAGAAGGGAGCTGAAAAAGAAAAATCAAGCCTCGTGCATGAATGAAATATTAATGAACTGCTGATGCGTTAGTTATTAATGATGTTGTGTGTGTTTGCATTTTGTTGTATTCAATCAGAAGGAGGTGAAGTAATAAAGGAAATTCAAAGAAAGATGACCAAGAAAAAGCTGGTGATCTGGATGTGACTAATGGGTTTTTTGATTATACTGAATTACAACAGAATTAAATGTTGAATAAAGTATTTATGAAATATAGCATTTTAAATGTTATATTTCATAAATATATCAAGGCCAGTTTTTTCAAATGGCGGGCATAGTACTTGGACTAACTTTAATGGTACTCCGAAAAAGTTTGATCTATTCTGAAAAGAGAAACCAAATTGGTTCTCACAGATGTTGAGCTAAGAATAACATGAAGGCTACACAAATTGCTACAGCACATTAACATTAATTCCTGTCACAACCAACTAAAAAACAGGTTCACTGAGGCAAAATAATCAGAAAATATAAGTAGAGGAAAGTGAACAACAAGCAAGTGCTGGTTCTGCCTATCCAGGATTATGTTCAACTCTGAAGTCAGAAATTGGCCCTGAAAATGAAATATTTACTAATTACTCTTAGCCCTGAGAGGGAACTACTACAAAGAGGTTCTCTGTATTATATACAATAAAATGCTTTAGCAACATGTCCATTAAACTTGTTGCCTACAGAAAATGACTTGGGGAAATTCAAGCTGACAAAATCATTCATTAATAAACATTTTATTTCTGTAACTATCGCTATGTTTTAAAAGTGGGGCAGCCATTTTGGATTTTAATGTTTACTGCTGATAACAAACTAAATCCTTTGCCATTTAGGATTTCTGTTTACTTTAATACACCTGGGATGTACAATAAAATCGTATCCTTCAGCCACTCATAAAACAACACTTAACATGCACATTGATTTTTTTTTTTCATAACAAAACACTATTTACTTATTTTCTACTAAGTGGTACTTGTAGTAAAAGAGCACACTGCACTTAACCAAATGTTAGATGTAGGGAATAGTTTTTTTTTTTTTTTTTTTGCCAAACCCATTGAACACAATTAATTGTGTTAGTCATTCTCTTGTTCGTCAGGCAGTTCAGTGTCCGTGGTGCATCTGAATAAACTTTTCTAAAACCTTTTCAACTTCTAGTTCTCACCAGCCATGTAAACATTCCCTCATCCTTTATTGACTATAACTGAAACCTTAGCACCTGCCAAACTTAAGAAAATAAGCTGCAAGTATCCAAGTATCGATATTGCCCACACCTGAATATATACAGAACTAGTCCAGTTATTCTTATATAGATTAGTCCCAGGCTTTTCAAAACCACTTAACGTTCCCTCCATTGCTAATAGCCCATATGGCCTATAGTGAAACTATACATACTATACATTTTCTCTGCTTAAATAATTAACATTTCAAAATAATATTTTAGAAATATATAAATATTAACATTTATTTTTTTCTGTAGCAGTATGGAAAATGATTTTTTGCTTTAATTTGCTAAATAGGATAAAATTATACGCTTTGTTTTATAGATTTGTATTGAAGGATCTCTTGTATTTTGACAAACACTGAACATCTTTTCAATCTTGTCTAGTCATAAATTACGTGTTTTTTTGTATTTGAATAGCTAAATATAAGATGATTTGTTAGCAAGTCTACAAAGATCCTTATTCTAGGATCCTTCTTTCGATAACATCCTGTAACATCATCCAATTTGTAGTACATCAATATTCTACAGCAGGATCATTCTCAAAGCGTCACTTTTAACAATATTTGACCCGTGGCATCATTTCCTTTGGTTGTCTATGTGTCATAAGGCTGTCAGTCGACAGAAACTCACTTAATGAGCTATGAGACTATTCACACTGCCACATCAATTTCCAACTGGATTTACATAAATGTGTGTGATCTCTATCATCTCACAATACCTCCCTGTTTAGCCCCGATGAACAGCTGCCGAGTTCCCACATCTTTTCCATCATGACAGGAAATGACTCTCTGGGAGGCATTTAACCCCGAGACCTCACTGACTCTCCAAGGGTCACAAAGCAGCACACTCCATTATGGGGTTTTGTTGTTCTTTAATACCTCAAGAGTGAGGTCAGATCTGTGAGCCACCTCTTGGTCTTTTAAAAGGTTAAGAAGCTACATGAGGAAATTTTGTATTGTTGAAAAAGTCAGAGCCATATTCACTGTTTAGACATGCCATTATTCAGGTCTATTAATTAATGCCACTTTTAGTACTTTAAAGAGCTATGCACATGTCAAAAATATCTGAACCTGCTGTAGTTATCTGAACAGCCAGCAGGTCTGTAAAAGTCATTCTGATAAACCCCCCATATATCCATCCATCCCAGAAAGTAAGCACTTTCTGATCTTTTACTGTGAAAGATCATAAAATCTTTCACAGCAGCCCGCATGGACCATACCACAGGGAAGAGACAACCTCCATCCTACCACCACTTGTGAACAGGACTCCACAATGCTAAAACTCTTCTGCTTGAGGAAGAAAGTGCCTCCAACCCTTAGGGACCCATCTCTTAGGGTTGGTCCCAATCCACCAAGTGAGAACCATGAGCTCAGATGTATAGGAGCTGACAGCCACTTCACAGCCTGCTTCAAACCACCAGGTTTACAAGTAAAGGACAGCCCCCTAAAATAAACCACAGCATTGCCCCAACTGAACAGCCACGATGTGCTCTGTGGAGACAGTCGTAACGCCTTTCCCAGATCCACTAAGCACATTTTGACTCAATGATTGAAGTCCCACAATGCTCTCAGACACTCTGCAAGTTTATTTGGAGTAGAGACTGGAATGAAGTAATGAGATTATTTTAAAGTGACTGAGCTGCAGCCTTAAAGTTTTATATCTCAGTGGAAGTTATCAGATTTCTGTATCTGCTTAAAGCCCCAGATTCTCGCCTCAGAGTTGCTTTGGAAATTCAGCGCAGGAATGTTTTTATTTTACAAACTCGTGCATACCACCACAAGTGACAATATTTGAACTGGAAACAACTGACTCCTGTAATCAGAATAATAGCTCATTTGAAAAACTTTACGCACAATCAACCAGCCTAATTGATTTTGAATAACTGAAGACTGCTGACAGGTGCAATTTTTGTTTTTCTGCTTTCCATTTTGCACTTTAAAACAATTCCTGCCAAATTCCACATCGTGACAACACATTATGATGTCCATGTCACAGTTTTATATGTCGATATTGGAACTAAGCAAACATTGCAATGTGGAATGTTGGAGAAAAGAAGAAGATAAGAATAAAAGAAAATCAGGCAAACTTCAAGCAAAAAAAAAAAGAGCCCAGCTTGATTTTTGATTAGTAGCATTTTAAACTACAAACAAATCCCAATCTTATCTTTTATTTAACACAATCTTTAACTAAAAGACATACCGGGTGAGTCAGACAGAAAATGTCTATCACATAGATGTAAATGCCTCACATCAAGCAACCCCAGACGTTAGATGCTGCTCTCCACCGAGATCATTTCTTTCAAGCAGCTTCTATCAGAACATCCATGAGCCTTGCAGCAGATTCAAAGATGCTGTCATCATTTAAGGCAGCTGAGAGAACTTCCTGTATTATATCACCAGCGAATACCCCAGGAGAGAGTTTACTCTATGCACCACACTGAGACGATGGAGGATCCAAGAAACGAAAGCCTCCTCAAGTGTGTTTTACTGAGAAGCTCTTGAAAGCAATCCGATGGTATGAAATGTAAACAGTTTAATGAAGAAGTGAAGGATTTAGTCTCATTTGTACAAGCAGATAAGTTCAAAGACGGAGAGTGGCAGGGGTGAGAAAGTGAGAGAAATTGGGGATGACATGCAGTCAGAATGACAAATTTAATGGAAGAGAAAAATTGAGGCAGGAATGCCAGATGGAAGAAGCGCAAGAATCAGTCTGGGCCTTTTTCTTGAAGTTTGGCATTAAAAATCACTGACACACATTAAATCATTTATCACTGATCCTTGTTTTGTTTATCATTTTAATTAGTTTCCCTGTATGTCGGGTCTACTGACAGAAAGAAAATAAATGGGGTTTTGTATCAGCCTACATTCGGGTCAACAGCTGCTGCCAGTGCAACTGGATCAGTGAGACAGTGATAGTTTAGATCATGATGACCATTGATCTGGTCACTGAGTCTTACTTTCATGGGCAAGCAGCCAAACATAAACTCGCTGCTTGAACTTGCTGATGCCTAGAAAAGCAAAAGAAAATCTGGACTCATTTATTTCAGGTCTCACTGTTCTTGTCTCAAAAACAGAGCAACTTTCTGACTCACTTTACAATTACAGAGAAATGCATCTTTTTTTGTGCAGGATAAATAAAGCCCTTTTGAGGTTGATTTCAAACTAATTAAGGACTTGAGAATTTCTAATGTACCAGAGAAAAAAAAAAAGTGAAACAGTTTCCAGATTCTGTCAAACCATTTCTGCGGTTTAAATTCATAGCAAAAAGATAGCAGAGACAGTGTGGGGCTTTCTCTGGTTGTATGGAGCGTAAAGCATTGCTCCACTGCACCCACCTGCTACTTCAAGCCATCAGTCAACTGTGCATGATGACTGTAAAAGACAAAAACTTCAAACTTATCTCCGTCTGCGCAATAGTAAGGCATTTTCTTTTTCTTTTTTTTTTTTTTTAGGATAGCGTGTCCCTGCTCCTCCACTGGATGGTGTGAATTACCATCAACTGGAACAGCAAGATCAAATTACAAACGTTTTGGCCTGCTGTTTGAGTTTTCTTTCCTTTTTTTTCCTTTTCAGTGGTGGAAAATGGAGCTACCACAGGAGCACAAATTATTACTCTGAGGATGTTGGTGGTTTGAAACAAAACTTTTTTAAAAGAAACACTAAAGAAGAAAAGCATACCAACTTCTAGGATTTACTGTAGCTTCCAAAACCAATATATCCAGCTACCATCAGTGTTGCTTCACAAACTGCAACAACCTTTGTATTATCTGCCATTTTAGAAACACCTAAAAATGTCCTTTCTTCAACATTATGTTCACTTAAATGGTTATTAAAATCAGTGATTGTCAAGCAAGCGTGTTCTCTAACTCTAATCATGTGAATCTATGAATCAAAATTAAGAGATGGTGTTTGGTTGATGTAACCTCAACAACAGAAATGATGCAGAGAACAGCATGGAAGAGGTTTTCTTAAAATAGTGCGGAAACGTTTTGAAATTGCCACTGTGGTTTGACAGGTTAAATGTTTTTGGAAGCAGAAAAATGCAATAACTACCACCGTCAAAATTTTAACCTAAGATGCCTTCACTAAAGAAAAAAAAAAATCTAATGTCCAGGCAGATAGGTGAAAGAAATTGTTTTATATGTGACACAGTTGACATTTGAGATGATTGTACCCCCTCCCTTTTCTTACTTTGTTTAAATACTTCTGTTTGTCTTACTTTCTTTAAAGACGTTGTCTGTATTCTTAAGCTGCACTTCTGCGCGAGCTGGGAGATTCATTGAACTGCAGTTGCAGCAGTCCGCCACTAGTAGGCACATAGAGCACAGTGAGCCCTCCTCAAAGGGCCAACGCAAATTTAGCCCAGTAACGGCTGGTCAGCGGAGGCGCTCACTGCCGCTATTGTCTGTCAACAGTGTTCAACAATAAAGAACCTGCAAAAAAACACACTGACTAATCATTAGGTGTCCAACATGTACATTTTTTAACGTTTTCTCTTGAGTTTTGACACTCTTACTAGAATAAATACTGTGCATTTCTTTCCACAAAACACTGATTTTAGCTCCACTCAGAACTGCAGCATCCTCTTGTTTTAGTACAATTGTTTTTTTTAAAAAAAATCTCTGGATTAATATTTGCAAAACAAAATGTAAGCCATAGTTAACGGTGTCACCTGGTCCGCTTTCACTTGCAAAGCTATTGTCTGTCACTGGTCCAACAATCTAAAGTACCTGACAAAAACACCTGACTAATCATAGTGTGTCAACATGTACATTTTTTAAGTTTTTTTGAGTTTTTGACACTCTTACTAGATATTACTGTGCATTTCTTTCCAAAATCACTGATTTTTAGCTCCCTCAGAACACAGTAACAAAAAAATCTCATTGTTTTAGTAACAATTGGTTTTTTTTATCTTGTGATATTTTGCAAAACTAAGTGCAACATTGAATTGTTAATATTGATCTACCTTCCTTTACTATGCTTGTCATAGCATTTGCAAAGTGATACGTTGATTCAGGACATAACACACTCTGCCTAAATGTATGTGACCCAAAGCTCCCTAAGAAGTGGGTGTGAAAAAGAATACACATAAGCATATGGAGGCATGTGTTTTTTTATCCCAAGCATTTTCCTTGAACGTTTCTTATCTGGGTATGTTTTTTTTTAATCAAAGTATTTAGCCTTAATTTAATCTTTGATCATACCAAAGTTAATAACAAGTAACTCACATGGTTCAGTGAAACGAATGAAGTAATTGTATTTTTCACATTTGTTAGCAATTACAATCACATTAAGTGGTTACAATTTATCCTTTTCTCTAATTGTATGCATGCGTGACAGGAAACAGATTTAATGAAGTAATAATGTCTAAATTGGATCCATGTGTCACTGAACTGCTTGCAGAGATGCACATGACCATCACTTGAGACATCACCCATCTTTTTTGCAGACACAATGTGCATATATGTGAACAAGTCTGCTAGTCGACAGAGTAATACATTCAGGACTTGCTATTCTAACACCAATTTCCATGCTGTGAATCTGTGAGTGCTGATCTGCACTTGAAAAAAATCGTCTAGTTTGCTGTGTGGACATGTGGACCGATTTAAATGTGAGCGTAATCTTGATTAGAAACAGCTTTTGTCTACAAAAGTGAACTGAATTCCTGTCTATTCCCAGAGGATGTAACAAGAAAGGTGAAGAGAAAGAGATGTCAAGGAAAAGAAGAAGACATGTCAGAGAAGAGAAAAAAACTTCAACAAGCATTGATACAAGGGAGATTAAATAAACTGGTAGATTAAGAAAAAAGTAAAAGTAAGTAAAACGTGGATGAGAGATGGCCAGAAGAAGAGAGGGAGTTTGTGCAGCATCATATGAAATGTTTGACTGGGAAGTGAAAAAAATGAAAGACATAAAGGAATCCAAATATAAAATTGCATGAGTCAAATAAACTGATGGAGTCAATAAAAACTACACTGGATTTGATTTAACAGTGACTGCACTCAGGGGGAAACCCCCCAAAACCCTTCTTTGAAGTTCTTCTCTCTGTGGGTGGTAATGTGGCATGGTGCTGGGAAAAAGAAAAAAAGACTGAAAGAGACAGGAACAGAAGGGTTGAATAAAACTCAGTCAGGGTCCGCTGATGATGAGGATAATAGAGGGGACCGTGACGTTACACATACAAACAAGCACAACAGCTCTTAACTATTAGTGTCAGTCCTCAAGGCATTTCTTCAGCGTACCAACTCATAAATGTTTTATGGACAGGATGTCCAGCTATAAATCTTCATTTTATTGAAGAACCAATAGTCAGAATCTCCATCATGGTGTTTAGCTGTACTAAGAGCAGCTAAGTGAAAACTGCTAAATATGAGAAACTGCTTTGTTAAAAAAAAAAAAACAAAGCAGTTGTTTTTTGTTGAAAAATTGTCAGACAATGTTGTGTTTCCTGAAATGCAGATATTAGTTTGTCACTATGTTTATCTACCTGCACCCACTTTTCTGTGAAAAATAAAAATGTTGGATTGATGAAGTGGCAGGCTGACTCAGGAATAAGAAGTTTCTCTACTTTTAAATGACAAAACCTTAAAAAAAAACATAAATTAGAGGAGAGGAAGGGAGGCACAGCAGACCTGTGGATATTTGGACTTCAGTCACTTATTATTTTTTTTATTTTCCTGTGGAACGTAACTTCCAATTATTCACTGAAAATATGCCTATTCGGAGATTTTTCCATAGAACATTTGTAAAATATTCAAAACAAAATACAACTTGGGAGGCTGCTATGCTAATGATCAACATTTCAAGATGATAATTAAGCTTGATGTAGAGCCAGCCACACACCTAATTACTGTTAAATGCCAAATGCAGTGTTTTTCTTCAATCCACCTTCCTCCATCATCACTGAAGTTTTCAGTGTGTTGGTTTGAAACATCGAAGGATTCACAATGAAAATGGCCAGTACAGGTACATGTACCTTTACATGTATATTTCAGTCATACACATGTATATTTCAGTTGTCTGAACTGCAGTTGGGTCTGTCGGCCTTCGAACAAACGTTCGAAAGAGCAACTAAAAAAACAGGAATGAAACTCCTTAAAAGGAAAACACAATGCTGTCTTTATGTTGCCATATGCAGTCGAGTTGTTTCCTTCATCCAATTATAGATGCACCACTGCTGCTTTCTGGACTGGCTTGTTTACTTGCATAGGCGCAGATCATACATCCAAACTGACAGAGTGAAGATGTCTTTCTGGTGTGTTAAAGGGCTATTTTTGCCAAGATGCAGTCAGCGTGAGAATGCTCAGTAAGGGGCCTGATGTCGCTGCTCGTTCCTAACGATGGTTTTGTGTATAGCAGCCTGAGGACCTATTATAGTGTCTAGTCAAAGCTGACGTAGGGCTTTGGAGGCTGCTTTTTTTTATCTTTGCAGCAGATATGTGACTAGGGAAATATGTTGGTCTAAAAATTTTAGAAGAACATTAAGCTTTTGAACATCTTTGATTGAACTTAAACAAAGCTTTAGCCACAGCTGAACGTTTTATTTTTTTGTTTATTAAAAAGTTTTGGAACTTCAATCATGTTTAATTGCTGTGACATTTACGAAACTGCTAAAAATAATTGAAACTATTTTTGTAAATAGAAAAAACTGAAACTATAATGTGATGTAATACATTATCGACAAAAAGGAACTAGTCAGTGTAGATAGTGTGTCAAAAATGTAAGTAGATTGTAGACGTTTTAAAGAAACTTTTAGTCCCAGTTTGATGTGGCAAAATGACAAAAAAGTCACTCTTTATCATAGTAAAATATTTTGAAGTTTTAAAACAGCCCATTTTCTAATATTTTGTGACGCTTGCGAAGATTTATGCGTGCTGAACCTCTGATTATGTTTTATTTGAAGGAGAAAAAAAATGATGAGTCAGTGCTCCTTTACTAAAAACATCTATACACATTATTTTATTGTTTACAAGAAGCAAGCATTCCAATAAAAATGCTAACCCCTTCTAGCAAAAATATACCACAATGCAAGAGAGTTGCGTAAGGCCTGCGTATTCCCAGGAAAATTAATTTTAACATTGCCATGTTGGACTGCGTAGTGGATGGCAGGCTTCCAGTAGTGGTTTCAAGTAGCGTTAGTATACATCTTTGGCGATATTATTATTTTATAGCTGAATCTGAATAGTTGAATTTCATGGAAGATTCAGCTACACAAATGTTATACAGCTCTTGTGAAATACAAGCAGCTGACATGCAAAAGATTAAACTTTGCTGCCTTGCAGATTTTAATCAAGCCCTTTCCTCATCATTGGCAAGGTGAGTCTAGTCTGCCGCATCATGTGTCGTCAGACTTTGTTCAGTAGAGCCAAATATCAAAATATGTTTAAGGTTAGATGAATGATAAAACAATATGCAAGCAAAGATTAAACAAAAAAACATAAGTATTATCAGTTAAAAAAAACAACTCCACATTCAAGCACATCTGAATAAGTAAGACCTTGTAGATGTATGTATGCAACCAAAACAAGCATGAAAAATAACTTTTTGTGTCAGGACGTTTCTTACAAGTTAAATATATTGATCATCAAAACTACAAATTGTCACAAACACACAGATAGTTGTGATCTTAGCCAGACAGGAAGTAATGATGGGGTGCTTGTTATTTTGCCCATTCTCCACTTCATACTTTTGCAGGTTCAATAATTTTGTATCTTGTTTTTTTTAAAGTACCAAAACGATCCATCCATAGCGGATCATTTCATACAGACCATGCATCAGTTCCTATCTACGTTTATGACATTCTGTGCCCACTTTGACAACCAGTAATTTACAGGCTACTATGTGACTTGGATAAGGTAGCAGCAGGGTGATGGTCATTATTATTTTAGCTTGTTTATGGACCATGCTCTGTCATGTCTCAATAGAGTCAAATGCCCAAAACTTGGTCTAGAACCATTAATAGATGGACCAATCAAATCTGAAGTAAATTATTCTACATGGATTACATATTCTTTAAAAGTTCTTTAAAATATTTGCCATTATAAAACCACATGCCTCAATGTGTCTCTGAAAGCGAGGCGCCGCAGAATTTGCAAGTTGTTGTATTCTTTCTTCTGGATGTTGTTTTACAAATATGTTCTTTCTGATGTTTTGTGGCTGATTTGGATTACTGAAGATTTTGACTCCGGGACAAACACGGCTCACTTTCATGGAGAGTGAGTGAAAGCGAGTGGGGATGGGCGACAGTGGCAACAGAAATATACAATCAGCAATTTGTCATGTTATTGCTTGGATTTGAATCAGCATGTTTTACATCCAATGAAAGCATGAATGTTGGCAAATAAATTGGCCTCTATATTCTGGCACTATAGTTATAGTTTTAACTGGTTTTTAAGTAAAGGTGGTCTCGAGACAAAGTACTACAATACGAGTTTGCACCTTTTTATAACTGTTCACAGGGGAATAAGCAATATGTATGTCAGGACGTATTTATAGACAACCTCTATACGCACTTCATCGAGCTCTGAAACGGGATGCTCCATGTTACTATAGCAATCTTTACAATGTCTCGTGGGGTTTAACTGTGGAATGCAGACAACTGGCATCTCCAACAGCATATAGACAAACACACAGCTGACATGTACGCAGTTGCATGTGAAGGTCCAGTTCAATATGTAGTGGACTCTATTTTAAACCAGACCCCAAAAGAGCAGAGACCCACGCTTAACAATAACTCAGCTGCAGAACGGAGCTCAGTCCAGACTGTCCTTCATGCAGTCAAATGCAATATGATTCACACAATAATGAGAGCCCCTTGTATTTCTGGGGACTATTAGTGCCTCATTAAATTCACTTGAAAGGAAGTTAAGCATCAACTCTGGACTGAAGAAAGTTGGTCTAATTGCCAGTGATAGCTGGACAGAGAGGAGGCTTATCTCTGCCACCCACTCAATCTCCCCTGTTCTTCCTTTCACTCTTCCATTCACTTGTACCCTCAGAAAAATGGGATCACGAACAGACAACTTACGAACTCCAAGAAGCTGACTCCAAAGACGATAAGCAATTATCCTCATCTCTATTTCTTTTTTTTTCTTTTTTGGTTCTATCATCAGCCCAGCTTGCTAAGAGCCTGTTATTTAGAGTCAAACTGTGAGATCACTGGTATAACAGAAACCATCACACACAAACACACGCAGTCATGCATAGACCGACACAAAAATCACCCAGGAAAAACATGCATACACACGCAAAACCACATTTATTATGATTCCCGGAGCTTCTGCAAGTAATTTCAGAGTAGCTTTGTTGTTGCTTTTGGGTTTTCTTGATCCCGCTATTAAAGAAGTCTATTGGCAGCTCAGTTGGCAAAGCTATAGATTATTTCAGGCTTCGGCGTATGAGCCAGCACAACACCAGAAACCACTGTAATTACAAGATCTAGTCGGCCTTTTGAATAGAAATGGCCAGTGAAGACTTGATGTGGTCAAAGACAAGGAGGAAGGCGAGGCTCCGTGGGTTAAAATAGAACTGCCCACATGGAGTTGATTTGAGGTTTTCTATATGGGGAGCCCTGGAGTGGGTCTGCAAAAGTAATGAAGTCAGTTAAAGCTAGTGGAAAAAGACCACTGCATGTGTCTCTGTAGAAAAACCCCCATCACCGGTGAAAAAAATGACGTAAGAATAGATGGTACGAAATTACCGTGTTAAGACTGCAGATTCACTTGGAGTTTAGAAATAGAAATCAGACAACTTCACATGAAAACTAAATTCTGCAGTTAAAAACAATCATATGTTTTCTACCCCCAAAAACAATCATATGTTTTTACAATGAAGTTGCAGGCTGTAAAAGAAACCACACATAGTTTTATAGAGATATTCAGATCCTTTACTTTGGTTGCCTTAATTGTCTTTCAGCTAAAGAAAAATAAAGTCAGACGAAGATCAGAGGGTCTTGGTTTTATTAAAGACTAGCAATGTAGTTATATTTCAGCTTCAACTTTTCCTGTTTCTGTCAAATGTCCTTGTTAAGTGATTTTCTTTCCAGTTTCCACAAACATCGACAAAGTCATATGTTTTGATGTGGTGTGTGGTCAGCTGTGGGTTTTAGGCTAGGTTTGCTTTTCTTAAGAATGTTTCCCTCCAACACATTCCTGTCCAAGGCTGTCAAATACTGCTGTTTTAGCAAAGACTGCAGTGCAACTCAAAAAGCCCGCTTGACACATGAAACATTAATATTCACTACATTATAAATCAGTCGGATTGATATATTGGCTGCATCATTCAGTTTTGCTACTTTTTGGATGTTAATCACCATTCATTCAGGCATATCTGTAAAACAGGAATGAAAAACTGTGAAAATATATAGAACTCTTTTTACTAAAAGCTTTTTAATATAATTTTTCATGGCATTAAGTTTGCCGGCTAACATTCAATTGCAGGTCACAGATCAAACTTTTGATTTTTTTGTTTTACAATATTGTCCTCCACATCCTAACCTCATATGCAACACTTAGACAAAAGACAGAATGACAAACATCCAAGCTTTTTATGAAGCTTTTTATAACCCTTGCTTGTTATTTTAATACTTCAAAATGTTTCAAAAAGATGCACTGAGCTGCATTAGGAAATTATAATGCAACTTTGAAGACTCGCATGATCCTCAGTTCACATGGTCATCTTAATAACAGATCATTTTGACAACAGTTTTATGATTCAGCACGTTTCATAGAGTTCCCTCTATTTTACAGGCATGCACATGAATGTCTTAACTAATGTCTTTGTTTAGGAGACCTATGCCTCAATGTGGAAAAGTAACGACTACTTCAAGTAGTAAAGATACGGCTTAAACACTTTTTAATTCTTTCCAAATAAAATCGCAATTTCAGAGGAAGATGAACGATGGTGGTCAGTTTTATGACTCATCACTGTTCTGTGGTAGTATTCATAACAACACCAGGTCTCAGGGACAGAAATGACAGCTTTTCAAAACAACAGTTGCATTCACTTTTTTGATTATGCCCACATTTGTAGCGGCCTCTCTAGCCCCAGGAAGAATACATTTATTTGTCCATCTGCTACAAAGAGGAATGATTTTCCAGCTTTCGACCGTGATAAAGGTAACCTTCTGTATATTGCAAAGAACATAATACAGATGTGAAGGAGGGCCTGCATGCCCAGCTAATGAGACCAAGTGAGGAAGAAGGGAATGCAGTGTGCTTGCAGATGGAGGCTGGCTGGTAGAGCGATTAGCTATGCACAACAAAGAACCGATACAAATACACCATTCCTCGTTCTTCCTAATCTTTAAACTGTGTGTATTAGAAATAAATGTGTTGCCTTTAAACCTGCGAGAAACTGCTTTGACTTTTTAAGACCCTTCATAGCCCAGTTTAAAGCACCATTTTCCTTAAAAAATGAAACTGACTCAGTGCTACAATATTAAAGACATAAATGAATGTTAAATAGTACTGGTATTAATTTATCTACACAAAATGGTAAGTTCTGCTTCCCAGTTGACAATAAGATAGCTTAATTCAAACCTGTTGAGTATTTACATTGAACATCCAACCTCGCCATATTGTGAAGGTCAAGTTTCACTCTGACTAATAGGAAAAAAAGCACATCTGAAAGAACATAATTTATACTTTGACTTGTGTGTCTTGACCTATTATCCACAGCATTATTTGACACCAAAAGTAAATACAGACTGGGCTATTTATTTCTGAACAAATAATAAAGCACTTAGAAGAAGGCTAGAGGGAGCTGTCACAGTACCTAAACTTGAAACCAGCTTAGGGCGTTTGTTGTTTTCACTTCTTTGTTTCCAATTTCCTTTTCTCATCAGTCTCTGTCATTCTTTCACCAACTGTTTGTTTCTTTTTGGCACTAATACAACTTTCAGTGTCAGAAAAGGACACTTGGACTTAGCTTTTCTAGCACATTGTGGAAATAATGTTTACATGTCTCATTGAAAACAGTGACAAAGTGACAGTATATGATGTCATCAACCATTTGTCTAACAGAAAATGAAACAGGCTGTTCCAATTAATTTAGGAAAAAAAAAAACACTGAGCTAGCTTTATTTTCATAATTTCATAACTTCTAGCCTTGCAAAGATATGCACAGTTTTTTATGTACAAATATCGGTAAAGGAAGAGCCTCAATTCAAAAAACCTTATTAACTAGACTGACGTAATGACAAGATATGTCTTTGTAAATCAGGTCAGCCAGATTGATATTATCATCAGGAGCTGCTGTCTTCTAGTCTGTAAGCTGGCATGCCTATAATATCAATTTTAAATCATAAATTCATAGGAAAGCATCTTAAGTTTACCCAGAGAAAAAACATCAGGTAAAAGTGTTGTCACTGTCACCTTTTTACTCCTAAATGAGCCACTTACGAGTCAGGGCCCTTAAGATGTTTCCTCAGATTGCTTCTAAGTTTACCAATGACTCAGATACTCTCTTCAGAAAATCTCAAGAAAAAACTACACTTAGTAAAGCTGTGATCACAGATATAGGTTTGGAAAGATTTTAAATGGTTTATTTCAACAGAACCTGGAAATATACTATATTTTACACGATGAACTATCTCTATAGCAACTGTTGGTGCAGTATGACATATATTCTCCTCCTTCCTGCTGTATGTATAAATACTAAGTCTGAGTGTTAGGAAAAACAAGCCAAAGACCACAAGGCCAAATGAAGCAGTGCTGAAAGGCTTTGACACTATTGTTTCTAAGCTTTTGATCATAAATGCCACTTTTGTAAATAGTCAGGTTTCTTGCTAATAACAAGGGCTTGGACGATTTCATTTTGGGACTGATAACGCTTTCTTTTGGGCTTTTGTCTGATTGACCTCATGCTGCAGGTGCTGGACCATGGTCAGATGGGATGTGTCCTTTCTCCCAGGTTCCCTTGGCCTGTCTCACTAGGTGGGATAACCCAGGACCCTTCCACCTCTCACTCCTTCTTTGGCCTAGATGTTTGGATGGCTTCATGTCTGCCTAGTGATCAGGGGTTCTGTGAGGGGTTTCCTCCTCTCTGGCTGGCCTGACATGCTGCCACTGGTTTGTCAGGGACTCTGACGTTTCATCCCAATCACGCATTAATTGGTAATCATCAAAATCATGCACCAACTACAGATGGTTCTTCTATAATCGACACAGATTATTGTAAGGAGATGTTCTTTTATGACTCTAATAAGTGGCATATATTTTAATGAGGGAAAAGTCATAACTGGAGAAACAGCAAGTGTAGAACAGGACTACGACATAGCAAATATTGACCTACAGCTTTGCCACATGAAATTGGAACATGTTTAAATGGTACTTGATTTCGGTCCCAGAATGATGTTCCCACTTCAGAGGTAAGCAGCTGCCTAAAGCTCTTGTTTTTGGTTCAGTGTTTAACACTTCATTTGAAGTTCATGGACTCCAAACAGTTTTTGATTGAAGCAAAGATCATTCCTTGCTTGAACCACTCATTTTTTTTGGCTATTTTGAACTGTGTATCAGCTTTACATCACAGTTAATGAGCTTAAATGGTTGATACCAAAACATTTTTCAGTCTTACTGAAAAACAACCTAAAAGATCCCCCCTTCCTCCCCTCATGCTGCTATTCATTCAGCATGACACTTTAATCAGCTTAACTGTAAATAAAGTGCTATTTCTACTATTGGACACGGTTTATGAGACCTAATTAATCTCCAAAAGTTAGAAAATCAATTTACCCCTTAAGTATGTCTTATTGATCATTCTTTTTGTATGTATGTGTGTGTGTGTGTGAGTGTGTGTGTGTGTGTGTGTGTGTGTGTGTGTGTGTGTGTGTGTGTGTGTGTGTGTGTTGCAATCCTTCTATTCCAACTAGGTGAAACTGCTTCTGCAGCCGATTTCCCCTATCAGCTTTGTCTATTCCTGAGCCTTCAGGAGTAATCAGAAGAACCTTGATGAGCTGCTGAAAGGAAAGCCTCCAATCCAACCTGGATTGTCAGACGATAGCTAAAAGAAAAAGACAGAGAAGCTGAGGGGAACAGAAAATAATGGTGGTGAAACACACACTTTAGGGAGGCAAAGACAGAGCTAATGAGGAGCGGTGGCAGTGGAGCTGAGCAGGCTAGTTGCATGAGAGTTCAGTATTATGAGGTCTAGTGGGGAAGGGAGAAGATGAGAGGGTAGTGGTAGAAGTGGGTGGAGGAAAGTGGCTTGGAATTGGGTTTTTCTCTTTTTTTCCCCTGTTCTACTCAATGGACAGAGCAGATGGTATTCTCATTGAGGAAATCAGGAGGCAAAAAGGAGAATTAGAAGCAGCCTGGCAGGGAATGGTTGTCCCCTTAGGCGTACAACACACATTCATTTGCTTTCATTTCCTGTAACATATGGAGTGCAAGAATCAGACAAACCTAATCTTATTCACTGAAGGTGATTTGATACAATGAAAACATTTTTTAAGTTTTTACAGGCTCAAATAGCTATTGAGGCACCTTCTAAAGCAGTGGGAGCTCTGATGAGACTCTTTTTATGTCTGAGAGAAACCTTTAGAGAAACATGGAAGTACATTTTTAAAGGAAAGTTTAAAAAAAACTAGACTAGAAGATTAATTATTGATTTTGAAGTATTTTTCAATAGAAACCAGACTTTGCAAGTTAACTAAATATCTATTGGTCATTTTAGACTCCGCACCTAACATTTGCAGCACACAACACTGCTTTAAAGGCTGTAGACAATCAAGCTATCGTGTAGAACTGTGCACTGCCTCTATACACCTACATGTATTTGCAGGTGCATCTGCTCAGTGCAAATTGGAAGGTAATGGACCAAACAAAAAGCAGTCTGGATAAAATTAAAAACATATTTGATTTTAATGAGTCGTAGAAGAAAAGAAATAAGATACAGTCCTTCTTTTCTTTACATTAAGCTGTGTGATGTCATGGGGCATAGCCTGAATATTTCATGATTTAGATGTGTTTTGGCACACTGGTGTTCAGTTTTGAAATTGCATTTTTTTTACATTTTTTTTAATTGCATTTTTTTTACCCCATCAAACAAGCTTGACCACCCAGCATCATAGTCAATTAATGGATGTATTTGGCTCTATTTCTCAAGTGACACCATGTGAAACCTGGCTTACAAAAAGCACACCCACTTGACCAGCTGTAATTTATGACATTTTAACATCAGACTTAGTTACAGAACCCTACTTTATTGTTAATTTGCACACTTATCATTCATCTATTTATCTATTCCAATCCAATCCTCTTTAAAAAAAAAGAAAAACTCTACAAACTCATTGTTGTGACATGATTGTCTCCACTAAAGGTGCAAAAGTCGGGATGTCTGTCAGCCTGATAGTTAAATGTGTGTTTGCATCACTAATGAGCTTGCAGTGAACTCTATTAATCCAAACATTTGTAACCAAGCCTTTGTAAATAGTGCGTAAACAAATGTATTTGGATCTGCTTGGTTGCAATTTTTGGTAGAATAGTATCGCTTAGATGTCATGCATTCACAATCTGCCTTTCGAGGACATAAATGGCCAGTTTATGTCTACACCTGATTCATATTTTTAGTGGCTGAGCTGCTAAAGCTCATGTAGATTGGTGGTGGCATTCCATAGTGATAAAAAAGAAAAAAATAGAGATTTAAAGAGCTTACAAATCACATTTTTGTTGCCTTTGAGATGAAATTCTATCACCTCTGGCACCTTTGTGAGAGGACAGAGCGATAGATAAAAACCTTGTGGCAAACAAGATAGCAGCAAATATTTTGTAACTTCTGTTCTGTTTCTACAGTTGTGTTGTGCTGATATTCGTGTTTGCTGCGACAACAAGTGCAGTACTGCTTCTGGAGGCAAACAGGAAGTCACTCATTCTAAATTAGTACTGAAGATCGGCCTGAAGGATTAAGTGACATTATAAATGGAGCACACATAGAGGTGATTACATTGTAGCTGCAGTATAGAAGCTTCCTCAAATGCTATTTTGCAAAATTGGTGCTTTGCAGTCATGTTCAAGGCTGAATCTATGTAAAATTGGAAACTGGATGCCTCAAAACCACACTGAAGTTTACAGCACAGCTAATTGTGGTCACTGTGTACAGTAGTTAAAACAGGGGGGACATCTAGCGCTGTAGCTCAGTTAAATGCCTTGTCAGGGCTTTGAAGTGTGACAGGACTGTGGAGCAACAAAACTGAACATCAAGACACGCTTCTGCGGGCAGACGACTGTTTTTGCCGGCTGAGTCCCAAATGCATGGCAGTTATGAACACAAATGGACTGAGATGTGGTAGGCCACTGAAACCCTCGACAGCCAATTATCCACCTGTTCTCAACAGCTGAGAGCAATTTCATCAATGTGGGAGAAAGTCTTATTTAAAAGTCAATCAGCCAGTCACAGGGGAGAAGGGCACACATCTGTCAGTCAGCTTGTCTGACTCCCATAATCACAGTAAACTCTCTAAACAACAACAGCAGACATACCTGTTTCTGTCCTTGATAAAAATAAACAATAATTACCTTCACACTACAAACTATGAATGTTAAGTAAACGTAGTAACATCTAGGTGGAGATGAAATATGCAACAAAGTAAGAAAAGGAAAGAGTGACAAAAATGTTCTTTTGACAATTGCTAAAAAAATCTTTTGACAGAAAATCTTTTCAGATTTTTTTATTCTTTTTCTAATAAAAGATTACATGGAGTTCCTGGAGAAAATTGTGATATGTGAGCATGTCAGTAAAGGACCAGAGACAGTGAAAAGCATCCATTATTTGTTTCTCTTTAAGCAGAAAGTGAACAATAACCCAAATAAATCAAACATATGTCAAAAACTAAATAATATTTGAAAGCTTTTTAACGAATACTCATGACAAATATTTCTAAATTGGTCAAAAGCAAAGATAAACGCATCATTTTAAAAGTCTATTTGACTATTTGACTTTTAAAATAGACTTTAAAAGTCTATTTTAGTCTAAAAAGTCTAAAATAGAATTTTAAAGTCTATTTTAAAAGTGCTTCAATAAAATGTAAAAAAATATATTTTAGGTGTAAGGAGTCAAAAAAAATATTCCTTGTAAAAGAAAGGATAAAATAAAAACTAAAGTCACAGTACTACACAGTCAGCTGCCTGGGGCTGCAAGCTAATCTAAGCTATTGGTTTTAGTTATTAGGTTCCTAAAAAAACATGGACAGGTGTTTCTTGTAACTTGGCCCATACAAACCATCGACCCAATAAATAGTTGCAAGAGAATGTAAACACATGTCAGGATAAAGGAGTTGGCAATTGTTAACCTTCAGATGCATGAGTGACGGGACCCTACACTCTTCCATAACTGGGTCAAAATGGACCCACATTAAAATCAATGTATTTCAATCAGTGTGCACACGCACACACAATAATAGAGTCTTTCCTCTCCACCGTTTCTACATGCATACTCTGCAAAGTTCATTTAATTAGCAATGCAAGGGCTTGTCCATTGTCTCTACTTTTTAGTGCAGGAGGAGTGGATGCTGCAAGTCCATATCTCAATGCAATATGCAATATGGATGGAAACTTTTCAAACAATTTCAATAATAATCTTTACTTGATGCACTGATTGATAACTAAGATCAATTGGGATGCATGATTGAATTAAAATAACTTTGCATCAAGATGATGTGTTGTCAGTTGGTGATATTGTAAATTGTACTAAGATGTGCAAGATTACTTACTTTCTCTATGTCTTTTTCACAGAGTAAAATCACTCTGTGATTTTACAATCACTGGGTAAAACTGAATATAATGCCTAAATATATCAAATTTGTTGTATAAATCAAAATATACAATATATGCTGCTGTCAGTCACCGTTGATCAGAGTCAAAATTTCCAATGAAATTCCATAGGAAATGAATGTGGGTCTTTCTTTACTGACTTATAAAGGGTGGGGGTAGCAATGATTAAACTTAAATTTTGTACAATGTATTAGGGCTAAGCTCAAATTATAAATGGCAGGATGTTAATATCCCATTTATACAGAATATCTGGAATATGAAATAACAACAGCTTGTTGTCATTTAAACTCACTTATTCTTTTAAGGGTTAATGATCTAAACCTTCAGAAAGTTTTGCCAACTTAAAAAAAACACTACATTTTTATAACTTCAAATGTGATCATAATTTAACAAGATAATTTAAATATCTTTAAAGTACATAATAAAAACACTGGGTGCTGAATAGGTGTGATTGTTTATTGGCACTGGAAAAAATGGAGTGAACACTTTTATTTCCCCCATATTTTGAAAAAAAGGGGTTGAGATTTAAGAAATTAACCAGATGAAGAGAATTTTTCTTCTCCACCAATAACACTCTTCTTGTTGATTTTTCTTTTTTTTTGCAAAAATGTTTTGTTGATTCTCTGATCAGAATCAAATGAATTACACATTCACATCAGGAGTTTGACTTTTTATCACCAATTATGTATGTATCATTAGATTCAGGTGACTTTGTAAGGCCAGAGGACATTGTGAGAAAAGTAAACACTTTACAGAGTATAAGTGAAATAACACACAATTCCCTCAGAATAACCTTTTGACTTCGACATTACTGCAGTACAGTTAAACTCTCCTGAGTAAAGCATGGACAGAATACAAGTAGAAAATTGGGTGTCTTGGCTATTTCAATTTAGTACTGCTGCAATGCTTTACACAACCACAGTGTGTGAAAGAAATGTGTTATTTTTTAATCAAAATATCCCATGTGTATCACAGTGAAAATGCAGGTCAGAACCAGAGCAGAAATGACAATGAATTTTTTTACAAGTGGTTCATCACAATAGCAAAATACAGGTAGCAACTGCTTAAAATAAAGAGCTTTTATAAATCTCTGGTTGTGGGGAAAATTTGCCAAGTCTCACAGCTACTGCTCTTAAACATTTCTTCTCTATTTTTCTCCTTACTACACAAATTGCCAGATACATTTTTGGTTAATGATCTCACATGTGGGCTAAACGGCAAGCATGACTGAAAGAGATAGATTCCAAAAATTATGATATGTATGCCCTGAACTAAAGTACACCCATCCTCAGTCGTAGCTTGTCATCTTTGAGGACTTAGTACTCTCTTCACTCTGCGCAACACAATGTAATCCTCAAAGGTGTGAAATTGTGGTCAAGTCGTCTAGTCATGTCTGCAGGTTTGGTAAACAGAAGAAGATGAATGACTTTTCCCAAATCAGCACTCCTTGACTGGGATTATGGAGGCGGGTCCACCATCAAAAATACTTCCACAGTTAATAAAGTAGGCTACAGTACGAAACAAATCCAGCCCTGCAGCTGATGACAGCTGGATTGTTATCAAATGACAAGAATGGGAGAAGACGAGAGACAAGAAGATGAGTGACAAGAATCCAACAGTGATTTGAGAGGGAGTGTGTCTTAAATGAGTCATTTTTGTGGTACAGAATTATAAGACAATCCCTCTAGTCAAAAAACTAAATTAAGATGTTGTATCAAGAGTTTTTAATTAGCAATGCAAAGCTTAGGCTTTTCTCTTCCAATAAATATTTCTGGCTTTTGTTGAGGTCTGACCTGCAAATTCAAATTTCAACCAATGCAATCAAAGAAATGAAAAACAATGCACTGTGAGTTCTTAAATAAAGCATATAGACTTGAATCCAGAAGAAATAGAAGAAATTACCAGATTACCTTGTTTATTTAACCAATGTATGTGCCCCTAATATAAAACTCAAGGTCTCATCTTTGCACTTTGTATGCAGGGGTTCCTTTGGCATCAACAAGCCATGACCTTCAGTTTGCACTGGAGCAGTTTGTAGACAAGTGCAAATCGGCCAGGATGAAAAAAAAATAAGGTCATGGTTCTCAACTGGTAAAATGGACTGATCCATCCAGTCAGGGGTCAATCTCTGCCTTGAGCAGAGACGTTCACAAGTGGTGTCTTGTTCACAAGTGACTGTAAGTTGCTGTAACCTTATCCCAGAAACAAATTGCTTAAATAAGCTTCTGGAATAGGGTGAGAACAATTTGCTTTGGAGACGGAGTGAGCTGCTCCACATCCCTGGAGAGTTTGGAGCTGAGCCTCTGCTCCTCTGCATTGAAAGGAGTCAGTTGAGTTGGGTTGCATTTCTCCTGAAAGTCTCTCCTTGAATGTTTTTCAGGCAAGTACATCTGCTGAAGGAGCTACCTGGTAAAGTTCAAAACTATTCATACCACTGTACTTGCAATTTAGGTCTGAAACATTCTTTCAACTACATCCACCGTATTCTGACTTAACATTGTGTTGTCTGGACTTGAATCTCATCCCTGAAAATTAGTGGAGGAAACGGCAAATTAGGAAGATGATGAGAGGCCTTCCAAGGACTGGACCTGTTAGCACCGTTAACCCATCTTAAATGGATACATGATAATGAATGAATGGAAATTAAAATTAACATTTTCAACTGTCAGTCACCATCAGAGTCAATCATGCGAAAATTGGATATTTCCGATCTCTGTTCATTAATCAGTGCATCTCAATTACCACAGCTGTCCATTAAACTACTAACACTCACTAGAAGCTTGCTTTCACATACCTCTATACAAGGTAACTTCAGATACAAAGTGAAACAACTTAGTACTTCTTTTTTAATTACTTAATAAAAATAACATTCTTTTGGGATGTTGTACAGGAATGTGAATGAAATTAGTAACACTCTCCAGACTTCAACCTGTAAATCACAAAATCTAATCTATTTCAGAGCCAAATTGTCACCAAATAATACTTTATCGCGCCTCGTTGTTACACAGCTTGAACTGTTGAGATAAATGCTCCTTTAACGCCTTCTGGCTTGGGGCGTCTTTGTGCTGGAAGTGAGCCCCGATTGCAATTCATCACTGCAGGGTATATATAAGATGTCAGCATGCTGTGGGGGAGGTCGATATCCCGCCTAGGCAAATAAATATATTTACATTTATTCATTGGAAGCCATTACACGAACAGTGATTTGAACTCAAGAAATCACTTTTATCCCCTCAGTTGTTTCAAGCAGCCCGTAAGGCAAAGATCCCCCACCGATGCAGAGACGGTCTGATGCGGGAATCAGACCTCTGAAAGTAACGGCAACTGCACATCTAACACTTTTAAACCGCACTGGATTCAACTTCTTTCAGCCTCAAAAGAGCAAAACTTCCCACCTCCAAGTAAAAAAAAAAAAAAAAAAAAAAATAGTCACGCCAACTTACCACCCCGGTGTCCAGCTGCTCGGCGGCCAGAGAAGGAGCCGCTCCGGTCAGAGGCAAAAAACACAAAATCGGCAGAAAAATCAGCATCTCCGGTGAGACGTTCCTCATCCGCATGCGAGGAAGCAGAGGAATCATGATGCCCTATGACAGGTTGTTCCTGCTGGGCTCACACAACGAGCCCGACGACCGCATCCACGGGATCAAACCACGCGCCGAGACACGGTGAAAATGAGCCGGTTTACCTTACTGTGGAGCGCAAACACATAAAACACATTAAACCCGCTGGCGGTGGCAGGTGCGTTCGGGATTCATACAAGTTTGGTTCTCCTGAGAACGATACTTGGAGCCATCAACTAACGGGTCATGATCGCGGGGAAGGACTCGATCCTTCTCAGAGTAGCACACTGGAGGAGAATATCCCAGCAGAGAGAGACAGAGAGAGACAGAGAGAGAGAGCAGAGAGAGAGAGAGAGAGAGAGAGAGAGAGAGAAGAGAGAGAGAAGGCGTCCACTCCTGTCTGTGCAGTCAGTCTCTTGCACTGAGGAACCACAGCAGCTGCGTGGGGCTCCGTCCCGGGCTGAAGGAGACCGCTCGTTGCAGCCACGGTCCTGAAACACTCAGTGGGGGGAGGAGAGAGAGAGAGAGAGAGAGAGAGAGAGAGAGAGAGAGAGAGAGAGAGAGAGAGAGAGAGAGAGAGAGAGAGAAAGAGAGAGAGAGAGAGAGAGAGAGAGAGAGAGGGGGGGGGGGGGGGGGGAGGCAGGCGGGGAGGGGGAAGGGCGATCCAGAGCCTCCCCCAGCCACTCTGGAGACCGGCGAATTCCTAATGCGCGTCCTGAGTAATCCGAGAGCGTTGCTGGGGTTTACACTTGAAATGTGTCGGCGCTGTTCATAGTGAGACGCACGTTTCAATTAGTTTAAATTAACAAAAAAAGAGAAAACGTTTTTTTTGTGTTTGTTTGTTTTATATGTTGTTATGTCTTGCTCTTTTTCTCCAGATTGCATGTGAGATATCAGTAAGGAGAAGCACAGAAGTGTCCCAGAGGTGTTCACACCCCTTTGGCACGTCATAGTCATGAACTTCAACGTGTTTTAATTGGTTATTATATCATAGGTAGTGCAATTGCTAACTGAAGGGAAAACAATTGTTTTTTTGTTTTGTTTTTTTTAAAAGCTGAAATCCTTGAAATCCTGCTTCATAAAATGGCCAAAAAGTCTCTTGGGGTATATCTAACACCTTATAAAATACGATTTTCACAAAGTCTCACACTCACAGACTTTGAATGGAGTGTGAACATCAACTTTCAAGGCATAGAATCACAATTATATTTAGGTCTGGTTTTTCTTGTGCCATCTTAACACTTTCATGCCTTAATTTAATCCATTCCACCACAGCTCTGGGTCATTACCCCATTTGAAAGGTGAACCTGTTTCAACTCTTTTTTTTCCCCCAGCCTCTGACAGTTTTTTTTCCAGAATGACCTGTTTTTAGCTCATTAACTCTGAGAAGCTGGATACTGAAATGATACTGTTTCCCTCCCAACAAATCACAAATGCTTTCACAAAACAGTCATATTTGTAGTGGGAACAAAATACACATGTACTTTATTAGTTACTAAGTAGGTGGTTTCTGAAGGAAATGATTGCCTTGGTGCTCATCCAGAGGTGTCAAATAAAAGGAGGCTGAACATTTCTAAAACCTTGAGTCTTTGTCCCATTACTTCAGAATTAGGTGCTACTCTGTGTTGACCTACGGAGTACAGAGTGTGCCAGAAAATCGAAATGATCCAACTTCCACACATTGAATGCATGTGACTTTGGGCTGCAAAATGTGTATATTTAGAGGGGTAATAATCCTTTTTGTAATATACAGTATTTTTTTGTGATTATTTCTGTCCACTTCCAGAAGTGTTTTGAATAATGTCTGCCATTTTGTATGTTAATACTGCCAGCTGCAGGAACATTTAAAACCGTTAAACATATTCACTCATCAAAAACCTTAAAGGAAAACAAAGTTCTTCAAGAATCCACAAGTGTTTTGCTGTAGCCTTTTTATTTAGGGGTCAAGTGCAAACTAACAGGTAAGGCTCAGAAACAAAGTTTAAATGCAAACTTTGAATAATGTTTTTATACGTCTAAGATATTGGTTCTTAACCTGGGTTTGATCGAACCCCAGAGGTTCAGTGAGTCGATCTCAGGGGTTCGGCGGAGCCTCTGCCACGGAGGTAAAGACACACTTGTGTAAAGTCGTGATGATGTGTCTCACTTTGCCATGGAACATGGTCCACTCAGACTCAGTGTCCCCCTCTTCCCCTGGAACGTGTTCGAAGTTCTGCCGGAGATCAGAGTTAAAGCTCCGTCTCACAGGGGACTCCGCCAGACGTTCCCAGCAGACCCTCACTACACGTTTGGGCCTGCCAGGTCTGACCGGCTTCCTCCCCCACCACCGGAGCCAACTCACCACCAGGTAGTGGTCAGTGGACAGCTCCGCCCCTCTCTTCACCCGAGTGTCCAAGACATACGGCCGCAGATCCGATGAAACAACGACAAAATCTATCATCGAACTGCGGCCTAGGATGTCCTGGTGCCAAGTGCACGTATGGACACCCTTATGCTTGAACATGGTGTTCGTGATGGACAGACCGTGACGAGCACAGAAGTCCAACAACAGAACACCACTCGAGTTCAGATCGGGGGGCCGTTCCTCCCAACCACGCCCCTCCAGGTCTCACTGTTATTGCCCACGTGAGCTTTGAAGTCCCCCAGTAGAACAAGGGAGTCCCCAGGAGGGGCACTCTCCAGTACCCCCTCTAAGGACTCCAAGAAGGGTGGGTAATCTGAACTGTTGTTCGGCCCGTAAGCACAGACAACAGTCAGAACCCGTCCCCCCACCCTTAGGCCTAAGGAGGCTACGTCTCAAGGAGACTGGTTCCAGAACCAGAGCCATGCGTCGAGGTGAGGCCGACTATTTCTAGCCAGAACCTCTCAGCCTCGCACACTAGCTCTGGCTCCTTCCTCACCAGAGAGGTGACGTTCCACGTCCCAAGAGCTTCTGCAGCCAAGGATCAGACCGCCAGGGTCTCCTCCCTCGGCTGCCGCCCACAGTGCACCCGACCCCTTTGGCCCCTCCGACAGGTGGTGAGCCCATTGGAAGGGGGACCCACGTCTCCTCTTCGGGCTGAGCCCGGCCGGGCTCCGTGGGCAAAAGCCCGGCCACCAGGCGTTCGCCATCGTGCCCCACCTCCAGGCCTGGCTCCAGAGTGGGGCCCCGGTGACTCGCGTCCGGGCGAGGGAAAACCAAGTCCAAAGGTATTTTTCATCATAAGGGGTCTATGGGATGCGCTTTGTCTGGTTCCTAACCATAAAGCCCCAGACAGCATAGCTCCTAGCTTGAGTGGGACACTCAAACCCCTCCATCATGATAAGGTGGCAGCCCATGGAGGAGTGCTCACTGTGATGAACTTAATTGATTTGGTCATTCTGACCAAATGACTAACATAAAAAAAGATTTTGTTCATAAAATTCCAAACAACACTTTCCAAGAAAACTGGAATATTGCATAGGATCAATGAAATATCCATATTTAGCATGGAAATGCCAGGTTATTGTCATAATATGACCTACAATTATGGAGAAGACTGTCAATTTGACATTGTGCTGCATACACCCACCATAAGGAGGCTAAGCCACGAAAGGTCACTGCTAAAGAAGGTGGCCTTTTACAGAGTGCTGTATCAAGCATATTGATGGATAGTTGAGGAGAAAAAAAACGTGGTGGAAGAATATGCACATAAAATAAGGATAACATAGAGAGAGCAGGCTTATAAAGCAAAGACCAGAGAGAACTTCCAGGGAGATTCACAAAGAGTGGCTGGAATCAGTGCTGCCACACACCTAGCCAGAAAATAACTTTATAGTATCGTTGTTTTAAGCAAGTGATGAATCAGAGACCGTGGCAGAAGCTAGGCTAATGAGAAAAAGACTGGCCTTCTGTTTTAAGGTAAAAAGTCATTTTTTAAGCTTAAAGTAAATGTTATATTTTCTTTAGGCATCAACATCCCAGAGTCTGGAGGAAGAGAGTAAAAGTCACATGAATCAAGTTATGTGAGGTATAAAGAACTTTCTGATTTGATGAGTCATGCAATCTTGCTCACCATTGTCTCTCCTTTTCTAACATGCTATTTCAGGTAGCTGTGCTGCAGTACTAACAAGACCAGTTTTACATAAGCTGATCAAAATCAAAAGGCTCTGGTTTGAAGTGAACTGGCAATTTGCACTGCATTTTCAGTGCATCGTTAGGAAATGTAAAGCAAGATCACAGCCCAGGATGTCCAGTTTTTTTATTTATTTAATTTTTTTATTGTGAATATGTCAAGCCAATTAAGTAAAAGTATTAATTACAACTCAGACTAGATCTAACCATGGATAATAAGAAGAGCTACAGTAAACAGAATAAAATATGCATTACAGTAGAAGCTGGGTCACTAAAAAAATACTCTCTGAAATGCAAAGGTGTTATTTTTCCGCATCGCTCGTTAATTCTTTATCCTTATCGTATTTTAGTGGACATCAGCAAAAATAGAAAACGCCATGGGGTAGCAGGTAAAATCATAGCAAAAAATCTTTTGTATCAGATGACTTTTTTCTTTACAGGAAAAAATAATTAGTCCAATTATTTTTCTTGCTTAGCTGTAAAATCTACCACGTAATGGAAGTACACACTGTAATTATTAGCAATTAGAGCCACATGCCTCTGCAGTACATTTTAACTATTTAACAGTGAGGAAGTTCATTTAAGGGAATAAATTAAAGAATTTTAATACATTTAAAGAAAAAAAAACAATAACACAGTGAGAAATACTTGTTACTTATTGAGACCTCATCTCTGGTGAATGATGGCTCACATGGACACATTTCCCTCTCAGCAGTCATTTGTCACAGGAAGAATAAAATCACATGAAAAACATGTTTTTGCTCAGCAGTGTTGCGTTTTTTGGTGCTACCGCAGTTAGACTGGGTTCGCAGCCACAACATTACGATAATTGTAGCATCTGAACATTGAGTCTCTCAGCATGCCTGCTGGCGAAAAAAAAGCTTCGCTTTATTCGCTTTCACATTAAGATAAGGTCAAAATAGCCATTTGCGCATCTCAGCTTGCTGTGTGCGTCTTACCTGAAGTATTTCACAGTCTTCAGACTATTTTTCTTGCAAATTTTAACTATTGTCTTGGTCAGATTGCGGGAAAAAAAAACACCTTTTGGCCAGTGTCTATGGAGGCTGGGTGGAGTTTTTGAGTGGTGTTGTAATCTATTTATGCTATAGAACAGAAATTCTTTGCAGCACTTTCTGTGCAGAGTTCTTAGAGTTCTGGAAGTCCTTGTGCTATATGGTAAAATAGAAATATTGCCTTTCATCTATTTTTTAGTACAATATACTACGCAAAGAATTTATATCAAGTCTTGGACGTGTCTGTGTTTGATCATTGAAATGGAGTTAGATTATTCTTGTTCACATTTTTAATTCATCAATCAGAAATTATTTAAAGCATACTAATTATGTCTCGCCCGGAACGTTAGCTGGAGATGGGCACCAGCAACCCTCCCGACCCCACTAAGGGACAAGGGTGTAAAAATGGATGGATGGATAATTATGTTTCATTTTCCACCTCATGCGTCTCAATGTGGAAAGGTTGCAGGTTGCAATGCTGCAATATGCGAGGTGGCCTGTCATCTTATATTTGGAAAAATTGTGTTCTATTTTTATGCATCACATAATCAACACGCAATGTTGCATTTATGTTTTGTAATGGGTATATATTTTTGAAGTTTTTCCCAAAAAAATCAGCTTTATTTTTAAATCTGAAAATAGTAGTCTCTTTGATTATTTTTGTCAGCGTGAAAAGATTAAAAAAGGGGGGCAGACCCGTCCCATTTGGACAAAATAACTTGACTGCAATGTTTTTTCATAAAAAAAATGAACATGCAGTACTGTCCATTTCCTGTTGGCAACAAAACAATCAAAAAGAGGCTTGCTTTTAAAAACAAAGGTAGAAAATATCCATGTCACCAAACTCCTCTTTTCCCTTTAATTGAGATATAACTGCCTACTAAAGATTAATTAAGTGTTTACAACTTAAATAATTGCTTTATTAAATCTGTATTGACCATCTCTGACAGATTTAGTTTGAAGACTCCAGGACACATTTTTAAATGACAGTGGAACCTAAGAGCTTCTGATAGTGGAACAGATTTCAGCTGTGTAAGAAACTCCAGCAACAAAAGTAATTCATCGTACTTCATACCTACTTTATATATAGTCTTTGAGTTTAATTAATCATGTCCTGTTTTAAAGAGAACAAAAAAAGTGGCATCTGTACCCTCCATATGCCTTTCATTTTGGAAAATACAACCACATCTGCTCTCTCTGCACAGCTTGCAAAAAAAAGGATAAAACAAAATTTGTTAGGATTCGGATGCTAATAGTAGATTTATTGACTCACGTCTAACTTAGATAAACATTTAAAGTTGATTATGCTTCTTTCAGAGCTTTGTTAGTTATCATTTACTGTAGAAATACAGATATGGTTGTCACTCTCTGGCTTGTATACAAGGTCTCAAAGCTTAAATTTAAACCCCACAAAGATCTTATTTACTTTAACTGTGTGCACAATCTTTAGGCAAACTACGTATGTTCCCACAGACTTTAAAACATTTTAAAGCCGTGTGAATATCCTTTCTAAGTGTAAAATTCAATAATAGTAACCTGCTAGTTTATATAAACAAACGTAACAGTGATGAAGTCCTTCTGATGCATCTTGTTTGTCTTTCTAATCCCAATTGAAAGTTGCACTTGCCTTTTTTGATCATGATATATTCCCAGATTCAGTTATACCTCTAGGAAGTTTGCAAGTGCTCAGAGCTTCCAAGCATTAACTCTGCAATGAAAGCTTTATTGTTCCTCTTGTGGCTTCTCTCAGCTCTTTGTGCTAACTTTCTGTGAGAAGACTTTGCTTGAGGTTATATTTCATAATTCACATGTTCTTCCTTTTGAAATGGAGAGTAGAAAGCCTAAAGATGATATCATCAAGAAATCAAACAGAACACTGATAAAGGTAGGAATTAAGTCAACGTTGTTTGGTTAAGTTTGACGTGCTTAATAGCTTTTTTACATTCTCAGATTTTTGGTGCATCCCAAGTAGACCTGCATTAATTCTGATGCAGACCTTCACGCTGCAGAAAAAGCTAGCTGTTTTTGTAAACCTCGGATGCTACAGAGTCAAGCTAAAAGAAATCTAATCTATGTTGGGGGGGGGGGGTTTGTAGCAATTTCAAATTCTGTTGTCCATTTTCAAGGACTATGTTAAAAATTGTGATCGTCTCAATGTAACTGTCTTATTATGACACGCCTGCCACTTCTTATAAGATCATCCATCCATCTATCCGTCCTTGGTCATCTATTCACATCTATCCTTGCAATGTCGAGGGGTGGGCCGTCTCCACCAGAAGTCGTTGGGCGCGAGTGGCAAGATACGCCCTGCACAGGTCAGCAGTCCATCACAAGGTCTTATGAGGTCAGCGAAGAGGAACTGATCATTGATTATGCAGCATCCTATTAAGCATAGATCACCCTTTGACTTTGCCAAATAACAGTGTCTTTGGACAGTTTGGCTTTAAGTTTAAATTTAATTAGATTTTAACAGTCAAATTACATCAGAGGGGAAATCGTGACAGAGATTCTCTCAGGGTGGCTAAATAGTTGGGCCTTTTCAGGTTAAGGTGAAGCTGGTGCACAAACATACACAAGCTGATCCTCTTTAAATTAAATTGTTCTCTGTACTTATGATTTTGTTCACACTGGGATGAAGTAAGGTGTTAAAAACTGCAGCTGTACAGGCTGAAAATCATGAGTATAAAAAAAAAAGAAAATTATTTTAAAAAGTGACGCATCTAGATGTGTTAAACTGTACAAGATTTTTTAACAGTCACTAAACCCAGAAGACTCAAAGGAAAGACTGACATCTGATAATTACCATGCAGTCACATTGTCAGCATGTTTCAAAGCTAAATGTTAAAGCACTAAAAACATATTTTCTTAAAATGTCATTTCCAAAAAGAAAAAAAAAAAAGAAAAAAAAAATATATATATGTATGTATATATGTGTGTGTGTGTGTGTGTGTATAATTTAAATCCCTAAAACATGCTTAACAGAAACTTTGAAAAGAGATAAACTTGAGAAAGTTAAAGAAATGAAAGAAGTTCAGTGAGTTGCAAACCCTATTTTCTTTTTTCTTTAGTGTAAAGGGAAATCCTAATGTCTGCTGGACTGAGACGACAATAAACAAAGCTGCAGAAGAAAGCCTTCTGTTTCAACTGGAGTGAAATAGATGGAATATTTGAACTTTATAATCTCTTTGAAACAGGATAGCAAACTCCAACCTGGAGCTTTAGCTATTCAATTTCATTCCCATCACAAACAGAAGTGGGCTGGTTTTGTACTTTAAACTTTGAATCCCAAACCAGTCCAGCAAATCCTGAAACAGTAAGACGTACAAATATTTTAAGTAAAAAAAACAACAAACATAATTCTCAATAAGGTGCAAAACCTACCTGCTTCTCACCACTGCTGACTTACAACAATCTGTTATACTTTTGTGATTTCACATCAGATTTCCCTTTGGAGTGTTTTGGAGGCATAAAACAATATTAAAGATGTCTACAAGTGCATATTTCCCTGACAACAGCACTTTTTAAATGAGAACCTTTAATATAAAAGTCAGAAACCTGCCAGTCAATTAAAGTGATCTCAAGCACAGATTGAAACGCTAAGTCATATGCTGACGTAGTCTCGTTCCTCTGAGACGGCAAGATCTGTGTTGCAAGAACATGATAGGTATCATTTGTTAGTTTGACTGTTTCATCGTCATCAAGAACCTGCTAAGTGAATATTATTAGATTTGTTGGGCTGTTCTGTGTGCACACACAGGCTTGCTGAGTATGGAATTGGATTTTGTAATCTTGCGAGCTCGGATACGTGTGTAAGGAAGTTTCCTGATGATGGGTTGGTTCGAGGGCAAACAATCAAGTCAGGCATGCAGGTAGGTTGTTGTGAATTGGATCAGGAGCAACGCTAATGACAACGTAGGTGATTCAACTGAGCAATAATTTCATATAGTTTCTTAACTACTTATGCAGGTATATGGGCAGAGTAATTTTAAAGTGGTTGACAGGTGTCTTTGACATTGTGGATAATGAGACCATGAAGACCAGGCTGGAGAAGAGAGTAGGCACCAATTCGGCTCTGCGGCGGTTTTTGTCATCTGTTTTAAATACACGTTTTGTTGTCTCCATTTTAATGATTTTCATCTTTCACTCTGCTTAATCAGTCCGAGTGTTTTCAACACGGATCGATTTTACATCATTTAGGCATACGGAGATTGCAGCTTGCATAATGAGGTCAGAATTTAACCACGTAAAGGGTTGCTTCATGTTTCTTTTATAGGCGTGCATTAAGTTTAACTAATCCTGTCACTTTTCTTTTCAGTGACTGTAAAGCTGCCATCTGTCCACTCCATAAGTAGATAAGCTCTCTCTCTGCCAGACAACCAGAAGCAAAGTATAAACACAAAACATGTTGGTGTTCTGAAGCTCACAGTATACTATCTAACATTTCCTTGGATATGTACAATTTCTGCCCATGGCCAATAAGTTTAAAAACCTTACATTTAATTATTATAACCTTTAATTTTAGATTTAGGTTTCATGCTACATACATGTTTGAAAGGCTTACGAATGATGTATATGTTCAAGAAACAAATTAATAGTTGCACGATGTAACCCAAGAATGCTTAGAGAGATTTGATGAGTTCCAGGATTATGGTGACCATAACAGATGATGAGGCATCTGCTGCAGAGGGCTGCCAATCCTATATACCCGGGACTTGAGAAAAGATGATCTTCAGGTGAGTGCGACCCCAGGGAGCAGCCCTACACATGGAGGAGATGAGATGCACAGAGACGGGAGAGGAAACCAGGAAAATAAAACACAGACAAACAACTACCACCACAGAATCTGCAATCAGAATCATGACAGACCTCGATGATATAGAAGGACAAAAGTATCACTTATTCTTATGGTTCAAAAGTACTGTTGCCGAGCTATGGAGGCCATGGACAGTAGTACTTAAGAATCTGAGGTGTGCTTATTTTACATTTCTGTTTGAAGAAGTGGTTCAATTACAGATTCCTTCTGAGTTTGCTTTGTAGGCAATTATAAATGCTTTAGATCATATCAGATAATACAAAATGCATCATCAGTTCAAATGATGATTAAGAGAAAACACATGCTGCAATGGGAATATCGCATTGCTCAGTAATTATCATAACTACGTTTGCTCACTCTTCTCTGCAGAGCTTATGTTTTGTGGCACAGCTGAGTTGATGATGCTTGATAAACAAAAGTCCAAACTTACAAAATGCAGGGGGAAAAAAAGGGATGGAAATCCATCCAAAATGCAAGAACATCACAGAGAGCAAAAACTGTCACGCAGAAACAGAAAGTGGCACAAAGAACTGGTTTAGCAAAGAGGAGAAAGATGATGTTTCAGTGAGATACGAGAGAACAGTAAATGGGAGGGAGGTGCAAAGTGAAAACAGGTGAGTCTAATCAGTAGGATGAAAAGCAGATGTGAGACAAAAAAAAAACCCTGGATATCACAAACAAATTAGCAACGCAAAACTTAAAAAAAAAAAAAAACTCATTGTATGTGGTATTATCACTGCATTTCAGACATTAAATGTTTTTCTAAGCATGAATAGTGTTCAAAGTCACACTACAAAATGTGCTGGGGTTAAGATTTTGACTAGGCCAAAACCTGTATTGTGTTTTTTAAATTTTAGTTTTTGAGAAGCAGTTCTCACCTTGTAACTTTCCATTAATGTAATTTTTGCACAGTGTCTCTCCTAGATCTGGGCAGACCATAAACGCTGACGTCAGCTGTTTGCAGCACTTTAAATGTCATTCTGGGTTCTTTAGTGACCTTCTAGATGAGACATTTATTTGCTCTGGGAGTAATTTTAGATTTGATTCACCAGTTAAGCCATATGTTCTTCATTTGTGGACAATGACTCACTGCTGTTCACCCATGCACTGGTAGACTTACAATTGTCTTTGTAAGCATTTCCAGACTGATGGATGCAAAGAAACTGAATAAAACCAGTTTGATCATGGTGTAGATTTTTGCTGTATAATTTTATGTAAATGGCACGACAGTGTAAAACTGTTATATGTTTACTTAGGGCTCTCACAATGTAAGATTCTTTAACCAGGCCCTGTCTACTCCTCTGGTCCTAATTGGATCCAAAATACTAAGGCAACTAAACAAAATCTTATTGGACAATTTGAGCAAAACTTGTCTTGCACAGGGATTGAGAATTGTTATGGTGAAAACAGCTAATTATCTACAATCATAATACCTCCCATTTGAAATGCTGCAGATATGTTTTCATATTAGCTTCATCTTTGTTTAATGAATACTGACATGGTGAAGTGTGCTTTATGCATCCTCAAGGAGACAGAGGGTGTACTTTCTTTTCACAATGCCTGTATCTGGGCCTGAATATAATTTATGGATACTTTTTTTTAGGGATGAATTTACTTTAGCTGCTGAGGTGTTCCCCCAGTCATTCCCTTTTAATTAATGAGCAGATTAATCCAATTACGGCTCACTTAGTAGATTTATAGCACTCTAATGTATTATTCATTATAGGTTACATTTGTCGTCAAAGAATGCAGGAGGTTTCAGCTGTGCCAGTATGATTTTCATGTTTAATTCATGGAACACTCCAGCTGCTTGATTTTTCCACAAGATGCAGCGCACTATGCAGTGCTTTCTGCGAACGGGGTTCTGCATGTGTGAAATGCATATTGATCTTGAGACGTATTTGTGATTGGTTGCAACAGTGCGATTAGACCCTTGATTAAATCCACAACAGCCAGAGCAGAGCATAATGAAATCTTAATGCTGGCCGGACAGAATGCTGCCTGCAGGAGTTATAAAAAAATATACATGTGATGGACAAGAAAATGAAAGAGGCTAAGTTGTGCATTCGATATGCGCGTCCTCTGTTTATGTTAAACCGGATAAAGAGTAATCCTGAAGGTCCCTCCAGCCCAGAAGCTTTGTGTTTTGTCTCCTAGTTTTGCAAGTAGTTCACTGAAGCTGCCTGAGGCTCATCTACACCTGCCCTGAGGTAATCTTTGTTTTTTTTTCTCTCAAATTTTTCGTCTTTCACTTCCTATGTTATCAGATATTTTTATTGATCAAATTTAAGTTTGTCTTTTGATCAAAACACAGCCCTTATTTGCATGTTGTGGTTTAATAAAACACTTCCTACATCGATCTTGAAACTCTTTTCTATATGGTGGCCTGCTCCATGCCTTTTTTTTAATTTTTCTTTTCATTAATAAGTGTCAGCACAGGAAGGATCGTTAGAGTTGCTTGGCTTCCTGCAGTTCCGCTGCACAGTGACCCTGAAAAATACAAAGAGCTGCACTACAGGGGATGATGCCAGGCAATGTATCACATGGGCTACGCTCTGCAGTGAGCTTTTCGTCTTCCTTGTTCATCTTCACTATGCCCATCATGTCCTGCTCACACATTTTGCAGAGACATCCGCTGACAGGTTGTGTAGCTACATTTATCATATGCAGTCGCTGTGGTGTTCGGATACCTCAGAAAAACAGAAGAGTTTGTAACTTTTAAAGCTTCTTTTTTTCTTTTGCTGATATACTGGATATTTCCTTGTAAGTATTTTAAAAAATCAAAAAGAACAATTGCAATTCAGTTTAGTTTACTTATAAACTGAACCCACATAAAATGAAACTGAAAGCGGCGCTGAGTTTCACAAGCAAAACCGAGGCCTGATTATTACCCAACCTCTACTAAACGATTGAAAGATCTCAATGAGCAACACAGCATTTAAAAATAATTACAAAAATTTGCCAAAAAAAACCAAACTGTTATTTACAACTGTTAGTCTGGAAAAGGACACAAAGACATTTCTAAGAGTTTGTGATTCCAACAAATCAAAGTGGGAACTCTAATCAACAACTGCAGGAAATAAGAAGTGGTGGTGAACCTTCCCAGGAGAGGTCAGTCAACCCAAATTACACAAGGAGCATGTCAGTGATTCAACTAACGTCATAAAAACACCCGGAACAACATCTAAAACATGACAGCTCAGTCTTGCAATATTTAAAAGCATTCCCTTAATGCTCTATCCATGCTCTTGGATGATAATTGCAATTTTATGCAGGTTCAGTCAAAAAACAGAATCAGCTTATCCCGTGACCGCATGTTAGTGGGTTAAAAGCCTCTCTGCTATAAAAATCAAAGTAGGTTTTCATTCTTCAAAATTCTTCACTTTATTGTTTTAAAGGTTTTCATTCCTTTTTTTTACCCTTACTAAAATGGTGGGCATAACCGTTGACTTGAGCACCATTCAGAGCACAGATTGAAGTAGATTAATGTGAAATACAGCTTTCTGCCTTCCCAAATAACAAGACCCCAGTCTTCAGCTAATCCAGTCACAGCTGAGGCAGTTCGGCAGCACCCTGAGAAACCTGACACTAAGCCAAGTATGACATAACCTCCCGCAATATTATATTTCCTGTCTGGAAACTTTCAGGGGTCTGTTGAGAGACCAATGGGTGGAAATTATGTAAAACAATATTCAGCAAGCATGGAAAACCGTTCAATGTTGGCTAGTGTTGAAGGTCAATATATCTAAGGCATGCTTTGTCCTTGACCTCAAAAAGTTAATTTTGGGGTGCTTTCAGGAGGAAGTGAAAGTTCATTCTAGCTTCAATTTTGTGAACAATGCCTAATCAGTCTAATGCAGATAACGATGTTTTGTTCCGTTTCAGTCACAAACAGCTTAACTGCAGCACAACAATTGCTTGAGCGAGGCTAAGAGAAGATTGTGGTTTGGTTTACAATCCAATCCTTTCTCAGTAATCAGTTGGCGTTCTCCAAGAAGACTTTGAAGTGTTCCCCTGGTATGCCTATCCCACCAATGTGTCATAACAGTGCAGTAATTTCAATCTATGACTTTTGCAATTTAAAAAAAAATAAACCTAAAGGCAAATTTTTTTTTCACACATGGCCAACTTCCTCTGATTTTAGATATAATTAGTTCTGTCTGTTTTGCGTGTATTTTGTCGTGGCACGCAGGATTTTAGTTTGACAGGCTTGCACGGTTGCGGGTGGGGGTGCTGGCGCCTGCCTTCAAACTTAAGGGCTATTCAGAATCTCTAATTAATCTAAGACATATGGTTTTGGACTGTTGGAGGAAGTCACAGTATGACAAGATCTACAAAAACAGTTTTCAGCCAAAACTGAAGTCTATGACCACTGAAACAAAAGTTCATTTTGAAAGAAAGAACCATGTTTAAGTAATATATAATACATGGAAAATGAAAAATCATTTAACTTGAGGTTTCATTATTGCACAGACCTGACCTAAAATAGACCAGTCTAACTCACTGACTGACTAAGTAATTGCAGACATAAGTGAAAGAAAATACCTCAATTCCTAAAATAAGTTGTAGCCATTTCCCTTGTGGCTTTACAAACCAGACACAATGGACCTTGTGTTTAGATATATCTGTATCTATATATATGTATATATATGTATATCTATATATCTATATATATATAGATAGGAAATCTGTCTCATACAATACCAATAAAAAAAAATTAGTTTGTCTGCCTTCTCGCAGAGTTGAGTAGAAAAAAAGTCACAGCCAAGAGAAGGCCAGTTAGCATGATTGACAAATAGTTTTCAAGTTGTTTCTCTGCCATTAGCACATTTAGCAGCGCATTCTAGAGGTTGATTGTCTGTCATGAAACGGTGGTTGTAGGTGAGGAGATGACGCAGGGACCCAGGTTGTGGTGGTGATGATTAATTTATTGAAGATGCTCTACAGTCCAAACAGGCAGCACGGCAGAAGTAGCACTCAGCTAATACCGGAAGCAACTGATAATATGACTGACAATGTGAGCTGACGCCGACACAGGACTTCCCAGTTCTACTGTGCCGGCTGAGACAAACAACAAGGAGCTACGCTGACACGTTTGACATACGTACGACAACGACAAGGACCCGGCAAGGAACACAGACAACAGGGGAGACTAAATACACACGGGGCAGTCAAGGGAACGAGACACACCTGGGAGACAATCAACGGGGAAGATGCAGAGACAGGACTCACAGGGAACAGGACTACACAGAGAACTCAAAAATAAACACACAGAAACACAGTTCTAACAAATTTGTAAAAAAACTAATTTTTAACAAAAGGTGCATACTGCGGCTTTTTTGAGGTAATAGTTAATGAATAGATTAATCTCAGAGATGGTGAGCTATCACCTTAAAACATGCTACAGGTATACATATTGTTAGAGAAATGATCTATAGCTAGTAGACCTGAAGTACAACCTTCATTAAATATTAGGGTGGCAAGTGCTATTCACTTGCTATGAGCCTGTGATTTTGTCTGGTGAAATAAACCTAAGCTGTTTTAATGAGCCCTAGATCAAACGATGTATGCTTTGAAGGTGACACCCTTGATCTATTTATAAGACTTTTAGTTTAAAGAAAAAAAAAGTAGTTCTCACTGGCAGTTCTAGACCAAATTTACCAGAGGGGCAGTGTTTTTCATTGGGGGCATATATCAAAAGAACGAACCCCGCTTGCAGATCCAAACTTTCACGATGTAGCCCTACATATGTTAATACTTCTAATTATTTTTTTTTTCCTGACTACTTCAGATTTGATTGCTTAGGAGAGTTTAATGACGTAATGTAAGTAAAGACAACATTTATATTTAGCTTTTCATAATAATGGCCTCATATTCGATAATTTATTCAGATGACCATACTTTAATGAACATTGTTGAATTTTAGCATATTCTATTTTACTGTTTGATTTCTCTGTAAAAGTTACGTAACTAAAGGAATCTGTGCAAGTAAACAAACTTCAGAGCATTTCACTGAAGCTCAAGAAGATGAGGCACAGTCCTTGTTTTCTCCACGTCTTATTTTTTAGTGTCCAGACTGTGACTGAGAGGGTTTCTCATTTGGATAAATTATCTATAATAATGATCAGTGAGCTCAGAGCATGCAACAGTCATCCTGTGTCGCTAATATACGTCAGTTGTTGCAAGTATGTTTGCAAAAAACAAAAGATTTCAATGACTCATGGCAAAATATAATTTCAGCTGTTATAAAATTTGCTACTTTATATGCATTAGGCTGTTCTTAGTTTGCATCCGACTTGTTTTCTTTGTTTTAAATGTAAGATATACTCTTTATTGTTTCAAAGTATTTCAATTAATGCAGGGTTAGGATGAACATAACCAGGTCATCGGTGCAGCTAATTAACCCCAGACAAAGCTCTTACAGTGAGATCTTTAATCACTTGCTTTCCAACTTTTAAATGGCTAAACCTATGGGTTTAAACAGAAACTTTATCAAACTCTATTCTACCTTTGTTTTGTATGTAGTAGCAAAAATAAAGTACACATTTTCTGTGTAATTTAACTTAAGTTATAAAGCGGAGTTTTTTTTATCTATAGGCTATATAAAAAGAAAATACACCAGAGGGCATATGGGACGTCACTGTATGCACACTATTTTATTGAATATATCTTTTTTATAGCCAGTTGCACCCGTTTCTCATCGTTGTTTTCATAGTTTCAAGTTTCGTAGATTTTAACCAAAGTTGATGAGCTTAAATTGACTGTTATAATTTAGGAATTCGTAAATTTGCCCTGTTATTAAAATATTGTCTGTGAGAAAATAATTTAATAAACGTAAATGTGGCTTATTTAGAGTATTTATATTATCTTGATGTATTTATATGGGTATTTACATCTACAGGTTTTTTTTTTACCTTTTTGAATGTTGAGTTTTTTTTGCCTCTCTGGATGTATGCTGATGGCTTATAGTCAGGCTTGTAAACAATGGATCAACCTAAGGGATTGCTGTGATTGGACTGTACAGAATATGATTTGTTTAATCCAGTAAGTGCAGTCTTAGGACATAAAAATGGTGTTAATAGGAAACAGTTCTTAGTCCTATGCATCTCTTTAAGTGGTCAATGTATGTTATTTCTCATCAGAACAGAACACCTGTGTTCCAAATGTTTACTCTCTTTCTTGTCTACACAGTAATAAGGGTTCTCCAGTTATTGGATTTTGAACACTACTTCAGTGCCACAGTACCTCATAATTACGTGTCAAGTTATGGATCACTCTCAGACAGAATGCCTGTCTGAGAGTGAGATGATAGAGAGCATGATTATGATGTTTTTGTCTGAAAATACACTTTAATTATCACCGTCTCTCTAAATAAATGTGACATTAAAATTTGACACAAATTGAATTTTGGGTTTTACAATTTATGCTGTTTGGCATCGTCTCGCACAATAAATTACTATGACACATCGAGTCACCAGCTAAATATAAACATTTAGACAATGACTGCTTATGGAGTTGTTGCATGTGTGTAATTCAGATTCAGAAGAAACCTACCTAACCCTAAAATCTAAATCTGACAAGGGTATGAATAAATATGGGCTCATGCACTTAGTACACTGCAGAAGACAAGGTCATTGATCATTAATTTCCAGGGGGAAAAAAACAATTATTCCAACTAATGGGATGAGTTTATGTGCTTCCAAGGTGAACTATTAAGATTTGGATTCAGTTTATTATGGCTTAACTTCATTTGACTCGTATTACTTACTGCTCATAATTTTTCTAATTGCGCCCTTGCAAGATGTCCACTGTTTTGAATATTAAATGTTGCCTCCAGTATGAAAAACTGACTCCAAACACTCCTGACATTGAGGTTCACAACTGAATATGAATCTGGCAAACCAAAGTCCTTATTTACTTAACACTCATGGGTGATATAAATCTCTTTTAAGTTTGCAAAGCTTCGGCCCAACTGACTGGTCAGAGGGCCGACAGTGAAAAATGTCTTGTGCTCGCCTAATCTGGTTCAGCACTTCTGTTCTTCCCTCACTGGATTTGTGAATCCTTTGTGCATTCTTGGAGAAAATGAGAATCTCTGAGGTGTTCTGCCAACATAATTGTGCTTTCTATCTATTTTTAGCCATGCATTATCACCCTTAGCCAGTCGTTTCTAATATCCTCAGACGTTGTCTGAGTGTTTTTCCACGTATATATTTCGTCAGACAGAAATATTTTTTTTAGTCCATATTCTATTTTATATTGTTCATAAGCTGCGCTTCATTATCTGGTTTCTATACACAGAGCTGCTACAATATCGTCACATGTATTTAGACACTTTAAACATCCAATTTGTAGTAAATCTTACAGTCTGGTGAGGTTCTCTCAACCTTCTGCTATTCACTCTCTCTGTCTTATATTGTTACTTTAATCCTTAACCATATCTCCCAAATAATAGGCAGTTTATAAGGTAATAAAAAAAAAGTCACACTCCCGTACCGTTTCTGTTTCTGGATTACAGCGAATGATAAAATTCAAACTAGAGGTTTCCACTCAGGGGCTGGAAGCGGTATTAAGATTAAAGCCAACTTGATCACTTATTCTGAGGATTGATTTGTACGAATAAATAAGATCAGCATAATGGGTGAACAGACAGAAGCATTAAGAATAGAAAGATTAGGCAGCTTTATTCCAGTGGCAGGGTGGCTTTCTTCCAATAAGATAAGCAGAGATTCGATGCATTCTTCTACTGAGGTACCGTATGGCAAAACGCTGCTCTACATCTACAATACCACAAATGTGCTTAATGGTGCATTAGTGATAATATAAAGACTGAAAACATGTGATAGAACTTAGTGAAAAATATACTGTACTGCCAATATGAAAAATTATGTTTGTCTGTACAAATACATTTTTTTTGTGTGTGTGCAATATTTCGCTGTGGGATTCCGGTAATGTAACCACTTTTGGTGGCCGTGTTTTCATCAAGACCTCAGCTTTTTGGTCTAGGCTGCAAAAGATTTCAGTTTGACCTTTGGCAGCTGAATGTGAGATGCATTTCTAGAGATCTTTATGCGTGACGGAGGGAATAAAAAGTAATTTTCTAAATTGGTGCTGTCTTTTCTGTCAGCTCCGATCAATCTTATCGTTCTTCTCTGACATTTCTAATTAACCAAGTATTCTCCATAACCAGAGCTGCAAATGCCAACAGCAGTCACACTGTTGTCAAATCAACAATCCTAACAGCTTTTCCACCGGTCTGATTTTTAAGAAATCAGCGGCTAAAGTTCCAGATGTATATGCACTGCATTTTACACATTACTACCACATGATTGGCCAATTTTAATGCAGCACTCAGACCCTATTTTCCTGTTTAGTACAACAGATTAGTGCTCAGTAAAGTCTTAAATATAAGCGTTCATGCTCAGACAAAAAGGATATTTTATGATATTTTTCAATCAAACAAATCTTGGGATACATTTAGATCCTTTATGCAACAGAACAAACTTTCAAGAGTTTTCTTTTTTATATACAGTATATATGGTAAAAAAAAATAAAATGTACATCTTCCATTGGTCTCATACTCTGAAATTAAATTAATGAAAGTGGCAACATCACACAAAAACAAGAAAATGTAACTTATACACCAAAACCCCACAATTTCATGTCTGCCGAAATGAAGTTTATGGTGTGTTTTGTTCTGTCATTCTTTTTTCTCTTTTCTTTTTTTTTCCACCATCATGCACCCGTTTGCGTCATCTATTATGGCCTCATATATCTGCTCCACATCTCAGAATGTCATCATCATTCTGCCTCTTCTCTGGTCTGTCCAGCCATGAATTTGTATGTGGTATTCAGAGAACTCACTTGGGTTCCCTAAGTTAAAGCATTCTTTATTCTATTTGTTTGGCTAAGACCTTTTATTTATTTCTTAAACCCTACCCTGACTGTCTACATTTTAATTCCTTAGCCATTGTGACTTTATTGTTTTAAATACTGTTAGTAACCAATATAAATAAATTAGCTAGTAGTTCACATCGTTCTATTTATTATATATATATATATATATATATATATATATATATATATATATATTTTTTTTTTTTATTTTATTTATTTTTTTTCAATGTTTCACCACAGACACATATCTTAAAAATACTCTTTTGCCATTCCAAATGTCGTTGTGTCACTAAAAATAACTTCATCATGCTTTTACTTTCAAAGGAAAGCATGTGATTAGAAAAAAAATATATGTTTTCACAGCTTTTCTGCACTCGTCAAAGTATAAAACTAGATCATTTTACAAAGAAAACTCATAGTGGTTGCATTTGTTTTCCTGATCACATTTTTTTTGTAAACATGATGCTTTATATTAAATTAATATAAAAGATATTAATACACTGTCACTTCATCCAGGAGAAAAATGTGTTCAGTGTAAGATCATGCTTTGATGTTAAATGCAAAATTAAAAGCACACCAAACCAACAAGCTATTCAAACTAAATTTTCTATTAATGTTTTTAAAATGGACAAAAAGCAGAGGTTGTTCAATATGAGAATAGCTACACATAGAGGTCAGTTGTGTGAATCCAGTTTCCGCCCTCTGTTGCCTCAGGTCTGGGCAGAATTTCTGCAAGAGTGTTGACTCGGGGGCCGGCTGGTGCCCTCTTCAACGCTTTGCAATCAGTCACTGCCCTCAAAGCTGCTGTCTGGTGTGCAGAAAGAAATATTTCAAATGCAGCCTGCAGGAGGGGGTCTGTCACTTAGATGGTTAGTCCATCAATAATTCTACAATTTTTGGAAGTGTTGACTGTTTCTAGCTCAATCCAAATATCTAACAACAATTTTACTTTAGATTCATGCTGCAGTCATGGTATTTTGCATGAGGAAGCAGTTGCGCTATAATGTTTATATTTATACAGTATGTGTGGCACAAACTCAATGCTTGCAAAAAATAGGGTAAAGTTAAAATTTTAATTACTATAAATTACTAACATTTTTTGGAAAAAATGCAATTGATTGGAGAGAGAAATAAATGTTTCACTAACTCTAAGGTGGGAGAATCTGTTGACAGAGCAGTTTTTAGTTTTGGACTCCACAAACCAGAGTTAAAGTTGTGATCTTGCAAGAGATAGATATGCAAAGTAATGACTCAGAGGGTTAATTACACCACACAACATATTACAGTTTTTTTCTCCCTTCTTTTTTTCTGGAAATAATCAATAGCTTTCTTCCACATGACACTCAAGCAGTATTTAGTGTTTATTAAATGAAATCTAATTTATTGAATTGTTATTTAAGAACTTCAAGAGATATGAATACTTCTGCAACAGCACAGTCCTTTTCTTTCAATAGCAATCATTAAATACCAATTTTGAATAAGCAGAAAGTCAATATTTGATTGTTTTTGATTATAAACACTGAACAATGCAATTGGAATCATGAGGGAAACAACATGCAAATCTGTGTCTAATATGAACGTTTTCCTTGTTCATTTCTCATAAGCCATTATGTTCCTGTAGATAATCAAAAGCCTGTTTTTGATGCATTAACTAAGAGTGTAGCTGAAGTGAAGCAGTAAAGGAAAGAAAATGATGATGCCAATAGAATTTGCATCTAAAGCTCAAGGTCACGCAGCTAAAGGTTTTGTGCAAAAATGATTTAATTTACCCTTAGCTGTGGGTGTTGCAGGAATATGACCTGAATATGTCTGATATTTTGTCACTTCATGATATTTCTATTCAAGTCTGATCAGTCTATAATGGGCATAATTGGGATTCTATCAGGGTGGTCCTAATGTTAAAACAGTTTTGCATTGTTTGCTTTGTTGTTTTCATGGTAAATATTTTTTTCTACTTTTTTATCTTTGGTCAGAGCTAAACATGTTGCACAGATATTTATTTATATCATATATTTATCCTTTATTTATACAGAAAATCTCTTCAGATTTTTAAATATAGATAATCTTTAAACAAAATGGAAAAAGAAAAAAGAATTACAAACAAGTCACAAGCTGTGAATCAGATAGCTTCTTCAGCATCCTTCCCAAGCCAAGGTGCAAGGTGATAGTTTACACTGTGAGCAACACAGCGGGTTTCTAACTTCCTACTGGCTAGACATGTAACCAACAAAAGACAAATTGTTTGGACTGCGACTGACACGTACGTAGCCGTCAGCAGAGCTCCTGTGCCTCCAGCAGCCCCCGTCCTCATTAAAAATGAACTCTCTTTGCCTTTCCCATTTTCCCTAATAAAAAGGTATTTGATTGAGCTGAACCTTCTTTTAAATAAATGCTCAAAATCGTCAAAGATTTATATGAACTCTTGAATACATGAGCATTGAAAGAGACCTGATTTGGGGAAGTTATGACCATGGAGGAATTTAGGGCCAGAGGTCGTTGGCTCATGAAAAATTCAAGTCTTGAAGTGAAGCAGGATTTCTGAGTCTGAGGTCTCCATTATTAACCAGGGTTGCATGGGTCATAATGCTAAGTCAAGACGGGGAATCAGCACACCCACTGATAGATGGTAGACCCACTGGAAACACTGCAGGTTCAGCTGATCAGCTTGATTTGGTTCATTTACTCCACTCACTAGAAAACAAAGCAGTCTTGCCAGAAATACTGACAGATGATTCTGTTGAATTGGTTTTCTTACTTGAGGTAGGGACTCACTGTAAATACCAACTAATGAAAACATGACTGACTCAAATGATTTGGTCAAATTAGCTTGCTGCCAGAGTTAGCGCACACTCTGGAAAGACGGCAGACTCAGTTTACGTAGGCTCACCGACTGCACTCACGCTGACTATCTGCATAAATGATTACAACAGAACTCACAGCTAAAGGATGGTACAACACACAACAGATAAACATATGAGTCATATCAGGAACAAAAAAAGAAAAATAGCAGAATGTTTGTTTTTTTTTCAATAGTGTGGGAAGATATGATTTTCTTCCATCTGAGAACATTAACTTTAATTCATAGATTCTGGAAATCTAAGAATCTAATGTATCCAATCTCTGAAGTCCATTTCTTTAAATACAAAATCAATCTACTTAAGTACGAATAGAAATAATATTACTCAAGTAAAAGTAACCAGTACTATCCACTTTTGAACATAGATAACAAAAATACTAGTAACTTATTCTTACTAATACGCCTGACACGATACATTGGTATTAGGTAGTAACAATTTATCTAACATTACCTGCATCAAACAGCATCACTCAGTTAGTTTTGGGGGGGAAAATTGTGCAAGTTCTTTGCCTTTTGCTGGTTTGATCTGCTGCACTTCTTAGGGCATAAGTTGCATTAAAAGGCAGCTCCAAAAACATGATTAATGAATTAAACAGTTGCAACAACTGAAAAAAGTGCAGAGTGCAGGGGGCACGAATCGAGATGTATGGGAGCCCCTATAGAATCAAATAGAGACAATGATAACAGAAAATATGCCACATTGAGGAAAAACAAACACACTTCAAGTGCAGGGGGGTATGGCTAACTCTTTAGGTAAGAAATGGCCCCCCAACGCCCGCCCATCCTGCCAGGCCTGATTTCATTGTTGACACCACCAGAGGGTGCTTAAAAACAATGACTCAAACCACTTAATTTAACTGGAACAATTTAGTGAATGACTCAGATTAAACCAAATACATAAAATGAACAAAGTTTACCACCCGTAGGACACCATCTTTATAGAGCAGTGAAAGTGTTTGCAACATCTTAAAGAATCTAATTGTTTTGTTTTGCTTCTGAGTGCTCTGACAGTGTACAGATTCTGGATTTACTCTGAGTGTAAACGTAACCTGGAACGATCCCTGCCACTTCCAAGTCAGCTTAGACAGACTCCCAGCCAGCGCTAGCATCCTTAACAAAATAATTATGCCATGCCAACGGATGGATGTTTTATTCAGCATCAAAAATATGTTAACAATTTGTGACATGCTAAGTATGTGTCGGTATCTGCCCATTAATTCAGAAACAACTGTGAAATTTCTACAGATTTGAGTGGTTTAGCTCAAAATAATATCCTCTTGTGTCTCAGATAGAATTATGTAAGAAATCCCTCTTTTTTTTCCCCACAGGGCCTTGCAGTCGATATTGTTATAGCTCAAAGGCAATTTAAGGAGAATTACTTCTTGCTTAAATGGACTGAAAAGATCAACGAATTTCCAGAAACATACAATGTGAGCAAGAGTTCTAATGTTTACCAAGGCTAAAACTAATTTAATACCGATTCCCCTCAAAGCCTTTGCTTTAGATTGTGTAACCCAGGGTAAAAAACTGCCCTTAATCCCACCTTTTGCTGCTCCATTGGTTAGAGTGACAGTCAGACACACAGTGCATTCAGCCAATTAACACACCTGAGGTAGTTATTTAGGCTCCAGCTTTCCCAGTCAGGTGTGAGGGGAGAGCTGGAGACAAAGGAGCAACAAGTTGGTGTTTCCAAACAATCAGTTCATCTTTGTTTGTTATGCACTTTTTTTAAAACTTGCCATGTAAAAATCATGTAGATCTGAACATCCAGTGAGTTTGGAGTCATGAAGCTGTTATGCACTGATCTATAGATGGAATTGGTGAGCAGTGAGCATAATGTTGTTTGGTTTGTTTAGCATGTTGGTGGTGGTAGCTAGTGATGGGCAAATGAAGCCTCATGAAGCAATGAAGTTTTCCAGGCATTTGCTTTGCAAAATGCTTCAGTTCTCGATGCTTCATTCATCACTTACTAGTTACATCTGCTGGTGAAACTGTAACAGCCTTATCACTCAGTTGGATACTTCCAAAAATTACTAAATGCAATATTGTCACAAAGTTTTCATCAAACTCATGTTTAGTAACAGGAGAATCAATGAAACCATATTTAATTGTCATATGTTTTAATTATTACAATTATTTGTAGCCAATCTAATCCTGGTATATGTTGAACATCAGTGGTTGTGTTGGGTTTTCTTTTATGTCAGACGGATTTGAAAATAAAGACATTTGATGTTTTGGTGTCTTGGGAGTGCAGAGCCTGTTGGGGCTTCACTTTTTCTTGGATTTATAATTGGCTCTGATCTCTTATATTTGGCTACATGTTGAATTTTAGTTCTGCAACACCATTAAATCTGTTTCTGCTGTGAAAGACTGATATATTTTTGCTAATCAGACTACAAATAATAGTGGAACTTTGCAGAAGGTGAGAAATTGGGAGGTGAAGGGTTAATTATCTAAGAATAATTTTATTGCGAGGATAATCTCAAAATATTCCCAGATGTCAGAGATTTTCCTCTTGCTGGCTCCATTTCAGACAGTCAACTTTATTTGTGTAGCACATTTCAGCAACAATGGAGTTCAAAGAGATTTACATCATAAAATCACAAAAGTATAGTTATATATAAAAAACAATCTACAATTGAGAAAACCCGTAACAAACATTACATTTTGATGAATGTCATCATCAATAAACATCAAATATGTCGGTCAATGTTTATTTTATTTGGCCACTGAAGACTAATATCATCCTCTGATGCGACCAAATGGACAATAACAGCACGGCTCATCGCGCTTTTATTTTGAAAACCAACACGCAAAATGAAGCAGTCACGTGACCCAGGCAACGCGAGGCCTCGTTTGTTGCCAGTCACGTGGTTTTCAGCAAGACGACACAAGCCTCGAAGCCTGGATTCAGATGGACCATCACTAGTGGTAGCCAATGCTAATTGTTTGATCATTGTTGATGATGATCATTGAATCATTGTTATCATTGAATTTAAGAAGTTGAACTTCTTAAATTCAACTTGTGTTTAAGATGATGAAATAAATGTTATCTTTATTTTGTCTGAAAGATTAGATCCAAGATATAATTGCATTTAATTCAGTATGTAACTGAAAGTCTAGTTAACTAGCAGGCTGGTAATTTACTGGTCCTGTTTATTTTAATACAGGCCAGGTGACCCTTTTTAGGGTTAAAGGATGGCGAGCTTCTGAGAACTGGCTGGGGCCAGGAGAACCTGAGTTTCACTCCATACTGGTCTGGTAGGAGGTTGACGGTCTGTATCATTTCCCTCTCCATCTCAACATTCAGACACACAATCCGTCATTCATCTCTTCATCTGAAACAACTTGCGCTTGGACGTTCTCATCTCAAATATCTGGACAAATCAACCACGGACATTTGAATGTGTGTCGGTCAGACACCGTGATGACCAGTGGGGAAACTTAAGACTGTTGTGCACAAATTTAAGGCGATCTACTGCAGTACTGTGTATATTTATTTTGTGTTCTATGTATGTTTGTCTTGTGCTGTTAACTTTAATTTTCTCTTTAAAATGCATGGTATTTGAATGCAGTTCCTTTGTACTGTTTTTATTGATTACTGACAACAGCTCCAGTAGATGAGTTTAGTCTTCTGATTTATTCCATCTACTCCTTTTGTACATTAAGTAGTGCTACAATTGGGAAACAAGCAAACAGCTTGAAGATGGTGTGTGAACTGGATATATGTGTGCTGGTAATCCAGCGACACCAGCTGACGCTCGTTCTTGGTTAGCTGTGTAACAACATCCAAGAGGAGAAGCTTTTGGCTAAGAAGGGAGTTTCTTGCCGTTTGCTGATGTCGTGGAAATGCTGATTAAGACGCACAATTTATTCAGGCTGGCCAGGGGTATGTCCGTATCTTCCACTAACAGCCCCTTAGGGAGGCTGCTCAACACCAAACACAAATCATGGGCTGCTGTCAATTAACCAGAGTGCCTTTCTGTAACGAGAGAGCGCACATGGCACAAGGCTGCGTATGCATGGCAGTTTAGTAGATTCTCATTTAGTAGATGTACCCTGATCCAAATAAATGTAGAAATCAGGGAAAGGCTCATTTTAGAGTGAAAATTGATAAAACAAGATAGAAAATAACACATATAAAAAGAACATCTTAAGTGGATCTGAATGTAAAGAAATGAAGGTCATTTGTAAAGTATGTGTATCTTTTGATGTAACTCCGTTTTCAGTATTGAGATGAATGGTGTGAAATTTACAGTGTACTGCTGCTTCTGAGGTGTATTTGCAATAGCCCAATTGTCCCATTTGTCCAGTTTTATTATTCTTCACATTTAATAAGTGACTTAATATCTTAAATATGCAAGTGTAATGCTTTAAGAAGTAGACAAAACATTGGCTTAACTACTAAAGTTTTAAATTGATAGATTGCATGGTGTTTCATTCGATTTATTTTCTGCTCATTGCTGCAAAATCTAGGTACCACAGAAGAAAACTGCATATAGGTGGGACCTGATTGTTGAATATAGATATGGCGTTTTATTGTTGTGACAAATTGTTTATGCAACATTAGATGGATGGGAAGCCAACGCAACGTTATTCGACCAAAGTACAAGTATCCCTCTGTGCAGCTATCAGGCGAGGCAAATACGCAAAAGGTTTAAACTCGCCAGAGGAGAATGGATGTAGGACTGTGATCAGAGCTCAGTCATCTCAGGAAAATATCAGACCTCCTGGAAAACGATTCATATGATGGTGGAACCTTAGCTGGTCGTATTTCCTACAAAAAAGGTTGCTTACGCCCAGACACTTGGCGCATAAACCTTAAAATACGACTGATATTTTAAGGTTTGATAACTGATAACTTCATCAGTCAAAACATGTAAATGTGGGGAAAACTGAAGGCCACTTTCATTCTTTCTAAAGCTGGAGACACACTACACATTTGATTTTACCCATGATTTTGGAGAAGATCTACACCAATCAGCAGTAGTTGTGGTCAGACGACATGAGTTGGCTCGAAAATCTTGTTAGTGGTGAAGAGTCTGATTGGGAAACTGACCTGACAACTTCAGTTGCATTTCAACACATATTTGCTTTTTTAATATTTTTTTTTGCATCTAACAAATTGAACGTGAATTAATACATAGCAGTATGTGGTATAATATAAACTGCTTTGTGATTTCAGTTCAAAGTGAACTACTTTCTTCAAATATGTCATGCATACCCGTAAATAATCTAACCTTCCTAATCAAAGCAATTATGATTTTAACAATGGGTTGTGAATGTAAAACGTGACCAATTATGCAGTATGTAATTACTGATAATATACTACTTCTGTGGAAAGCCACTTATAGCATTACTCAACAGTAAGAGTTTAATATGTATAATGTGAAATGCACTGTTAAAATAATAATAGTGTATGAAACAATCATCACCTAAAAGAACATGTTATCCATAATTATCCAAACTGTGGATGTTCAGAGATTGTGCAACAATATTTTTAGTTGTTTGTGCATGATTGACATTGATTTTCTCTCACTTTTAGATAAAGTCCACTTCCACCCGTGGAAATATTGCTATTAGGCAAAACCTTGTCCATGATCAATCACCACAAGCCTTTCCAGTCTTTTCCTTTTTTCTTTCCAGCTAATTCAGTCTGGATCTGAAGAAAGTTCCGAGACGGTAAGAGGAGAAAGCACCAACTCACCACATCTATTATTCACAAAAGCATGTGTGAGCAGCTGTTTCCAGTCTCATTAGTGAGAAATCAGGGTGAGATTTATGATAGCATGACTGATTTGATTGAACCCTTAAACACATTATATGATGATCAAGGTGGTTTCAAATAGCTTGGCAGGCAGCAAAACAACAAATGTCTGAAAGTGATTGAAGTGTGTTCTCTGTTTGGCCCTGGTTTTTCATACAGTTATACATATATATATAAATGTACAATATGGTAATACTAATGCACTTTATATTCTATGTGAAATACAAATACATGCAATATTTTTGTGGACAGGATGCGCAAGAGGTAAACACAAGGGGAAATATTTTGGAATAAAAATTTGTGAATTCATGAGATGTGATCTTTGCTGCTCAGTTCTCCTTTGCATCTCTCCTCTCCCATGAATAGAAGAGGAAACATGATTCTGCCACACCATCCCAGTTTTCCACATATTTCCACCCAAACAACGTTGCTAATTAAGAACATTTCTTTCACCGTGAATCTTAAGTGACTTTATTTATCTGCTTCTGGTGGATAGAATCTGTTTTTTTTTTTTTTTTTTTTTCTCATTTCCTCTAAGTGCCTTGTTCCTGTTCATGTTCTCTGCATCCAATGAGTATTGCATGTCATGGTGCCCTACTTGGTATTAAATTTAATCATTTGTAGAAATTGGATGAAGATGTGATAGGCAATGGTGGACAGAGTACTACAAAGGAGAGGAAGGGCAAACTAAATGAAGAAAGTGAAGAATGAAAATTGGCCCTCAGCAATTTTTCTCAAAAATTGATATCAAAGAACCTTTTGCTTAACTTGGACATTTATCTGTAGGGTTTAAAACCACACTACTGATTCCAGGACATTTTTGAAGATGAAACTATGTGGCATTTGAAGGTATCTAAAATCAGAATTATTGAACCTTTTACCTTACAGAATTGCAGAATTGTTTTTGTCCATTATGTTTAAAGCTGCTCGTTTAATTATGGTAAGACATTTTGTATGTAACTTCTACAAATCTGTTTGTAATCAGATAAGCCTTAGCAAACCCACACTTGAGCTCTACATGATACCATCCACAGCTGTGGAGACACTTCTACAGTTTATTACATTTGATGTGACTTTGTGATTAATTTGATCTAATCTTATTTTGTGGATGTTTGTCTGTCTGATTGTTTCTCATTTTGTTCTGTTTTTTTGTTTTTGTTTGGACCTTGAGACTGAAATAAAAGTTTCTGTGCAAGTTACAGCTTAAAGCAAAATCTGCTGTACATAATTGTACTACAAACCTTATATGTTTATTTCTTGATTAATATGATTGATATTTTCTGTTTGCCAAAAATGTGATGAATGACAAAATTAGTGTGTTTTAAATTGGTTGAATAAACAATACATGTGAATAAATCGACATATATTGCTATTCCACTTGTGTTGAATCAAGAAAAAAAGGACTGAATATCGCAGGCAAAGGAAAGACAATAACACCAGGTTATAAAATAGTGTTTGTTTGTTGCGCCTCCATTTGTACGTCCGCGTGTGAACATCCTGCACATCAAAATTGATATTTGATTTAACATTTGCATAACTTTGCTACAATTCACTGCCTGAAGCCATAACACATCCAGAGAGAAGAACTGCAAATCTTTTATCTTTTTTTTTTTAAATAAATTTAGTTTAGGGTTTAAAAAAATAGCCGATATGTTTTATTGCACTAAAGGTATAAATCTGTACCAAGCTGTTATGTTGCGGTGTCAGCAGTGGTTGGTTTATTTGTTTGAAATTCTAGCTTGAGGGAATGATTGCGCACATGGTTGTCTAATAATTTATTTTGCTTTTTTTTTTTTTTTTTTTTTTTTACAGCTTTGTCATAAAAAAAATCATAATTTAGAAGACTGTCTAAACTATAAAGACATGTTTATGTCTGTCATTATGAGCAGGCAGAGATGGATTTGCTGGAACCTTTTCTACTGCAAGTCAAAAAGTACCAGAGCACCGATACTACTGACTATTGAACCCTGTGAGTCATTTACAATGACGCAAAGTGTTTGCCAAGACATTTTAAATATATTTCACACATTTTCTGCAGGATTTCAAATACCACAGAACAAACTGAACTTATGATTATGCATGACTAAGTAAATCTCAGTCTGTCATAATTAGCAAAATGAATTAGAGAGAACCTATGGAACGGGGTCTTGTTTTGTAATAGGTGTGTCACCGACACATCACACACTGCTGCTTAGTCTTGTGTGTTATAAACATGGTGTGTAATGCAATTATTAAAAAAATTTACCTGCATAATAACACAGATAAGCTTATAGTTAAATAATTTGAATACTGAAATACAAAATCGTTATAAACTATAGACAGCATTACAAAAAAGGAACCACATGCTGATTTTTGAAGCATGAAGATGAAAGCATCATAATTAGAGGTCATGCTGCAGCAGGACCTGGGTAGCTCTTCGTCGTAGAATGTAAAATGAATTACACAGCATCAGAGAGAGCTAAAGGAAAATATGGGGAAAAAACCAAAGCAGAAACCTGCAACATGGCAGTGACCCAAAGCATACCATTAAGTCTACAAAGGACTTATTCTAATGTTGCTGAGATTCTATGAAGTGACTAAAAATGGGCTGTATACTTAACTCAAACATCTCACAGCTGAATGGTGGGAGGGAGGCACATCTCCCTCATACTAACGTCAGAGACTGATTGATACTGAGCTAACAGATGCAGGTCAATCACAGTATTTGAGGCAAATGGTTAAAAAAAACTATCAGTTGGTGTCCTAATGTTTTCCTCAGCTAGAAAATGAATTTGTTTAAAAATGGAAAAAAAAAAGTGTATTTACTTTTCCGGGGATAAACAAGATTGAACATCACTTTGTGAATATTTCTAACTAAAAAACACTTAATGAGGTGTGTGGGCCGCACACTTCGCCTTGACCCATTTAATGTGTGTTAATTGTAAGTAATGATGTGCCTAACACACCACACCTCAGTGGCCCTGGTGTCACTTTGTCTAAAAAGTCACACAGCCCAGGCATTTATCACCACATCACACAGTGAAGCTGCAACAAAAGAAGTTCACTCCTCCAGAGATGACAGATTGCTTGGCGGCTCAGAGGTAAAACAGAGATGGGTTTGCTTTACCACTCCTCGTCACCTTAGTCTTGCCAGTAAACCCACAGAGAGGGCAAGAAAGCGTATAAGTCTCAGCTTCAAGTGTTTTAAGAAAGGGACTTTAGAGACCCAAGGTGAAAAGAGGAATTCATTCGGAGCGAATCAACGGCGAGAGCTTGATTACTGGAACTACTTTGGGCAAAAAAAGGTCCTGCTGGTCCTTTTAAGCTGAGGCTCGAAGGGGTGAGTCTGAAGCACAGTGGGGTTAACAAGGGCGTTACAAATCTGAGATAGTACTGTACAACGATGTTACAAAAAAGGCACCCAAGAGTTTAACAGAACTCACACACTTTCTGTAAGTGGGGAAATGCACCACTCCTGCTTTCAAGCACAGGGGGGTCATAGTCGTGGTTTGGTTACTTCCTCTGCCACTCTCATTTGGGGGTAAACATTTTTATTGCTAGTTCTGCTTCATCAAACTCAAAAATAATTGCAATCACCTCCTGCCAAAGGCAGCCTAGTATATCTGCAGTACACACGGGTCAGGGTGAAGCTTCCACGAGTTGTAACCTCACTTTTCCTCATTTGTGAGGAGGATGGTGGGCCACTCAACAGCGAGCAAAAGATACAGCTGGCTGATGTATCTGTCAAGGAAAAAAAAAAGAGAGAATAGATAAAAATGTATGTATTTTTATAATAATAATAATAATGTGATAAATTTATCACATTATTAGTATTATTTGTTATACTTAACACTATTTGTAAAATGCTAATGCACATGGGATAAAAAAAAGATGTCAAAATGAAGTAAAGTTGCTTGCATTTACCATTGCATACACATTTCTCACCTCACACTAGTGCAACACAAACTTAACCCTTTAGTGACTCGTGGTCTGGTTGCAGCCACACTTATTAGAGATCTTTCCAGTCACGGAGGAGCTGCATTTTTTTAAAGCCACATTCTTTCAGAGGCCATTGTGCTGCGAGCTCCAGAGGTTGGACAAAAATTCATTGGAGGCAGTTTATGTTTTAAGGGAACAATGACCGATTTTGTTTCCATGGGCTCTCACTAATTTCTGTCACAGTCCAGTTGGTCAGTTGGCATTCTTGCAAGCACCGTGAACCATCCAGCTGAGACGCTGAGGGGAGCCTGCCCCTCTGTACAGAAACTGCAGCCACGTAGAAACTGCAGCCCTCTTACTACAATGTTCATTTGGACTGAAACAATTTGCTTTTCTTTTTTTTTCTTTCCCTCTGCCTTTACCCAAGTCACAATGTGCAATCTTTCTGTTTCCCTATCTAGTTGATTTCACAGTCAGGCCCATCTACTGTTTCTCTTCCTTTTGAGGGAAACAATTACACCAACAACACAACCCAAATATGAAAAAACAAGGGAAAGTGGAGCAATCTGGCACAGAAACAGATTGGAAGACAAAGAGAGACAAAGCACGAGAGCCTCAAACGACTGTGATCACAACAAATGCTTTTATGCGAGAGCTGCGGAAACATCACATGAACACGAAAAAAGAAATTAATGGCTCTGTAATACATTGTACATTGTGCTTACAGAGTGCACAAGCTGCTAAGTGGTTTGAAAAGCGCCAGAGACGACGTGCTCCCACAGTGTAGCTCTGCTAGCAAGAATGAAGCAGCTGAAGCGTGAACTGAAAGCACTTATTTAACTGCAAGACGCACGAGGCAGCAACTCGAGACACAAAATAGAAATATTACCGTAAAATCTGAATGTTATTGTTAAAATTACAAAATATGACAGGATCAGTTTACTCTTGATTTTCAAAAGATTGAAATCTGAAAAAAAAAAAAAAAAATTATGAATAAGTCATTCAAACAGTTTTTGTGACCTTCACAACCGGAGCTGAATCAAAAGACTGAGGAGCTCACGGCTTAAATCCAACACTTCATGGTTTACTTTCCATTTATTACTCTTTAAATCGTAATTAAGTTGCAATTTAGTCCCTAAAGTAAAATATGATTTCAGTAGTGTAAATAGTAATCAAAGATATTTCTTTGAGATGAGACTTTTCACATCTACAGTTTGCTCTGGCTGACATCAGGGGCTTAGTAAACTTGGAGTATTTTGGTCATGATTCTGTTTTTGTTCACTCAGAAAACCATCCAAGCTGGCAAGCACCCACTGTTAGAGACCATGTGAGCACATGTGTTGCACTTCTTGGTCAGAAACTGCTTGGACTCATGCTACAATCCTCAAATCGGCTTAAAAATAATAATAAATGAACTCTTTTCATAAGAATGGAAAATAAATTACGGTAGTGTTTACAATCAACATGAGCTTCAAATCATGAATAAATTATGTATAACAGCTGGAAAATGAATTCATGTCTGAGTAATTTATTTATTCTCCATCCAACTAATTTGACCGATTCGACTTTTTCTCTTGTTGCAATGAACAAGGTGTGATTACCTGGGATGTATGTAGTGTTTATCCTAAAATCCTAAAGATCTATTTAATTCACTTGCATCCTTCAGTCTCCTTTATTATACATCTGTCAACATGTCTAATATATTTTTTAAAATATTTACCCACCAAGCCTTTCAAAAATTCCTGAAAGCTGTCAGTTTGATCTTGCATTTCTATGCCCACATGCTTTGTTCTGTGACCTCACAAATTCTCTGCCGTGTTTTCTTCTCTGCCAGGCCACATAAAATGTTTAGTTTCATTTAGTAAGGGCATTTTTACATATTAATTTGTATAGAACATAATGTATAATGGCATTCTGGCACCTTGGCCAGAAGGCGCCCTTTCAGAAATGTTCAACCATGGAAAAAACTTCATTAAAATCTGAAAATAAAGTCACTCGGCAGCACATGAATTCAATTTTTTTATGACAATTTGCACCAGCAAAGCTTTATATTTTTATTTTAGAATGTTATTAAACATGCATAATGGTCAGGATTACACCATGGTTATTGCAGGTCTTGTTCTGAATTGGTTAAAAGGGGCATTGCAGCAGTTTGGGGTGGCCACACCCCCTTTTAATTTTAGTATAATTAAAGTAAGATGTTTACCGAAGAAGACTAGCGGCTTGACCACAATGTGCTTTAAGAAAGAGTTAAACAAATAATTTGCATACATATGCAAACAGGCAATTTTTCTAATTTTTGGATACCTGAAATAAAAAAAAAACATTTTGAGTTGAATTATTTTGGGGGTATGTAATAGACTGGAAAAAGTTTAGGAATGTGTTGTGGCTTCATTTGTTCTATCAGAAAAAACATATATATTTTGACAGTACTGTGTATGCTCACAAAATAAGAGGTGAGAACAGAAACTTCCAAATCCAGGGTCACTCATATATGAAATGACTCTACAAATGCAGACATTTAAAGAGCTAGCAAGCTGATAATAACGCAAATACAAAGTTAAGTTAAATGAGCACAAATTGGTTATTTCACACATGAATGGATTCTGGGAACTACATTAGTTCAAAGATCAACAAACCGCTCAAACAAAACAAATCCATCATATTAGCTGTAAAGACTTTAAATACTCAGTGTAACCTTGCTGACTGTCCAATACCCAGTTACATGCTCTCTTACAATCACTTTCCCTTTCTTACAAAGTGTACACATGTCTGATGTAATTAAAATGCAGCCAAAAAAGGTATATATAAAAAATAAAATAACTTAATTTTTCACCAAGCATCGTTTCCTTGTACTTTCGGCTGCATAGGCTTGCAAAGTTAACTTTGTTATCAGACCTTATTAAAACCACATGAAAACCTGGCAAGGAAGTTTATATCGGAAGGAAATTTGAAAGCACATAATATAAATAAATCTCGACTTTACAACCTCAGTCTAGGTTTTATTCCCTATAGTATTTAAGGGTTGCCACTTTGTGCAACTGAGAGTTTTCCTCCCTCTACTTTTGACATCTGGGATTGTGACTCAAAGAGTTGAACATTCCACAATCTTTCCACGTCCGAAGAGAAAATATATGAACGTCTGCTTTGGTAAGAAAAAAAAAAGAAAGATACGGGCTTATTGCAAGAAAGCCACTTCACTCAGCTCCATTCGACTCAAAGCTATCGTCTCCACAGAGGCGGTGGACAATTACATGTCGAAAAACTTTGCGTCTTTGCTTTATCAAGGCTAGCACAGCTGTAAGAGCAGATAAAAACCAACAATAATCAAATAAAGCGCCTTTGACACACATACACTGATTCCGGCAGGAGACTGCCAGATTTCTTTGACCTATGTGTCATACTGTATCAGTGCAATGCACTCACAGATGTACGCCGAAACAGCCAAAAAGAGAGGCCTGAAGGGCCTTTGAGAGCTCATATACTTTGGAAATTCTGGAGCGTTTGGCTGCTACAATCTAGATGGAAATCATCTGTGAGGCTCTGACTGTCACTTGTGAGTGTCATGAGAAAATGTGCTTTCATAAATTCTTTCAAATTTTGAAATTCATTTTTTTTTCCTGTTGGAATAATGGTCGAGCAGGAGCTCTATGTGACGAGTTGAAATCCAGGTGAAATAAAGTTCTGAGAAGAGTCATAACAGTCCAGAACAAAACGGACCTGCAGTTATTTAAATTATTACACCTGCACATGTGTATTTTAGCCAATTGCAATTTTGATTCACAATAAGATAAAAAATAAAGCCTTAAAACTCTTTGAATGTTTAATTGTGTTTGCCTTTCCTACTGTGGAGAGTCTATCTCTGCATATCAGGAGATATCACCCTATTGTCTGACACTATCTGTGCATCATAAGCAAACTGCACAAACTGAACGGCTAACATTCCCGACTCTTTACTGCTATAAGATCCAGATGTTTACAGTAAGTTTGAGAGACTGCCATCAGTTCCATGTCGAGCATGTTACACTTGGAAGCTCATAAAGATAAAACATAGAAACTTTGCTGTACTGGATTCACATCGTGTCTGTGTTAAGTTCTTCTCTCTCTCTCTCAGTTTCCTTTAGCATCTGACATTGCTGTGCGCTGGTTTTCTTTTCAACATCTTGCTGATTCTGCTAAATTTGACTATTCTCCACTCAGTATAGATGTGATGTGGTGTGTTATGATGCTGGAGTCAGTTAATGTTTATTTAACAGATGGATAGTGTTTGAATTTCGCATTAGAGAGATATTTATTTGTTTTCAATCTCGTTTTTTTCTTTCCAGTCTGCTTTATGACATCATCATGGCATAATGATAAGTTTCAGAGTGAAAACCAACTTGTTGTCTGAAAAATAATCAATTATAGGATCATTTCTAAAATTCTAAACTTTACAGATGTGAGCAGCATGTAAGTCATGCCACATTCTTCTTCTTTTTTTTTATTTCTCAGACATAAATTAAAGAAACAATGTTCCAAGGTCAATCAGAGAGCGGGTGACTCAATAGTTTGCTAATTGCAGTACTTTGCAATTTTTAAAAAATTCCACTTGAACATTGTCACAAAGCTTCAATGCATATTTTGGGTGGGGATTTAAGTCAAAAGATTTATCAGTTGGCTTCAGGTCTAAACCACGATCCATCAGCTCTGACCAGATTCCCTACAGAAACATTTTCCCAGCAGCATGGTGCTGATTGACCACGGTGAAAGTGTTTTCAGGTGAATGTGCAGTGTTGTGTTTTTCTCAATAATAAACTATATCTTGGTCTTAATTTTGCAGTTGATTGTTCAATCCATTCTGTGGAAATCTTGAGCAGTAGCCAAGTAACTGAAATGTTACATCAAACAAAAACGAAGACACCAACCATTGATGGCTGCAAACTATTTGGAATGATATACATTTGTTTACTGTAATAAACTATAGAAAACAAAACTACAGATAAATAAATGGCTGTTATACAGCAAGACAAAAAAATCTGTTGCTGCTTTAAGCAATCTTGGAAAATACTGTCATTATTTTCTGAAAGAAAGCCAGACATATTTTTAAGTAGGATCCAAGACTCTGCGGTGTATAAATTATTTACCCTACTTAAAATTCTCTGCACCCAAACACATGTCAGACACTCAGCAGATGAAGGATTTTACCACTAAGGTATAGGAAGAAAATTTTTGTGCTTGAAGATGATCTTCCGTAGTTTCCCCAAAAAGTGTTTCCTCAAGCATAATGTACCCGTGATCAAACTTCTTAGGCTACAGATGAATCCAATTTATTATAACAAGTAAAGGAAACGTCCAAGAAAAAAAATTGAATTTCAGAAGAGAAACTTTCAGCCTTTGGAGATTTGGAGTCCAAATTATGACCTTACTGTTTTGTTCCCATCCCTTTTTTTTTGAGAGTCTGATTCAATAAACACACATGTGGGGAATGATACTATTTTATTTTTCATTACAGCAGAAATGCAGTAAAAAGAAGTTGAGAAGAAATATATAACGAAGTGAAAAATTGCTTTGTTGATGGTGGAACATGCAGATGCAGCATGAGACAAAAAAAGAAATAAAATCTTTTCCAAAAATATGTCTTTTTCCCCAGCAGGTCAAATGTCCTTATATTTTTTTCTTAAGGGTGCATGCAGTAGCTACAAAAAAAACTCTTTAATTTAATCTATTTTTCAGAGTGAGTGCTGACATCAAAAGCAAATAAAAAAAATTAAGATGAAGGAAAAACAAGAAAATTGGAGAAATATAAATAGACTTAAAATAATTGGTAGCACTGAAGAGTATTTATCCTCCAAGAGGTATTTGTCAGTTTCTTCCTCCTCTCAATCCATTTTGCTTCCACATTTATCAAGATATTGATTAAGCCAAATAAGAAAATGTTCTGAAAAATCACGAGAACCAACATGAGGAACACAGAGCAGAGTTTTCACTTCAGTGAAAGGTTATTTAGTTGTTGTTTTTCATTCGAACCTCGTGTATGAAATCAAGGACAAAGAGGACAGTCTGATTAAGACAGTGCCACAGAACAAAGAAAAGATTTAATTTAACTTGATGCGAACAAGCCATTTTTGAAGCATGTAGACACTCCTGCTGACATACCGTCATCTGTTCATCAGCTGCAAAGGACAAATCACAAGGAAATCAGATTGCATGAGGCAAATTACACATACATAAAATGAATAGCTGTAATACATGCAAGCAATGCAAGAAAAAGGGGTAAAGTATGACACAACCCTTTAAAGAGCAGTGTCTGAAGGTTAGCATAGGAAACAAAATGGCCCACATGTAAAGTAACGTCCTCTAAATAAAGGGAGGTCTGGTCGCCTGTCAGCTACAGGAAACATAAAATTGGCATTCATGTGAAAACAAGACGATTTAACCAATGCTAAGCGGAAGGTGACAGAGCAGCTGGAAGTTAAACAAGTGGAAAGGTCCAGGCGCAAATAGGGATGTGTGGGTACAATCCAAACACAGACACGCACGCACGCATGCACGCACGCACGCACGCACGCACACACGCACGCACGCACGCACACACACACACACACACACACACACACACACACACACACACACACACTGCAACACATGCTGTGGCCCATTGCCAAAGGAGAATATCCTCAGAATTCCATCTGGTTCACAGAAAGCTGATCCTGTGTTTACAGAGGGGCTGCTGCTAAGAGCCTGCTGGGGCCCAAAGCAGACTCTGCATTCACACTCTGCTGACCTCCATCAGCTGGAGCACAAAATCCTTTTGGACTCTCACCTAACGCCACAGGGTTTCTGCATTCGGAGCTGCGGTAGCTTCTTAGACCTTGTGCATTTTTAACTGTGTTGAAAGTGCTTCAACATTGTAAGGGGGGATTTGTTTGAGTTATTGTGTGATTAATGAAGAATATACAATAACAAAGGTATTCAGACCCCTTGAATGCTTTGATTTTTCACCATGTTACAAACTCAGATATTGATGCATTTTTTTGGGAGTTTGTGGCATAGACCAAGGCAAAGTACTGCATAATGTTGATGGTGAAGTAAAATGACATATTTCAATATTTGCTTCAAATAAAACTTTGTAAGATTATTATAATCAGCCCCCATTAGCCATTCTACTATTCAACCATCTTCCAGTGCACATGCTATCACTTGTATTTCTCTAGCAATTACGCGTAACTAGGGACTAAAAGTTAAGACAGTTTCTCAGTGGGGTTTATGTCTGGACTTTGACTGTCCCATCTGTCAGACTCGATTGCTCACTTTGATCTAAACCAGTGTTTCTCAACATTTTTTGGCCCAGCACCCCCTAACCTTTATCCAGGTCCGTCAAAGAATTTGCAGGCTACTTTGCACTGACCATAATTGTATTTTTAATATTAATATCACTATTGTAGATGTTTTGATTTTTATGCTTGTTTCTGTATTTATCATCAAAAATAATTTCCCAGAGAACAAAAAAGTCATGGGAATAGATATTATTTTCACAGGAAAATGCAATGAACATTCAAGTTAAAATTGGTAGACCTAACAGCAACCAATCAGAGTGGAAAAATATTCTTATTTTGTGTCATTTTCTAGTTGTTAAATATTCCACAAAATGACCAGATAAAAGATGAACAATTTGCCAGTTTAAACTTTGATCTATTTGCAAAACGACTGAGCTCTGCAGCATTAAAACATGGATAGAACTGTAACTACATTAATCATAGCTCTTCTTCTCTTCAGTGTTTGTCAGTTTCTGGTGGTGCAGCTCTGTGCTGCCTTCAGGTTAATGGGACATCAGAGCATCATCCATAAAACTTCACCCACATGGAATTTAATGTGCAAACCAGAGCTTTCAGTGGATAAATTAAAGTTCCAGGTCCTTTTAATGCCATACAAATATGAGACAGAAACATGGATTGTATCTTTATATAGACCTGACTATTGATTATAGATTAATAGATTTACTGGACAAAAATGACAAAGAACAAATCTGGTTCTTAATCAAATCCTAATGAGTCAAACTGAAATTGTCATGGAGTCATCAGCCTCATGACATTAACACTGATATGAAAATTAATATTGAAGAAATAAATATATCAAATCTAATTAAAAACATAAATAAGTGATCAGTTCTTTACTGTTATGGTCCGTAAGATATATTTATTCTCAGTACTAGATGTGGTCTCAACAAACCCATGATATTTCAACAATATTATTTTACCTTTTATCTGGAAGTAGGGCTGTATAAAAAAAATCGATTCGGCGATATATATCGATATTTTTCGCGCTCGGAAAGTATCGATTTTTCATCCGCGAGTATCGATTTTTTAAACCATAGGGGTCCATAGCCTTATAGCTCTTATTAACGTCTAGTTTGTTACGGCGTAGCAGCAAGACCCCGCCTCCCTCAGTCTCACTTTCAACTTGAGCTTAAAGTGCACATTATAACCTACACACCAGTTTTTAAATTGTGTTAATAGGCCAAGTATAACAGGACTTATACTAAAATTAGTAAACCATATTTTTCCGAATGTCAGAGAAATGTCAAAAGCGCCGCCATTCCCCGGCTTTTCCATTATGTGAGAGGAAATGAGCTTCCACGCGTACAAAACGAAACGAAACATTAGATTGCTGTGTTTTTGAAAATGTAAAATCTTCATTTTACATGATTTTACATTTTCAAAAACACAGCATACGGAGCGGCGCGCAGCAGCAGCGGCGGCGCTGTGTTTGGAGCAGGAAGAGGAAAAACCACCAGCCGGAATCCGCGGCGCAGTGAGGATTTCCATGACAACAATGGCTGATCGATCATTATTATCAGCATCAGACAAAGAGTATCAGAGACTGAGAGAACGATGGGTTGTATTTTGTTGCTGAGAAACGAAGGAAAGTTGTGCAAGTAACCGTGAAAGAAAAGCGGAAAGGAGGAGCGGAAGGAGCAGCTGCAAAAGAAATGAGATCGCGAAATTAATGCTAATTTCTACTGGTAGCTTCACTTTGTAATTAGTTTTTAGCTTAGCGGTTTCTGTTCTGTATATAAAGGATTACCTGAAGAATAAACATGGGTTGATAACATACGGAGCGGCGCGCAGCAGCAGCGGCGGCGCTGTGTTTGGAGCAGGAAGAGGAAAAACCCGCAGCCGGAATCCGCGGCGCAGTGAGGGTTTCCATGACAACAATGGCTGATCGATCATTATTATCAGCATCAGACAAAGAGTATCAGAGACTGAGAGAACGATGAGATCCTGGCGTCAGAGAGGAGATACTCAGAGATCCAAGCAGCGCTGCGTAGCGGGGTGATGCGGAGCCACTACTTTAGCAGTTAGTAGTAAACAGCTTACAGCCACGGCTAACTCCGGGAGCCAAGGTAGAAAAGCCTTTTTCCCCATAGTCGTAAAGACTGCATTTGTGGCTGCATTTTTACTCCAAAATGCAGCCAAAGTGTCCAAAAGAATAAAACATAAGTGCATCATTTGCATATTGAGAGTCTACAGAGGCTGATATCTCCACTCTGCTCCTGGATTACCATTTAAACTTTTGAGTTTTATGTCAAATCCATATGAATTAAATGACAGAAACTAATTCTCTCACTGCATCTTTTATTCATTTTGTCCAGCTGCAGACTGTTAGACTGTCCAATCAGAGTTAGGTATTGTGTAGTTGGTGCTTTTAATCAGTTTTCAGTTAACTAAATTCAAGCCTATGGAACACAAAATGTCACTAAAACCACTGTCCTTCTAAAATCTTTCAGAAAATCGTAAAAATCGCAAGAATCATATCGAATTGTATCGCTTGACAAATATCGTGATACATATCGTATCGTGACCAGAATATCGTATATCATATCGTATCGTGAAATTATTGTATCACTACACCCCTAGGAAATAGTGTCTGTTTATTCTTGCCATACAGTCCTCTGTATTAATTATTGATTGAAAGGTCTTGCCATTCCAGTTTATTCCTCTGAATTTACTTTAGTTTCTTAGTTTATTCTCTTAGTTTATTGCTATGTCCACTTTAGTTTCTTTCCTGTTGCTAGATTTATTTGATTGTTTATTGACGCTCACCATCAGTAATATTCACTCATCACCTGCTGCGCCGCCTAATTGTCATGTGTTTCACATCATGTGTTGATTGTTCAGCGTTGGATTCTCTGTTGTTATGCCATAATTCACATCTAGTTCGTCACTCCGTTTTATGTCCCGCTTCTCCTGTTTCAAAGTTTTGTGCAATGTCCGCGTCTTTTTTTTTACCCCCTAAGGTGCAGGGAGGTTGGGAAACGGGGAAAAGGCAGACTGACATAAACCTTTTAAAACAACAGGAACAATTTCTGCATTCTGATTATTGAAATTTAAAAGTGCTGTGTTGTTCTATCACCCCGTTTCATACCGGACCACTTACAGCTCAGGTGTTAACGCTATAAAATGAACGCTCTCTACCGTGGTATCACCATGGAGGGATTTCTTTATTTAAATGGGTTCATTTTTCAGAGGGATCCACAGTGAGGGTATCGTGATTTTAGCTACCAGTAGCAGGAGAACAGAGCTGCACCAAGAAGCTAACAGAAGCTAACAAACACTGAATAGAAGAAGAGCTGCATCGATACAGTTGCAGCCAATCATGATTTAATGTTACACAATACAGTTTTACCAGGTTGCTCAAAGTCTAAACTGGCATTGTTGTGCATTTAAGGTGTAAAGTTTACATTCGACCAAACGCCCCCCTAAGGCATCCCAGTGCCCCCCTTTTGTAAAAATGTCCGCCAGCGCCCCCTGCCGTCTTCTGAACGCCCCCTGGGGGGCAGTACCGCCCAGGTTGAGAACCGCTAATCTAAACTCTGCTTCAGTCACGTTTTTTGTCGCATTTGAAAGGTTTTCTTCCAGATTTGCTTTGTATTAAACAGTTTTCTTTTAATAAAGGAGTTTCCTTAATCCATTCACAGTTTTCTGGCTGTTTCTTATTTTATTTATCCATCCATCCAGCCATCCATTTTCTGCCGCTTGTCCGGGGTCGGGTTGCGGGGGCAGCAGCTTCAGAAAGGAGGCCCAGATTCCCTCTCTCTCCCCAGCCGCTTCTTCCAGCTCCTCCAGGAACCCCAAGGCGTTCCCAGGCCACCTGAGAGACATAGTCCCTCCAGCGTGTCCTGGGTCTTCCCCGAGGCCTCCTCCCAGTGGGACGTGCCCGGAACACCTCACCAGGTGTTTCGGGCAGTCTCAACTGCCCGAGCCAGTTGAGACTCGGGCATCTGGTCATAATGTCCAGGAGGCATCCTGACCAGATGCCCGAGTCTCAACTGGCTCCTCTCGACGTGGAGGAGCAGCGGCTCTACTCTTAGTTCCTCCCCGATGACCAAACTTCTCATCTCTAAGGGAGAGCCCGACCACCCTGCGGAGGAAACCCATTTCAGCCGCTTGTATCCGTGATCTTGTTCTTTCGGTCATGACCATAGATGAGGGTGGGAACGTAGATCGACCGGTAAATCAAGAGCTTCGCCTTTTGACTCAGCTCTCTCTTCACCACGAAGGACTGGTACAGCGCCGCTTCACGGCAGATGCTGCCCCAATCCGCCTGTCGATCTCCCGCTCCCTTCTTCCCTCATTCATGAACAAGATCCACAGAAACTTAAACTCCTCCACTTGAGGCAGGACGACCCCCCTGACCTGGAGAAGGTACTATATCCTTTCCCTTTTATTTAATTTTTACTAATTAACAGACCCTTGGAGGAATATTTTAAACCTGTTATTACAGATCTTGGTTTTAAGGTGGACAGTGATTTCAAATTGGACAGCCAAATCAGAGCTGTGGTTAAGTCCAGCTTTTATCATTTAAGGCGATTGGCGTCAGTGAAATCTTTTCTTTCCAGCCAGCATTTTGAAACAGTGATCCAGGCTTTTATTTCGACTCGATTGGATTACTGTAACTCCCTTTATCTGGGAGTCAGTCAGTCGCTGCTCTCATGTCTGCAGCTAGTACAGAATGCTGCTGCACGACTTTTGACAGGAACTTGAAAGAGGAAACATGTGACCCCTGTGCTGGCCTCACTTCACTGGCTGCCTGTATATTTTAGGATTCATTTTAAAATTCTTGTGTTTGTTTTTAAATCACTGCATAATCTTGCCCCGGCTTACCTCTCTAAGCTTCTTCATCCCTACATACCCTATCGGTCTCTCAGGTCAGCAGATCAGCTGCTCTTGGAGGTACCAAGATCCAGAAGGAAGCTCAGAGGGGACAGGGCTTCTCTGTCATTGGCCCTAAATTATGGAATGACTTGCCTTTGCAGGTCAGAGGCCCCTTCACTGTCCACTTTTAAAGCTCGTCTTAAAACCCATCTATTTTACTTGGCTTTCAACACCAGCGGGATCTAGTTTTAAATTGTATGTTTTTGTTTTTAAACTGTAAGTTTTTTATTTTTTTTATGCTGTGTTTTAATGTACAGCACTTTGTATCAGCTGTGGTTGTTTTAAAGTGCTTTATAAATAACGTTGGTTTGGTTTGGTTTGATAATTAGGAAACTTCTCAAGGGAGTCAGATAACACTAGATTGTATTGTAGTAAAGTAAACAAATACACACCTTAATTTCTAGGTTTTCATTTGTAAAAATGTAAAAAAAAATCACAGTTTTGGCTGTGCTTCATATACTGTATATGGTCAACTTTTTGTTAGTAAATGCAGTAAAATGCAATAAAAGACATTTTTGACACAAATTTTTGAGCTTGTTATGCAAGTACAAGAGGCATCAACCTTCCTTGGCTAAATGTCAGCAGATATGTGATGCGCTAATCATAACATCTTTAATTTTAATGGCATAGAACTGCATGACAACCAAAATCCATTTGTTGAAACACGAAAATGTATGTTTAAGATTCCGGCTGCAGTTTTCTTCCCCCCTCCGCCATTTATAACAGCAACTCATGAGGGACATATGAAAAATTTCATTTAAAACAAATCTGTCACTGTCTTCATGAGCACTGTCTTTGGGGAACGAGTGGAGGAGTTCAGTCGGTTCCAAATTGCTGCCAGATGTCTCAACATCCTACACCTTATTCACTTAGCTTATAGATGGTAATAGGAGTTGATCTGATCAATTTTGAAGAAAACGTAGCTGCTGACAAAACTTTCTATCCAGTAACAGGTAAACATACAGCTACATATCTGACATTTCTTAACATTTAGAATACAACTGTCTAAAATTCATTGACTTGTCATCATTTTGGCCTTAGTCAAGACATAATCATGATAATGGTTTTGGGAGCAATTACTGAAGGACTGTGAGGAAACATCGGCTGTAAAATACCGCTGATGTGTGGTATTTTTGTTTAGAAATGGCATAATGAACCTCATTAACTAAAACATCTAAGAGGCATTTATTGAAGGTCAGTATTAAACTTTATGACGTAGCAATAAAAAGAATATATATGAAGTATATGAGTTACAAACTTGGCAGGGCGACGCTGCTAAGGAAAAATGAATCAAATATCTTGTTTTAATCCTATTTGTCATCACGACTTATAAACTATAACAAAAATGCATCATACACGAATGTCTGAAACCTTAAATACGTCCTGAATAAAGTGTTCAAGCTGACGAAGGACTGTACATTTACAAATTAAGAATGAATTGGTACTCTTCTGAATGCAAACATAAACCTTTAGGAAATTATATTAATACACAATTGCACCTAGACCATGGATTTATTTTTATTTATTTAGCAGAACTAAAGAGCAAACTTGATTATTAAAGCATCCACTGTAGAACAGCCAGACTCAGGAACAGTTGCCTCCTATTGGCCATCATATTGCTGTCTGAAAGTGAAGCTGTATTTATTACTGTTTGTATCGGCATGCTTTTCTTCTGTTTCTGTGTGCTCCGGTGGCCAAGCGATAGCCAGTCAAAAAAAGCTTTAATTATGAATTTAAAAGATTATAAATTCACAAAAACTAATATATTTTCATCTACAAAGGTGCTGAGGAGTGGTGTGACTCTACCAAATCCTAGCTACAATGAGTGTACGTGGAAAAGGGTTGCATTTCAACCCTTTTGCGTTGGGTTAATAACACAACAAATATCAAACAGGACAAGTCATGATGTATGACAATTTACTTGCATAATTTATTAAGATGGAATGACAAAAAAGCTCCAAATACACAGGTATGACTCTCACCGAACTGAGCGACTGTAGTTTGCAGACACACCAAAGAGGCTTTGGTTGCCACTCTGTGTTTCTTTTTAAAAATCAAGGAAAAACTCTGGAAATAATAGCATTTGAGGCTATATTTGTTTTAGCCTTCCCCTACTGAGCAGTCAATAATTTTCAAATTAAAAGTATATGAAAAAATATGTGGAAATTATGACTGCTTTATATGTCTTCAAGCTTCCTCTGAAATATGTGAATAGTAACCAAATGAGAAAACCTTTTGTGCTGCACTATATGGTCTGATGGGAGTAATCCAGCACTGTGATTCTTAATTTCAAAGATTCAAGGAAGTGTTTTGACATCTTCTTGTCTTTAGTTATTTAATTAGGAGGATCATTTCAGATTGCACCAAACCCTAAATATATTTTGCTTTTCTAATGTTGTCCTTTTGAACCTGAGTGATGATGATAAATATGTTTTGCATTAAAGCCATCACATGTATTTTTGGGGGATTTTGTATTATATAATCTGTACAATAGTCAACCCATATTTACATTCCATTCTCTCGCCAGATTGATTCAGAACGCGTCTAAGTCTTTGCCAGCTTGACGGCTCACAAATTAATTTTCAAACTTGACGTAGCGAACATGCTTGAAATGTGAGATTGAACTGATTTAAAATGCCACATTGCGATTTAGATGGATTCAATCCCAGATTCAATTTGTTGGTGCAGAGGAATTTTCACAATTTATTCCAGACATAATGTCACAGGTCGACTTCGAGGCCATCAGTGTGTGTGTGTGTAGGTGTGTGTGTGTGTGGAATAGCCAAAATAACAGAAGCAAGGATATGTAGTGATGATAAACATTTCAGTCGAATCATCTCAGAAAATAAAGCATATTGAAGCTCACGTTAAGACAGTAATTGTTGTTTTGTCTCAACTTACTTTGTGTCATTTACAGTATAACTCAAAGACTAGAGCGATATAAGATATTATGTTTTTCAAAACGTTATTACAAAGCTATTAATAATTTGAAAAGATAGATATGCAATTGTAATTAGACAAAAATAATTAACATGCAAAAAAATCTGCCCCAACAGAAGCCTATTGTTAAGAAAATGTATTTAAAATATGCTAGTTGTAAAAGGTAACCTGATTTAATGGAAAATAGTCTAATAATAGTTTTGGAATTAGAAACTTATTCTGGCTTATTGACCTTTACTTCTTGTTGGTCTAGAGGTGAATTGTCATTTATAGGTTTCAAATTAGTTTTTTTATGTAGGATAACGCCAGTGGAAGTTCCAGCTGTTTCACTGTAATTTGCGAAAGGCCATAAACCAACAGGGGATCGGAGACATCTGTTCTAACTTATTTAAAACAAAGGAGAAGCCATGTTTTTGTTTCTGAAGGAACTCTAGCGATTTCTGAATTTGAAAAGGGTCAGAGACAGCTTTTGGTTGGTCGAGAGGTGTTGCACCCTATTTGAATAGAACACACCTACTAGTACAAAACCTTTTGCACAAAGAAAATGAGCCAGAAATAGCCAATTTTTAGCTCCTTTTGGGCTGACTATTTCTCCGAAGACGTCTTAGTTTTTCCTCTATCTGTCTTATTTTATCAGGTGACTAATGTGTGACTGTGTTTCTTTAAATTTTCTGTCTTGTGTTATACTGTCCACTGATTGGATTAAACTCTGAGCTTCTGTGACGTCAACACGTAGCGTGCGCCTCTGTTTTGTGCCACACGGCCGCGGCTCCGGCTTCAGATACAAGAAAGAGTCTAGGACCAGGAGGAAAGCCTGAGCCTAGTTGTTTTTTGATAGTTAAATAAGGTTTTCCTCAACACTATCTTCATCTGAAAAGACTTAGTGAAACTGTGGGTAGAAATCAATATAGTGAGAATGAGTTAGAGAATGTCGCAGTTGTTGTTGCTTTCTGTCAACACAAAATAAAGTAAAGTTGTCAATTTGACCAAAAAGCAATCAAAAAAAAAAAAAAAATATATATATATATTATTACTGTATATATATATATATATATATATATATATATATAAATATTTACAGACAACTAGATCAATTTAAAAATGTATTAATCAGGACCTTGATCAGTTATAAAGACATTTAATGAATCCATATTCACGTTTCACTAAATTTTATATACCATCTACCCAACTGGTAATGCTAATGTTCTGTTACAGCCACAATTTACTAAAAAAAACATCCTCTGGCAGTAAATCAACTTGCAAAATAAACCAGGTTACAGAAAGAGCATTAAAGTGGGAGGAAGTTGAAATCCCATCTGAGTCCTTTAATAAATACAAGAAGTTGAGATAATAACTAACAAATGAAGTTATTATCTTTCCATAACTCCATTTATGAATTAAATTAAAAATGTAATAAATCTTTTAGAAATGACATAAAATAAGTAACTGAATTTGTTCGTGGTATACCCTCTACAAATAAATATGGAATATGAACAACAAGACCGAAACAACATATAAAAAACAACCAATGTGACAGTAAAATAAAAAAATAATAATAAAAGAAGCTGCATACTAACCATAAAAAATACAATATCACTTGATAATGCCTAACCTTTGCCCATTTGAAATAGACGACAGGAAAAGAATACACACAAAAAAAGAATCTGAGATCAATGATTGGAGAGGTAGAAAAGTGAAAACTGCAAAAAGAGATAAAGAGAGATCTGTCTAAAACAGAAATGAAAGCAGCCGCAGGATATCTGGAGCAGGAAACATATTAGCAGATAGAGGAAAAGAGTGACTCCATCTTTAGTCTGCTTAATTTCTGGCAACTTCACACATGCATAAGTGTTATGAAATCCCGCACTTAAATGATTCCATTTGTAGAATTTACTCAAAGGATCATCTGAATGCCACCATTAAATATGCATAATTACATCCAACTGATAATGACAAATTGGCTTGAATTTCAGAGAGGAAATGAGCGTGAGGGAAGAATGGGAGGAGAGCGAGTGGAATCTAACTTGCAGATGGGAGAGTTAAATGAAGAGTTTTGCATATTCATAATTCAAATGTGCAGTTTTTCATGTGAAAGACTCGAGCCGCGCACAGATACAGTGCAGATTTGAAATTTCTCAAAACCATGAGACTTATTAGGCTGACAAAGTTATTCAGACAGTGGAAAACCCAACATATAGAGTTCCTGGAAGAACCTTATGAGTAACGGCAGCGATGTCTGAAATGGTTTCTGAACTTAGACTAAATTTATGACATGCTGCGCTCTTATACGAAGAAGGAAGAAAAGTTAGCTTTTGATCATTTATTAACAGAGCTTCGATTTAAAACATTTTTGGAAGTGTTTTTTTTGTTTGCAGCCATATAAAGAGATTTAAAAAAAATCATATTTTTGTCCCTGTGTTCAAACATTGAGATTTTTAAGAATTGACTCACCATGTCATGCTGCATTATGCTTGGTAAAAACACTGACTTGATCACGTTAAACCACAGGCAAAATGTGATCAAAGCTTTGTTAGGTAATTTACCATAGTCAAAATGTTAATTGTTTGCCAGATTACCGAAGCATTATTAATTGTTTTATTCTGCCTTTTATTGGTAATGATACCAATGTTTCACCACTGGTTAATGGAGTCTTGACAAAAGTTCAGTCTGGAAGACACTCTAGTCGCACCTGCCTCGCCTCCCTCTCTGCAACCTGGACCTATCAGCGTCGGTCCAAGCCTCGCTCCAGCCAATCATCGTTTGGGCTCCAGTTCAAAAGGACCTCCACCCATGGCCTCCTCTGCTCACCAGCTGCGATTGATCACGATCCGTTCAGCCGCTCACCACAGCTTCTCAGCCAGTAACCTCAAGAGAACGTTTTCTTCGTGATAATTCGTTTTTCCACCGTGATCCTGCTGTCATAAGGGCCGCTTAACCGCCTGTTCGGCTCCTTTTCCTCAATCGCAAGACAATCGCTTCCAGCAGCTCCCGCCGCTCTCTCGCCTGAAAGGGATTCACCGCTTCCTGCTCCTTCGCCAGGATCCATGTAGGCAAACGGACACTTAACCTACGGTGGCCGACAGGTGCAAATGCGCAGCAACAGAGAAAACATGCGAACAAAAAAAAAAGACAGGCGCACAAATGAAATGCAGCAAACAAAAAGCAAATAAAATGCAGCAAACAAAAAAGAGAGACGCAAACAAAAAAAAAAAAAAATACACCCCCAAATGAAATGCAGCAAACAAAAAGAGACTCGCACAAAAGTGTTGAAAACGGAAGTGCTCCAGACCACTAGGGGGAGCTAACACAAATCCGAATTTAGGCTCTGCGTCTTTTAAATGGCGAAAAAATACGTTTTGCTGTATTACACTTAAAATTACACAAAATGATTTTTTACAATGTTTTTAGGCGAGAATGTAGATATATAGATCTGAAATATCTGCTCGGTTCATTAATAAATCACCTAATTCCAATATTGCTCCGATGTTTTCGGACCTTCTGCTCCGCTGCATTAACATCCAGCTGTCAGCGGGCCGGAGCTCCAGGTTCGGTACCGAGAGAGAACCCAGGTCTCCCCGCACATAGTTAGAAAAACTCCCGCTAGTTTCCCCCTATGAGTGGAGGTGGAACAGATATATTAAGCCAGGTAGTAGTAAAATCTTTTGGTTCACTAAAGTATTTAATTTATTCCTGAGCAAATGGGTTTGACTGATTAAAGTTAAACCTTCAAACATAATAGTTTTATTTAACTGTCATGTCTTCCTACCTGACATCTGGAGAGCATTTGAAAATGAATATCCCTTGTATACATTAAACATTTTAGAATCAGACAGATTTCCTTTTTACTATGGAACAACCTTTATTACACAAGGTGAAGAATAATACAGAAATAGAGTAAAAAAAAAACTTTGAGTCCGTTTTTTTCCTTCGCCGCTCTGTGCTTCACGTTGTCACGGTTACTAGGCAACATAACGCTGAGATGGAGGCTAGCAGCTAGCCGGAGGCTAAGCTTCTCTCTTCTGGTCGGCCATATTCGTGGCCTTCGAAGGATCTGTCTTCTGTAAAAGGACGGACGCCTAATGGACTGCTCTCTTCTATCAATACATATTTATATAAATATATAAACATAAATAAATAATGATTAATACTGGTACCTGTATGACCGGTGTCAGAGTCTGGTCCACATTGCCGGCAGTAAGTTGGGCTTGTTCCCGGTGAGAGTTGGACTCCGCCAAAGCTGCCCTTTGTCACCGATTCTGTTCATTACTTTCATGGACAGAATTTCTAGGCGCAGCCGAGGTGTTGAGGGGATCCGTTTTGGTGGCCTTAGGATCGCATCTCTGCTTTTTGCAGATGATGTGGTCCTGTGGCTGGAGCGGTTCGCGGCCGAGTGTGAAGCGGCCAGGATGAGGCTCAGTGCCTCCAAATCCGAGGCCATGGTCTTGAGCCGGAAAAGGGTAGAGTGCCTTCTCCGGGTCAGGGGGGTCGTTCTGCCTCAAGTGGAGGAGTTTAAGTATCTGGGGATCTTGTTCACGAATGAGGGAAGAAGGGAGCGGGAGATCGACAGGCGGATTGGGGCGGCGTCTGCCGTGAAGCGGGCGCTGTACCGGTCCGTCGTGGTGAAGAGAGAGCTGAGTCAAAAGGCGAAGCTCTCGATTTACCGGTCGATCTACGTTCCCACCCTCATCTATGGTCATGAGCTTTGGGTCATGACCGAAAGAACGAGATCACGGATACAAGCGGCCGAAATGGGTTTCCTCCGCAGGGTGGCCGGGCTCTCCCTTAGAGATAGGGTGAGAAGCTCGGTCATCCGGGAGGGACTCAAAGTAGAGCCGCTGCTCCTCCACGTCGAGAGGAGCCAGTTGAGGCTCGGGCATCTGGTCAGGATGCCTCCTGGACGCCTCCCTGGTGAGGTGTTCCGGGCACGTCCCACCGGGAGGAGGGGAGACCCAGGACACGCTGGAGGGACTATGTCTCTCGGCTGGCCTGGGAACGCCTTGGGGTTCCCCCGGAGGAGCTGGAAGAAGTGGCTGGGGAGAGAGAGGGAAGTCTGGGCCTCCCTTCTGAAGCTGATGCCCCCGTGACCCGATCCCGGATAAGCGGCAGAAAATGGATGGATGGATGGATGGATGATTAATACTGAATAAAATACATTAGGCTATACATGTTTATGCACACACATACACACACACACGCACATATGTTTTCCAGCTGTTGAGGAAATATAATCATTGTTTAGTGTTTTGTTGAATTCAATTATATAACCATTTTTGTAGTGTTTGAGTTGGTTTTATCTTTTAATTAGAACTAGGAATTTTGAGTCACCAACCTCAGATGCAGCCTCTGGGGGTTGGAAGGTCACAGATTCAGCATTCGGAAGGGCCTGGTGACACCACAGGAGGTTAAAAGCATATCTGTGTGAGAACCAGGAACACATTCCTGTCTCAGGAAATAAGGGTCATTAGGCAACATTTGGCACAACGAACGGTTGACCTATGCACTTCTGAACTTTGAAACTGTGAACTTTTAAACTTTTAGACTGATATCATATAGAATACTTTAATATTGCATGCTTTAATTGAATATTTTATGAGAATTAAAATTAGTCAATGATAAAAGTAAATTGAAAATGTTTTGTTTTGTATTAAAAATAGTTTATGGATCTGATTATTTTTGTAGTTTAGATAAGTTTAAATATCAAAAAGAGGCTGGGAGGAATAACAGACAAAAAAGCATTAAAATAGAGGTAACTCATATTGAATTAAAGATATAGGATTTAAGGAAGAAAACTCAGGACTTCACAGAGACTTGTGAAGTCTTGGGATGTTTGTGCTTAAGGAAGGCGACAGGAAATCTTCTGACTCTGCCTGAGTCAGGAGATTGCATAAATTGGTGAAATAAACCTGAATTTATGGTCGACTTTGAAGTGTTGACCGGCAGTTCAACCCGTAGAGAATTTGGTCTAAAATAATGCAGGCGGTTTGTTATTTATCTGTTTGGTTAGAGCCAAGTCTCCTGAGACATTTGTGGAGTTGTAAAAGTCAGTAGGACTTCAGAGTTCTGGTTAACTTCAAAGTAACATCAAAGAAGTAAATTCCCTTTGATGGCTAACCAAATTGTAGGGAGGTGCCGTTTTCAGTGGGGCTAGGAGACGGCTCCTCATTGGTCGAAGCAAGGAACACCTTGCTTGAAGCAAGAACCTCCCACGGCGAATATAATCTGCTTACACCAAAAAATAATTCAGAAATATAGCCGATTTTCAATGCTTGTGGGTCTGGTTGTATTTCTCCAAGACGTCTTGTATGTGTATGTCTGTATTCTACGTATCTCAGGTAACTAAATGTAACTCTGCATGTTTTTCTTCTGTTCTGCTATTCTTTTGTTTCTGATTGGATTAAATTCTGAACTTCTGTGACGCCAACACGCTGCTTACGTCTCTTCTGTGTTCTCGCGAGAGCTCCCAGACCGCGGCTAAGAATCCGGGACAGGAAGAAGGAACAGAACCGAAATTGCAGTTTTTTACAGTTTTACTTAATATTCCTTTTCAACACAGCCTACTAGTTCTGGTTTAAGAGAGATTCAGCAGCTGAGATTGGGCCCAAACTCAGATAGGAGATTCATCGTGCTGCAGTGAATCTGTCTCTCCTTAAAGACATGTCTTCCGTCTTCCTGTCTTCCTTCTTCCTGTCTTCATCTTCCTCACACCGAAGAAAACCTTCAAAACAAAAACGGGAGATTTTCGAGTTATCTTACGTTGACAGAGTTAAATAATTAAATAATAGCCATTGCCACCTGTGTAAACTTTGCTGGTGAATGTTATGATTTTTATAATATTGTTTCATTTCTATAGTAATCTCTTGTATCAGATGATCTAAATGTTGGAGAATGACTGAAACATTTTCAGATTTACGGAATTTTGGTTGAGCAAAGCAGGAGGGACGACCGCTCCGCTCCAAGAGCGCCAATTGGAGGGTTTACTCTTTTATTATGTCTGTGCTTGAAGGATCAGTTTCTCAGGGCCCTGGAAAGGATGCAGAGCCTAAATTCGGACACAGCTGTTTTTTGTGAGACTCCCTAGTGGTCTAGAGCACTTCCGTTTTCAACACTTTTGTGTGCTTCTCTCTTTTTGTTTGCTGCATTTCATCTGTGGGTGTTTTCGTTTTTGTTTGCGTCTCTTTTTGATTGCTGCATTTCATTTGGGGGTGTTTTCATTTTTGTTTGAGTCTCTCTCTTTTGTTTGCTGCATTTTATTTGCTTTTTGTTTGCTGCATTTCATTTGTGCGCATGTCTTTTTTTTGTTTGCATGTTTTCTCTGTTGCTGCGCATTTGCACCTGTCGGCCACCGTATTAACCCACCATCCACATCCCCAGTCCGTCTCTCTTCACCTCAGGCCCTGCCACGAGCCGACCTCGTCACAGTTTCCTTCCAGCTCATCATCCATCTTCTCTCCATTTCACCATCGCTTCCCACCGGATCCCCGCTTCAAATCAGCCTCATCAACAGCTTCCCTCCTTCCGCATGGTTTCTGTCAGCCCGCTCATCAGCGCCCCCCCTCGGATCTCTCACGCTACGCCCGCCTTGGGCTGTTGGGATAAGAAGTAACCTTCTCATGTCTCATTCATGTTTCTCAATGCTATAGATCTCCTTCCCGAACTTGCATGCCCTATTCACATGCGCCACTCAGGCGATGTTTCTATTGCTCCAGGGCTTTTCAACCGAATGAACGAATAAATAGTAGCATCAACTCGCCCCCCCACACCGGCAAGCGCTTGTAGCTCTCCGGGCTCTTTTACAGCGTCTCGCACATAGTAGTAAATCTTTACCGCTTTATTTACCGCTACCAAGCTCTCGATAGCTTACTTCCTTAGCTCAATTACGCCCTGCACTGGACTTCCTGCTCCTTCCTGCTCCTCTTGCAGTCCCTTTCAACTCTAGCGGCCGTGCTTATTCACGTCTATCTGCGCTAGGGATTATTCATAAACAGCAGTCTTTTGCGCTCTGAGCTACAGAGAGCAGAGCAGCCGGATAGTAATGATTACCGCATTTATCTCTCTACTTCCATATTTGTTAACTTCCCTATTGTTGAAAAGGAGTAATTTATCAAAATTAGAAAATACAATTCGGTTCTTTTCCTTTCCCGGTCCCGGATTCCAGCTACCGTCTTGGAGCCCACGTGAGGATACAAAGGCGTACGCAGCGTGTTGGCGTCACAGAAGTGCAGAATTTAATCCAATCAGAAACAAAGTATCAGACATAACAGAGCAGGACAGAAAAACAAGCAGAGTTACATTTAGTTACCTGAGATACTAGGAGACAAACATACAAGACGTCTTGGAGAAATAAAGCCAGAGCAAAAGCAATAGAGATCGGCTATTTTTCTGAATTATTCCTTCCTGTACTCAGATTATATTCTTTGTGGGAGGTTCTTGCTTCAAGCAAGGCGTCCCTTGCCTCGACCAATTAGAAGCCGTCTCCGAGCGCCCCCGAAAACGGCACCTCCCCTCAACTCTGCTCGAGTGATCAAAGAAACGTATTTGGAATTCCCTGTTAATCCACCCAAACAGATAAAGGCACATTTGTAAGCTTTTAAACAAATACTTTTCGGGTAAACTGCAGGTCAGTGTGCCCGAGTAGGTTATAAATTTTAATTCAATAAGAGTTATCTCTGAACTTAATATGCTTTTGCTCTGTTATTCCTCCCAAAGTCTCCCTGATATTAAACTCATACAAAACTACAAAAAGTAATCAGATACAGTTCCTGTTTCCTAATACAGAACAAAACATTTTCAATTACCTTCATCATTGACTAGTTTTAATTCTACAACTAATACAATATTCAAATAAAATATTCAGTAAAAGCATGCAATATTAAAATATTTTATATGATAACAGTCTGAAAGTTTAAAAGTTCACAGCTTCAAAGTTCAGAAGTCTATAGGTCAATAGTTTACCATGCCAGATGTTCACTGAAGGCTCCTTATCTCCTGAGACCTGAATGTCCCCCTGCTTTGAGATGTTTTCACACAGATAAAATTGTCTACCTCCTTTGGTTTTATTATTTTACAACCTCAAAACCTTTACCCAAAAGGTTTCGTAGATCCATTATTTATCTGTGACATTCTGAACCCAGGCACGACAGCCTCTGCATCTGACCTCACTGACACAAAAACTCCTAACTTTAAGTAAAAGATAGAGCTAACTCAAACACTAAAAAATGATTATATTTTCTAAATGCTAGAAACGATTATATTTCCTCAACACTACCTACCAACGCTAGTGAACGAGATGTGCATTAATGACCCATTCGAATTAAACGCAGACCAGAAAAAGAAAAAGCCGTGTGCCGGCCGAAGAGAGGTTATCTGCACAGTCTGCGAGTCATAAATGATATTAGCCTAATTGTGACTCGCGCCTCGTTGCAAGGTGACATGCGCAGTAAACTGGCTGCCGACGAATCATGAAGCTGGTCAATATTCCCTCCATGGCTCATCTCGGTAGGGTCAGTCCAAGTGCTTTCTCTAATCGTTGAACAAGCCAAATTCTTGCTTGTTTTAGCCATTACCCAATTATCGCTTAACATCAAATTTTGTTCCGTGTCCTGTTCACTACTTGCCAAAAGCAACCTTAAATAGTAGGTGGTCAGCCTCAATATAATAAGTTCTGGCTTCGACTTAGGAATTTTTCATACATAACGCATCATGGCTGATCGCTGTTTCATGTCGCTTCCCCACTTCCCATATTATGTCCTCTGTCAATTTTCATGGTTAAATTGTCTAATTAGTTGTCTTCTGAGCCACCTACAATTGCCTTGAACCCTGAGTCGTTAGCGCTGGGCTTTCCCTGTGCAGGGCACCAGAGTCCTGCTGCTGCTGTACTGAGCTCGCAGGAGCTGCACGAACCGGGCAGCAAATCCCTAAGAACTTTGTACAGTTTTTCCCAACTAACCATCTGAGTGGAGTAATGTTGTTGAAAGCAGGCACGCTAGCTAGTGTTGACTAGCAAATATCAATTCAGGACCTAAGCCCGTTAACAATTAGCCTGTCTAAATATGTATGTTCAGCTTCATAGATTTCTTTTGCCCACCCAGGTGTGGAGGGGTTGATGCCCCCCCCTCCACACCTCGTGCATTAAACTCATCTGTAGCCAGGGTCGTCTAAGTCGCATCTCTTGTCTAAGATCGTCCGAAATCTGCATGCTATTATTTCCCAAGTCATCCTGTCACATCCAAGTTCATGCAGCCTACTTTCTAGCTCTCCCAGGTTCCACGCTCGAATGTGTTTGACTGCTAATACCAATCGGCATTGCCATTCTCGTGGGCCCATTAGCAACAGTCAATTCGCATTTGCAGCGTCCTGAAGCACACCGCCCATCCGGAGGAACTGAACCTCCAATTTCATTGCCGGTCCAATGAAGTTAATTTGTATGACTCGTTTCAACAAGTTCAGGTCTTAAAAAAAAAATAAAAATAATTATCTGCTTCACCTTCATTTCAGCAGCTCAAGTCCCTAGCGTTTTACTAATCCGTTCCATTGCCACAACCTGTTCCCTGAAGGGGAATTTCTGCAAGCTATCCCATGTCGTCGCTTTCCTCCATAAGCAGTCGTGTCCCAACTATAGAGCTGAACCTCCACCCATCTGTCTAATGACATCAACCGGCACCAATCATGTTGGCATCTCTGCTCATTTTCAGCCCTGGTCATTCTAACATCCTTGCTGATAAGGCGTCCCTCTCAGCCTCCATCCAGTCTAGTCCCGCATTGGACAAAGTCACCCACTTCAAATCTCAATCATGTCTCGCACCGAAATGTATTCCTTATATTTTCTTAGTCTTTCATTCTCATTCGAGTTCAAACTTTTATTCTTTATGCCTGTCTATCATTTCAAGCACCCACATCCTTGCAACCTCGAAGCTAGAAGCTATACACGTCAGCATTCAGCCTTTAGATTTCAGCCTTTAGTGTGATGCCCTTCAGCATCACACTAATAGCTTTGTCATTTCATCCTAAGCATCCTCTCCTTATAATCATTCATAACTCTTCTCTGTGCTCACAGCTTCCTTCAGTGCCAGTAGTATCATTACTGGTGGTGGTTGGTCAACCTCATCCAAGCCCACACCCTTTTCCAGAAAATGTTATACGAACTATCCCGTTTTTGTCCTTCACCCCTTATAAATTATTGTCCTGACATACAGAGCATTACATGGTCAGGCTCCTGCTTATCCTTGTCAGCTTTTAACTAAATGTTCTGCTGCCCGTGGTCTCCGCTACCCAAGTCAGAATCTTTTGGTCGGTCAACGAACACCGTTAAAACTAAAGGGGACCGGGCCTTTCAGTCGGTGGCCTTCAGGCTGTGGATCAATTTGCCTGTACAGCTCCGTTGCTGACTGTGGAGGCTTTTAAAGACAACTACAGACGTTTTTTATTTTCCCAGGATTTTATCTCTCCATTTTGTTGTTTCTTCCGTTGGTTTCGCGTATTTTTGTGTAATTCCATTGTACAGCGTAGTGATTATGTCTGGGAAAAGCGCTTTATAAATAAACTTTACTTGCTTATATTCAGGTTTCTTCCAGATTGACCTCAGCTCACCCACATCCTCTGTCACCCTGTGAGGCTAACATAACTCTAGCATCTCATCTCCAGTAGCAAGAAGTCGTCTCCTTCCTTTCTAACCCATTCCCTCTTTTCTTTTCATTTTCTCATCATACTAGTAATGCACAGCTATCCCTTTCCACCTGCTAAATATAATTTCATAGCATCACCCTAGCTGGCCTTCATCTACCAGCATCCCGTCATTCACACCTTACGGCGTCCCCAGCTGGCCTTCATCTACCAGCACCTCACCTTTTATTGCCCCAGTCACCAGCAGCTGGCCTACATCTACCAGCCTCTCACCAACATACGCTTTGGCGTCCCCTGCTGGCCATCATCTACCAGCACCTCACATTTAAATGCCCCAGTCACCAGCAGTTGACCTACATCTACCAGCCTCTGGCCATCATCCACTTCGGCAACCCCTGCTGGCCTTCATCTACCAGCACCTCACCTTTTAACGCCCCATTCACCAGCAGCTGGCCTGCATCTACCAGCATCCCACCATTTCCCACCTCACGGTGTCCCCTCATGGCTTTCATCCACCAGCTACCTCTCTTTCAACGCCTTTCGGCGTCCCTTTTTGGCCCTTATCTATCCCACTCATCGTTCCTAGGTAACCTCTTCCTCACATCTCCTGTCACCTTCTGTTTCGTCCCCACCTCTATCAAAAAAAAAAATAAAATAAATTCTTCCTGCATTCTCCGTACATGTATCTACTTTCCTTCTCTAGCCCATCACTTCTCTCCCTTCTGCTCCGCACGGCACAATTCAGGCAAAAAAGCAGCTGACCTTCACCAACAACATCCCCTCTTTCGGTGCCTCGTGGCAACCCCTGCTGGCCTATATCTCCCAGCAGCCAATCACCATCGCTTTGGGACGTCCTCTTTGGCCCCTATTCATCTCACTCCTTATCGAGTCCCTAGTCACCTCCTCTTCTATTTCCTCGGTCACCTCCTCCATATTTTTGCTTCCTTCGATCCCTAAGTTCCATTTCAAAACCCCGTATCAGTACCTCTCCTTCCCGGGCTTTGGCCCCGGCCTCAGCCCCGTTTTGGGGGTCTACATTCCTATGCTGCATCAGGAATGTTCATCGAGCTTATCGAAGTCCAGCTTGACGTCCCTGGCTGGGGCCTGAACCCCAAAGAACTTTGTTTATTTTCATGTTCATTTCGTCATTAAACTCTTTCTTTCTCCTTTTAAGTCTTTCCAGATTGAACTGTATTATGTTTTTAAGGCACTTTGAATTGTCTTGTTGCTGAAATGTGCTACACAAATAAACTTGACTTGACTTTGCAACAGCTGTATACATTTACTCTGGCTTATTTTTAGTTTGTACTTTTCACTTTATTTGTTTTCCTTTACTGCTTGACCAACTTGAAACAGATTATCAAGACTCCCTGTAGATGTAGTAGTAAATATATTTACTAAATATTGATAACCAATTGGATTTGGTTATCAATATTTTTTTTCGATAATTGTTTATTGTTTTTTCAATAAACAACCAGTATTGATTATAGGTAAGAAAAATAGGAACCTTACACTGACTGACAAAGATAATATTACTATAAATGAGAACATGCTGATGCCAAAATCTGAAAAATGCATACCAATAAACAGCAAATAGATCTAAAAATGATAGTTTCATGTTTTAAATATTTCGATTTTCTTCTATTCAAAATTATGCGTCATTTTAGTCAAGTCATGTGCCAAAAACTACAATACACACACAAGGTGTGCTTTGTCCTTTTTTCTTCAAGATCTCAGACAGATGTTTTTTAATAAACACCAGGACTCGCACAGTGCAGCTTGTTTTCTTCTCCATATTACTATATAATTTCTGATTAAGTTTACTGGTCTAATACTTGATGCTCTCACAGAAAAAAAAATTCAACTGCATACTGAAACTGCTCACTCGGAAGCTGTTAAAGCAACTGATGTATGTGAAGTAATTTGGGTGAGACAGTCCTGCTGGACTGAAATGTGATTTTAATCACGTCTGTCTCTTCACTTGATATTACTTCTCCCTGTAAACCTGAGACAATTAATCCTGACTAAAGACCCCTGAGGATGAATGATCAGTCTTATACGCTCTATTACATCTCTCTGAGCTTGTACCTATAGAATCACAAACCATGACAGATTTTTGTCTTATAAACACTCCTCCTGCCAACTCATTCCTTGGCCTGTAAGAAACTCCGAAACTTCCAGCTGATTATATCTGACAGATTTATGACTTCTAATTCAATGAAGAACTGGACTGTCTCTAATGTTAGGGTCTTACAGACATCACGTCAGACATTAAATCCCTCGTTGGTCTGTTATTAGAGGACAGAAAAAAGGATTGGACTATTTAAAGACCATCAGTAGCACAGACTCCTCTAATGAAAACGACACGCTCCAATACATCACTCTTAAATATCTTTAAGCCTTTTGTTGAAATTGCTTTCTTTCGGCTGCTAGCTGAAAAAACCCCCCAAAAAACTTAAATGACCATTTCCTCCTGATCTCTTAAATGGTACTTGCACATCATGATTCATCTGTGTAAGTCAGAGAGCAAAAAACTTCTGTGGTAGACTGCATTCTCAAGAACATAGACAAATCAGTGACTATTTGGCTGATGAAGTTAAGACTCTCCAAATGCTGATTTCTTTACAAACAAAAAGTGTTTTTAGGTGAACATTAAAAACTCTTAATCACCTTAAAAATAAAGAATTATTTCATGTCACTTATTCTCACAATTTATACAGAATAATTAATTCTTCAGGCCAAATCGACGGTGAAATATTAACATAGACAAACTTTTTGCGACCACATTCATAATTTTCTTTCCCTTCAATCACATGCAGACATTATGTGGGGGGTGGGGAGGTGAGATGTCAACTTGAGGCTTCACAGTTAGTTTTAAATGTATAACCCCAAATGGTTTTAATTACATAGAATAATCACTGCCAATCCTTGCATGACTGAGGATAAAAGGATGCCTGATTGTGTTCTAATTACAAACAAGTAGAAAAATACAATGGATCAATTTAATTGCAAGACAGTAAAGCGATTTAATTTTCTGATTAAAACTTATATCTGTAGCACCAATTTGAGGCAGGTTTAAGGATGTGATGTTGAAAATGAATTTACTCATTTTAATCACAGTTTTTAATCTATTTATAGAAGTTTATAATTATGTTGACTGACATTGAACCTTTTGGACCTGATGTAGCCCAGAACATGTTTAAATTTTAGCCTAAGCAATAAGTAAGACTTGGAACTGCACATCTGCTGAGCTCATCATGGCAACTACTTCTTATTGCAACACTCTAAATGGCTTTATCAAGAAGCCATTTACAGTCATCACAACAGCCTCTTTAAGAGCAGAAACTTCTTAAAGAGACAGAGACTCATTCTGAAGGTTTTAAATTGAAAAAAAAAAAAATATATATATATATATATTATATATATATATATATATATATATAAAGTTATGTTAGACATATGCAGCCTTTTTTAATGACTGAAGATAAAGTTGATTGTGCTACAAAATGGCACATTGTGCCTCATTAATACATAATGCTGCCACTTTAAAGAAGGGGCACTCAGGACAATTGTTGTCCTGAGTGCAAACAAATTTTTGCAACCACATTTTAATGCACAGCACCACTAGTACACTGTCAGGGTGGAAGTCACACTGATTCTGTCCTTTGTTTGGTTTGAAGTTTTCAACTGTATTGAGTTACTCATAAACATCTTCATTTGACCAGATTGTTTGCCTTTTACTCTTCAAATACATTTGCCTAGATGAAGCAGAGCCATTTTTCATGTCATGTTAATTAGGGACATAGTTATGGATTCATAACTCATTCATCATCTACTGGGACAATGTATTTCTGATTTGATTTCCGAAAACTATTGATTCAAACCAGTCAGATGCAAAACTGCTTACGTGGTGATTATTTATATTTCATTTCACTTTGCTTAATTTTAAGGAAAACCAAGTAGCGCTGCTTGGAAAACAGCACCACTGTGAGTCAGTAGAGGAGATAAGAGGATTATGTTACCTCTGTATTTGTGTAGTGTGGTTGTGTTTGGGCTGAAGGAGAGATAATGAAACAATAAGGAAGAAGAGTCATGGATAAACTAAGAGCTGGCATTTTGACAGCTTTTCTTAAAATCCCACTGAGATGCATCATTCCTTCAAAAACAACTTTGAAAGACAAAAGAATTTAGAAAGACAAGATCAGAGCAAAGAAAAATGATGGGGACAGAACAGACAGCCATCTGAAAGGTCTTGAAGAACATTCAACGTTATTAAAGGGGAATCTAAGTTCAGTAAAAACAGAAACACACGATGTGATGTTAAAAACAAGGAACATGAGCAATACATAAAAAGGATTTATAATTACATACCCAAAAGTAAAGGGAAAACAAAAAGGTAGCACAATAATACATAAGGAGAGTGGCTTTCAGTTTAGTTTTTAAGAGGCATTTGTCATAGCTCATTAGAAGGCAAAAATAAAACAATTAAAGAAGAAAACAAGCTTTAAATGGGGGAAGTTGCAAGATGTCTTTATTCTGGCCTAATTGTGATAATAAATGAATAAAAAAATCAGAAGTTACTGACTTATTTATTGGACATATTGCGTTGCTCTATCTTCCACAGTGAAGGCCGTCCACCCCTATCAAAGGAACATTCAAATAAACAAAGAAAAAATAAGTCATTTTGGCCAAAAATGACCAAACTTTGATTTCCACAGCACCTGGCAATACTTCACATAAATTAAAAACCAGAAAAGTTAAACAAGTATGTATGTATGTACGTATGTATGTGTAATAATGTTACATATATTAAAAGTAATCCTGCAAATTACAAAAAAAAAAAAAATCCCCAAATACCGAAAAAACATTTTCTCTTTTCAAGACAGGACTAACAACAGGTTTTCCTAACACAGCAGAATACAAATGTGAAGGTCAAAGTTTATACTTGAGCTGGAAAACCTAAAACTCTGAAAAGCATAAATCATAAATAAACGATCGGTTTTCTATTGCTCCAGGTAAGTTTTAAAAAGCATTTTCTGACATGAAGACAGTCTGTGGAGCCAAGCCTGCACAACAGAAACACTAATCCTGTTTATAAATAATGACATGCAGCTTCTGCAAGAGCAGAACGTAACTAATAAAACAGAAAATGTATTATTTTCTTCAATACCTTTGACTTGTGATATATATGAAAATAAAATGGAATATATTTTTCTTCACACACCAAAAACAGTCTCTCTGCTCTGTGGTGATTGAACAGCGGAAGTCTGAGCTTTTAAGGGAAGAAAACACAAAGCTGAGTGTTAAGGATATCACTCAGTGTATGACACCGTAACGGTAAAAAGATTTCAACTTTCCTGATTGTGTACTCCTTGAGTAGATGAACTGCTTAGATCAAAACCAACTGTCCCAGATTATATATCAACATTTTGACTCCTGTTCCTTCCTTCAACTGCATGTGAATCAGTAACTTGACATGACTTTCTTAGTGAACAGACATGTTGCAAAAAATTACATGCTGAGTTTATAAAGTGTGACAAAATTTCTTTGGACAAGTTGTGCAATTAAATATTCATAAAAGCTGAAAGATTATGTGTGGAAAGTGACACGTTCATCCACTTCCCACTGCTGTGTTTTACACAACGTCTGCACAGTTCCCCTCTTATGAAGTGTTTTGATTTAATGGGTTAGGAGAAATTAAAGTGGAGACATGGGAAATCCTTGTAGTTCAAGTGGGTTTGACAGTCCACCGTTAATCCTGAATCTGACATCATTCATAACCTCTATTGTTCTAACAAATTTCTCATGAAAATTAAACCTGAATAATACTAAAAGAATTAACTGAATCAAAAGCTTTTTTCAGCATCAAGACTGTGATAGCTTCCCTACTTTGTTTGTCTTTGCTAACTAAAACCTGTCTGATCAAAATTATTTATGTATGAGAGATTTTTTTTCCTAATCCTAATAACTCCTGCTTTCGTACACTGACTCTTCATGATATACTAACTACTTTACAATGTCATTTCAATTTTTAAGCAATAGGAATTTGCTAGTTACTTTAATTGAAGGAGAATAATAAAAGGAAGGAGAATCACATGAATTCCATTACGAGTGAAGCTGAAATGTTTCACTGCAGATGTTGCAGGTTCTGCACAGCAGTTCGGAAAATTAGGTTTATGCATAATGGACTGAGGGGCCAAGCTGACAATCTCACTCTACAGTTGATGTAAAAGAGAACGTTTACGTTCCCACAAGAGGTATTTGGCAAAAGGCAAAAGCTGCAGTTAGAAGGTTAGTGGTTTCTGCATCTACTTAAAGGACCACAATTTGAATACTTCTTTGTTTACTCATACTACTTCTTGCAGCTGTTTGCTGCAGTTATAACGTAACATTCTGACAATAGCTTTAAATATTTTTTTTCCAATTTTTCTATTTATTTATAAAAAAATCACATACAGTTGCAAACATCAAATAGAAGTCAGATGTTGAATATACAGCTATGTAGATTAATATACACAAACAATGTATTGCTGAAAGGCATTATATACTTTGGCTTTCCATTTCAAAAACAAACACAGTTGCTGCCAAAAGCAGGAACAACCAAAAGTACCCGAATCTGTGAAGTCCTGCCAAAGCACTGCCACCCCCATTTCAATAACTCACTAATTAGCTGAGTCTGACAGACTCTGTTGATTCAAAGCAGCTAAATCCTTTGCATCTAAGAATCACGTACCGACCTCATAATCAAACCAGAATGTCATTAAAGCAGAGAGCTCTGAATTGCAATTGTGCACAATCAAAAGAATAAGCTGAATCGAGAACAGGCTTTGCTTTACTTCTCACAATAAGAGACTCAGCAGTTTGTTTCCGCAGTTGCTCTGAAACAAGAATTCAAATTTAAAGCTGTTGTCACATCTTCCCTCTCTTTTTCCTTGTGTCGGCTTCTGTATATGAAGTTTTAGATATTCACAAATGAGGAGAGTGAATTTCTTATTAAGTTCATTTGTGAAACATTGTTATCAACATCCATCATCATGTATACTTCTGCATGAAATAGTTCAACCACAAGGGCAATTTCAAGTATTTGCATTTCATGTTGTTCGGTCGTAAGTAGATGGAGTAGAGTTTCAAAATTCAAAGGGAAGAAAGAAGCAAAAATAAACCAAAAGAGTTGGCAAATGATTGGAAATTGCATTTCATCTCAAAGAGGATGTTCATCGGTTGATCAAAGGTTTCAGACCACAGCCAAAACATGTCAAAAACTGGGAAAATATTTGCTTTCATGCCATTTTCCATCAAGCATTCACACTCGCATGACACCAAAGACGAAACGGCTTTTTGTGTTTGAGCAAAGCAGGATGGTTGAGGCCCTGTGCAAGACTGCTTCAGCAGGTTGACTCACGTGTCTAGAGTTCTTAAATCATTTTTAGGGATATAAAAAGTCAAGAGGTAGAGTTGACAAAAAAAAATTATAATAATTTGCCTTTCTAGGCCAATTAAAGAAAAAGGATAAACAAATGAAACTTGAAAGTCCATTAAAAATGCTAACTTTGCATTAAATTGTCATTATTTACAAAAGTATGCAAAGTTGGCACTTTTAATTGACTTTTAATGCAACTTTTAGAGCAACTTTGCATTAAAAGTGTCATTATTTACCGAATGACACTTCATGACAACAGTCATAAATAGTCATAGACTTCTTCATGTTCATGACAGATGTTATGTCATGTGTATGACAGTGTCATGTCAGTCTTATGCACACCCCTTCAAATAAGGTGTTACCTACATTTTTTTTAAATATTAGATCAGGTTTCTAGGCTTGATAAAATGGGTTTTTGACAACTGCAAGGTTAAAAAATCACTTGTGACAGATATGAGAGCTAAATTGTCGTATTTAACATTACCACAAAGTGTGAGGAACTGAGTGACTAAATATTTTTATTTCTGTGAATATATATTAAGTAAGAACATGCAGTTCTCAAAATTCATCTGTCATTAAGGACACTTTCTCTCTCCGGTTCCACATAACAGGTTGATTGGCATCACTAGGTCAGATTTATGTCCATACCTGTCTAAGCAAATAATAAAACCTGCCCAGCCATGTAGATAGTTGATTCATGGGCATACTCACCTTGGTCGGATCCTACAGGAGTCCAAATGGGAATATGTTGAAACATCTAGGCTTAAACAAATTGAACAGATAGCCACACAAAACAGAATGGGACTCTGATTCTGTTTTTACTTAAATAACGCCTATTGTTTTCTTTGATGTATTTATAATTTATTATCTGTCAAAACTTTAAAATACCCAAACAATTTATCCTATATCAACTGCAAAGTAAATTCTAAAGAAACAAAAACAAAAGGAAACAAGTTTTTTCCTGTGTGTCCGCACTGCCCTGTGGGTTTGTAATGCAGTTCATTAGCAGGTTGAGTTGTGTCAAGATGTTAAAGCAGCCTGCCAAAACCTTGAGGCCTTTGCATGAAGCTGCTTGTGTAGGGATGACAATTTATCCCAAAGGGACAGTGGAAAAAATATAACAGACACAGGGAGCAGTCATTTCACCACCAGCATTCTCACAACAAGGCAGCTTCACAGGAAAAACAAGGAAACAAGGTGACACACATAACAGACCACGAGGATCCTGGGAGTTCAAACTTCACAGACTCATAATTACAGCTGTAGAAACAGAAAGTGAGTCATGCTTCATCTTTCGACTTGGATAAATGGTCTGGTAAACCCAAGAGTTTTCATTTTACAAAAGTTTTTTTTATAAATAAGTTAGCCAGTGTTTCTGCTGTAACAACATGTAGATAACAGCATTCTACCTTAATTAGATGTTTTATACATATAGAAGCGGCATATGCAGTATACCACACATAGGTGTATTCAACAAAAAACTACTTCAGTAATTTCTGCTTAGAGACAAAAAGGTTTTGACTAATAAGTCAATAGATCAGGCAAAAATTGTGTGGCATGTAGATTTTCTACATTGTAAAATTGTAAAAAAAAAATCTCAAGGGTTTTCTGCTCCTTGTTCACAAAATTGTGGCACTTACAAATAAAACAAAACTTTGTTTCAGGGTATTTTTCCGATCCACATGCAGACTAACACATGGGACTCAGAATAAAAAGATATAAAGAGGTTATTTTCAGAATTCTTTTTATCAGACTTCTGACAAAAAGTGGAATAAAAGAAATGACTCCACTCCTTTCTTTTAAAACTACTAAAATGACAAACATTTGAATACTGTGAAGTCTGGCTGTATTACACTGCATGACATTTGCATAAGTAAACCTATTTGTCGCTAAAAATGATTAATCGTTAGTTCAAGACAGGAATGAATGGACTACAACAGGCTGTGCATTCTTATTCTTACGTTGCAATATCTGGAAAATCATATTTATGTACAATACCTTGCAAAAATACTGATACAAATATTTGTCAGTTTCCAACCACAAAATTCAGTACATTTTATGAAAATATTAAAGTGTTTAACCACAATGGAGCTTATTCTAACGTAAATGTGATATCTTAAAATTGAAATTCCATGGAGTATAAAGATATTCAGAAAACATAACAGATGTATATTTAATAACACAGTTGTTTCATATGTTATATATTTTTTGAATTTTTACATAATCACTAAAAAATAAACTCAGATTCCTCCTTTTCTGTATAACTATTTGGTTTACAACTATTAAGGTATAATGAAATTATGTTTGCTTATTCTGGGCATGTGAGTTTACTACCAACTTCATAAAAATCGAGCTTTTCACCAGCATCTGCCGTCACTGAATATTACAATATTGTAATAAAGTATGATTAAAATAAACATTTTCAATGTTTTAGCCTAATTAACTTTTTTCTGCACGCAAATTTATGTGTGTGCATAAATTTGTGTGCTACCCCTTTCTTGCAAATGAAAAGCAAGAAAGGGGTAGCAGGCTATGTCAAATGATACAGCAATGTAACCCTCTTTGTTACATCAGCTCTGTCAAATCAATACAATTTACAGCATCCTGTATGCATGTGCTAAGCATAAGAAACAGCAGTAAACACAAAGCCATTTTTTTAAAAGGTAAAGTAGAAAAATAATTGCATTTTACATTACATTTGAATTACATCACTTTTGTAACCGAGTGGGAAAGAGTTGAGAAAAACAGAAGTTGAAGTGGTTTTATTTTAACCACAGACTGAGCACACCGACTAATTTTTCTTAACACCCGAACCATGTCATCCTCCGAAGCGCCGCTTGATGAAATACCAATCAATGCCAACTACGGTAGAGGTAAATATACTTTTAATTAATTTCTATTTGGTTTTAAGGTGGCTGTATGAAATGTATCATGATTACATCCATAGAACAGTGAGTCAGTGTCTTATTGAACTAATTAAATGTTCTGTGTCACTCATCCCTGGCTTTATATACTTATATGCATATATATCTTGGCTTCTGCAGTGTCCAGTTGGGAGAAATACTTTTTCGTCAATTATGTGTGTAGTTCCGAGGACAAATCTCATCCTGATTTATTCAATTTAGGTCAGAGAGGCTAGTTAAAGGGAGGCCTCTTAAATCTTCCAACGGCATTTAGAAATGAATAAACGAATTTAAAACACTCCGATGCTTGGGTCAGTAAGTAGTGCAACGTACAGCTTTCTGTAAACTTTTTTCTTAGCAGGTCAACTCCTCCTTTCATTTGTGAGTTTGTTTTTTTTTTATGTTACTGAACCCGTAAAGTAGAACAACCTCAAGATTTACAGACTGAGAATAAAGGAATAAACTTTTCTATGTTCTTTTTTAAATTGGCAATGTTGTTAAATGGGGGAGGACAGAAAATAGGATGAACATATAATTTCTCTTTTCTTTCTTTGATTTAATAAACTCTTAACTGGCTGTAAATGTGTATTGGGGCAGAAGTATGCTACCATAGAGACCAATAGGTCTGTCATTTGAACTGTCTTGCGAATATCTAATTTTACACCGGAACTGAGGGTCAGTTCTTCAATTTTACAACACTTTATGACTGTTTATGTAAGTGAATGTGCTAAAGTGACTTCTAGGTTCTTGTTAGAAAGTAAGCAAACTAAAAGAAGCAACACTAAGCCTGAAACCAAATCTAGCAGACTTCAAAGACAGAACTAGCAAAACTGGGTCATGAAGAAAGATGGGAATAAATAAGTACATTAATGGGAACATCTGTGTCTTAGGTCACTGACAGCTTTAGCAAAAAGCTCACAAGGGAATTAATTTCTGCTTGAAAGACAAACTCAGAGATACGGAAGATTTCTGACTGAGAGAAAGAAATATTTCCATTAAACTGATTTATGGTGTGACCTTTGAGGCCACTCTGTCTGCAGACACATTATGATATTTAAATGCCAACCCTCATTTGAACTTCAACTGCTTTAGGCTGGACTCAGACCACACAACTATAAAGGTAGACTTCTGGGGAGCATCAGAATGTGTGCTTCCTATGACATGATGGCGCACAGAGGCCACCATCTGTTTTGACTCTGAAGCCAACGTGACACTGGACTGATTCATCAACACGGTGGCAGAAAGTGGTAGATTTCAAAGGATGTCACCCATGCCTGTATGAGGGTGTGCCTAGTATTGAAAAGTGACTTTTCAATACTATTGAGATGCAGCTGTACTGTGAGAGGTTTTGAAAACCAATTAGATTGCAGGTAATAGTGACATTGCTCCACTATCATTTATGGTAGTGCTTACCAAGTAGGTTTTATTATAATGCTTCCAACAACAGACTCATTATGTAAAACTGCAATCAAGAATTCATCTGCTTATTATCCAAGGTTCGGGATAATGCCTTGGATTATCTGCACTAGTTTTCTTGTAATCTTGACGATTTATGGATATGTGTCAGATTCCTACAACTACAGCATTTGTTTAAACATTGTAATGTATGAGGAAAATGCATCAATAGTTATTAGATCAATGTGACATGATAAGATGAATGATGAAGGTGAATGAGGATGTGCCAACATGAGCAATTTATTTTATGTGGTACAGCTTTCTGTGCACATCGAAGGTTGTGTAGTGTTTATATTACACCCTTATAAGCCTCAATGCTTCCCCCCGTCTCCCAGTAACCAGCACAGCCAGGTCTATGCACAGTGTGGAGGTACTGGAGAACTGACTGAACAGTTTTGCCAGTAGTCAAAACTGTCACCTGACTCCTCAGTGAATCAAAATAAATCTTTATTTGAAGTCACAATAATGAAATGCCACCATCTCACCAGTTTTTTGCATGCTCAAACATTTGGGGTTATGTTTAACGGGGAAAACAGTACAGAGTCTTCTTGTTTCACCCCAGAAGATCCTGTTCAAGAACTTTGAGACAATCGGCTGTTTGGCAGGGTTTTTTTTTTTTTTTTTTACATCAAAAGCTGTTTTCATTCAGCACAAAGCGATCCTAACTAACAATTGTGAACTGATGTTATGAGAAGATTCTGGCCTGACTAGTTTTTTGAGGTAAGATAGACATGGGAAAAAATCTAAGAAAGCACATCAAAGTATACTCCATGTGGCAAACAACTTATACACATACCCGTATGATGCTTTAATGTTAAAGTCTGTAAATCAAAGCATGACACAAATATCCAAAAATCAAGTTAAAAACATATAAGCCTGCCATCCAAATGAAAATGTGTTTTTATGTTGTTTAATTTGCTGCTTTTTCTATTTCAGCTTACCTATAATAAAATAAAATAAATAAATATTCACAGAAATCTTTGGGATGTGCATTAATCATTTACGCATCTGGAAAACAACCTGAAAACAATCTGCCAACTAGTGAGAGAGGAGGAGGAATTTGTCGTAATTGAAGCAGAAGTTTTGCGGGTCATATCAGCCTTGGCAATAAACCAATCGCTCGCAGTGTATTTCTCCAATTTCATTCCAAATAGATTCAACACATACACAATGCATGCCTTTGTTGATATCTTCATTTCAACCACTGCTGGCCAACACACAACAGAAACAGTATCCTGGAGTTATACGCAAAGATCTTACAACATACTCTGCTTTCCAATTTTCCATCTAATATTACACACAATCATTATCATCACATCTCAGCAGAAGTGGATTTTATGTGTGTGAAGACTTGCCTTGCATTGTCCTGAGCACTGTTCATTCGAGACAATCTGGTGAATAGCTTTTTTTTATGTTACAACCTCAGGGGTTCCATCTTACAACAATCATTGTGCTAAATAGAAAGTCTGTAACTTATTGTCTGCCTTTCCCTTTGTCCCTCAGAGTGTTTTCTTTCTGGGTATTCCTGTTCTCCTGCATATTACTGGTGATGCTCAGTGCATTCATTTGAGTCCGTTAAAAAACATAAAGGCTTAGACCAATTCTACTTATTTTTTATGCTGCTAATGCCGCCATTTTTATATTCTGGCCTATTGTAATCTTGTTTCTGCTGACTATGCAAAGTTAGTCAGCAGGAGTTAGTGCAAAGATGGCGCTAAATTTAGTACCATGTAAAGTGCCAACAACTTTGAGCTCTTAAAATACAAGTACAGTTAAGGTAAAAATTATTCATGCACTTTCAGTTGTAGGTTCAAAGTAATCTTTTAATTTCACCATCATGTTACTTCACACTTGAAGTTACATTCATGTTATTGGTTTATATGCATAGGAAGCATAATCCCTTTCTAAATTGGATTGGATATCAGGTTGCCGACTTTCCAAACCACTTTGTAGTTTCACTTTTAATCCATTTAATACTTATTCCATTTCCAGGTTATTGCACATTAATTAAGATGGACAAATTTAGTGTTTTCTGTTTTTGTTACCAGATTACTTGTGTTACAATGAACATCTTGTGTTGATTTCACTTCAAGAGTCTCATAAGAATTATACTTTGAATAATGTTGATATAGTCAATATGTATTATCTGTCTTAACATTAGTAAGCTAAAAGAAATGAACAACAGTTCCATCAACATTTAATAATCCAGAAATAAATTGTTTGCAATTAAAAAAAAACATCTGAAATATAAATTGATAGGACTGAAATTCAGATAAGTGGTCCTATCTATAGATAGGTAATATGTGGGTGTAGAAATGGAGGGATGTATAAAATAACTGTAGGATGACGTAATATATGAAACCAACAGCTAATTTGTCAATGTTCTCAATGTGAGCATCAGACTAAACCAGTGATCTGATTTTGGTGGATTTGGTACTGCTATTTGTCATATTATGCAATACAGTGACAGAAAGAAGTCATCTACTGAATAATTGTGGAGAATTTCTCAAGAAGATGACAATCACTCAAAAGGTATGACACCAAACACTTTATAATAAAGAAAGATCAGAATGGAAATTAATTTAGTCATAATCACGATTTCGTCTGAAGGAGAAACCCTGGGCAAGAGAGCCATGAAAGGACTCAACATAAAAAAGGACTGGACGGTAAATTGAAGGAAAAGGTTACATTTTTATCTGCCAAATGCTATAAGTGCAAGATAATATTAAAATCACACTCTGAAAACAGATACGGGCATCTGTGGTAATTGTCAAAAACACTTGTGTGGACACTCACTTCCACTTTAAAAGGCATCCATGAGTGAAATTTGCTTTGGCCACTCAGGCCTCTCAATCCTTTTCCGTCTTTTATTGCAGCCCTCTATGTTCTTTGAGTGCCTCTGAAACTGTCTGCTTAATCAAATGTGAATTTCTCTTGCAGAGAAAAGCGTCCTACAAATGTCACAGTCTGGGCTTTTCATCCGCTCACATTCAGAACGGGCAAAAGCAGGCCATATTTTGTGTTAAGTGCTCAGCATGCTGATGATTGGGGATTATACCTTGCTGATGGTTAATCCCTTCCCCTGACAGCAAGTGTATATATTGCTGTTCTTTGGTTGAGGTTATGTATCAAACGGAAAAGATTTTTGGTTTTCTTATACAAACCTTGGTTCGAAATGCACATACACCAACAACAAGTAGAAATGCATGTTCATTTATTGTGGATTTTAATTAATCCACACAAGTTAAAAAAATTATAAATATGAAAAACTGGCTATACTCATAACAGTGATACTGGTATCCCAACATTACCCAGTTCACAGCAGACTGGCGCCATCAAGGTTTTTCCTAGATAACTTAACCACTTTCCTTCCATCTAAGGTAAAAAATGTTCTAATTATTTCGTATTTGTTTTCATACTGGGTGCATGGGAATATCTCACCAGAATTGATTGGGAGGTGGATCACCAAAGCATTATCAACAATCCAGGTCTCATTATTTTTGCCTCTCAATATACGTTACTAATGGAAAAAATCTATTACTTGTTCAGAATTCCTTTTTTCTTCTTAAAAATTATGGACTATGGGAAAACCATCTTCTAATTACTATTCCAAACCCTTAACATGCTTTGAAATAAAGTATTATACATTTTTAAGAAAAAAAAGAAGAAATCAAATTTAACTGAAATTATCACCCAATTATATTGTGTCCCACAATGCTGTATCTTTGCAACACTTTCCCAGCATGCTGGCAGTGAATATGCTGCATTTCTTTAGCAGCTTATCACTAACACAGCACTGCAGGCTGTTTGCTTGGTCACCTAGCTGGCAAACTCTGTTGATAGCAAAAGCTAAGAAACTCCCTTTCCCTGCACATCTTTTGAGTACCTACACATAGAGCATATCAGTAGCTCGCTTGCCACTGAAAACCTGTCTGCAAAAACCAGATAAATTGAAACCCTATACTTACAGAACACAGTGGCTCAACTCCTAAACCATAAACATCAACTGCTGAGGGGGTGAGAATGGAAATTTCATGATATGGAGAACAAGAAAAATAAAATAAAACTGACCAGATGGAGAAATACGCAGAGATAAATTTAAGTTAAAGCAAGGTAAATTCATTTGAAGTAAAATGTAAAAGCTAAAACAATATTTTGTCGCCTTCCTAAAAATAATGGCCCAAGTAATTATTTTTTGGCCAAAAATGATTTTGGCAACAAAATCACCACCTCTTTCTTTCCAAAAGATGCTAAAGGCAAAACAAAAGATTTTAAAAAATGATCAAAGATTTACTCTGTTTTCCACTGTCACCTTCCTTGCAGAATTATATTAAACAATGATCACAAAACAAGTGATTTGAACGTGTGTTGCAGAATCGCAGCTTAATGTCCACATTACTGTCAGAAGGCTGCTGCAAAAGAAGCATTAAGTATTGGAAATTAAACTGCTTTAATTATACCGGCATGTGTTTATAAAACCGATGTCTAATAACTGCTTAATTCTGACATAGCTATATTTTTGGAACATATTTTTAACTGTCCACTCAGGATGATTTGAGGCAACCATTAAACTGTAAACATACTTTGCTTTTTCCAGCCCTGGTTTCGGAGTTCGTGCAGTTTGACAAATCAGTTGTGCAGAGCTTTTATTGTCTGATGTCTGACAACTACGGTGTGATTGGCATGATATTTGAAGTGGACGATACTACTAGATTGACAAATGCTGCAGTGGGAAAGACCTACGTCGATACGGCAAAAATTCTCCACTTGAGTTCTTCTGAAGAATAAAATGCTCAGTCTAGAAGGAACCTTACTTCTGTTTGCCACTTCGAGGAAAAGTACAAATTTCTCTCTTCTTGCAGGATATGACTTGGCCTTTAGCTGAAATATTTATGTACCATCACATGGAAGGCTACATCGACCTAGTGAAACTCAGGAAAGGTGTTTGTTAGAATTTGTGTCCAGCTTATACAGTATAAAGGTTTAGCTCAATGTTTGACGTCTGCAAGTTTCTATGTTAAATATGGCATTACTTGTACTTACCAGTGTTGTCAGTAGTCTTTTGTTCTTTTCTGTTCTTTTTGGAAACATCTTCAGTAATAAAAATATACATATAATTGGGTTGAAGTTTTTTTTGTTGAAGTTTTTACTAGTGCAGACTTTTTACAGCGGAGGTTCTACGTGGCAACACACCAGGTGGTTTCAGCAAATTGCAAGGTTCTGTAAAAGCACTTAAAACAATACAGCACTGTACTGGTATTAGAAAAGAAGATATAATTTGTACTTTTGCATACTTGAATTTACTTTTGAATAAATATGTATTCTTAAAAGCACTTCAGTTAACGTTTACTTGTAGTCGAGTAAGATTTGACTCAGAATATCAATACTAGAGTTGAATACTTTGTCCACCACTGATCTGAACTGCTGTTTGATGCATGAAATGCCAAAACTCTCTGCTGCAGCTTCAAGCCTCAACAAGGCGATCTCTCTGTGACTTTATAAAAATCCATCAACGAGCCACTCTGCCACAGGCATGCTAGTGTTATTAAACCCATCGCGTCTCTCCCAGGGTAATTAAAGGTGCCCATGACGTCGCAGAGTTTCCTCCCAGAAACTCCTCATCTTCCTGTTGCTGGAATCAAGAGTTAATGCAGTTAACTTTAGTTGATGAGGGAGAATCCAAGCACAGAGGACCACATCTGAATCAAAGCATGGGCGTTAAAGTGCAAGTGTGTTCAGTGTTTGGGGGCATGTTAAATTATCCTCTCTGTTTCATCGTTTGAACCGTCAGCTTTTGATGCCACAAACAGCACTACACAAGTCAGATGCCACTATTACCATGGGGTTGGTAACTGTGCACACTTTTATGTTGTTGTCCACTGTTTATGACTTCCGGCTTTATCCTCCCACATCAGATCATATCAGGGTTTCTCCCACCTGTCACTGATTTCTATTAAATCAATGATTTAATAGACTCTGTGAATTTGCTCAAAAATAATGTCTTTTGTTAATCAATACCAAGCTACTGTTGTGAATATTTGTCATTGTTATATCAAGATCAACTGTTGTAGGTGGCCTGTTTTGCTTTGCAGACTACAGAGTGAACGTCGACGATGTTAGAATTGAGTCAGTCACTTTGAAACGATGCAACTTGTACTTTCCTAAAGGCTTTTGAGAAAATATATTTCATCATGATGTCACAAATTCTTTAGCACATCCTGTTTAGAAGCTCTGGCAGAGACCAGACACTGCAGCCCAATTTAATCTCTGACAGAGGATTAACACCGCCAATAAATATAAAATATAAATACCAAAGAATGAAGTAAATGGGAAAATCCTTTCAACACATCAAGGCAAAGCTTTAATGAACAAACACTTTATCTATAGGGCTGCTCCAAAGATCTACAGAGCAACAACTAGAAATGTGTTTGTAGGATGGATTATGTTTGGACGGCTAGTTTGTAATGAAACAAACAAAAAAATAAAATCAGTACATCTGGACAACAGCCAAATTTCTACATGCATGCTTCTGTAAAATAATTTTTCTTGAGTGCAGATACTCATGTTTCAAAGAGTCTGGAGGTTCTGTTCTTCAACCACTACATTTTTTAATTCAGGAGATAATTTGATTTTTATTGCAGTACAAATCAATAAGGTCCTAATTAAAAGAGTCATAAATACAGATATTTTTCTATGAAAGAATCTGCAAGACTTCTCTGGCGGAGCACTTGACAATGGCTTCACAGGCTGGACCAGCCCTCCTGTGACAGAAAGTATAAAATATAAAATGCATAAAAATATGGATGAAAAAGCTTCAATAAACTAGATATTTTTTCTAATCTTTTAATGCAATCTTGAGTAAATATTCTTTGGAACTTTCATGTGATCATTTCCTAGCTGGGTACAGAAGAAATAAAATACACTTTTAAAATAATAAAAGGCAATTTATAAACATGAAAAATGTATAAAAGGACATAGAATATCTAATTTACAAATTATGATGAAACAATTAAAAAACTGTTTTCTAGTTTTCCTTACTTTCATTTTTACTTAATATTGTTGTATATACAGCTTTTTAAAAACGGAATTTTTATGTTAAAATGTTGGAGGAAATTAAAACTTTTAAATCTGAGTCTATTTATATCATCAGAGTAAAAATGTATTTAATTCAAGCAGCCGTGAGACTCTCACATGGACAATGCTAAATGCTAGCAAGGGTTAAATCTGTGTTACATTAGTGTGACGGTTTAAAAAGGTTGTTTGGCACCAAAAGAAAAAAAACACTGACATCAATACAACCTGGTTCATTGTCTGGCCTGTCAGCTTTTCACACACAGCAGGAAACAGAGACCCAGCAGTGACTTTGTAATGGAAACACGAGTTCTCACAGTATGACATGCTGAAGCATGTTTCATTGTGAAAGAAAAGAAGGTATGAGACACAGCACAATGCTAGGAAAATATAAGTCATTTACCTCATGACTTTACACACAAATATCAGATTTTTATGGAACTTTTTCCCAATTTATTAAAAGTAGAATGACATTGTGTAAGAATTAGTAGTCTTTGCCATGAAGCTCTAAATGTAGCAGTTTCCACTGATCATTCTTGAGATGGAGCTCACCTGTCATAAAACAAGTTGATTTGACTTGATTGGGAAAGGCTCACACCTGTTGTCATGAAGTCCCACAGTTGTCAGAGCACAAACACAAAGCACAACATCAAAGGAATTAGTAGACCTCTGAGACAGGAACGTCGTCCCGAACAAATCTGTGGAAGAATACAAAAAAAAAAGATTGCTGCTATGAAGATCCCAACTGGAACAGTGACCTCAATCATTTGGAAATGGAAGAAGTTTGGAGCCACTGTGACTCTTCCTGGAGACATCTGACGATGGCTGTGCACAGATGTGCCCCATTCAAATCTGATGGAGTCTGAAAAGTAGTGCAAAGAAAAAAAGGGGTGGGAAAAACTGCCTAAAGATATCAGAGTCAAGCTTGTGGCATCATATTAAAAAATACGTGAGGTTGCAATTGCTGCCAAAGGTGGATCAACAAAGTATTAAGCAAAGGCTTTGGACACTTATGTAAATATGATTACTTGTTTTTTGATTACCATTATTTTTAAATGAACTAACATAAACAATTTTTTGTTGTCATGATGGGAAACATAATGGGTAGAATTTTGTGGAAAGAGATTAATGTATTACAATTTGAAACAAAGATGGAACAATAAAATGTGGATAAACTGAAGTGATGTGAATATTTTCCAGATGCATTGTATAGCTTTATATATCTTTTATCTCAATACCATTGTAGCCAAAGTGAAATTTACTTTAAAATGTGTATCTGTCGGCTATGAGAAGGCTTCAAAAAGGGACAGAGGGATAAAAATATAATTTTTTCTCTACTTGAAAATATGTTATAGCATATATCACTTTATTCTAAGAAAGGAAATTATGTTTCAAACTAATTAAGTGAAGGGTTTAACGGTGTAAAACTACGTAAATACTTCAAAAGTAGAAATATTGCGATGTGTCCAACTGCTTGTTTTAATTATTTCTCAGCCTAACCAATTTCCGTCAGTCAGTAAATTATTTAACCTAGTCAATGCTTTTTCAACACAGCAAGAATCCACTCCCACCTGAACACAAACAAATAATTTTAAAAGGCTTTAAATACAATCAAAGGCGTAAAAAAAAACTGCACAACCCTTTTTTAATGACGATTTAGCTTTACTATTTAAATCAGCTTAGAGAATACCCCCCATCAGGATCTCTGGGCCTAATTGTTACAGACAAGTTTTAAGCCAGCTGTGGCTGTTTGCCAAGGTCTTGGCTTTAAAGCACATCTAATTTTCCTCCTGTGGGTCTTCTGTCCTCCAAACCTTGTATTGATGCTGTGAGACTTCTGAAGCAGGAACCATTTGCTCTTCCACGCAACCACAGGGAATTATGATTTGACCCTGTCAAATCAAAGAAAGCTGAGAGGGCAGAATAAGAATGAGTCAGGACCAGTAGCACCAACTAAACTTTGACAAGTTTTATGCATGCAACTTGGTCATCATTTGAAGGCAGTTCAGACTTATGAACACCTTGAAATCTTTGATCATCACTAAGCAAACCATTAGGGTGTTTTAGCAAATTAATCACAAAAGAGGTGCAAATGAACTCTAACTCGCATTGCAATGAGGTGGAGAAAACTTTTTTTTTTTTGTAAAGCATAAAGCCTTATGCAACTTTCATAAATTCCTCATTCTGACAAACTTTTCATGACAACGGGACTTAAAGGCATCCTCTGCTGCAGAAATGTCCAACGGAGCCAAGGTCGCACCACACACTGCCATGATTAGCACTCTCCATGGACCATGACAGTCTCAGCATTGCTACCTAGTGCAGAATATCCTTCATGTGCAGATGGCTGAGTGGGACAACTAGTATTGTAGAATCTATCAATCCCAGCAGCAAACAGCACAGCCTGAAAGGGACAGGCTGGTGGAACATAGTGAGGCAGGATATCAACATGTGTCATATTGTCCACTGACAGAAAGGTGGTGAACATGGTCTAATACTAGTCCCAGGAAGACAATATTCTCTGCTGGGGCTTACATGTTCTCATGGTTCATCATGAAACCCAGATTGAGTAGTTGCCGAATGAGAATCTCTGTGTGTGTGTGTGTGTGTGTGTGTGTGTGTGTGCGTGTGCGTGTGCGTGTGCATGTGTGTGTGCGTGTGTGTGTGTGTGCTTCTGCTCTGAGCATCCTGCCTCAGAAGAAGTTGATCATGCAGATATGTGGTCACACAAGATGCCGTTCTATCTCACCAAGGCTATCTGCCACTTCGGTACAACACCTGAACACCTTCCGGCTCAGGGACAGGACACGTTGAAGGAGAACACAGTGCAATTGTCACAGATGTCCTGAAGAGCGAATGTCAGAAATATGGAAACGTGCATCATTATGGTAAAGAGGTGAACCGATTGTCCCAGTGCAATAGACAACAAAGACAATAGACAACAAATGGATACGCCAGCCCTCAGATCCAAGTTAGGGTGAATCCATTTCCCCAATTTTTGCCACCCAGAAAATACCTGGAGTAGAGACTCCTCTATCTCTGCTCTGCTGATACAGGGCTTATCGTAATGACTTATGTTTTTAGTTCTTTTTCTGGATTTTTTTTTTTCCTGGCACTGAAAATGTATGTGATCCAGCAGCTGGTTTATGATTCTTGTCATGCAATTTGGAAACAATGGCCAACAGAGCTGGTGTGAAGAATGCAGCCTGAGGACGCCGATTGATTCTGAAAGGAGTGACAGATGTACATGTTTTTTGCTTGAAAGATTGCTGGGGTGTGTTAATCCCACATGCGAGTCCGGGGCCCCATGACATTGATTAAAATCACATTTTGGAGGCTGGCAAAATGAAACCATCTGATCCATACTTCAGAATTGAGACCTTTGAGATTTGTTACTTTTGTTGCTTTTTCCTCTGTTTTTGTTTCGGGGGAGGGGGACATTGTTGATTTGGTGGGGAATGGCAAATTGTAGCATCACATATAATTAACAAATGTCAATCTTTATAACATTTCTTTTTCTAGAGGCCTTTGGGATCCAGTGTAACCAACAATGGGCTCCATTGTTGGTTACACAACAATGTTTCATCAAGGTATGCTTACTGCTAGATGTGTTTTACATGTAAAAAAATGTGTTAATGAAACTTTCTGGAATGTTTTAATTGTTCAGTGTATACATGCAAATTCAACCAGTGTTGAATTCAGTGGGGAAAAAAAGAAAACAGTTTTGACTGCAGAAAAGCTTAATATTAATTCATCTGTCATTTGGTAGAGGAAGAAATCTGTAAAATAATCTGGAGTTTCCTGCTTTCTGGTCTACCACTTTTAATACTTGTGATCTGACTGCCACTAAAATGTTTGAATTAAAACAATTTTCCAATCGTGGTGCAAAAATTATGCTCAAAATTATTGTGTTAGATATCAGATTCACCAAAAGTTCAGTCACGGACAACATGCACTCCTGACCAAAATCTTATATCCAGGGGAAATAATTGCAAGCATTCAAGTTTCATTCTGGTGAGTCAAAACAAAGTTGAAGAATGCAAAGAGAAAATTCTTATATTCTGTATAAGATTCCGTTCAATGCTGACTGGATGAAGACCAATCTGCCAATCATGAAAAAATATATATATTTTAAAGTCATCAATCTAAATTCTGATTACTTTTAAACACTTATTTGATCCGATGGGTCATCTGTAAAAATATATACATTTCATTCAACACTGTTAAGAATTCAAAGCATTAAATGAAGCGCTTTTTCTACTTTTACCTCACCTTCATCAATAAATATTAACATACCCATCTATTAAATTAGTAGTAAATGTCACTACTGAGGCCTGCAAACTGCTTCTCCAAACTGAACATGGAGCCCTCATCAGTTTCTGGAAAGAAGACTGGCTGAAAGAATAACTATGTTACAACTCAGACAGTTCAGTCTGAGCTTCTCTGACACTCATTGATCCCTCTCCTACTGACTTCCACCCTGTAAGCTCTTCTCCCTGCAGAGCTTTATTCCCCTCCGGAGCTCCATCACTGTGTACTGGAGACAAAACAGGCTTACTGTAAATCAGAGACCAAATCCCACAGGCAACAGGGAATCTATCCTGCGACAAAAAAAGCACCTTTTCTCCTCTTGAAATGAGCGACAAATCAAGTCAATATATTTTTTCCTCATCTTATTTCACAAGAAATGCTTAAAAATAATTTTCTCAGACGAGATGAATTTTGGCAATCAAAATGCATTACATGGTGGAGTGATGTAATGCATCATATGCTGTTCCTATAAAAAGTAATGAGTTTAACGGTAAAAATGCGTTTTCCAACAGGGATGTAGGAGATTCTCAACATACAATAACTAAAAAAAATCAGTAGTAAAACACAAATGTAGAAAAAGATATATAGAAAAAAATATAGAAAGTTACCTTAGCCTCATTTAGGCCACATTGTAAATTTGATCTCAAACATGCATGTTAAAATGAGGGAACTTCACAAGTTAAACCTGCATCATAGATGCTTAGATTGATCAAAACTATGGTGAGCATTGCATTGTTCTTTGAATGTCTTCATCAAGCATACAAAATAAAAGCACACCAATCAACTCTTTTATCCAACATGAGGAATCACTTAGCCAAACATCTGTCCACATAAACTGTCTCGTGTTAATAAGTATATTGTGAGCAACTGAGAATAGACATCCCAAAATAGCCTAAAGGAGGTTAATGAATATATTAAAAGTCCAATAAAATTAAGCTTATTAAGAGTTTATTTGCGCTTTTACTTATCTGAGTTGTTACCAGCAGGGCAATTTTGTAATTGAATTTCTAACAATGAGCCAACTATAAAGTACACACTAAAAGATAAACAATCCAAGATGCAGTGCCATTAAAAGGCAAGCTGGTGACATAATTTGAGAAATTTATACCAAGAAAAAGGACTTAAAGGGCTTCTGGAAGAGGATAATTTTATCTTTAGAGCTGCAGGCTTTTATTGCCGTTGCTCTGTGGGAAAAAAACAACAAAAAGTACAGATTTTTGTGGTGAAGACATGTGGAAGCCTTAACAGAATGTAGACCAGCAATGAAAAAATACATACATTTTGAAAGAATATAAGTGAAAAGAAACAGATATTTTAATGAAAACATTAGCAGAAACCTCACTGGAAAAAATACAAAAATGAATGACAAATCCAGCTAAACTAATTCCATGTTGCCCAATAGCGAGTTCATTTTATTTACTCCAAGGTGTAGTACAGCCCAGATTTGTACGCAAGTAAAAGTAGTACTACTTCAATATATATTTCTCATGCTAAAGTGAAAAAAACTGATAAAAGAAATACTAGTCAAATTAAAAAAAAAAAAAAGCTATTCAAATGTCAAGTGTTTGAGTTGTGGCGTTTAATCTAATTTAATTTGTTAAAATTATTTAATCAAATATCCAAACTAGCCTGATTCTGACACTCAGAATAATCAAATAAACAGATGAGGGAAAATAAGTCACATACCACACTGGAGCAGAAAACAATTCCTTTTCACAACATAGAAGCTTTGAAATCAAGACTTACACTAGATAATTTGTGTAAATTAAAACTGTGCTTCCAGAGACAGTTTTTCCTATTCAAGTAATTTTGGTTAGATGTTGCTTTATTGGCATTCAGTAATTACCCTTACTTGACAATACCGTGGTACTATAAATACTACCAGAAAGTGCCTTTATTGCAACAAGTGGCTACTATAATATTTTCAAGACGTAGATCGACACTTTACAAAATCAAAAAAAAGGTGATCCCGTTATTGCTTTTGAATCTGCAACACAATAAAAATGACTCTACAACTTAAGATGAGCCACATTTTTACTGCCTCAAGACACATCCATGCTTATGCAATGTCCCGTCGAAGAGATGAAAAATGTACATCTCTATGATCTCACACCACTCTTTCCAGTCAGAGGTATTTACACAGCAGAACTGGGAGAAAATGTATTCTCTTGAATATGGATGCTGAAGTAAGACCAAAACGTAGGCAAGCAGGGGGCAGACTGGCAGAGTTGAAATGAAAAATCCACAAACAAGTTGCAAAGGGAGAGGCAGAACCCCCAGACTGTATGAAAATGGTTGTGTAAACAGGAGGATCTCATAATGAACCAAATAAACCATAACGTACACTGTGAGCACACCGAGGACGAGGAGGATTATTGGAGGGGGAAACAGGTGAGACTAATTAATTGAGTGGAAGAAGCTGAAGGCAAACTGAAGAAACGAGCAGCAGGAATTGGCTAAACGAGTGTTAGTCTATCCTGAGGACTTACTGTCTTGCATGTTTTATGTGTTTCTCTGCCTCTGCACACCTGACTTCACGCTTTATTTGACTCATGTGTGCTGGAGCAGGGAAACATCTGAAAGAAGAACAACTGTGCGACCTGAGGCCCAGGATTAAAAACTACTGGGCTAGACAAACACTGCAAGACACACAGATCTGGAACACCAACAAACAGGCAGAGTATCGATACATACAATACAAATGTAAAAGAATTAACACAGAACCCTGAAAACAAAATAGAAAACCAAGGTCAATGTATAAAGTCTAAATAGTGAATACAAACTCAATACCTTGTATCGAGGGTGTCCAGCTTTCTAGTTTTGGCAAATGGTGCAAGTGCCTCCTTAGCATGTCAAAGTACTGCAGAAGCCTGCTAATGAAACACCATTTTGTCCAGTTGCATAAAAATGCAGGACACTGGCTCTGCAGGGCCGATGTTGGACACCACTGCCGTACATATCAGCACATCAGTGGTTTTTAATTGGTCGACACATCATTGGAAATCACCTCCTAAACACGCCATCGAGTTTTTGCAGAACGCTTCTGTAGAATCACTAATTCAAACTAGGTGTGTTGAAGCACACAACAATTGGACATGAACTGTATCTACCACGTCCCCAACTTTTACCAAATGACATATGATTTTTTTTTTGAAGAAAGAGAATAAACAGGTCATCTGAAGAAGGTTTGAGTTTACTCAAAGCTTTAACACAAAATGTTCTGCTTATTATTAAACTGACTGACTGCCATTATCCAGTCTTTATCAAATGTCAGCCCCCCAAAATCCTTACATGCAAGTCGATGGGTACAGAAGGGCACTGGTGATTTACAGACTTTTTTCAGGTTTTAATAATCTCTTTACGTGATCTCGCCTGTCCCCAGTGTCCCAATTTTCAGGGCCACGCAGGGGGACGTTTGTGAGCGTGGATTTAGACTTTACAGCAGGAAAAGTACCCTAATATATCCTCCATATCAGTAAAAAGCATCCTCATAATGAATGTAATATTTTGAAACATAGGGTGGACTTTATGCGTTCAAGACAAGTAAACAGCTACTCCCAGCCTTGATTGAACACCTACTTAGTGTGGAAAGAACTAAAGCAACATCAGTGGCAATAATTCCACTTGAACTGGATTAAATATCCACCTCATATATTTGGCTTTTCGATAAACAAGCTCTCGGGGAGGTGCTATGGGAGAGGATCAACACATGAATAAGTGGTGAAAATGATTTGAAATGAAAATCCAAGGCTGCGTTTTACCCAGATGCAGTTTAATAAGTAAACAAACTAGCCCTGCTCGGCAAATCAGAGACGGAAAGTTTGTACAGAAACAAATAACATGGCAAGAAATTTAAAAAGAGAAAATGTAGGAAAGAGGATGAGAACGAGCGCAGAAATTGACATTAAATCACAAATTATGGGGATTTGGACATATGTTATAATTGATTTTATTTAACAAACTTCATAATCTAGATTTTAATTTAGATATGCAGTGTTAGTCCTTATTATTAACACAATAACCTAAAGAGTAATTTTCAGCCAATCAGCCTCCTAAATTACATTCCAAGCGTCTCTTTTTGCTGAACTCTAATGAAATTCTGATAACTTGCAAATTAACAAGTGAGGTAGGAACATAACAGTACCAAAGGAGGGTGATGTTGCTTTGTGATCTCTGGAAATGCAGCAGTTCTGATATGTTTGTCCTAACAAGACACCATGGCTCATAGGTTTTTATTTATTTATTTATTTTAAGGCTCTAGTGGCCTTTATTTGATAGTGAACTGACAGGAAAGTGGGTAATGAGAGAAGGGGGGAGACATGCGGCAAAGGTCACCAGGCTGGGATTCGAATCTGTGACAGCCACATCGAGAACTAAGGTCTCCAGATGTGGGTTGTACTTAACCCCTGTGCCGCCACCGCACTCCAGCTGTGAGGTTTTTGTGTGCAAGTGGCCACATTCTTTGCAGTTTGCTTTTATGCCATGTCCCTTTTGCACTCAGTAGTCCCGACTTCCCAGTTGGAGAAACCAACAGGAACGTCCCACCCAAGTTGGACTTCCCACTCAGAAAGTGGGAGAACTCTTACGACCCTAAGTTAGGATTTCAGGATGGCTGCTAATTGCAACATTAATAGTAAAGTTGATTACATTTACTGTCGAGGTTAGGGTTCATTTAAGCAGCCTGCATAACAAGTCTTTGGGTAAAAAAACAAAACCTTGGATAAGATGAGGAACGACGACATTTAATCTCTGTTTGGGATTAATAAAGTATTTATGATTTGACTTGAGCTGTTGCATAGAGAGGGACTTATTAATATCCTCTGCTTACCAAACTGATCAAAGCTTTCTGGTGCTACTCAAAATATTGCAACATGTTTTCCAATGTCTTTTTGGAGACCATGGATAGCCTAAGCTGTCTTGGCCAGTGACACCACCAAGTTTTTTTTTTTTTTTTACTTAGATTTTACAAAGCAGAGCTTCAAACAGTGCACATTGCATTAGAAGTCTGCAGTGGTAAAGAATTAATCACAGTATTTTCTTGAAGAAAGATCAAGTCTCTCCACAGTGAGTCTCTTACATTAGGGGATACATGAAAAATGCATGAACTCTTACTCCCCACTGGACCCATGGCATTTTGTTGCCAACTCAGAACTCACTTTTAAGATAAAAGTGAGGTTTCTCCGGTTCTGCTAGTTTAATTTCTTTGCGAATGAAATGCTGGTATATTATTCTGGGAATACTTGGAAATACCAATAATAAACAGAGCAGCCATACATATTTTCCCGTGATTTTCTATGTTGTCTTTTTGCACAATAAAGTGAAACAAGGTTTCACACAAAACCACTGTCAACATGTCAATTACAGTGGCTGGCTTGGCTTGAATATCAAGCGTTTTTCCACTGGATTTTCTTAAAGGGGTGGGAATCTTTACTTCAAATCATTTTCCAAGCATATTCCAGTGGATATTAAACCAATAATACTATCATTCAGAAGCCACTTCATACTAAATAATTACTCCAGCACAAACTCACTGATGTGGTATATGTAGCTTTGAATGTTTAGGCTTCTACACTGGAGAAATTTAACTGCAGATACCAAGCTGGTCAAAACTACTCACAGTTTTCTAATTATTGACAAATAGTCTTATAAGAGATTATTCTATATGCCTGTTACTTCCCATCATGTTCAGAAGTGAAGAAACCTTCTAGATGGGAGACAAAATGTCAGTGGCAGTCACAATACAAATCAAAATCTCACCTGTGAAGCAAACATTGTAAAATTAAATATTGTGTTTAAAAAGTGGATTTGTTCAGTCAAAATGACTTTGCACAATAGCTGTATAACCTAAAGAATGAAGTCTGGCATTTCTCAATTTCTTGCAGCCATAGCTTTGTTCCCGTCATTTCAAATATACAATTAAATACTCTGGGGGGCAGCACTGGAGATCAATATCTTGCCTGCACCTCCCTTTCTCAGTGTCAAAGGTACTATTAAGCTGTGTGCAACTCACAAACATGTGGGATCTCCATCACTCTTTGTGTCTGCAAGTGTCACAGATTCAGCAGTCACGACGCAAGAGCCAACCAAACAGAGGAAACTGAACTTTAAACTTCATTTTACAACAGAGGAAAATTCAGTTTTAGGAGACTGGCCTCCTCTACACACTCACTCAGGAAGCAACCATGTAACCACTGCTGTAGGAGTCAGTGTTATTCAATATAATGGATTAAACAGCACTTACTTTGGAAGAGTCAGCTTTAATTGACAAAGGAGTCTGTAGAATGCCTAGTTAAATACATTGATATTTTTGTTACACTTAATGTTGTTAGTACTTTGTTGAAGATGCACATCCTTCGATATGATCTCTTAACTCTTGATTTCTCACCTCAGTCTTCAGTTACAATCTATTTCCAAGCTTGGCATTTTTTATCACAGAATTTACAAAAAAAGAGCTTTTCCTACTTAAATTGAAAAAAAAATACAGCATTTTCTTTTGTCACAATGCACCAAAATACACTTTAATATTGACTGTATTTAATGAAGGAGCCTGAAAACAAATAGATATTAAATTTAATCCTGAATGTCCTAAAACTAATTAGATTTAGGTTTTTTTATTCTGCTGAAATGTATTTTCATTTCTTTCTTGCATTATTTTGCTAATAAGTTGGTACGGTTAACTTTCAACTGACTTTGCACACTGCATATATAAACATCCAAGAAATCTTTGGAAAGATTAGGCAGCAGTGAAGGATTTAGGGCTTAATTGTCAACATCTCATCTCTCCCTGCTCAATTTTGAAGTCCCAATTGAAAACAACAAACATTCAACCCTGGGCTCTCCTTTGCATTCAGCATGTAGACACTGAATGCAGTTAGTTCAAATTGAGTGCTACTATTAAACAATTTATCATGTTAACTGCACTAACGGTCACAAATAAGAAATAATAATAATAAAAAAAAACATATGGGTGTTGATTATTCTGTTAATTTGTCCTATTGAGAGTAAATATGTCTCCAAGACATTATTGTCATAAAAATATGTCTGTCGATATGTTTATTTTTTACACCCCATTGTAAAATGTAAAGAAAAAAAAAGATGAGTTCAAGTAATTATAGTTTCTGATCAGAGACACTCAGCAGCATAACACAAGGAAATTTAAATGCCGAAGTCTTTTCTTTGATCACAGTTAATGCTTTCTCTAAGAGGATTATATTGTCATTAGACAGATCTGCCTTTGAGGGGATAAATCTAAATCCTCCAAGTCTCACCAGTGAAATCTACAACCTTTTGTGTCCTGCCACATGTGGCAGATGTACTAAAAAATGCAAGCCTTCACTGTTGGGTTTAACATTGCTGGGGATATATCAGGTGGAATCATGTGGGGTGTCTGATTTCATCTGTGATTAGAAGATCTGCAGGCGTGACGTTTCTTATTTATTAGCACACGTTTTGCAAAAGTGTACTGTGCAAACTGAATAGTCTTCAGGTAAAAATAAAGTTTACTTTTTTTAAGCCTGTCTTCCTTTTTAGCAATCCACAAAAATATTTAAATCAGGGTAGAACAGTTTATGTTTTTGATGGCCGTTACGTCACTTGTGAAAAGTAAAAACATTTCACTGACAAGGTGGAGTTGCCTAAAAGGAGCAATTAAATCAGATGAGGATACACCAAGAGCTTTTAGTCCCGTCATCTGAGAAATATATGTTTTAAACTGGTCCAACAATACAGAGAAGTCTTGCTATGCGGAGCTCTTTAAAAAAATATTAAAATGAATTTTGAAAGAAACCAATTGGATTCTGTGTTACTAAAGAAAATTCCTATCTTGATCTTGTTTGTGCAAGCTTGGACACCTGACATATTGCAAACCTTAAAAGAAAATCCTACATAGGTAATATCAATTTTACAGTCAAAACTTTACTAATTCCATTATTGTTTCAAAGTCACATTTTGCCAAATCAAGCAATCAAACCGTTGCAGTGGGACAAGTCATTTTAGTGAAATACCAAAAAAAAAACACACAGGGTTTCCTCCAGCTTTTTGGGTTAAACAGTAACAAGCACTGCTTCTCTATTACTTGTTGCTCAGAATTGCAGAGCAGACCAGCTGGTTTAAGAAAAGGCACACACGTTTTCTTAAAAAAAAAAAAAGCTACAAATACGGCTGCTTGAAAATCTATGTCATTGTACTGAATCTAAAGGCCATCACATCACAATCATTTATGAGATAATGCCATTTTGAAAAATACTGTTGGCAAGCTTTGCTTGATGCATTAAGCAGCTGACTGGTGGCCAGGCTTTATAGCCCAACTATGTAATTTACTACAGTTTGCACTTGTTAGGAGGAACCGCAGCTAATGTAGCACTGCAGTGGTTGATTAGTTAATTTAAACACAATCTACTGGTGATCTGTCAGAGTCAGTATGTTGGTTGTCTTTTTATTTTTAGCTGAACTGAAACACACCAAATTTCACATCACGTACATGTTACGATTACAAAGTCAAGAAAGCATAACTGAACTACTTTCCTCTCCCTTGCATTTTTGTTTCTCAATTAAAACATTTTTGCTGACCTTGTTATCTAGTTGCAGTGTTGACAATTGGTAGCAAATCAGTGCATTTCTTTTTCTTTTATATATCACACAGACATTTAGGATTTTGCATGTTATATTGACAACTTAACAGCTAGAAACCAACGGTCGTCAGCCAGCAGCTTTTTGTGCTGTATTAACGCTACATTATGATTACGCAAATGAGCTGCTGTTGGCCAAGCCCCCCTACTCAATATTTACATTAGTACCTCAAACAGAAAAATGGCAAACAGACACAGTGGTACAGCCTTACATCTTTGGCCCCAAAGCAGATTATAAATCACAATAATTCAGAACAAGTACAACTTTTTAAAAATATTTATATTTGCAAGGTTAGAGAAGTACTTCTATCAACATGCTAAATTGGGGGAGAAAAATACTGCATGTTCTCAGTCTGTCACTTCCATTTTACAACAGTAAATGTGCAGATATTACCTGAGGACACAGGACAGGCAGAGGCGTCATTTAGCGCACAGTGTTAACTTATGCTGACAAATCATCTTCGTGCTGAACAACAATACAAAACACACCACACATTATTGTGTACTTATATCGTCATCATCTGCAGAATTGCTAGGAACAGAACCTTCTTTCAGTCGAAGTCTTTTGGTAAATCCTGCTGTGTAATGTCGTTGCGTAGTTCCTGCCATTTTCTTTGGCATTTTCACAGGGATATTGTCCATCCATCCATCCATCCATTTTCTTCCGCTTATCCGGGATCAGGTCGCGGGGGCAGCAGCTTCAGAAGAGAGGCCCAGACTTCCCTCTCCCCAGCCACTTCTTCCAGCTCCTCCAGGAACCCCAAGGCGTTCCCAGGCCAGCCGAGAGACACAGTCCCTCCAGCGTGTCCTGGGTCTTCCTCGGGGCCTCCTCCCGGTGGGACGTGCCCGGAACTCCTCACCAGGGAGGCGTCCAGGAGGCATCCTGACCAGATGCCCGAGCCTCAACTGGCTCCTCTCGACGTGGAGGAGCAGCGGTTCTACTTTGAGTCCCTCCCGGATGACCGAGCTTCTCACCCTATCTCTAAGGGAGAGCCCGGCCACCCTGCGGAGGAAACCCATTTCGGCCGCTTGTATCTGTGATCTCGTTCTTTCGGTCATGACCCAAAGCTCATGACCATAGATGAGGGTGGGAACGTAGATCGACCGGTAAATCGAGAGCTTCGCCTTTTGACTCAGCTCTCTCTTCACCACGACGGCCCGGTACAGCGCCGCTTCACGGCAGACGCCGCCCCAATCCGCCTGTCGACCTCCCGCTCCCTTCTTCCCTCATTCGTGAACAAGATCCCCAGATACTTAAACTCCTCCACTTGAGGCAGGACGACCCCCCTGACCCGGAGAAGGCACTCTACCCTTTTCCGGCTCTCTATTACTTGTTGCTAAGAACTGCTCAGCAATATTGTAAGCAAAACTAAAAAGAAGCCCCACGGCTCCGTTCCTGTGACTGGGATAAAATAAATGGACACATGCTCTAGCCCAGGGATGCTCAAGTCCAGTCCTCAAGAGCTACCGTCCTGCATCTTTTAGATGCATCCTTACTCCAACAGACTGGAATCAAATAGCCGATTCCTTCACCAGGAGACATTCGGCTCTGAGCAGCCGTGGTAATGAGCCATTCATTTGTTTCAGGTGTGTTGGAGCAGGGATGCATCTGAAAGTTGCAGGACGATAGCTCTCCAGGACTGGACTGGCTCTAATCAATAAAAGAAGACAAATTTTACAGCAGCCATTTCAGCTTTAGCTCATCATCTTGAATGATGTGGATGGAGCTCCATTTGGGTTGCTATGTGAGGGGCTGGACTTGACTTGGAGTTGCTTGGTAACAAATTGTGACTCAGCAATTTTTAGAGGTTTTTGAAACAGATGTCTTTGCAGACACCAGCAGAACATTTACTTATTCCCAAAAAACAGATGGGTGTTTCTCTTTTCTCTCTCTTTTACTGTTTAGAAACAGAAGATACCCAAATGGTTACATTTTGGGTTAAATTATTGTGTTAGTACAATAAAACGATGTAAAGTTTACTAGAGGCTGTCATCTTGAGAATTTCACAAGCATGTCTAGACTGAAAACAGCTGCTATTTTATTTAATGAGACTCGGTGAGTGAGCTTTTATATTGCAGCATTTCATGTTTAGGAGAAAGTCTTTAAATTAGCTAAATTGATCACGTGTTACACAAGTTTTATAGATGATATACTGGCAAATCTGAACTATTATTCCAGTTATATTGCGGTGCTCTGGAAAATGTTTTTGTAATATCTGGACGGTGCAGAAATATATAGTTTGGGTCCTGAACCTGTCCAATTTGTCTGCCTGTCTTTATCTGACTCTTCACAATTCCCTGTCTGAAGACCTTCCTCTTTCTTCAGTTTCATGCTCATCATCCTTCCTCTCATTAATTTATTCACCTCTTATGATTATTTCTTCCCTCTACGGTTTTGCCCTCTCTGTCAGCCATGCATTGTCTATTCTCATTTTCACTCCTCCATATCTTCCCCCTGCCCAATCTTCAGCTTTCTATTTATGAAAAAGTAAAAGAGAAATTGTCTGAAATTCTTGTCTACTACTTAGAAGAAATGCTCTTGTACTTAAAGTGCAGATTGTGCATGTTTCGTTGAAGTAATTGACATCAAGGCAACTTTATACTGCAGCTATATGATGCAAAAACATTAACATGTGAAATTGTTACTGTTTTAATGATGAACCTATATAATATGTTGGGTTTTTATTTTTCATTGCTGAGAAAGTTATGTCTTTTTTGTGGTTCTGCGGTTTTTAAAGTAAAAATAAATTAAGAAAGGAAATTGCCATATTGAGAATACAATCAGTCACTCGCATAACAGGAAAAGCCACTCACAGTTTGCCAGCTGTACTTTAAAACAATCTTACTTTAATATGACTGGCTGCGTTTCATGTTATGCAAATGAAAAAATAATTCTAACGCCTACATTTGTGTTTGTGGTAAATGAGGAGAAAGTGTAGTGGCCTTCCTCCTGTCAGCTGATTACTATCTGCAGCAACAGATAGATGAAGAACATCCCCAATGTTGCTCCAAGTTCCTCACAGGCATTTTCTCTCACATCCCATTTAAACTACTGGAACAGCAAGGCACACTGTTGCCTTATATAACTGCAAATGTTCAAAGAACTGTATTTTATGAGGCATTTTGACAAACTTATCCAGATGTCTTGGCAAGAACTAGTGCAAGTGGGCGGCGAACTCTTGTGAAGCTACAAAAACACACATCAAGTCCAAGTTTTGCTCTCGAATTTGTGAATGGCAGAGAACTTGTGATTTATATTTAGCTTTGTTAACTGGACATCTTTGAGTTGACTGATATTTAGCTGCTCTCACACTAGGCATTTTCAGGAACTTTATCTTTCAAATTTAGTCTTTAAAGATTATTTAGCAAATGCAAAAATCTTTCTGGATTATATATGTCAATTTGATTTTCCTTACGCACAACCAAGGAGAACCCTTCAGAAAGTGGACATTATGTATTTTTCAATTTGAATAGGCATGTAAACGATTGTTTTCTTAACTGAAATCCACTTTCACCCCCACTAATGATGTCCTCTCTGGAATCAAAAGTTATCAGATGACATCACGGAAACATTTCTTGTTCCCACACCAAGCAGAGACTGTTGAGGTTTAATTAAGGAGGCTGTTGAACAAACTTATCTTTGGATATATGTATTTTTTATGCTGCAGCACTATCTCTTCATGGCCTCAAAAAGAGAAAAAAAAATCATTAAGTGTGATCAAAGGAGTGATGAATCACTGGAGCTCTGTTACCACTGCATCTGTCAGAATATAGAGCAATCAATTGAATCACTTCCCCTTCATCTACCCCCCCCCCCACCCCCTTCACCCCCACAGCTGCTTATAGACAAGATGCCGGTAGAGCTTTGGTGTCTGGTCACACAAAACCATTTTCTCATTGTGACACAACAAGAGAACTCTCCGTTAGCGGAGCAAAGGAAGAAAATAGATAAGCAAGACCAAACTCAAAGCAACTGATACTATTAAATGATTAAGTCAGGATAGTTCAAGGTTGACAAGTGGGTTGATAAATCATCACATGTCATGAAAGGAGAATTTCATTTGCCTTAGTTAAACGCTGAATGTTGGAGAGCAAACATGACTTCAAACACATCTCTGTGACAAAGTAACTAAAGTAACCAACTTTGCAAATAAATGACTAACAATAGCTTTATCATCAGAGACAAACACATATTGTCTTCCTGCAGAACTATCTATTTGATATAAAAACAACTAACTTCTTTTAAGTCGATGTATCTTTCTGCCACCACATGTCCGTAAAGGTTTTCATTGTAATGATAGTCAAATGACCCATGTTTCCATTTAGTACTTTCAAATATTTGGTAATCCAACACATTTCTCAAAGGAGTCGTCTGCCATGGAACCTTTTGAACTAATCAATTTCCAATTCTAATTAAGTTTTGAAACGTCTTTTACTCATATTGTTGGGTAAATACAATATTGTAAACTGATGATAGTCATTTATTTATACAGTACAAGAACTAAAAAGTATGGAATTAAGGGACTAAGATGGAGAACCATCAGACAGTTTATCATTTTTATTTTGAGATCGGGATCAAATTATCTCAGCATACAGAAAAGTTTTGTTGTAGCTGAGACTGAATAGTTTTTACATCTGTTTGTTGCCATAATATCATTAAAATATTTTGTTAGCGAGAACTCCCAAACCCTCTTACTACTTTCCATAAAACAGTGGAGTAGTATGGACAAAAGTTGATCATCATAAGACATTTAAGTGTATTTATGTTTTTTATTCATGGCTGCAAAAACATATTCAATGTATAAGAAAAAGATGAACAGCTCATGCACTGCTAATATCACCATGTTCACAAAAGTGTCCTAGCAGCAGAAAGAGAATGGTTCTTCCTGCACTTGCATCAGGTTTGGACAAATACTGCATATAAGCACTTCACAAAAGTGACTCATCAGTTTACCTTTGTTTGATTGTTTGTCTTTCTTGGTGTCCAGTTGCTTTCATCAACGAGAAGGTGGTAATACCAGGGCAGTTGGGGCAATTGTTTTGGTATTCAGTATGACTATTGCTTAGAAGGAGGGCAGTTTTGGCTAGAAAACTCTGCCAAGGCAGGTGGGTTGAATGCTGGGATTACTCTGAGGTTTAATGAGCCTCCCATGCACCAGCGATTATTTTACACAAGAGACAAGCTGTTTGCTAACTCAGGTTAAACAATGTGTGAAATTAATTTATAAATATTAATGGGTTTCGTGATGAAACACCTATAATCCTCCTGGATTTTGTTTGCATAGGTGGTGTAGATTAGGTGTGTCGCGTGCTGGCTCGTTCAGGCTGCATATCTCAGGTGTTTATAATGAGAAGGGGATCAATGCATTGATTAAATTACACAAAAATATATGTAGCTTTTTATCAGCCTCTTAACACTGCCATCTAGGTTTTAGGATGGGTCTCCTAATGAGACATAATTAGAGGCACACAGGAGAAAAATGATCCACAAATCCTGCAGAGGGTGACTAATAATCCAGGCTGTATCTCCCACTAACGGTGGCCGTTAGGGAACTGTATTTGGAGAGAATCGCTAATTGGTGATGGAAAATTACAAATTTTAAATGTTAACATTAATATTAACCACCTAAAATTCACACAATGTCGACTTACATTTTACAGAACACCAAATACAGGTTAATCTTTATCATCAAATTTAGCTGTTTAATTCTCTAAAATATTGTCTGTTAGCTAAAATTGGAAGGGAAAAAAATGCAACTTTTATTTGCCCCAATCATCACAGCTAATGAAAGGTAACCATTTTATTAATAAGCTCAGCATTCCCTCAGTGCATCGACCTTCTCCTGTGGCCTTTTCCCATGAAGGATGGAAATGCTGCGAGACAGCAGCTCTTAGCAGGATTAAATTGGTGCTGAGTAAAGATTATTTTATCCCAACCGCTGCCTCAGGACGTGTAGATGCCATCATGAAGCCAAGACTTGGCATTTCTTTCCCTGATCAGCGGGTCTAAGATACTTTCACCATGGTAAAAAAAATAATATAATGTACGATTACACACACAATAGCACCTCTTTTAACTGACAGTAAACATTAATGAGGTGGAAATGTAGTTATTTCATAAAATGCCAAACAGTGACGTTGTTAAAAACGATCTGAAAGCATGATATGCTAAGTTGTCGATTTCATCTGGCAACAATGTGGAACTTGTATGAAGATTTGAGAAGAAAAGAAGGAAAATGGGGGAATACAGAGACATCAAAGCAAACACACTTAATGAAATGAACAATAGAAAGCGACACCAAACAAATAGACTAGCAGATGAATAGAGACAGGCAGCAGACCAGCATACAGTCTCTTACTATGTGTACCTGTGCTAATGATACATAAAGCAATCTGGATGGAACAAGTGATCTACTCTCAGTGCAAACCAAAGACCTCTTTTACAACATTACAACAGTCTGTTCTGGTAGTCATCATGACTGCTTCCTTATGTCAGCCTTGAGTTTAACACTTGTATAATTTCTAAGTGTTCATTCTAAACCAAATTCCACCTATTTGTAGATGCTACAGATATTCTCCTTTTGTTTTGTGAGATTTTTTTTCAGTTAGAAGAAGAGATGACTGTATTTTTGCCATACTTTTTTTTCCTGTTTGAATAAGTCCCCATCAAAGTAACCCTTGTTTCTTCTTTCCCTGTGTTCCTCCAGTTAATGCAGGGTCTGACATCGCCTGTAAAACTCCATCACCTCTTTCTGATGCCAGCAGATAGGCTCACAAATCTGACCTTTATTAACAGCGGAGGTCCTGGTTTCGCAACATGTTTCACATTCTTAAATAAATGTGAGAGAAACCATGAAAAAAATTAAAGTGGAAACAGAGGTGAATCCCTGCAACATGTCATTGACGCAAAAAAAAAGATGCATTCAATCCACCGAGGACAGGATGAAACTGAGACATGGAAAGTCAAGTTGCTTGTCCTTTTCAGATGCTGAGGGGTGACTTGAGATGATGTGTGAACACAAGAAACCCATCAAACATTTTCTAGCTGAATGCGAGGAGTTTGGCAAACGGTTCCTCAGATTGAGGTTAGAGACTCGTTGATTGCTACAAGAAACATCTTAGTGAAGTTCAGCCAAACAGGGGAACAGTAGCCATTAGTGGTGGGTTCTCATCCTAAAATATTGCTTAAGACATGACTGTCCCAGATTTCTATTTATTTAACTATTCTAGTATTTTTTATTAGCCACCCACCTTCAAATAAATGTACTAAAATTAGAAATTGACTTTGGCTACTACTTAAAAGCTATTTTATTCTGAAGATTTGAATTCATCTTTACAAGAGGTTGCCGACAACTGAGTATAGTTCTGTTTTGATGAAAAATCAAAACTTACTGTTCAAATTATTAAGTCTATTCTTTTGATTTTTGTAATCTGTACTTAGTGGGGACAGGAAATATGGAAGTGTGATCATTTAAGGAGCAGCGCTGAAAACAAGTAACATTTGTTTTCTGGAAATCTACTTTTCTGCAGCGGGTTCAAACAAGTCAAAATGCAAACAGGTAGGCTGTGGTTATTTTAGAAAAATAAAAATGATAAGCTTTATTGATTAAAAAAAAACTTTATGTTTATTTATCTTTTCCGCTGTTTGAAGTGGAGAATTCTTTTAATGTTTGAGATTCCAAACATCAACTTGGTTCATCACTCATGAATAATGATTCTAATGAATTATTTGTACAAGACAGCCAGCATATGGTGTTTCAAACATCTAATGCTGTAAGAAATATTAATCTAGAGAATTAATTTAATGCTCCAAATGACAATTCTTGCCTCGTGCGCCAGAGTGACGTGAGCAAGGAAAGGAGACAAAGTGTAACTATGAGTTTGATTCCAACATTTTCAGGCAAATTTATTTCATTGCTTATGTTGAGCAGCACATAGTTTGACTCGGCCCCAGCTAAGCAGACGCCTTGTTGTAATGAACTGACCTCTATTCAGAGTTTGAATCCAAGTCAATCGATGCTCCAAAATGGTTGAATACTAAGGCAGTTGAATATTTTTCTAGCTCATCTAATTGTTGACGCGTCTCTACAGGTTCTGTAGGCTCACATTGCTTTTCATGTCGCCCTGGCTGTTTAATTTCCCCCTACCGAATAAATTGGATTTATTTGCTTTCAAGGTTATTTTGCATTGCACCAGATGCTTCTGCAACTCTCATTGTAAATCTTCCAGCTTGTTGAGCTAACATGCTTTGTCATACCAATAACATCACCCAGCGGCTTCAGTAATTTGCTATGCATTGCTATTTGTTTGTTTCCCAGCTTTGTGTAAATGGTTCATGTTCCAGTCCTACCATTTTATTGTGGAGTAACTCTGACAGGAGCCAATGTGAGACGCATTGAGAGCATTAAGCTCCCAGCTGCACCTCTTTGTGGTCTTAGTTCACCCCCCCCCCCCCCTCCACCCCAAAAGCATCAGCTTGAGAGGAATGATCACTTTTTGTGGATTGGCCTTGGGATGCTGCGAGGGCATCATATAGATGGAGCAGTAATGAGGATTGCTTTCCAAAGTCCATCACCTGAACTGGAAAACATCTGAGGAGGAGAGAAGCAAAAGGATTGAACTAGAAAGGGATGGAGATGAGTAGGAGAGAAGTGAAGGAGGATATGATGGTGTTTGTGTGGTGCCACTGTGTCCCTAGGCTCTGTTTGGACCCAGAGGCAACAAAAGTACCATCTGCTCTGAGCTACTAGAGACGTGGGGTATAATGCAGCAGAGATAGAAGAACACGCTCCATTAAATCCATCAGTTAATCCTGTTTTTCCAAAGAGTAACCATGATACTGATGATGCTGAAGGAGACAACGAAAGAGACAAGGAATGTTATTGAATATTTCTAATGTAAAAACATAATTACAAGATCTGTTGATGTTTATGCATTTGGGAGGCCCTTTGTATCTGAAGTGACTCATAAATGAAGATGCAACAATGCAGAAAATATCAAAGTTAACAATAAAATACTGGGAAGGATGACCAGCTGTCAGGCTCTACCGTAGGCAGGGTTCCCACTTGTCCTTGAAGCTCTAGAAAGTTTGTAACGTTGAAAAACTAAACTCAATGTCGTGGAGAGTTTTGACAAGAGCTACAAAAAAAGAAACAATTGGTAAAATTTGCTAAAATTTGTAGAGAGGTTTAATTTCCTTTATTAAACAAAACAAGTATTGCTAAAAAAAAATTAATAAAACATAAGCAGAAGCTCACAGCATTGTCAAGTGTAAAGTAGAACATTTATCTTCACATCTACGGGAGGTGCTACTTACTTAAACACATTCTTACTGCGTGAAACATGCTGAGAGCAGGAACACATACGGTAATCATCAGAGCCTACAGGGACTCAGTCTGTCAGCATGTCCAGAGCCTGTAACATAAGCACCAATGGCTAAATTAATCTCCCAGAATAAACTAAAGTCTGTGTTTTCTCTGTGTCATTTTTCAAAATGACACAAAGAAAACAAGACCAGCTCTGATGATTAAGCACATGGAATCCAACTCCTAATAACGCTGACATCTGGTGGATGTTTGAGAGAGATAGAGGGCAGAGTGGGCAGAGCAAGTAAAATGATGCAAAAGGAGAGCATGGCGCCAAAGGCTAGTGGAGGTTTTGATCTCGCTTTTTGTTTGCGAACTGTTCAATCATGACTACCAAGTGCTTCACAAGCTGTCCTCTCTTGTCTGATTTTTGGTAGTTGTATCATGTCCATCTCCCTAAAGCACCAGACCAGCTGCCCCAGTCAGAAGTTCCTTATATCTTGATTGTACCATATCATGCATAATCAAAATGAAATCCTTCAACAATGGAATCAATATCAAATATTCTGACTGCAGTATGATTCTTACCATTTTTATCACCATTGAGTTTAATTTTGCAATTGTCTCATTCATTATGTTGTAATTTTTATCTTAAATTCCAAAGTCTTTAGAATTGAGAATAGCATAGAAGTAAAAATCCTGGTGACACATATTTACTTCGATAGGTTGTTTCTTACCAGTAGCAGCGTATTTCTGCAGATTGCAGTAGGACAATAACAAAATATTAAAGGGGAAAGCTAGCTTTGAATTTTTAAAAAAATGGATCGGTTGATTCTTGATTAGTGTGCGTTCCTGTCTGAAGATAAAGGACCGAAACAGACCTTAAATTTCAGAGAACAACCATAAGAGAGAAGCTGCCTCCAACAGATATTCTTTTTAGGTTTCTCCAGTACAGAAGCTTACTGTCATCAGTCTCACTTCTCCACTGCTTCAGGCGCAAGAAGAATTTGTCACTAAGGTGCAATAAAGTTTCTCGGCACTGTAAGGGAGTCTAGTCTCTGTTTGAGCTGTCTATTGGTGAAGAATAGCAGTCGATTTAAAGATGTCCTTAATCTCAACTCATGTCTTCTTTATGTCAGGATTCTGTGTTGTTGTTTTAAGTAAACGTGCAGACACTTATGCAGACAGTACTTTTATTGACTGATTTAAATTTCATAATTACCAAGAAAATTAAGATAAAAATAGATTGTCTTTACCTTAAAAAAAAAAAAAAAAAAATATATATATATATATATATATATATATATATATATATATATATATATATATATATATATATATATATATATATATATATATATATATATATATATATATATATATCCCAGTTGATTTTTGCAGCACTGATCTCAGATTGTTTAGTGAAAATGACTGTCACAAAAAATCACCTTAGGTTAGTTTTGTGAAAGGACTGATAGACGCTGATGAACTATTCAGGCTATCTTTGGAAGAATTAAAATAGATCTATGCAAATACTGTACCGAGTCTGGCAGGACCATATATGACTCAGACACAAAGCTAATAATAATATTGCCTACAGATTGAGTTGTTTTCCCTTTCTGTCATGACAGCTTCGATCTTTGTTTTTTTCTTTTTGTTGCTTTGTTTTGTTTTTTTGTCTTGTAGCTTGCTCACCAGGTTTGTGATTACAACTTGCTTTTAAAATAGGATGAGACAGGGGTCATGTTAAATATTAATTCTGACCGCTGATTATCTAAGAGTATTTAACCTTTTAATCTCTCTGCACGAGCCCTGTGTAGGATTGGATTCCTGCTGCAAAAACCACAGAATGTGGTTTAGTTTTGTTTTTCAGGCAATGCAACATTTTTTGGCTGCAGTTCAGGTCATGGATCACATCCTTACTCATGATAAATACACCTTGAGCAAAGAACAAGATCAGGGATACAAGCAGATAAAATAGCCTTTCTGCTTTGAGTAACCAGACTTAGATTAAGCATGCTTTTACTCCAAAGAACATGGTTAGAATGGGCCGGGAAACTGAAAAAATCCACACTTTCATTTAGTTTGGTTTACTTTTGCACTACTCCTTTGAAAACAACCAAACCACCTGGACAATGTCATAAAGATACCACATCTGCTTCTCTGGGCTGCTATCACATGAAGCTGCTCAGCATGCAATTCTCATTTAAATTGTAGATATGTGAAATAAACATTTGTCCTAGTAAGAATTGCATTTGCCCTATGCAGAATTTTGAGGTAAGATGGGATCAGTACATTTGTAGATAAGCGCATCTGTAAAATGATAAACAGGAATAAAACATGTGAAGTCATTTGTCCTGGGAACAGCTTAGATTGCTGACATGCTCACTGGCATTCAGCATGATGAGACAAATGCTTCTGTAGTAATTTGCCAATCCAAGATTTAAAAAGGTCTTAGATCACATCTATAAATCATATCTGTAGATGACAACTTCCTCTCTTTGGGTCGCTTTCTTGTCTCTGTTTCTTAGTTGTTTTTTTTGCTTTCACAATATTCACTTACAAGCAGCCTAACCCATCATTTTTCAGGTGGGCCATAGCTTTGCAGAAGTTTTGAAGAAAAACTGTTTTAGGAAAGAAAACTTTGGTTCATTTTTCCCTTCTGTATGGCCAAGTTATAGAACGTGGTCAGAGTGTGTAGTCCTGCCTCTTTACCCAATTTCCAATAAATCTAATCAACATGCTTGAACTAATTACATTTTAACTGTACTGGTAGCACATAAAAGGACCGTAGATGTAATATTAGGAGAACACAAGCTTTACTAATTAACATATACGGAGTAGCTGCAGAGTGCACACAGACATTGGCTTTGGGAACCAACGAATAATTGATCTGGAAAGAGAATAATGTTACAAGGGTGGCAAAAAGTAATTCCTGGACTTTTGCGAAATCAATTGAACGTTCAGGCTGTAAATATGTGGGCCAAAGTGAATACAAATGTTGACCTAACACAAATATTGTTTTCTATTTCAAAGAAGCATATTCAGCTTCTCTTTAAGAACTTAGGTTACTCTAGATTTCCACTTGTCATTGCAATCTCTTGTGTTGTGTGGCAGCTGTATATGTCAACTATAATTTTGTCCTGCAACTTAAACGTACAGTGATGGTTACAGTAATCATCCACATATACAGTGGACACCTGTCCAAACGTATCCATGTCATTATAACCACAACTCAACAGATAAGCTTAAAGTATCAATCTCTTAATGTAATAAAGTTGGCCATAATAAACTAGACGAGAACCTCTGCCACAAGTAAAACAAAAACAGCTTATGAGAAAACATGTACCTGTGCAGTGCTCAACATTCTGTAACATCCAGACTTCCAGATAGTGGATATTCAACAAGTGCAAATAAACCGCTCTGCAGACCTCAAGTCAGCTGCCAATCCAAGAACATCAGTGGTAGCAGGTGTTTAGTATGGGGGAAAACGTTGCCTAGAACAATATTTTAAAAAGACAAAAGAAAACTGAAAGGAATAAAAATGGAGGATCGGGTGCACCATATGCTGAGGCTCCGGTCTTTGACACGTCTCTCCCGAGTTTGAGCCCTGGGGCCATTTGCTGCACGTCTTTCCATTTCCTCTCAGTTCTTCATCCTTTCCTGTTACTAACAAAGATCACTTCTGCCATAAATCTCTTTAAAAAACTAAACTAAATTGCTGCAGGCTACAAGGATTTTATTTTGTTTTTATTTTTTAAAAAAAGCAGCAGAATCACCAATAAATTAGAGGAGATGCTAATTTTGTATAGTAGATGGAGTGACTGTTGAGGGAAAATACCCATGTTTTAGCATGTAAAGCCAGTTTTATTCTGCAACCGTTGCTTTGAAGGAAGATAACATATTGTATTCTTTTGGTAGTCCTTTTGGTTATTGCAACCAGCCATTTTTACAGTTTTTTTTTTTTTTAAGAAAAACAATGTTCTTCATTCCAACAGATGACTAAAACCATGCTACAGTGTGCCTGGCCTGTTCTCAAGTAAGTGTTTGGTTTTGGATGTTTTAAATTGTACTTAAACACTAAAATTGGCTTTATTCAGTTCAAGTCTCACCTCCCCAGTCAATAAACAATACTGTATTTATTTATGAACTTATAGTCTATGTTGTGTAACTACTTCTGATTATGCCGCTGTCCATATTGGTCCTTTAGCCAAGGGATTTTGGCAAGCAGTTTAAATACCCAGAGGTTTATTTGGTAGATAAATGCAGGTTAAGCAAATTATTCTTTAAAGGGGAACAAGGCATACATTTTTTATACTGTCTGGTTCGTGCCAATTGCCCGTTTGTTTCCTCACTGTAGACAATTATCTTAAACCTCTATTTGCTGACTAATACATTTCACATGGTTTCAATGTTTCGGTAGTTGTTAAGCCTATAAAACTGCCCGTTTTTCTTTTCTTTAATAGGAAATATCCCTAGAAAATACAACAATGTTGTCTGTTTCCAAGTTAAGTGGAAACTTCTTCTATCTTCCATTGAGAAAATACTCTTTTCAGAAGAACATTTTGTTCAATTGTCAAATTATTTTGAAGGGTTTATTTCAGAGAAGATATCACAGTAAACAAATCTCAGTCTGCATCAACTTCCTGTGCAGCTCTTGATTTGCTGTTACAAGCTATATGAAATTACTCCATTATTATTCTGATATTTAGGACAGAAAATGGACACAGTAATCCTAACTGATTTAAAACAAGAAAAGCTTAATCTGATTTGATGTCAGTGAAAACATTAGCTTTCATCTCAGTTCAGATTACTGCCTTATTCAAACCCTTTTCTTTACTGAAAGTTTCTATCTAAAACGATAAATGATAAACGTATTTAACAAGTTTCAAATGTTATCTGTTAGTCAGAAACTGATTTTATCTATAATTTACAAAAGTCTATTGCACTGTGAGTCTTTGTGCAAAATTTTTCCATTTTGACTTAATTTTGAAGCTCCATTTAGAGAGCCATTGATGTTGAGCACCAGAGGAGCTGTCTGAAAAAAAAGTGACTTATCTCTATAGACGGGCAAGAACAGATCAGATCTCACATTCTGCCTGTTGGATCACGATTACCTGAGGGGAAAAAAAGAAAAATAAAGTCAGACAACGAGAGCATTACTGATAGAGACTGATTGATCAACGGAAAGACGTGAAGGTAAGGGAAACCAGCAGGACAGATAAAGCTCTGGAGAAATTAATCGGGAGTTTGGGGGATCGCTTTACATTCACTGTAAATTGCAACAATGTCACGAGTGCAGATCATGCACACAACGGTATATTTGGATAAAATATGTAAAAATAGAATACAGGTGGTTACCAAGAATTTTTGGAGTAAAAATCTGGACAGCCTCCCAGCATTTGCCTCACTCCACACAGGGATCTAAAACTGAGTTTCTCAATCCCTGGTCTTCAGGGACGACTGCCCCACATGTTTAAAGTGCTCCCCTTCTGCCACATACCTGCCCTGAATAAATGGGTGATTAACAGGCTTCTACAGTCTTTAAAGCATGCAGGCTGTCATTTAGATCAGGTTTGTGGAGCAGTGCCACGTTAAAATATCCAGGTCAGTGGTCCCTCAGGACCAGTAATGAGAAACACTGGTCTAAAACATTTCAAAATCTTTAATAAAGTTGAAATATAAGTTCTTGTTTTGTGCCATTATTATACTCATCATAATTTGAAAGTAACCGTGTTTTTATCTCCTTGTTTTGGTCTTTATGTTGGAAAAAGAGCAACCGTTTACCATTTGACCCTGACAGCAGAGTGAATAAAGGCAAACATCTTGGCACCGTTTTTTATTTTTAATTTTTTTTTAGGCTTGTTCTGTTCGTTCAAACTTATTTCAGTGGAATTCATTGCAATTTTCTTCTTCTGGGTTACTGGAATTCTACTGTATCTGTGTAAGTACCTGCTGCAGTATGATTCCCGACGGCAAACCCTCAGGGTAGCCTAGTTTTTGGAGTGAACATTTTTACCTGGCCTCGGCATTAAGCTCCTGCAATGCATGCATAAGGCTATTTGACAATGGCACAAACATTCAGCATTCATTCATTTTGGCTAAGTAAGGAAAGTCATACTTTTGCTTCTTTTGTTTTAAATATAGTTCTTTACGTTTTGTGAACATTTAACAAAAGAGGGTTAAATCAAATCAAGTCTTCTGTCATGTACACACGAAGGTTTCTGTGAGTGCTGTCATTAGTGCTGAGAATCATCCTTCAGACTGAACCAAAGTGTAGATGATGAGCACATGTTTCAGCCAAGCGCTGGTTGTGGAAGTTCATGTTGCTGGTAAATTATTAGACTATCTCAGACATGATTTTGGAAATACTAAAGAACATGAGATAGATTAAATTGAATTGTTGATTAGTGTTCATGTAAATAAATGAACTAGGTTGAGTGTAGAGGGTTGGTTTGATTATTTCTGGATTACCATCCTAAACTCTTATGACTTAAGTTACTCTTGATCAAATTTACATTCACATTTGGTTTTTGTTAATAATCTATTTTGTATCTTCTCAACTACTTCAAAATGTACATACAGTATATGTGTTGTTTGTTTTTTTGGCTGGCTTGTTGATGAATCATAATGGTACTCTTCACATGTTAGTTATTTTATGATCTTTGCCATAAGGAAGTTTTCATTCTATTGTTTTGTTTTAGTTATCTCTGAAAACCGGCAGCTTCAGCTATGTTGTCAAGTTGTGTTCAGTGAAGTCGTTCTTCCTCAAGCCAGCTGTCTTTTTTTTCTGTGCCAACTGTTTCCTGGGGCTTTATGTTTAGGATGTGGTCTCTCAAGTGCCTGGCTTCTCTCTTGCTTTGCCCCAAACGTTCATTCAGCTCTTCCTCTTTTTTTTCTCTCTCTCTCTTCTTATTCTTATTTCTTTGCAATGCCCCCTCTCCCCCCACGCCCCCAAAAAACAAAAAAAACCAATAGGAAATATATTTTAAACGTTCTTACACTGCAACTAATAGTTGCGTAATGGGGGTGAAAAGAGAAATTGCCTCAGCTTTTTAATGAACTTTGACAACTTTTTTTTCTGCTTTAACACCATTTAGTTATTTTCTTTGTCTCTACTAACACAAAACCAAAACAATTGTTTGCCCCTTTTTTCAGGAACAATACACAAAAGCTTAAACACCAACTTAAAGGTGACAATTTTCTCCATACCAAACAAATCAATCCTAAAATAATCTTGAAGTTTGCAGAGAGAATTCAACTGCATAATATCTAGGCATAATGAAAAATCGGTGGAAACTATATTTGTTGTTTAAGTGGGAAAAAGTGTTTACCAATGTTGATAGTGATTCAGGACTTTTTCATATCTTTGCACATGCTTTTAGATTCTGTGCATATCACAGATATATTTTGAATTCTACGCCTCAGCTTAACTTCATAGTGATCTCCATTAAGAGAACAGTGTAGGACGATCAAAGATGAGAAAAATAAAACAAAACAGAGAAAATAAATTGGTATTTTTCTTCTAAGCGCACAAGCATGCAAATCAGATTTTTCACAAAGTCACAATATCACAAACTAAGAAACGTATGCTAAATTGGATAGAAAGAGATTAATCTCTTATTATCATCATGCAAACTTCATCATCGGCTTGTTATGCAGCTCCTGAACAATTTCTGTGAACATTTATGATTTTCATTTGTTTAAATATAGATTATATCAAGATACAAATTCAGACCTAAACACAAGTCTGTTGCTTACTAATTTATTTACCTATGACAAGTGATTCTTAAACGGTCTGCCACAGATGGTCTAACCATTGAAACCATTGAGCTCTTTGAAGCATAAACATTTGTGAGCAACTCCAAAGTACGGTGAAACTAAGTCGGAGTACAAACGTGACTCCAGAGAAATTTAGCTCGGGTGTGATGGGTTAAGTTTTGGGTGCCCAGTAAACAGACTTTTTTTATTATTTAAAAACTTAAATGAACATGTATGTAACCATTCAAATGAAATAGAAAAACGGTGACATGAAAGTGTGCATGAGTCACGAGAAAATTCAAAGTACTCATGCTCAGATTAGCATAAAAGTTGCAGAAATCTAAGAAACTAATATTTCCAGTCTTTGAAATTCAAAATCACTCAATGATGTGTGAGAAAAAACAGAAAATGGTATAGTGACCATGCCAGCTTTTATTTTGGAGTGTGTATCAAAGCGACTTTGAAATATCATGATCCCACACCTCACACTCTACTGGTGTGTGGTCTTGTTAGGAAGAATCCTCACTGTTGGAGGTTTCCTAATTTGAACAGAATTTTTTAAATAATTAGACTTATCAAGAGAAAATAAAAGTAGCTAACTAGTCTTATACTGGTTTAGTATAAGACTAGTTATAAATAGTCTTATACTGCTCTAATTGAACTGTGAGTCTTTGACTTTTTTCCATTGCTCTTTGGTGTGAAGAAGTTTCTGATGAAGCAAGAATGAGTATGATTGAACAATTCATCTTTCTGCTTGTTGGAGCTCATTAGCTCTACTTTGCAGTTAATTTGTTTGCATAAAGCTTGAAAAGTCATCCACCACTGAATCCGCTAAACCAATTGTTTTAGTTTGAGAGCCATGGCTCTAAGGTATGATAATTGGTTTAGTGTCGTCATCATTCCCCTTTTTTCCGTTATTTTAATGGTTATACCATCTTGGGATTTGAGGTCTGAGTCTGCTGCCTCCTCGCCTCTCCCCCCTTTCGGTCCCAGTCCCTGACTGCCTCCTTGTGCTCCAACAATCCCACCAGCAACTTTGCTTACAAGATAATGAGGTATGCAGTGGCAGGGTTGGACACACAGTTGCCGTCTCCCACACTTGTCTGCTCAGTGTTTGGATTATGTTAATTGCTTTTCTGCAGCTATGTCTCATGCAGATATGCGACATCCATGGACATGCACACAGAGTAAGCAGTGCTGCTGAAAATCACCACTGCACTCACACATTGATTTGACCAAAAAAAAAAAAAAAATTATATATATATATATATATATATATATATATATATATATATAAGAAGAAAAAAAAACACCCACATTCAAGTCATTTCCATAGGGACATTATTGATTCAGACTTGGATAGCAATCCAGAATTTATAAGTTTTTGCAATAGCAAAGTGGCTCAATACTTAAATGACCCAGCAGAAATGTGCATCTGTTCGCTGGCAGTGGTTTTAATGCCAGCAATGACTCTCTCCTGAGGTCCTCGATGCAGCCACTGGAGCTCGGCGTTGCTTTTTGTTTCATTGAAGTATTTACCCAACCTGTGCAATACCCCTGTCACCTTCACTGATTTTCTGTCACTTTCACAGTTATTTAAGGGACCACTATTGCACCAACTCTCCAAAATGGAAATGGCAATTTATTTAATTGCATAGTTTGTTTGGGGGTCTTTTTTTAAATTTCATTTGCATTATTTGACAACTTCCTTTTGGTTGTTGAAAGCTTTAGTGATGAGGAATGATGGGAGGATAGACGCTTCATCTAAAAAAGATACAAGTGTTCAAATTTGTTGCTTGTAGATCCAAAGAACGTTGTCAGTTCAGTGTCAAATATTAATTAAAAATTAAGAATATAGTAATATAAAATATCTAGCACTTTTTCCTCAAACTAACATCCATTTGTAAATCTTTTTAGCCATCCATTTTGAAGAAGAATTGGAAAAAAAGGCTCGCCAATGTTATTTTGATTCCATTTTCAGTGATTTGTCTGTAAAAAAAAAAAAGGGAAAAAGGGAAAAAAAAATCCACTTTGATGCTGATGTTGCATATTTTTAAAAATAACTTAAAAAAATTCTTTCATTTGCTTTGAAACTGAAAATTCTTTGAAATGGTTCATAGAGAAGCTGGAACTCCACATGTTCCCCACTCATTGGACAACAAACTAGACATACTTTACATTAAGAAACTACATAAAATGCATTTTGCATTATTAATATATCCCATTAATGAGTTGAAATTATTTCTATAACTTAATATGCATTTTTGTAAATGGTGTGCTTGCCTAGGATGCTGTAAAAATGTTTTAATGGCTGCCAAGGGAAAAGAAAGGAGGATCACCAACTTTAATACAAATGGAAGATATTCATTTTGCTGGGGAATGCAACTGTCTTGGTTCCGCTTTGAAGAACAGTGTTGCGAAGGATTGACGACATGACACGACCAATGCATTAACACTTTTGAAAAGGTGGAAGCAAACACCTTCGACTCTTGCTGCTGATTAAAGAGGTCATAAGTCTATCAAGAAAAAATGTTCAATGACAAAATTAATTGTTTACTAAAAAACTTTTTAAAGAAAAATTTAAATCAAAGCTTTTGGTACTTTTCATTTCCCTGCATTAGAGTTTTCAGACAACAATCTGACTTTAAATGATTCAGTCAGGGACAACATTATTGCAAACCTCATTTTCCTCAGACAACAGTTCTTAGAATATTTCCCTGTGACGTCCAAAGCCAATAACTAGATCAGCACCAACTTCTCTGTGTCATGTGGTGGGGGGTTTGATGAGGTGAGGAGATGCAGGTACACCCAGGTAGGATGAAAATGATGAATTTATTGGTGTAGCTCACAGTCCAACACAGGCAGGCAGCACGGCAGAGTGGAAAAACACAGAGGCTCAGCACCGGTAGACACTGACACTGAAAACGAGGACTGATACAAAGAGCTAAAGCCGGCACAGGACTTCACAGTTCGACTGTGCCGGCAGACTGAGACATCTATTGACATAGGTTAGACGAGGACCCAACGAGGAACAGAGACCACAGGGGAGACTAAATACACAAGAGGTAATCAAGAGAACGAGACACACCTGGGAAACAATTAACGGGGAAGACGCAGAGACAGGACTCACAGGGAACAGGACTACACAGAGAACTCAAAAATAAACACACAGAAACACAGATCATGACACTCTGATATTCTGAGTAAACTGACTTTTAGGAAGCAGGAGAGTTTGATAGAACAGTCTTGTGATAGATAAAAAAAAAAAAAAGCTGCCTGAGTAAAATGCTGCCACACTACTTGTTTGGGTTATGGCCAACACAAAATCTGACAAAACATCAGGGGTAGAGTTTGGTCAGGGTCTCTAACATTGATTATTTAAAATTGAGATCTCAAGAGCCACCTGTTACTTTAATAACTTAATAACCAAAAAAAAAACATTCATTGTAACTAACAACTTGATTTAGGAAATGTACTTGAGCTTCGAAAAAAGTATTTGCTTGGAATTATTTGATATAAAAGACCTGGGATCCTAAAAAAGTGATGTGCATGAATAGATTTATGATGACAGTAAAATGTCTTTATTATAACTTTGTGTTAAGGAACTTTTATGTTGGACTAATTGCTCCTATTAAGTCAAACTATATAATGAAGAGATTTACAACCATAGACACCACATTAAATGTCATAAAATTTGTTCTGACATTGAATCAGACTGAACTTTTCTTGTTTTAGGTTACTTAGGATTAAGATAATTATTCTTGTTTGCTAGACATGGACTGAAGATTTTACTTTAGAGATTTTTTACACCTATTTTTTTTTTTTTTTTTTTACAAAATATTTCCTTTTTATTATTTGATAAACTTTCACTTTAAACTGTTGCTGGAATATTGGCCAGTTTCTGTGGAAGCCCACAATTTTCTTCGTGGTATCTTATTTGATACCTTTAGATTTTCATTGCGTTTTAGGTGTTGCCTTAAAACAAATTAACGTGTGCGATTTCATTTAACTGAAATGTTGTGAATTTAAAAAGTCAAAACATCATCAAACAAAGAGATTTTAATGTATGTAAACTCCTAACTTTGAAGAAAGTGATTTTATAGCAGCAATAGATTGATGATGATGATGATGATGACGATGACGATGACGATGATGATGATGATTGATTTAATAAATTATGTCTTTTTAAATACAGTGTGTGGAAATAATTTATTTTGGCTGTGTGTTTCTAAGATTTTTCATTTTAATTTTTTTCTACTACATAGCTTTTCCTGTGTTTTATTTTTCTGACCATTTCCTATTTTCAATGGGAGGCAATATATTGTATTTCTTTATGTTTTTGACATTGTGCCAATGGCTATCGAAATATGCTTGTACATTGAAAAATGAAATATTTATAATTTAATAACAAATTTAGATTTCTTTCCATGTTCATGTCAGGTTTATATAAAAAAATTCCCTTCTCACCCTCCTTGGTGGTCTCTCTCTTTCATCCTCTGAACTCGGGTCCTCTACCAGAGGCCTGGGAGCTTGAGGGTTCTGCGCAGTATCTTGGCTGTGCCTAGTACTGCACATTTCTGGACTGAGATGTCTGATGTTGTTCCTGGGATCTGTTTTAGCCACTGCTCCAGTTTGGGGGTTTCTGCCCCGAGGGCCCCGATGACCACAGGCACCACTGTGGTCTTCACCTTCCAGTTCTTTTCCAGTTCCTCCCTGAGGCCCTGGTATTTCTCCAGTTTCTCATGCTCCTTTTTCCTGATGTAGTCACTTGGTATTGCTACATCCACCACAACGGCTTTCCTCTGTTCTTTATCCACCACCACAATGTCCGGTTGGTTCGCCATTACCATCTTGTCTGTCTGGATCTGGAAGTCCCACAGGATCTTAGCTCGGTCATTCTCCACCACCTTTGGGGGTGTTTCCCACTTCGATCTCGGGGCTTCCAGTCCATATTCTGCACAGATGTTCCTGTACACTATGCCCGCCACCTGGTTATGTCATTCCATGTACGCTTTCCCTGCCAGCATCTTGCACCCTGCTGTTATGTGCTGGACTGTCTCAGGGGCCTCCTTGCACAACCTACACCTTGGGTCTTGTCTGGTGTGGTAGATCTGAGCCTCTATTGCTCTGGTGTTTAGGGCCTGTTCCTGTGCAGCCAGGATGAGAGCCTCTGTGCTGTCCTTGAGTCCAGCTTTGTCCAGCCATTGGTAGGATTTCCTGATATCAGCCACTTCATTTATTTGTCGGTGGTACATCCCATGTAGGGGCTTGTTCTCCCATGATGGAACCTCTAGCCCCTCATCCTGTGTTCCCCATTGCCTGAGACATTCCCTGAGCATATCGTCCGTTGAGGCTTTGTCCTTGATGTATTTATGAATCTTGGATGTTTCATCCTGGACAGTGGCTCTCACACTCGCTAGTCCTCTGCCTCCTTCCTTACGGTTTGTGTACAGTCTCAGGGTGCTGGATTTGGGGTGGAACCCTCCATGCATGTTTAGTAACTTCCGAGTCTTAACATCCGTGGCCTTTATCTCTTCCATTGGCCAGCTAATTATTCCGGCAGGGTATCTGATTACTGGTAAGGCATAGCTGTTTATTGCACGGATCTTGTTCTTGCCATTGAGCTGGCTTCTCAGGACTTGCCTTATTCGTTGGAGGTATTTGGCTGTGGCTCCTTTCCTTGTGACCTCATCGAGGTTGCCATTTGTTTGTGGTATTCCCAGGTACTTGTAGCTGTGCCCTATGTCTGCTATTGTTCCTTATGGGAGTGAGACCCCTTCTGTGCGGACGACCTTCCCTCTCTTTGTAACCATCCGACCACACTTTTCTAGTCCGAATGACATCCCAATGTCAGTGCTGTATATCCTGGTGGTGTGGATCAGTGAGTCGATGTCTCGCTCACTCTTAGCGTACAGCTTGATGTCATCCATGTAGAGGAGGTGACTGATTGTGGCCCCATTCTTCAGTCGGTATCCGTAGCCAGTCTTGTTGATGATTTGGCTGAGGGGGTTCAGGCCTATGCAGAACAGCAGTGGGGACAGAGCATCTCCTTGGTATATGCCACATTTGATGGACACTTGTGCAAGTGGTTTGCAGTTGGCTTCAAGGGAGGTTTTCCACAGCCCCATCGAGTTTGCAATGAAGGCTCTTAGAGTCCTATTGATGTTGTACATCTCTAAGCATTCATGGATCCAAGTGAGTGGCATTGAGTCATAGGCTTTCTTGTAATCTATCCAAGCGGTGCACAGGTTGGTGTGTCGGGCTTTGCAGTCTCGGGCGACTGTGTGGTCTACAAGGAGTTGGTGTTTGGCTCCTCTGCTATTTAAGCCGATGCCCTTCTGTGTCGTACTCATGTATTTATCCATGTGACCACTTATCTTAGCCGCTACGATGCCTGATATGAGCTTCCATGTTGTAGAGAGACAGGTTATTGGCCGATAGTTGGATGGGATTGAACCCTTTGAGGGATCCTTCTGTATCAGGATTGTGCGACCTTCAGTTAACCATTCAGGGTGAATCCCATTTTGTAGCAGCTGGTTCATTTGAGCTGCCAGTCGCTCATGGAGGGCAGTGAGTTTCTTTAGCCAGTAGGCATGGATCATGTCAGGTCCTGGTGCTGTCCAGTTTTTCATACCCGAGACTCTTTCTTGGACATCTGCCACAGTGATGGTTTTATATATATATATATATATATATATATATATATATATATATATATATATATATATATATATATATATATATATATATATATATATATATATTTTTTTTTTTTTTTTATATATATATGTAGATATAGATATATAGAGAAGAGAGGACGTGCCATGAGTGAGGCTGCTGAACTATATATGCTGTCAGGATGTTGTCTCCAGGCAGTTGCCGAGAATTGCTGATCTAACACTAAAGTCTCACACAATATCTCCCAGCCCTGAGCCAAGACAAATAAGAAATACAAAGCCCTGCGTGCTACAGGCAATGCTGACAGAGGATCAAGTGCAGCATATTGACTGAGCATGAGCTGCTCCATCATTTGAAATCACACCAATGTAATCTGGAACTATTATTTATTTGTGATTGTTGAGGGGGGGTTGATCCATTGTCAGAAGGTTCATTTCAGATAATTGGGGTTAGTTTTTCAATTCAACTTGCTATAAGATGCATTGTGCCTCTTCCCCCCCACCCCCCCCCCCCCCCCAAGTGCTTCTCCTTCCTATTCCCTGCCAAGTTTGTGAAGATTTTTCAACCCTTTTCCAACAAGTTAGAACAGTTATGGAAAACTCAATAAATTAAAGGGGAGTCTTATCACATGTGATTATGATTTCACATAAAAGTTGCTTTCTCCACTTTGATTTTAATGTTCTAAATTAAGCTAGTGATTCAACACCAATACATTTCTCCAGTGATGATCTCAAGATTGTCTCTGTAGATAATAGCAAAGGAAACTTTAGGTTCTCTGTCTGGGATATATGTGAAGTTTTTTAAGTTCATTGTCATAAAATATCATAAAAGTTCCAGTATGAGGTGAAACAGACTGTTATATAGCTCCAATAATGACTCTATAAATTCAGAGTTAAAACTCTTGGCTACATTTTAAATCTGCACAGTTCCTATGGAGAATACTTACAAACATTATCTATGGCAACCTCATGCTTATACCAGCAATGAGATATTATATAAGACTAACTAGTACATATAGGTACCGACAATTAAAAAGTTCTAGGAACAATGACTTTTATATTGGAAAGAGTAACTTCTAGTGAGTTTACTGGAAACAAACTTATTAGAGGTTTTGGAGCTCCATTCTGTTCCTCAGTTTTGCAGTTTTGATCTGCTGTTGCCAATTTTTGTCACTGCTAATCTAAAACCATTCATTTATATTAGGATCAGAGGAAACATCAAACTGAATGTGTGAGAGAGAATTCTCTGTTAAAAAAAACTATTTTACCATAATTTAAACACAAAACTAAAGTTGTTATGAAATTGACATTTTATGCCGTCTTTGGCATCTTGTCATCACAATTAGGACGGTTAGCATCAGTAACCTTAGGAGAAAGGGTTTTCAGCTTACCCTCTAAAATTGCGCATTGAAGAATAATATTTTCATACTGCATATAAAAATAGTTATGACTCCTAGTCACTGATTATTTTTAGTGACCAAAAATAAAAAATTAAAAAATGTTCAAAAACTTACAATGAAACTTTAGGTTCTCTGTCTGGGTTTTTTTTTTTATAAACCTTTACTGTTTATAAAAATCTGCATCTCCTTCACAACTGCAGCCAAGTTTGTGTGAACAGAAAAACATAATCCTGGCATTTATTTTTCCACTTAATTTACAGTTTATTGAAAGTATATTTAGTTTTATTCCATCTTCATGAAAAATGTCAGAAAAAATACGGGGGGAATTGTTTATACTCCATCTTGAGGATGAGTTGATTTATTTGGAACACAGTCGTCATTTTAACACCATTTTGTAAAAGTTTTCCTCTGCAAACGTCAAAATATAATAATGTACCTTTTGCATGATTTACTGTTCTAATATAAGAAAAGAGGCTTGTGCATTATTGAAACCTTCAGAATAAGTGAGACTATCGGAGCCTGGGTCTTTTGCTCAACTGATGCTGGATAGCTGACTCACAAACAAGCAAGTAGACATGCGTGCAAACTCACACACACACCAACATATACACACAGGTTGCTTTGAGAGGGAAATGAAGTGAAGCAGAAAATTGGCAGGAATGTGAGAGGTTTGCTCTGATATGATCTATGAGATGAAGCAGTGGAGCTTGTCGCTCCATATAATCCAACATGACAGCAGCATCTCTAGCCACCTCTAATCCATTAATCACACAAAAAAAGCTCTCATGCATCCACACGTAGTTATACACCCAATCATGCACTAATACAAAAACAAAGAGGCACATAGTTACTCCAGTGAGACGTCACAAAATTGTCCAAGAAAACTGTACCTTCACCTGTCCACAGGCATTTCTTTATTGTTCAAACTATTTCATTTTCTTTTATTCCACATTGCCTTTCTTCAGATGTTAATAAATTAAATTATGTTTTTGTTTCTGAGAGCTGACCAAAATCCTATAGTCAATGTACTTGTAGGAAACGTTCATGCCGATTCTAACTAGTGGTGAAATATACACAAAATATCATACTGCATGAGCTCAGTACAAAGTCACTGTTTGAGGTATTTTCATCAATAAATCACCATTTTTCATCTACATCCTGGGTCTACCTGAGTCTCTCCTCACCACCACCAACCACTCCACATGACAAGTAGCAAATACTTAATAATGCCATGTTTTTGTCACACATACACTAAACGGTTGCAGCTGTACGTGTCTTACAGATTTGTTCAAGCCAGAAATATTTTCTTCTTCTTCTTTGCCAAATGGCTCAGGTTCAGTTAGATTGGATTACCGTAATTAGATCTGAAAACATCACATTTCAGGGCAGGACTTTCAATTGGTCATTCTAACACTTAAGGATGAGCCAAACCTTTTTTCTTTTTTTTTTAAACACTAAAAGTTGACATGAATTAAAGCCTTGTGCTGCATATCTCTGCAGTAAGTCCAGAGTTGATCCATTCCATCTTTGGAAGGCTTCATTTGGGTCGATGTATACCGATACCAGGAAAATGACAGATTAAGCCATTTTTGTGTTTTATTTGTAGGTCTCTTCATTCCAGGCTGATTCACGTTGCTAAAAAGGTACAAATCAAAATCAGATTATCCTTCAAATTACAAAGACAAAATTTACCTTTGAATGATGATGTTTTTTTTTCAGTGAGAAAACTAAAATGGCACAATGGCTGCATCACGTCTTGAAAACCTATCAGACAAATTTAATATTATAACTGTAATATCCAATCCAACACAAGGGTTAGACATTTTGATGGTGCTAAATTGACTGGCCTGCAGTGGTTTAATCACCTTTTTGATCACACATGAAGATTTCAGTCCTCTCTTTGAAGGATGCTTGCCAGTTGGCAAAATTGCTTCACTTGACAAAGAAAGCAACTATGCACTTTGGGTCTGAAATCTTGAGTTACGAGGACTCTATGATCTCTTCTTCTTATGAGAATTGAATTTTATGTGAAGGAAGTTTATGGATGCTGACAGAAAAAAAACTTCCCAAACTCTCAGTTTCCTAACTCTCTAGAGAAATGAACAATGGACATTCAAAAATAATACACATAACTGAATTAAACTGCAGAGCAGCTGCCCAGGTTATTTGCATATTGTTACTGTCTTCCAAAAAGGCTGTTCCTGTACAGTACCAATTAAATACTGAATGACTCATTGCTAACAAAAAAAGAGTAACTCAATCACCCCGTTTTCTGTTAGTAAAAGTAGCTGAGGATTTATGCCTCAAGATCACATTGTCATATTTTTCCCTTTTTGACTCATCGCCATGGTTGCTAACTGTTGTAAAGTAATAAAACAACACTCACACGTTGTGACTCATTGATTATATGGGGGGGGGAAAGAATGATGAAGCTCATTATGATGTTTTCCTTATTTAACTTTAACTTTTTGGTTTGGCATTTGATCTATTCCACAATCACTTGTCATTTTCAAAAGAATATGGCAAACAACCAAATTTCCACATTAGGATAGTGATTTACACACTATCAACTAGACTGGAAAGCAAACAGGCAGCTGTGATTTTGTTTTTGACAAAATGGAAGTTCAAAGGAGCTGACAGGTAGCATTTGATTATAAGACCTTAAACCTGTGGCACACATCAAACCTGAAATGGTACAGGAAGATGTAAGGACTGCCATCAGCTATCAACAAGCACAGCAGACTGGACTCAAGATCGTAAATGGATACTTCTGACCAAGGAGGAACAGTGGCTTCTCAAGGAAATCTCCCTGTCGCTTTGGTGAAAATGTTGACCCCAATATTATGATTGTCTGAACCAAATTAGATGGTTTTATTTGTAGATATGTGTGAAGAAAATGTTTTTTTAAATAAGAGAGAAGCAAATATGCACCCCTGACTCTGGTTACTGACTTCTAAATGTTCATCAGAGTGTCACTGCAATAAATTATTTCTCTGTTGGTCATTGGGAAGTTTTGTTTCTGACCGCAAAATTGTCCAGGAATGTTGTGGCACTATTATCTTTGAATACACTTAGATGATGTCAACCCATACTGCCTCAAAGTTAAGCTCCAATTTAACTGAAAAGCTCACCTCTCACACTACTACAGTTAAAGCTTGGCATTTATCAAGGCAAAATCCCTACCCCCGTAAACAGCCACAGCTAATCCAAATGGGACATCGGTGGGCAGACACACTGAGAATGCAGTGAGTAAAATAAAACGTTTTATGTATTCCAATGTTGACTGAAGTGTTCAGAACGACTGTGCTGGTTCACAAAGGTGCAGTTGTGCAAGACTGAATAAAGGAGATGAATGTGACAGCCTCTCTGGCAGTCAGCAGCCCCAGAATATAAACAGCAATAAGCAAATAGGATCAGAGTCATAATAAATCCTTTGCATGTACCATTATGCACTTAGTAACTCTGTGTCATCGCAATGAAGACGTGTTTGGGAATTTGTATTTTCACTCTGGCGAGAGTGAAATAATTGGAATCATGACTTGGCGCCACATGAAATCATTTAATTTTAGAAAGTGTAAAAGGGCAGTGTTTGTTTGTTTTTTCCTAGTAGTAGGCATAATAAAACTTTTATATAGATTTTTTAATGGTGGACAGTATTTAAAGGCAACAATTTTGAGAGGAGATATCATGTGGCTCAAAACATCCTTGTAGTCAGGCAAAGACTTTCCAAATGCTTGAAGGTAAACTCTACTGACTATAATCCTTGTTCTATTGGTTAGTTCAATCTTTCAAAATCATTTCAGCAAAACTTACAGTTTCTTATGTTCACAGAGCTTTAGTTTTCATTAAATTCTGCTTAATGTCCTCCATTTGTTGTGTAAAATCTATGAGGTTGCAGTTAAGACACAGTTTGACAAATGTGTTGATTTTGCTTGCTGTTTCTGGGAGTCTTCTTAGAACAAGGTTGTTATAACATTGTATTTTAGTGTTGCCAATTTAAGAAATAGCCTCATTTTTGAATCTCCAAAAAGGAAGTACAGGGAGAACATGGAAACTTGGACAGAAAATCCATTGATATTACAGCCTGCAAATTCCTCAGCTTCTTGCCAACACTGTTAACTACTTTGTCATAACTGTAAACAAAATAACTTTGAAGGCTAAAACGTAACCATGTTCTTGTTGATGTCTAAATCTGACCAAACAGAAAATGCTTTCAAAAACAGAAACGATGTTTTAAAGATTTTCGACTTTGTGTGCCTCTCAAAATCCAAGTATTTTCATGGGTCACTCAGTAATCTTTACAACCTTCAGGGCATTGTGTGTTTCTCAGACTTTAATTTTCTTCAATTATAGCAATTTTGCGATATAACAAGATCGTATCTTCACATGAAAAAAAATAAAATAAAAAGGGTTGAAAGGCATCAACCTAGATGTAATTTGGATGTAGTCTATTTTTGACCAAAAAGCAAAAAAAAAGTACACTTAATATCTATAAAATTTTTTACTGAAAGAATCATTTTGATTAGTGTTTTGCTAAATTGTGAAATTTTAAAAAAGACACCTGGGAAATTGGAGCCAGGAAGTATCGTGACAAACTGAGTGTTCAAAGTCTCATTCAAACTTATTGAAGAATTGTGTGGTCAGCATGTATGGCAGATGCCAGGAGTTGGTCTGTTCGCTGCTTATCATGACGCTACAAACAGTTTTTGGTGGCACCTCGAGGTGTTGTCAGATGACAAGAGGTCCATTATCAAACACTTAAAATGTTGAATAAAGTCAAAGTTACAAGGAGTTTATTACACTTAAAACATTCGAGTGTGTCCTTCAAATTGTTCAACTTTGCGATGGTTATTTTCTAATCAAGTCTTCATTTCCACTTGTTAGCAGATTTGTGGAGAGCTAAAGAGGCTGGAGATATGCTTGTCAGGATCCATTCCCTTGAGTGATTGGTGTTGTGTGTGTGTATATTAGCGTGTGAGTGACTGTAAATGTGCATGAGTGTACTGGGGCATAGATCATAATCCTTTAATAAATATTTGTGTCACTGTGACTGACATTTCCCGCCAGTGCTCCAATAAAAGTCTTTGTTTGGTGCTGTCCTTTTGTGAACCCAACATCTCTCTTTCTCAGAGAGGCTGTTTGTTTCAGTCAGACAATAGAAAGCAGCGTTGGCAAGAAATGCAGTGGAAGGGGTGCAGAACCAGAATGCTGTGCTTTTCAGCCACATTCTGAGGGAAAAATAACGTGGCAAAATGTTGGGATTTTATTTTCATTTTATTATGTAGAAAATGTTTCACTTTTCTTTTTCATGCAAGAATACAAAGATGGTGACTTTATTTGTTATGAATTATAAAACTAAAGTCAGAACTCATAGAAGAAAAATGTTTAAAGTGAAATGGAGAAGTCTTCATAGTGGAGAAACATTTCCTTGTTTTATTTCCTCAATAAACATATTTCTAATGTTCACCTAGATGATTTCGCACCTTATAAAGTTGCACAAAGACACATCACAGATGCAAATATTGCTAATAGTTTAGCACAATTCTAGTGAATGTGAGTCTCTATAAAGAGCTTTTTCATATTTTATGTGTTTTTGAAGGTAATTTTACATGTCTAAATGTGGAAACATCAAGTCCTGTTAGATCTATGAAGCATGCGTGGTGCTTATGATGTACCGCTGTTCTGTGCTAGTTATAAAGTTTCTTTTATCATGACATCAGGGTTACATGGTTACATCTTTTTGTTTTTGCTATTTAACAATCACTCTACTATCTTGGGATGAAAGTTCTGGGCTCAAAATGTTGTCTAAGAGTTAACCAAACAGGTCAAATAATTACTTGGTGAATTAATCGGGTAATGAGATTGCCATGTCTGTTGAACTTCTTTTGCACTCTGAGGTAAGTAGAAACTTCATCCTTATGAGATAGAGTGAGATTAGGAAACAGTATTATTGGGTCATTGCCATATGAAATTCAGACATCTTCTTGCGCTATGTTGCAGCAGTGTTGCATATTTGTAGTTTATACTGAAAGTCTTTGTGTTGCTCTTGAAATCTTTTGGAAAGTCTTAGGGCGTTGGTAGATTGTCATTTACTTGGAGCACATTATTCTTGAAATGCAAGGTTGATACACAATGTTGCAGGTGTAGAAAAATATGTACATAACACCTTTTGTTTTATTAAATGATGTGCCACTCAAAATGAAAATGAATAAGCAATAGTGATGTAACTTTGCTTATAATTAAGCCTTAGTTTGTTGACAAGCCAGAAAACCTTTTACAGAGATTTCATGAGTTTGATATAGTGAATTGTATTTTTGCTTGTAATCTGCGCAAACTACACAATACACTTAATAACCCTTAGAGCTGTTGGTATCTCTATGACAGAGGAACAAATTTGCAAGGACTGATGAGATGCATTACCCAATACCATCTGTGTCTTACATGTGTTTCTTTAACAGTTTCTAAAAGGTACTTTGAACCTAGAGAAGAATTTCAAATGCATATTGTGTGACAAATTCAAATAAAATTTAAAAACAATATCAAAGTTTGAAAGTCTTATCTACCCATCCATTTTCTTTACACCCTTGTCTCCTGGTGGAGTCGGGAGGGTTGCTGGTGCTGATCTCCAGCTAATGTTCCAGGCGAGAGGTGGGGTCACCCTGGACAGGTCGCCAGTCTGTCACAGGGCAACACAGACACACACATTCACACCTAGGGAGAATTTAGACAGACCAATTAACCTGACAGTCATGTTTTTGGACTGTGGGAGGAAACCGGAGTACCCGGAGAAAACCCACACATGCACAGGGAGAACATGCAAACTCCATGCAGAAAGACCAGGGTCAGGAATTGAACCCAGAACCTTGTTGTTGCAAGGCAACAGCTCTACCAACTACACCACTGTGAAGCCCGTTTGAAAGTTTTACCAGATCACAATTTGAAATTTTCGTCTAATTAACAAGGTTTTAACAGCTAGTCGAGTCACCTGTCTTTATATAAGTCAATACTCAAATCACTGATAGATTCCAAGCCTCTCCAACTATCTCCTCCTTATTAGGTGTACACATGTGCCCCTGTTTTCAAATATATGCTGATCCACTCTGCTTATGCAGTGGCTCAGCACCAGACTGCATTCATTCTCTTCTAACTAACAATGTGTTACCACTCTGATTTTCTGCAGTCTTGCCCTCGCATAGCATGAGATCTAAAAGCATAGGCTTTGAGCATCACTAATGCTGCAGCCAACACTTTAAATTAGACACTATGAGACCAGGAAAACTTTCAAAGTTCTGGCAGTTTGGGGAGAGGGTACATACCAGGTCTATTTTATACTGGAGCACTCAAGTACAGCTGTACTTTATACTTTATATAGTGATGTTAAGGTCGCCATTCTGAACACCACCAGCATTTTTTGACCAGATGTTGATACTTAAAGCAGTCTCCAAACATTTGGTTGTTTTATTCTTCCTTCTATAAAAGCCCTGCAATTTGAGCAACCATAAGTATAAGTTTGGTACGCTTTGATTTGTTAACTCATGGTTCATAAACGGTTGTATATGCACCAGTGGCTCTATTGTAGATGTCTTCAGTGAAAGGATTTCTGATTTCAAAAGTGCTTTAATGAAGAAATAAAAAGACCTGAGGAAAGGTCTGCTTTCATCCTTTAAAATGTTCCTCGGCATCCTGGTTCTTGGACTATTCTCCAAAGGTAAGACATGGATGTGAAATCTTGTGGGGGACAGATGCCTACTTCAAGGTGGAACATAAAAAAATATTCATTGTTGAATTTCAAAATACAATAATAAAATATTGATGATCCTTGGCTCTTGCTGTTGAGGCAATAAAGAATAGATTCCTTCCTTCAGCATTATTTGAAAAAGTTGCTGAAGCCTATTGATACAACAATAGACCTCAATGATTCTCCATTGCTCCATTGTTGCTAATGTTTGCTTAAGGCGGTGCTGGAGGGTGATGCTTTAGAGCTCAGTTTAACATATGTGCCTTGGAGATTTTTTTCCTCAGTCTTTTTTTGTCTTACAATCATATGGGTAAATTGAAGCGAAGCATAAATGTGTCTTTGTTTATTTTAAGTTAACACATTTATTCTAGAGAAACTTTAGTTCATTCGAAGTTTAGACATTTGTAAGGAAAGTTAAACTCTTCCCCTTCACCTGCTTTATTGAAATTCTGCTGGCGACTCTCTGACTCTTTCAGGTAAATTGAATTGTGAATGTGTTTCAAGACCTTGTCACTCAGCAAAGCAGACTTATCCTGAAGTCAGCTAATAGCCTCTCTGTCTTTAATGCTACCCTACGCCAGTTCTTACCCTGTACACATGGAGATTTGATGTTTAGCCCTCCAGCAAAGCAAGTTATTTTTCATTCTGTTTCAGCTGCAGAAAATATCCCAAACTCTTCTCTGTGCTCAAGATGAGCTCCATGTGCAGTTATTGTTCATGAAGCTCACTTTTACATTCTATTTTCATTAAAGGTTGGAACATTTTAATCAACCAAAGGTTATAGACTGCATTAAATTATATGTCTAAAACACAACTAAACCATGTTTGGATCTGCTCTAATTATACATGAGCGACATAAAGACACACGAATGAAGACCTTCATTTTTGGAGACATATCCTTTGGTCTGGTGAAATGTAGCTGAATCCATAAGGATCACATTACAATTGGACAAAAGAAAGACTTGGGCTTGCAAGTCTGTGAACACCTTCCTGGCACAAACAAGTTGCGTACATATTTTGTTGCAAAAGGGAGTTTCGTGCTTCAAGAAATAGCTGGCATCATTAGAAACAAATATTTGGAAATATTAAAGCAATATTTCAAGATATTAGCCGGCAAATTAAATTTTAGGTGAAAATGGGTCTTGCAAACAATTACTGACTCTAAGCTAAAACACTTGCAATGTGTGCTTTGGAATAGTCATCACACAGCCACGATCCCTCAGAAAGTATATGGGCAGAGGTGAAAAAGAGCAGATAAGGCGATCTATAAACCAAACTCCATTACACCAGTTTTCTTTAGAAAATTGTGCCAAAGTTCAAGCAACCTTTGGAGAACAAAAGAGACTGGTAAAAATTCGGAATCCCACAAAGCACTATGTTTCACAACTACAAACCCTGTGACATCACAGAGTTAAAATATCACTTTTTAATTTTGATAATCCTCACTGATCTAAAGCAGTTTCATTTGTTTATTTTTTTGTGACGTGACATTTCTGCCATTTTTATAAACTCTGTTAGGCAGAGCAGATTTCCTCGTGTCCTTTTAATTAAGGATTGTTCTTTCAATTATTATTATTATTCCAGTGGACAACACAGGCAGTTGAAGGCACTATTTAATTTCTAACTCCTCGATTGTTTTATCATTAACCTTTAAGCTCTTGTTCATGAAATGGATCTGAAGCGGGCATTTTTTTTTTCCGTATTCATGCTGGCCTCTTTGGCTTAGGTCCTACTGCAGATGGTTCAGAAGCTTTTTTTTTAAATGGTGTTATTTGTCACACTTGCCAGACCTTCTTCTCGAGTGTCAAAACGGTGGCTCCACTGCGCTCTTTTAAAGAGTGAGAGGTTATTTAAATTCTCTTCTTCATAAAAACTGCACATTTGGATGAACGGAATACAAATGAGTATTATTCTCCTCTGTTTTCACTTACCCTCCTCTCTGCCCCTACCATCTATCAAAGGTACGTGACGTGGCGACGACAAACACAGACTCCATATGACCTGGGAGGTGTGAGTCAGACTCCGAACAGATTCTTTCAGAGGGATTTTCCATTCATGTGCACTCATCTTCAGCTTTGTTGTTTTATAAAGATTTGGTGAAATGGGATTTCATCTGTCTCTGTCCCTTTTCTACCCAACATTAATTCTCTGTCTGTGTTGTTTCCGTCTGCCTTTGCCTCTGTCACTTTGCTGCAGGCAAAATGAATAAAATATGGGAGACCAGTGGAAAACATAAAATGAGATCATTAAAAGTTGCAATAATACAGGAAAAGCGGTATCCTTAGAGGTTAAAGCTTAATGATTTTTCATCTAACTGCAAAATCAGGTCATAATCTCTCCAAGTCCAGTTCACCGGTTTGTGTACAGAAGTACTGATGCAATGTTTTTTTTCTAAATCATTTAAAAAGGGTCTAAAACCATTTAGAAATCCAGGTAAGTTCTACAATTATTTACAGTTCTACGAATATAAAATGGTGTTTTCATACACACTTCAGGATATATAAATACAAGAAGAGCTATACTGTCTAGCTAAAAATTCAAATGATGATCCAGTCAAAAGTCAGTATTTAACTACATTTACTCAGCTGTAAAAATATCATATTAAGAAATAATTGTTGTTATTGAAATTACTGGCGTCACAATCATTGAAACCTTTTTTTTCTTAAGACACCAAGTAGTCTCCAATAAAATTATTAACTGTTGGATCATGAAGAGAAAGCGTCCTGGGTCCTGTCATAATCTCTATTCTTTAATAATCTTTAATACATTTTTTCTTTCACAAGTTTGTAACTATGTTGCCCATATTTCTTTAGGTATCTCTTTCCGTCATTGAGGAACTTTGACAGAAAAGCCTTTTTCAACTGTGTGCTTTAAAGTGTCATCAGCCTGAGGATCTTATACTTACCGACTCATAAGATAGTACTAGAAAAGTCTGATAAATCAAAAATTGAAGGCAAGCTTTAAGACAATTGTAAGAATAAAGAGGATTGATATCCATCACAGAAAGTATAAAACAGAATTGGTGAGCTATCAACTCCTTTTTTCTTGTTAAAAGCCTGCCAGCTGAATTCTGTACAACTCGATACGATTAATGGGTTTTTGGCTCAGGCAGGTGAAGAGGCAGCTGCTGTAGGAAAGGAGAGGGGAGATAGAAGTGCACAAAGTGATTTCCATTTCTTTAAAATCCCACTTCAGCGCTCAATAAGTCCCTTTAAACTTGCTCTGTGATATTGAAAGTCATGTCTTTCAAAGTTTAGCCTCGAATTACATCAACCTGTGTCTTTTGTCTTTGTTGTTTAATCTAGTCTTTTACATAGTTCATTGCTGCTTAAAATAAAAATGTTAAGTTAAAATGATTTGGAATTATGGAAATCATAATTGTTCTCTCTATCATCTCAGTTTTTTAGCTGCTTTCTGCTCAGATTACACATGACAGTAATTCAAGAGACAGCTAGACACCATCCGTCCAAACCGATCCGATGTGTTTACCATTGAACCACCAATCCTTGAAAGCAATATTATTCTGATGGGGTTTCAGCAGGAGGAAGACTCTGTTTCAATTAGCATCATAAAATGAAGGTAAGCTACAACAACGACATTAATTGGTGTTGGTTAAACTTCAGCGTTTCCTCACATAGAAGCTGAGAATATGTATAAAAAGGAGCTGACACCCCTCACACAACACTGCCATCTAGTGGCCACAGCTTTCACTATATTGATGTAACATTGTCAACAAATTGAAAGCCCATGATTTATTTTATGAAACCACAAGTTTTAATAAACAATTTACATATTGCCTTCAATTTGTCATTAAAGAGTGTTTTATAGCTGTTAACCTGTTAAGATATGGCCATGCAAATAAACAGACTGGGTTTGGCAAGTGTAGCATTAATCAGAGAAGAGGCCAAAACATAGGTGGGAGAATATGCTGACAAGACAACTATGAGTCGTACACTACACAGATGTGGCAAAAAATCCACTAGTGGTGATATTTTGCTTCGTTAGAGACAGGTGTTAGAATAAAACGTATATAAGTTATCTCATCTTAAATTTACTGTTCATATAACCTTTAAGAGTGCTTGCTTTAGAGTGTGTCTTTTCACAGGAAAAAGGTTGTGAAAGTCTCAACTGGACAGAAAAGAAGAAGTGCAGAAGGGGCCGCTTTCGCTCAGACTGGCCCCTGATCACAAGACCACTGTATGCTCACCATATTTAGAGATGTTTGTAATCATGCTTACCATGTTTAGAGTTGTTTGTGCAAATGACTGTTTTCAACTAGTTTCAACTGGTTTTTCCCCTGACCTTTAGCAGTTGAAACCTTCTGTAACTAGGGCGTTCCTAAATGAAATAAAAAGCCTGGAGAGCGGAGACTGCCTCAGAGTTGGGTTGGAGGATTGTAACTGAGCAGTCTCTGAACAACTCTCCTTGCAAGTATACAGCTCATCTTTGTCTGTGTCTCTTTATTCCAGATTGGTGAATGAATGTAGGGTTTAGACCCAACACAGGAAAGCTTCGGAAAGTTGCAGGATGGAGCTAATGCAATCCAGTTGTATTGGCAATGTCAAACAGATTTCATAGATTTTGTTTTATATTTTTGCTTTGAACAGCTACATCAAAAATATGTTGAATGTTAATGCAGAAAATACAGTGTTCCTCACCAGGAAGAGCAAATTGTTCATTCTCATTCTCATCAACTTTTTAGTTTTACCTTGGCCTTGATTTGCTATGATTCAGCAGCAAGTGAAGTTCAACTTTAGTGAATCTACCTTAATATCTGCCATTCTTGATTGTCAGAGGAACTTTCTGTTACACTCTTTAGATACCAGTCACCATTTTGCTTCATCCCTAAATAAGGAGCAGTTGATCTTAAGGCATAAAATGGATTAGTCATGCTTTGTGAATGAGCATATAATTATGAAACTCTCTTGCTACATACACAGTGGCATTTGTGTGACTTATCCAAAGAGAGCACAATATAATAAAACCGGAGATTTGGTTTTGAATAATGAGATTTAGAGCCAGTGTGTCCTCTGAGGGTTCATCAGCCAGAAGTCTGAAGTCTCTTGAGTGGGCCATAATGACACACAGTGATTTACTGTGGAGCTATAATCTGTCTATGAAAAATTAATTTATGAGTAGCCTTTTCCATGAAAGGATCCTGTTGTCTGTTAATTAAACTTTTTTTCCCCACAATGGAAGTGTATATGTGTACTTGCAAAGTGTATTGAAGTCGCTTACAAAAATATTCTTAAAATATTTCAGATTTTGTCACATTCAGCCTCAGATCTTACTCTATTTTAGAAGAATCATGTGACAGACCAGCAAAAGATTTTCACTAGAGCTGGGAAATGGAAGGAAGATACATATGCAAATTAGATCTTTACATACAAGTCTGAAAAATATGGTGTACAAGTGCATTCAACCCCCTGGAGTCAATATTCTATATATAAACACTTTTTGCTGTAATCACAGCTGCGGGTCATTTGGGGTTTGTCTCTAGCAGTAGCTTTGTTAAATCAGTTTATAATAATTTGTTTTTCAAAGTGTCTGAGGCCGAGTGAGGATTGGGTTAGACAACGTCTTAACATTAACAAAATGGGATTTCCATGAAGCATTTCCAATAATTTAAAAGCTCATAATTTCATATAGTGACTGATACAGTTCAGCAGCATTTTATTGGTTGCGAATACATTAATAAAACGAGCATTTGTGGAGCTCTTTCATGTTGGTTACTTGTAGAATTGACCAGCTGACATTTTTATATGATTTTGCATCTACTGTATTAACAAATATGTGACGTGATGAGTATGTTCAAGAAAACTCAAATAAAAAAACATCTTTAAAAATTTATTTTGAGGGGAGATGAAAACTGAGAGAATACAAAATAAAAAAAACAAAAACAATAAATTCATTAATAAATAAAGGTTGAATCTTCCACTTTTACAGCCACAGAAGAAACCCCTTTGGAGGATCTCGCTATATAAGCTCAAAGAAGTCTTGTCCAATAAGTTGCTTTACCGGTGTTGCTGAACTGCTTATGTTGTCTTCATGAATATTTCATCTATGTTTAAGATAAGAGTAATAAAGTGTTTATTTTGTTTTTAGTTAGTGGAGTTTATTTGTTACTGTCAGTTTAATTCTTTAGTATTCTGAACCAAGTCTGTGTTTTTAAAATATATGTTTTTAATACTTTAATAATGGTAAATGTCATACATTAGACCCTGATTGGAAACATAACAGATGGAGCTGTGTTCATTAGTCAGCACTTGCTTCCAGGCTGACTTCCTACATAGAAACTGCAAGTTTTGTCAAAAAAGATAAGTTATTGAGAGAAGCAGGAAGTTAATGACTGAGGCAAACATGCGAACAATCACCACAAAGCAACACATTCTGGGATACAACATTCTGATTTAACATTGATGAAAAGTGGACCAGAAACTACGATTTTTGAAACCTGATTCCAGAGTGGATACAGAACCTAGGTTTCATGTTTCTGTTTCCAAGAGTCCCATTGTAACTCCGGTGGAGGTTTTGTAGAGATGCACTGTTCATGTGGGAGAACTTGAAGAATGGATGACAGAGTTATGAACAATTCACACAAGTAGTAACTGACTCTTATGCAAGATCTGCAAGAAGAAAGCTGTAAGACCTGCTTAAAGTGTGCTTGGAGCAATGTATGTATGCTACATTTATACAGTATTAGTACCTGCCAATGCCATACACTATATATACATCGAATGGGCACGCCCCTGCTGCATCCCTGGCACCTGCCTCACCGGGGGCTCATCATCAGCGATGTAGCAAAATTGCTTCCCAGCTGCCTGCCTGCCTGCCTACTCCTGGGTGTACCAGTCTGTGAAATTACTGCTAAGCACCGCTGAGCCTGCCAGCGAGCATGTATTATTGATTTATATTGAAAACTGTTAACAAGATAAAGTGTGGACTTGCACTGCTTTTACCGAAAATCACAGCAACAGAAAGTACCAGGTCTGCTGTTACTTTCTGCTGCAGGTTGGACATTTTGAAAAGTTACTCTTGTTTACATGTTTTTGTCTTCTGTAACAAACATAACTGATCCCATATTTACATGATGCATTAAATTATATTAACTCATAAAGGTTTGTAGCACACTATGGGACATTTCAGTTCCAGGTAGGATTTTTAAACTTTTCTCAATAATGTAAAGTTCTCCACAGTCAAAAATTCAGTGTTTAACGGATGAAACAAAATATCCTTAACTTTCATAGAGTTTAGAGTGTAGCACAGTTCTTTCACTGTTATCCTATCACAAAAAACTATCTGGAAAAGGCAGAAACAATAGAGCTGTCTATAAGGGCTGGGGTAATAGCAGGGTGCCACAATTATAAGCATCCCTGCTGTTAATATTGTGTAAAGGCCCCTTTTGCCAGTAGGAAGAGAACTTAGTCTTTTCCTATAGTATTTCAAAACAAAGATAGGTCCTTGATCATTCCTCTTTGCACAATCTCTCTAGATCAGTCATTATCCTCTCATGCTCTTCAGCTCAACCCACAGGCTTTCTGAAGGATTCAGGTGTTGGAAATGAGAAGTTCATGGATAAAGGTTGTTTTTGTTTGTGTTTATCTTAATTCTTATTCATTTGGACCAAATTTGAATTATTTTTAACTGTTAAAATGTACAATTATCACTTTTTGGTCAGTGGCCACCATATTTCTGTTTAAATGTCCTGCGAATTCAGGGAACTCTTGACTGTATTTACTTTAAGCAGGAACTTTTAAAGTGAAACAGGTTCTTATTATACTTAAGGTACTGTACTTAAGACCACATATTTAGTCTTTGTTTGACACTAAACCAACCAGAAGTGTTTGGTCCTGACAAGCTCAATGTCAAACTAATCTAACCAAAGCACACAGTTGCAAATAACTTTCTGGTACCATCCATCCATCCATTTTCTTCCGCTTATCCGGGATCAGGTCGCGGGGGCAGCAGCTTCAGAAGTGAGGCCCAGACTTCCCTCTCCCCAGCCACTTCTTCCAGCTCCTCCAGGAACCCCAAAGCGTTCCCAGGCCAGCCGAGAGACATAGTCCCTCCAGCGTGTCCTGGGTCTTCCCCTCCTCCCGGTGGGACGTGCCTGGAACACCTCACCAGGGAGGCGTCCAGGAGGCATCCTGACCAGATGCCCGAGCCTCAACTGGCTCCTCTCGACGTGGAGGAGCAGTGGCTCTACTCTGAGTCCCTCCCAGATGACCGAGCTTCTCACCCTATCTCTAAGGGAGAGCCCGGCCACCCTGCGGAGGAAACCCATTTCGGCCGCTTGTATCTGTGATCTCGTTCTTTCGGTCATGACCCAAAGCTCATGACCATAGATGAGGGTGGGAACGTAGATCGACCGGTAAATCGAGAGCTTCGCTTTTTGACTCAACTCTCTCTTCACCACGACGGACCGGTACAGCGCCCGCTTCACGGCAGACGCTGCTCCAATCCGCCTGTCGATCTCCCGCTCCCTTCTTCCCTCATTCGTGAACAAGATCCCCAGATACTTAAACTCCTCCACTTGAGGCAGGACGACCCCCCTGACCCGGAGAAGGACCTCTACCCTTTTCCGGCTCAAGACCATGGCCTCGGATTTGGAGGCACTGAGCCTCATCCCGGCCACTTCACACTCGGCCGCGAACCGCTCCAGCGAGAGCTGCAGATCACGATCTGATGAAGCCAACAGGACCACATCATCCGCAAAAAGCAGAGATGCGATCCTAAGGCCACCAAAACGGATCCCCTCAACACCTCGGCTACTTTCATGGACAGAATTTCACCTAGAAATTCTGTCCATGAAAGTAATGAACAGAATCGGTGACAAAGGGCAGCCTTGGCGGAGTCCAACTCTCACTGGAAACGAGCCCGACTTACTGCCGGCAATGCGGACCAGACTCTGACACAATCTGGTACAATTTTGCAAACTGCCTTCCAAACAACCACTACTCTAAATATAATTTAGTTTTTGTAATGAAGACTTACTGACCTAAAAATGCCACACTTTGCCAACAACATTGTCCAGTCTAGTTTCTCACAGTCCCAGTTATTTCAAATATTTTTTTCATTTTTGTTCAGTCTGCATATATGGGTGCATCTGCCTCAATTCAACTGCACTTTCACTATTATGTAATATTTTGAAAAGATTTTATTTGAAATAGGCCTCTGGGTCACATGAATTGATAAATGAAAGAATCAAGTTGATTAAGAACTTAAAAAAATAAAATATTATTAAAATGCATTGCAATTTTATAGAAATCATTAATTTGCCAACAAACATTTTAGTGAAAATTGTGTTTTTAGGTCAAATTCATGAACAAGTTCAAATTAAAGAATTAATTTTTTCAGTAGTTTAGAGTGAGAATATGCCACTGAAAAAACTTCTAGTCACATATAAATAAAATGCTTAGAAATTGTTGAACACTACAACTGGTTGAAAATTGGAACATTCATTGAAACTAAGCTGCAGGGACAAAGCTGTGATTTAGTAATGTTCAAGCTACCTCTTGTGGTCAAAAGATGTACTTACATGATGCATACCTAATGCTAATAAAATTCTAAATACTGAGACAGTAAAGACTTGTGTGTGAGTGTTTATGAAAATGCGATAATCTGTGTTTCTGTGTGCTTTATTGCTTTTTCTGACAACAAAAGTGACTGAAGAGCATTGCTTTGTTTTATTTGTATACCTGTCTCACAAATGCTGACAAAGTGTTCCGATATTTAAAAAGACAACCATTTTAAGGGTTTAGGGTCCTCTTGACAGAAATGGTTAAAGGTGGGACTTTTGTAAAGTAAATTTAGTCACCAGCTTCTGTTGCTCCAACTTTCGGGTTCCAAAAAGTTGGAGAAACCACAGGTTTATTGTACTACAGAAAAAAATGACATAACGTTCAGCTGAACTCACTCCTGGTGCAGCTGCAGGACGAAAAAAGCAAAGATGAAAAAATAAAAGATGCAGTGTAGCATTCTTTGAGGCTAATAATACGGTTCTTTAATCACTTGAGCATATTACTATACACAAAGATGTCTATAAGCATTGTCTATACAATTAAAAACTAAGAATGTATTAAAATATGTTGCACAGTAACAAGAAGCAAAAAAAATTCAGGATTACTTTGTTTCATTCCGGTTAAAAGCTTCACTGTTGGGCTTTGAAAGAAACATGTTTTTTCTTGTTCATTGAGGCTGAAACACACAAACTTATCAGCTCTGAAAAAAAAAAAAAAAAAAAAAAACGGAGCAAACCTCAGGACCTGTTTTGACGTAAACTGCAGTAGGCACATCAGATACCGTTACGGAAAACGAGTACATTTACAGCTTTGATCAACGATTTCCTAGCCTGAGCATTATTAATTGCTGCGATTACAAGAGCTTGCCACTTTGTACACATCAAATTCGTTTTAATGGCTGCACCTGTGTCCCTCCCGCCTCCACCCTGCTGTGATAAAAGGTTTGCCAAATGTGCAGTGACACAAAAGGCAGTAATGGCAATTTGTCAGCTGAGAAAATGCATGGACAGATTTATTTTTTAGCCTTCTGTACATTGCAGGATTTATTTTTACTACTTTTTCTGCATGAAATAATTCTTTCTTTCGTAAAATAATTTTCAGTTGAAGCACATTGACAACACTGGAATTAAACACAAGACAGGAATAGAAGATAACAAATCTTTATAATTTAGTTATAAAGATTTGTTTATAACTGAATTTGTCAATACATACAACTTTGACACCATATAGGCATTTTTACCTTTGAGACGTTACCTTTGTTCTTCTGACACTAAATGAGAGGATTCTAAGTGAACTTTTGGATGTCATCTTAATACTGAAGGTTAAAAAATTTATTAAAATACTCAGAGATCTAGAGAGAAATCAAGTCTTCTAAACTGGCAGATTTAAAAAAAATCCATATATTTTTTGTTTAATTAAGAAAAATGTACTTCTATTCAAACTACTGAGCATTTAGTTTTGCACTCTAGATTCCCTGCTTTTGAAACCTACTTCTCCATGTAAACAACTACTGTTGGCATGGTAATAACACTGTTAAAAATGACAAACAATGCAAGAATTGCACAGAACATCAATAATATACAACAGTAATGTGGATAACTAAATTATAATAAAAAACAAACAAAAAATTAAACAATTTTAAAAGCGACTGCCACTGCAACAGTATTCTAGAACAATAAATCAAATGAAAACAAATAGCCAGACTGTTGCTAAGATATTTTCACATATTTTCACATGTTTTCCAATCAGATAACACATTTAACTTCAGCTTCAAAATTAACTCAGATCTCCACCTCAACAAGCAAAAGAGTAAGTGAATCTATATTTAATCTTACTTAAATCTGGTTAACAAAATTGACATGCAACTTTCAAATATTTAGTAAACTTCTGAAAGAACAGCATATCCGTGTACAAGAGTGTGCATGTGTACGGGACAGGTAAAAATGTTAGGTCCCATTCAGAAATATAATGGCCATTTTAAGATTGTTTAAATGAGCTTGAAGCCTCATTCTTGTGTAGAAAAAAAAGATGCCTCTTTGCATTTTGGTTATAAAATGCAAATCCCCTGATTTAAACCTCAATCAAGGGATTTTATTCTTGTATTGCTGAAATGACTCTCCCGTCTGCTGACGAAGCAGGATGTCTTGTTGGGCTTGTGTTGCCATCTTTTCTTCAGTACATAAGTGGGTTGGGTTCTGGTCACTTGATGCTCTCTCTAATTTTGGTTGCAGATCCACAGTTCCATCCATTTTTTCTGATTAAATAGGGTAAAATTTAGATTTATTAAATACTTTTTTTAAAGCCAGTAAAGTCAGTTTGTCTTTATGACAAAATGCTATATGATAATTTGATTAGTATAGAATGATTTAACCAATTATCTACAAATATCAAATCAAACGTAAGAGTTGTTAAAGTTACTCAGCTCACCTCATTTTCTTTCACAGGGAGAGATTTTTTCTTTTTCAATGCAGAGTGTCTTGAAGTCATTCTGAGTTCATAGTTGAAGGTTTCTTCAAGGTTTCTTTAAGCCTTATTTAGGCTTAAAGGCTTTAAATTATATAGAAGAAAAAAAAATGTGTGAATGTGACTCCAGATGCATTCCTTTAAATGATTTTCATAGGTAGCATCTCACTGTTCATCTAAATAAGTTTTTTGTTCTTTTGGAGGCACATTTTAGTATTGTATGAACAGACACTACAATATCACTAAAGTATAGCTTAGATAAAACTGTTTCTCCTTACATTTTTTTTACATCATGTTTGGTCTCAGGTTTAAACATCCATTTCTTAATACGGGAAGTGAGACATCAACACAGACACACAAAAGGACTACTAGCTTTTTAAAAAGTATTAAACATATCAAATTTTGTCCTTGTTTGAAAAGAAAAAAATGGATGAAGCTGAGGATCTGCAACTGTTTGTGTGATACACAAACAGGGAAGAGAGCATCAGGTGGCCAGGACCCAACCTTCTTATATACTAAAGTAGAAATGGAAACACAAGTCAAAAAGAAATATTCTGCCTAGTTGTGAGAGGGCAAAGTCATTTCAGAAACTCAGGAAACAACGGTAATCAATTGAAACATTAGAATTATTCAAGGTTTATCAGGAAAACACATCTATTAATTATAGTGATGTTTAAACATTTATTTCCACAGGCAATCCTGACTTAGTCACCGAGACCTTCTATTATAATTTTCTGACAGATTAACAGGATAAATGCTGATATTATTATTAATGTATTTAAAGCTTTTATTTTATTCCTGCATATTTCAATCTAATCTTTGAACTATGGGCAAAGACTGTAGATCAGGGTTTCCTCCAGTGTATTATAGGCCTGGCAGCCCGCCATGCTCTACTAGCACCACCGCCAGGCTAAGCCTTTCTCTTTATTTATTTTTTTAGGGGGAAAAAGATGTCGTTATAGAAAATATGTTTATAGTTTATGCATTTAAAGCTGGACCAATCACATAGCTGGGCCTCTGCGTTGCCTCGCGTGTTGCAGCAGCTGGATTAAGTTAACCTCCCACGCTCCTCCTTTCACTCGAACTGGACACAGGCTGACCACTATGGATATTTACATCAACCCCCTGTAAGAAATTATGATCAGTTATGAGGAGTTATTGATTAAGGTAAGAGTTTAAACCTGCCGCATTAGCTCTGGTTGCGCAGCTCTACGTGAACCGCAGGAATAACTTGTAGTTGCTTTCAGAGGTGCTTTGAGGTGAGAATGATGTATATTTGTGAACAAAACATTATGCGGCGTTTACATCTCAACACGCTGCCCAGTGTTTGGCCACGTTTTCCCTGTAAAGTTTAGGTCTGTGTTCCCGGTTAGCCGGTGCGTTAGCGGTTAACGACCCAGCGTTGATCACTCATCGTGCAGGTTTAACCCGGTGAGGAGCTTTCACGCTCCCCTTCCAGTCACGAGTCACGCTTATTTTATATTATTTTATATTATTATTAGTATTGACAGCTGCACAGTGGCGCAGTTGGTAGAGCTGTTGCCTTGCAGCAAGAAGGTTCTGGGTTCGATTCCCGGCCCCGGCCTTTCTGCATGGAGCTTGCATGTTCTCCCTGTGCATGGTGGGCTCTCTCCGGGTACTCCGGTTTCCTCCCACAGTCCAAAAACATGACTGTCAGGTTAATTGGTCTGTCTAAATTGCCCCTAGGTGTGAGTGTGTGTGTGCATGGTTGTTTGTCCTGTGTGTGTCTCTGTGTTGCCCTGCGACAGACTGGCGACCTGTCCAGGGTGACCCCGCCTCTCGCCCGGAACGCCAGCTGGAGATAGGCACCAGCACCTCCCGACCCCATTAAGGGACAAGGGTGTAGGAAAATGGATGGATGGATTATTAGTATTATTTTTCTGGTTACACTAAGCACCAAACCATATCAAATGTTTTACCCACTTAGTCAGACAGAGTTAATGCGTGCGGCCACCAGACATCTGAAAAACTCGTCCAGAAACTCGACCAACCAAAATAGTTTCTGTGTCCCCTTGTTAAAAACTCAACAGACACGAAATGAAAGAGCTATTTAAGCCACATTAGCAGCTTTGAATTAAATCTCCGGTTTGTTGATTGTCTCTGCGCAGTGCAGCGGGTTTAACTCATAATACAGGGCCGGTCCAACGGTGTATGAGGCCTGGAGCAGAATCTGACTTGGGGCCCCTAAGGGGAGTAGTTTAACTGGCAAACCTAAAAAGCAATAAATCATAACTGCAGCTTACTAATTTGTATTTGTGAACAAATGGAGCTGAAACTCAAAGATTAAACTCACAGCATCAGATTGTAGCTATGGTAACAAACCAATCTGACTATGAATATTGTTCTTTGAACTTCTACAAAGTAAACTTCCCAGCTCCTTAAAATCTTACATATAAATGTTAAATAATTTAAAGTCTTTTAATTTATATATGCAGCAATGATAATCTCAATAAACAAATGCTACATTTATATATCTGTGGTCTATGTTAAAATATTAGCATTTATGGGGGCCCTGAAGCTCTGGGGGGACTGATGGAGCCGCTGACTTAATTAGGATTTTACAGAAGTGGAAATAATTGATCATTTCAATTGTATTTTTTGATTAGTTGTTTTTAATATTGGTTGTGGGTTTATATAGCAGTTCACTGACCATGTTTTCCAATAACATATAATTACCCAGTGATATTTTTACTTTTATTGTCTACTTAACATCTTTTAATACAAAAACACAGTGGACCGCCACGGTGCCCGACCAGCGGGCTTAGCAAGTTTTCTGGGGGAAACCCTGCTGTAGATTAAATAAAATGAATATCCAATATCCTACCAAAATCATAGATATCTTTGGCAGTGCAGATGTAGCACAATGATCACGTATTTTATCACGTTGCCATCTACACAGGGTTTAAGAAACCTTCAACTATAAACTCAGAATGACTTCAAGACACTCTACTTTGAAAAAGAAAAAATCTCCCCCTGTGAAAGAAAATGAGGTGAGACCAAGCTGAGTAACTTTAACAACTCTTAAGTTTGATTTGGTATTTGTAGAGAATTGGTTTAATCATTCTATACCAGTGTTTCTCAACCTTTTTTGGCCCAGCGCCCCTCTAGCCTTTATCCAGGTCCCTCACCGCCCCCCATCAAAGAATTTGCAGGCTACTTTGCACTGAGTATTATTTTATCATTAATATTACTGTCACTATTGTAGATGTTTTGATTTTTATGCTTGTTTCTGTATTTATCATCAAAAACTATTTCCCAGAGAACAAAAAAAGTCATGGGAATAGAAATTATTTTCATAGGCGTCTATGAAAAAAGCAATGAACATTCAAGTTAAAATTGGTAGGCCTAACAGCCGCCAAATGTTCTTATTTTGTGCCATTTTCTAGTTGTTAGATATTCCACAAAATGAGCAGATAAAAGATGTTCAACATGCCAGTTTAAACTTTGATCTATTTGCAAACGACTGAGCTCTGCAGCATTAAAACATGGATAGAACTGTAACTACATTAATCATAGCTCTACTTCTCTTCAGTGTTTCTGTCAGTTTCTGGTGGTGCAGCTCTGTGCTGCCTACAGGCATAAAATCCATAAAATTTCACCCACATGGCATTTATTGTGCAAACCAGAGCTTTCAGTGGAGAAACTAAAGTTCCAGGTCCTTTTAATGCCATAAAAATATGAGACAGAAACATGGATTATATCTTTATATAGACCTGACTATTGATTATAGATTAATAGATTTACTGGACAAAAATGACAAAGAACAAATCTGGTTCTTAATCAGATCCTAATGAGTCAAATTGAAAGTGTCATGGAGTGATCAGCTTCATGACATTAACACTAACATGAAAAATAATATTGAATAAAACAAATAAGTGAACGGAAACAATTTCTGCATTCTGATTACTGAAATTTAAAAGTGCTGTGTTGTTCTATCACCCCGTTTCATACCGGACCACTTACAGCTCCGGTGTTAACGCTATAAAATGAACGCTCTTTATCTGGTATCACCATGGAGGGATTTCTTTATTTAAATGGGTTCATTTTTCAGAGGGATACACAGTCAGGGTATCGTGAATAGAAGAAGAGCTGCATCAATACAGTTGCAGCCAATCATGATTTAATGTTACACAATGCAGTTTTACCAAGTTGCTCAGTTTAAACTGGCATTGTTGTGCATTTAAGGTGTAAAGTTTACCTTCGACCAAACGCCCCCCCAAAGGCATCCCTGCCGTCCTCTGAACGCACCTGGGGGGTGGTACCGCCCATGTTGAGAACCGCTATTCTATTCTAATCAAATTATCATATAGCATTTTGTCATAAAGACAAACTGACTTTACTGGCTTTCAAAAAAAGTATTTAATAAATCTAAACTTTACTCTGTTTAATCAGAAAAAAATGGATGAAACGGTGGAACTGCAACCAAAATTAGAGAGAGCATCAAGTGACCAGAACTTATTGACGGAAGAAAAGATGGCAACACAAACCCAACAAGACATCCTGCTTCATCAAGAGACGGGAGAGTCATTTCAGCAGTACAATTATGAAGAGTAAGCAGTTGAACCATTAGAAATATTTGAAGTTTAGCATGTAAAAAATTCTACTAATGGTTATCATTGTTACCTGGCTACGACGAATGGGCTGAGGGTAAGGTGGTTACTTTGTCCTTTCCTTATGTGATGCTGCGATAGAGAAAAGATGAGACTCCATTAGCAATTAACAGGAAGATTTCTTCTTCCTCTGCGTGATGAATATACTCAATACTTCAGGTACCAAATACTTCAGGTATCACTGAGTAATTGCAGTAGATAACCATGAGATAGTGTGCGTCACAAATAGCCATATCCTTTTAAATCGAACTATTTAAAAGAATATGCATAAAGACATTATGAATGTCTTTACAAGGCCTATGTAAGTCTGTATTTTTAACCGTCAAACTTAAAATACATGACTTTGCTTTTAACTACATTTAATATCTTTTACAAGTTTTATTCTGCACAAATAAAACATAGGCTACTTTAATATTTAAGCATTTATGAGTATTTTTTTTCTCTTACATTAAAAGTAAGAAGTAACTACAAAACTGTAATGCTGTGCTGTGTCTCTTCACTAAGCTTTACACATAAGTAACAATATGGTTTCTCTGGCTTTTGCAATATAACCCACAAAGAAATGTCCAAATTACAAATAAAGAGAAGAAAAATGTTGTCTTTTGTGGGAGAACACTTTCGAAAAGTGCACAAATACAGAATAAATTCTGTAATCATTTAGCTGTTTGTCAGCTAGCTCAACACACATGTACAAAGTCCGCTAGCATTAGCATTATTTAGCTTCCAAAAATATGTCGTTTTTCACACAATACTGATCACAAACTGCATAACATGGCTCACTTTTTGACTGTCGATTCAATAACCTCTTTGGCTCTTAAAGGTAAGTAACATACAGTATGTGCATCACAATTAATTTTTACTGACCTGGGATACGAAAGATGACACACACTTTGAACTTCTATTAGCATTTAACAGGAAGGTTCATTCTTCTTCCATGTACCCACCCTTGTCTATTACACCAATGCGACAGGCTCCCCTAGCGGCTATATGTGGAATTGCACTGAATGACTGAAATTACACTAAAGAACGAATTACAATGAAAAATTAAGGATAGAAAAAGAAAAATAATGTTGGGGTGCCTATTTTATACATAGTGTTTTTATTCACTGAGTATTTGTTTTTCACCACTCTACATCATGTTCAAGCATTTATCTCCATAGCCAATCAAGAATTGGTCAGACAGACTTTTTATTATAACGTTCTGACAGATACCTGGAATTAATACTGCTGTGATTATTTATAATGTAATAAATTATGTACTTTTTTATTCCTTTGCATATTTCAATCAAATCTTTGTGCTCATAGTTCACCACAGATTTGAGACCAAATGTAGCAAATTATCAATCTGCTAGCAAAATAATGGGTAGCTTTTACGGCGCATCTATGGGACGATGATCATGTCTTTTTTTCACCTTGGTGATGAATCTACGCAGGGTTAAAGAAATCTTCCTAAAATATAAACTCGGAAGTGCTTCAAGATGTTATGAAGAGAAGGACAAAAAGTATTTTACTGCGACAGAAAACAAGGTGAGGCCAAACTGAGTAACTTTAATATTTTTTAAGCATGATTTATTTTTTAAACAAATAAATAAAATCACACAGCATGGACACTGTCTCCCTCCCTTGGTGACCCATCTTTACTATGTTCTATGTGGTGCATTAGTTTAATCCTTCAAAGAACATTTCAAAATTGATCAAATAATCACATAGCATCAGTCAATTCTGATTACCTGGAAGTCCTTATTAACTCATAAACCTAAAAAGAAAAGCTGGGTAAAAACATCTTACAATTTTATTGAACTATCCTTTCTTACTTCAGAAACAGGTACATTAATTGTCCATCCATCCATCCATCCATTTTCTTCCGCTTATCCGGGATCGGGTCGCGGGGGCAGCAGCTTCAGAAGGGAGGCCCAGACTTCCCTCTCCCCAGCCACTTCGTCCAGCTCCTCCGGGGGAACCCCAAGGCGTTCCCAGGCCAGCCGAGAGACATAGTCCCTCCAGCGTGTCCTGGGTCTTCCTCGGGGCCTCCTCCCGGTGGGACGTGCCCGGAACACCTCACCAGGGAGGCGTCCAGAAGGCATCCTGACCAGATGCCCGAGCCTCAACTGGCTCCTCTCGACGTGGAGGAGCAGCGGCTCTACTTTGAGTCCCTCCCGGATGACCGAGCTTCTCACCCTATCTCTAAGGGAGAGCCCGGCCACCCTGCGGAGGAAACCCATTTCGGCCGCTTGTATCCGTGATCTTGTTCTTTCGGTCATGACCCAAAGCTCATGACCATAGATGAGGGTGGGAACGTAGATCGACCGGTAAATCGAGAGCTTCGCCTTTTGACTCAGCTCTCTCTTCACCACGACGGACCGGTACAGCGCCCGCTTCACGGTAGACGTCGCCCCAATCCGCCTGTCGATCTCCCGCTCCCTTCTTCCCTCATTCGTGAACAAGATCCCCAGATACTTAAACTCCTCCACTTGAGGCAGGACGACCCCCCTGACCTGGAGAAGGCACTCTACCCTTTTCCGGCTCAAGACTATGGCCTCGGATTTGGAGGCACTGAGCCTCATCCCGGCCGCTTCACACTCGGCCGTGAATCGTTTCAGCGAGAGCCGCAGATCACGATCTGATGAAGCCATCAGGACCACATCATCCGCAAAAAGCAGAGATGCGATCCTAAGGCCACCAAAATGGATCCCCTCAACACCTCGGCTGCGCCTAGAAATTCTGTCCATGAAAGTAATGAACAGAATCGGTGACAAAGGGCAGCCTTGGCGGAGTCCAACTCTCACCGGAAACGAGCCCGACTTACTGCCGGCAATGCGGACCAGACTCTGACACCGGTCATACAGGGACCTGACAGCCCGTATCAAAGGGCCCGGTACCCCATACTCCCGGAGAACCCCCCACAAGGCCCCCCGAGGGACACGGTCGAACGCCTTCTCCAAGTCCACAAAACACATGTAGACTGGTTGGGCGAACTCCCATGCACCCTCCAGGACCCTGCTGAGGGTGTAGAGCTGGTCCAGTGTTCCACGACCAGGACGAAAACCACACTGCTCTTCCTGAATCCGAGGTTCGACTATCCGACGGACCCTCCTCTCCAGGACCCCTGAATAGACCTTACCAGGGAGGCTTAAGAGTGTGACCCCTCTGTAATTGGAGCACACCCTCCGGTCCCCCTTTTTATACAGGGGGACCACCACCCCGGTCTGCCAATCCAGAGGAACTGCCCCCGATGTCCATGCGATATTGCAGAGTCGCGTGAGCCAACACAACCCTACAACATCCAGAGCCTTAAGGAACTCCGGGCGGATCTCATCCACCCCCGGGGCCCTGCCACCGAGTAGTTTTTTGACCACCTCGGCGACTTCGTCCCCAGAGATTGGAGAGCCCAACCCAGGGTCCACAGGCTCAGCTTCTTCAACAGAAGGCATGTTGGTGGGATTGAGGAGGTCTTCAAAGTACTCCGCCCACCGACCCACAACATCCCGAGTCGAGGGCAGCAGCACACCAACCCCACTGTAAACAGTGTTGGTGCTGCACTGCTTCCCCCTCCTGAGACGCCGGATGGTGGACCAGAATCGCCTCGAAGCCGTACGGAAGTCTTTCTCCATGGCCTCTCCAAACTCCTCCCACGCCCGAGTTTTGGCCTCAGCGACCACCCGAGCCGCATACCGCTTCGCCCGCCGGTACCCATCAGCTGCTTCTGGAGTCCCACAGGCCAAAAAGACCCCATAGGACTCCTTCTTCAGCTTGACAGCATCCCTCACCGAAGGTGTCCACCAACGGGTTCGGGGGTTGCCGCCGCGACAGGCACCAACGACCTTGCGGCCACAGCTCCGATAAGCCGCCTCAGCCATGGAGGCACGGAACATGGTCCACTCAGACTCAATGTCCCCCACCTCCCCCGGAACGTGTTCGAAGTTCTGCCGGAGGTGGGAGTTGAAGCTCCGTCTCACAGGGGACTCCGCCAGACGTTCCCAGCAGACCCTCACTACACGTTTGGGCCTGCCAGGTCTGACCGGATTCCTCCCCCACCACCGGAGCCAACTCACCACCAGGTAGTGGTCAGTGGACAGCTCCGCCCCTCTCTTCACCCGAGTGTCCAAGACATACGGCCGCAGATCCGATGAAACGACGACAAAATCGATCATCGAACTGCGGCCTAGGGTGTCCTGGTGCCAAGTGCACGTATGGACACCCTTGTGCTTGAGCATGGTGTTCGTGATGGACAGACCGTGATGAGCACAGAAGTCCAACAAAAGAACACCACTCAGGTTCAGATCAGGGGGCCGTTCCTCCCAACCACGCCCCTCCAGGTCTCACTGTCATTGCCCATGTGAGCGTTGAAGTCCCCCAGCAGAACAAGGGAGTCCCCAGGAGGGGCACTCTCCAGTACCCCCTCTAAGGACTCCAAGAAGGGTGGGTAATCTGAACTGTTGTTCGGCCCATAAGCACAGACAACAGTCAGAACCCGTCCCCCCACCCGTAGGCGGAGGGAGGCTACCCTCTCGTTCACCGGGGTAAACCCCAACGTGCAGGCGCCAAGATGGGGGGCAACAAGTATGCCCACTCCTGCCCGGCGCCTCTCGCCGTGGGCAACTCCAGAGTGGAAGTACGTCCAGCCCCTCTCAAGGAGACTGGTTCCAGAACCAGAGCCATGCGTCGAGGTGAGGCCGACTATTTCTAGCCGGAACCTCTCAGCCTCGCACACTAGCTCCGGCTCCTTCCCCACCAGAGAGGTGACGTTCCACGTCCCAAGAGCCAGCTTCTGCAGCCGGGGATCAGACCGCCAGGGTCCCCTCCCTCGGCCGCCGCCCGTAACACACAGCACCCGACCCCTTTGGCCCCTCCGACAGGTGGTGAGCCCATTGGAAGGGGAATCCACGTCTCCTCTGGTGGCCGGGCTCCGTGGTTAAAAGCCCGGCCACCAGGCGCTCGCCATCGTGCCCCACCTCCAGGCCTGGCTCCAGAGTGGGACCCCGGTGACCCGCGTCCGGGCGAGGGAACGCCAAATTCAAAGTTTGTGTCCATCATGAAGGGATCTTCAGGCTGCGCTTTGTCTGGTTCCTCACCTAGGACCTGTCTGCCTTGGGTGACCCTACCAGGGGCATAAAGCCCCAGACAGCATAGCTCCCAGGATCATTGGGACACACAAACCCCTCCACCACGATAAGGTGGCAGCCCAAGGAGATTGTCACAAACACAAAAACACTACTACCTTTCAAAAAAAATAGTATTTATTAAATCTACTCTTTATCTTGTTCACTCAGAAAGAAATGGTTGAAGCCAAGGATCTGCAACTGAGCTCCGATCCTCAAACAGGAGAGAGAGCATCGAGTGACCAGGACCCACCCAACTTCTTTCATGAAATTTTGGCAGAAACCCAAGAAGGCATGTTGCGTTGTCAACAGTTGGCAATGTCAATTCAGAAACACAAGAACAAATGGTAAACAGCTGAATCATTAGAATTATTTGAAGTTCAACATGAAAATAATCTTGTAATTATTATGTTTAAACATTCATGTCCATATGCAATCAATAATTAGACGGCTATTTTATTATAATATTCTGACAGATTTATGAGATAAACACTTATTATTATTGATAATAGTGAAGGCTCTTCTAGACTAGAGGCAAAATAAAATGAACTCTCAGTATGCTAGCAACATTTTGTATATATCTGGCAGTGCAATTGTAGCATGATGATCAGATGGTTTTTTTTTTACCTTGCTATCTGCACAGGAATGTCAGAAAATATCAGCTCAAGGGGAATCCCAGATCTTGTGAAGAGAAGAAAAATTCTGTCTCTGTGACAGAAAATGAGGTGAGACCAAACTGAGTAACTTCAATGATTAGTATGATTCCATATGTTAAATCATTAATCTTCCCATTTCAATTTATATTAATGAAGTAATCATATTGAATTTGTCTATTCTAAATGCCTAGAAATCCTTCTTAACTCATAAACCTAAAACAAAAAACTGGACATAAACATTTTACAATTTTATGTTAATGTCCCTTTCTTTCTGAAGTCTGGTACACAAACAGGAGAGAGACCACCAGGTGACCAGAAACCAACCCCCTCATTTACTGAAGAAGAGATGGCAACACATGCCCAACAAGACATTATGCTTCGTGAAAAGATGGCAAAGTCATTAGAGGAATACGAGAATGAATGGTAAATGGTTGAAACATTAGAAATATTTGAAGTTCAGCATGGAAAATAAAATCTACTAATTATTGTCATGTTCAAAGATTTATCTACATAAGCCCCCTTGTTTCACCACAGATAAAAGGAATACTCAAGCAAAATTCTGAATATGTATTTTTAACATGTAAAACAAAAAAAAAGTCATAATAATATTCAAACTCACAAAAATGTGATATGGATTTCTTTGGTAGTGCAGTTGAATGACCAAATGTTGTTTTTTTTTTTACCTTGCCATCTCACAGGTCTGAACCAACTTTACCAAAATGTCCAGTTAGAGTGAGTTCAAGACCTAATTCAGAGAAGGAGATAATTACAATCACTGTGACAGAAAATGAGGTGAGACCAAGCTAATTAACTTCAACAATTCTTATGTATGACTTTATATGTTTAAAGTACTAGCTTAATCCTCCAAAGAGCATTAAAAATGAATATGACACTGATCGCAAATGACGTCACTGTTGCCCGGATGTCCGGGTTTTGCTCGGCAATTGGTGTAAGTAAAATATTGATTCATCAATGCTCAGCAGTTTATTTTTCCAATTAGATATCAATTTGGAAAAGCAAATGAGTGCTGTGAGCAACACTGTTATGAGCAACTCGTAGCACCGTATTAGCTCGGTGTCATATGAAACAGTTTTTTATCTTGAGTTTATTTGCGGTTAGCAAACAACAATTTGGTGGGCATTAAATTGAACATATTAATAGCCTAAATCAGCCAATCACATACAAGATTACCTTTTCAGACACACAGACGTTTCCCCAAAAACATTGTACTTGTTTGTCTGAAACTAAAATTGCTAAGGTGCAGTGATCTAGATTTGGTGGTTTAATGTAATTTGTGACCAGTGCCTTTGAATCTGCCAATTATGCACAGGCTCAACATTTAGATATTAATGAATTGTGCCATTCATCCTTTTTACTGCGGTTGTTAACAATTTGACGGTTGTTCTTTACATAAAAACAAACACACATGATACATACAATTTTCAGTTTGACAATATATGCTTTCCTGTGACTGATGGTAATGAAGTTATTTTGTGAGATGTTCTCTCTGACACAGAAATGTGTGCCGTTGCGCATAAAAAACACTGGAGTCAAACGGGTGTATTTCACCTTTACGGCCTTTGATTTTGTGAAAAATATTTTCACCGTCAAAAGTCAGGATGGAGACATTATCAGAACTATCAAAGACCGCCTTCTCAGGCCAGGTATGTAAACCTCTGACACAACGCATTCATTCCACATCAGTCTTTCACATACTGTAATTTTAACTCTGAAATTACAAAATAGGCGGACGCAAACTTATGACAAGCTGAGCTAATGAAATGAAAAATGTTTCCTCACATTTTGGCTCCAGGAGAATCATACAGAATGAAAATTCATTTCTACTCCAACCGCACTGGCCTCTTTGAGCAGCTGCTGGTCTTTAAGTTTAAAAATGACCATAGTCATTCAGAAGCATTTGACATCATGCGCCTCTTGGAGGTCATTCGTCAAACACCTCAGAATGAGGGCTCTCAAGCCAGGTCAGGAGCAGTAAAGAAATTTCAGACTGCAAAGAAGAAATCTCTGACAGGGTAAGTAGTGAAACGTTTAGCAGCTTGTTACTATTATTCAACGTAGCCCAATGTAACTTGCTTGTTTTTCACTTCTGCAGATGTGAGGTCTTCCTCAGACGGGAGGTGCATCTCGGGAAATATCCATTGCCTCGGAACATTGCAGACATGAAATTCACAAATGGGTCTGTTCAATTTTTTATCGCTCACATTATTTTTTGTTGTTCTCAAATGTTTAAACACAAGGGCTATTTGATAATGGACTTTTATTACAACTAAGACTTTAACCTGCTGTTAATTGTTGTTACTGAAAGCTATGTGGCTGTAAATGTACTATCACTGTTACCTTATCAATGGACTTTTTCAGAGATTTAGAGAAACGGCCACTTACGTGGGGGAACTACTCTTGCCGATTTCACTTGCTCCTTCAACTAGAGGAGTACGCAATTTCTACCGCTATTCGGAAATGCAACCAAGAAAATGTACTTGTTTTCACTCATCCAAGTGATAAACATATACTGATTTTAGAGGTGACACATCTAGCTGAGACAAAAGAGTCTAATAAATTACAGCCTTGTGTCACATTAACATTAAACTTAAATCTTTTTGCTAATGTTGCATCAGGCAGAAAATATCTCAAGCATACCTAATGTTCTGACTGGGTGCAAGGCACTGGTGACTCCTTTGAACCAGCTGTTTGACAGTACATACACAGGATGGGTCGATGATGTGGATGAGGAGGAAATCTACATTAACTTTGAGGAAATGTAAGGATGCAACAAAAACTTCTTGTCTAATTTCAGACTGTTAATTTAGTCTTCCTCTGCAAAAAGAAGAATCGAGTTGATAAAATAAGTTTAAACTATTTTCCAACAACCAAGTGAGATTACATTTTAAATTTAGGCTTCAGTGTGCAGACACTCTATGCAGATTGATTGAAGTGGAGATATTTTTCAAAGCACAAAAATCTGAAATTTCTGTAAATAAACGTTAATAAGAGAACACCCCAAAAGACTTGTATCTACAAAATAAAGTGAAAGATGATTCTAAAGTGCTGGTTAATGGTAGCTGCATATTATATATATATATATATATATATATATATATATATATATATATATATATATATATATGTACACCACGATTTTTAGATTTCTGAGTCATGAAAAAAAATTGAAAACAATAATGTCCTTTTCCTTCCAGTTTATGGTATTTTTCATTGGTTTGCCACATAAAATACTGATCAAATAAATAGCAGTTTGTTGTTCTAAAATGTCAACAGTGGAGAGTTTCCACAGATAATATCATGTTTGCGAGCTACAGTATATTTTAACTTTTTTTTGTCATGTTCTTGTTTGGTACTAACTCAGTTGCTTTGAATTTAAATTCAGCCTTCCTGAAAAATTCAGCGTAGGCGTGAGGTGCAGTGTTGTGTTTTTACTTCAAAGAATACCACTACGTGTACAACACAGAGCAGCAGCACTAGTGCGCAAGCATTTAATGAGGGACTTCCTCTTCCCTGTTGGGCTATGGTTTGCATCCAATTCATGCCTTGCGCCTGTCCCAAACTTCACCAGGTCAGTATGTAATAAAGTCAACACTTGAAAATCAAGTTGCTTTGCCACTAAAGTAACTACAAATTATTCCTCCATCTCCAGTCCACCAATGATTGAACACAACCCAGAACAGCAAAAGGCTATTAGACACATTCTAGCCCGTACGGCAAAACCTACCCCTTACCTCATATTTGGTCCACCTGGCACAGGTATGGCATGAATTTTTGTATGCCGAGACCAGACTGATTGGCATGTAAAACAATATGACTTTCTCTTATCCATGCTTCAGGCAAAACAGTAACTTTGGTTGAAGTCATCAAGCAGATTGTGTCAACTCAAAACTCCAAAATCCTGGTTTGTGCACCATCCAACAGCGCAACAGATTTCCTCTGTGAGAAGATCCTGGAAGAAAACATTGTACCCCACGAAGTGTTTCGCCTCTACTCCACAGGCTACAAAGTGGAAAGGATCCCTCAACTTGTGAAGGTCTGGATTCTGTCTGTTTTTATTTTGTTTATTACAACTGAAATGAAGGAGAGAAAAGACAGCATGACTAATAATGTTCAGTATTTTAGAGGGACAAATACCATAAATCATTTTTTTGTACAAGTTAACTTCTATCGTATTCATATTAATGTGTACTAGACATCCTTGTGTGTGCTTTCTAACTACAGATGCACTGTAGCTTTAATGTTGGAACAAACTTGTTTGAGGAACCGACCAAAAAGCAGCTGATGACATACCAGATCATGGTCACCACCCTTCAAACTGCTGGAAGGTATGATATTCTACCGGATATGTCACAATCAGAATGCTTCTTTGTCCCAAATACTAGTCAAAGTGATTTAAAACAGAAACTAGCTGATCGAAAATCCAAAATTAATATTTTATTAAAATGGACATAATGCATGAGATTGAAAAGTCAGTAGATTTATAGTGCATCAAATTAACATTCTCCATTTTATCTGTGCTACAAATGTTACATTCAAATCCTTTATCAATGTTGTTACAATTTGCTAATCCATACTGCAGTTGTCCACTGTGGATGTGACTTAAAAAATCCCAGATAGGAAACAAGCAACAGGTAAAAGAAAGAAAGTTTTATTAGGTAATATGAAACTGTTAAGGAAGAAAATATTTATAAATGACTAAATTTAGGAAAAAACAACTCTGCTCTGATAATTCTCCCTTGTCCCAGGATTCTTCCCCAGCCTTGGAGACCATGTGCGGAGACAGAGGCGTACGCAGCGTGTTGGCGTCACAGAAGTGCAGAATTTAATCCAATCAGAAACAAAGTATCAGACATGACAGAGCATGACAGAAAAACACAAAGACTTACATTTCGTTACCTGAGATAAAGCAGACAAACATACAAAGACGTCTTTGGGAAAAGAGCCAGAGCAGAACGCAGCTCAGATCAGCTATTTTTCGAATTATTTCTCCCGTGCATCAGATTATATTCCTGTGGGAGTGTTCTTGCTTCAAACAAGGCGTCCCTTGTCTCGACCAATTAGAAGTTGTCTCTGACCGCCTTCGAAAACGGCACCTCCCTTCAATTCTGTTCGAGCGATCAAAGAGAAGTTTTCTCTTTTTTTGTTAGTGAAGTTAACCAGAACTCTAAAATCCTGCTGACTTTTACGACTTTGCAAATGTCTAAGGAGACGTGGCTGGAACTCTCTCCGAATCCAAACAGATAAATAACAAACCGTATGTACGCTTTTAAACAAATATTTCAGTCAATTTTCGGGTAAACTGCAGGTCAATTGCACCAGACTAGATTATAAATTTAACTCTAGTCAGTTAATTTCACTAAATCAGGTCACCTCCTATAACCTGAAGATCTTTTTAGTTTTTTTAATTTATTTCCTTCAACCATCTGGCTTCATGCCTTCTGAACAAGTAATTAGATACAATTCCTAATCTGCTTACACCATTCGTATAAAAATTAAACCATCCTAATCATTTTCCAACTACCTTAATTCTACAGGTAAATAATACATTTTTAATCCGAGCATGCAATACTAAGCGTAATCTATATGATGTTAGTAGTTTAAACAGTTTAAAGTTCACAGTTCTAAAGTTCATAAGTTTACAGTTCAATAGTTTAACATGCCAATTGTTTGCTGAAGGCTCTTTATTTCCTGAGACCTGAGTATCTCCTGTCCTCCCAAGATGTCTGAAAAGATAGGAGCCTATACCTCCACAGATATATTGTTTAACAACGTCTTAAAAGGTTTTCTCCATCCATCACTTGTTCTTTGATATTTTGAACCCAGCCACGGCTCTTCCTGCCAATTGAACTCACCCACACAAACTTCTTCAAAATTTAAGTAAAAGATTCAGCTAACTAAACACTAAAAGATGGTTATATTTTCTAAATGCTAGCAACGATTATATTTCCTCAACAAAACCAAACATTAAAAACAAAAAAACCTTCATATGTGTGCTGACCCTTACTTCTTACTGAATTAGTAAAATATTTCAGTTTTTTTTTTTTTGCCAACTTTCTGCTTCAGAGAAATTATTTCTTTGATGATGGCATCATTTTTACACAAATTCTCACACATTCAGAAAGAGTCAGAAAGGCTGTATTGATTTACTGAGTTGATGTTCAGATCTGTGGTATCTCTAGCTGATCTCAACGTTGTCATCTTCCCCATGTTCATTCTGAAAGTTCTTATTTGTTATTTCTTATTTGAAATTGGACCCATTTGCAGAGGGTTGAAATTTCTGTGAGAAATTCCTCAATGAAACAAATGAGATATGATGTTTATCCAAGCTGCAACACATTCAATGATTAACCTTAAATTACAGAATGTAAATATACACTTCCTTTTTTACAGGCTAGTGACAGGTGGCATTCCTCCAGACCATTACAGTTACATCATTGTGGATGAAGCAGGCCAGGCCATAGAAACAGAGTGCTTAATTCCAATATCTGGTGAGCAAGGTGACTTTATTTTAAAAAAAAAACTATTTACTAAGCATATATTTTATGGTGTGTTCAATGGATTTCTGACAGGATTGCTGAAACCATATAATGGCCAAGTGGTTCTGGCAGGTGACCCGAAACAGTTGGGACCCATTATTACATCAAAGATAGCAGAGAGAAACGGCTTGGGTGAGCACCATGCATATTGTGTTATCAATATGTAAAGGTCTAAATACATAATCGAAATAAGACTAAATATGCCGGGTTGCTTTTGAATTACAGTACACCTTTTTTCACCGGGTTTATGTATTTGGTGGAAGTTTTGTTTGTTTACAAAAAAATCAGACATTTCACTACTTCAAACATTCCAGTAAAAATTTAGTAAATGAAAGACTAATTAGAAAATAGGACCGAAATGGCAGATAAGTTGTACTGCATTTCTTCTAAGCAACACCCTCAGCTTGAATGCAGTTCTTACTTGAAAGGATAAAAATATTTTTTTTTCTTTTCATACTAAAATACCACAAAATTCCATTTTTGGATTAAAAAACTTATAAGCTGTTTTGTTAATTAGAAACATATTATCTTAGCCACAAATGCTGCTAACTTTATAATTTCTAAGCTCAGTTTTTGCCTTTTTTATAGAATAATTGTGTTGACTGTTTTCAGGTGTGTCCATGCTGGAGAGACTAATGACAGATATCAGACTGGCAAAACCACGCAAAATCAACGGCTTCGACAGTCGCTATATGACTAAACTGCTGAGGAACTATAGGTTTGCTTTTTGTGAAGTTTTTTTTTTGTTGTTGTTGCACAAATTAGTTCATCTCTTTGCTAATTCGCATCTGGTTCATTCCTACTTCCTCCCAAACGTTTACCATTTTCAAGAAAACCTTTTGTATGAGCTTTTTGGGGATACATAAAAGGCTCAGTCTTAAGTTACTTTTAACCTATATAGTATAGATTTATCAATCTACATTGTTTCTAATCATTTCAGGTCTAAAATCTGTTTTGAACCAGCCACATTTCCCTGCTCCAGAAAAACAAGTAGATTATAATTACTTTTAGGTCAGTGGTTACCAGAATGGGTAAGCAATAATTCCAAAGTTTGTGCAAATTATTAGTGTGAAACATCCAATATACTTGAAAAAGTTTATTGTAAGACATGGCCTAAACTAGAGAAGTATAGTGGAATAGGGGTGAAACGACAATCACTGTTTTCTTTGTCACTGTATCCTGTCAACAAAAAGCCTCCTTCCTCAATTCTCCCCAAACCTTTCCACATCTTCTTTGCTTTTCCTTAGGTCTCATCCTGCAATTCTGAAAATACCCAATGAGTTATTCTATGACTCCGAACTCAAGTTCCGTGGTTCCCTTAAGGATTGCTTGTATAGTAACTGGGAACTTCTGGCGAGGAAGGTAATTAGAGCCAAGACAAAATATCTTGCCATCAGTTTCTCTCCATCTCTAATCTCATCTTGTTTCCCTGAGGATCAGGGTTTTCCTGTAATGTTCCACGGGGTTCCAGACTTGGACATACAAGACCTCGACTGCCTATCTATTTGCAATATGATTGAGGTCGATGTACTGAAGGAATACTTCAAATCCCTTATCAGATATCGCCACAGAAATGGCTTAGACAAAATTGGACCAAAGGAAATTGGTATTATTACTCCATACGCTAAACAGGTAAGTATTTAAGCTTTGCTATATGTTCATTATTAATGTTTTCATGACTTCTATAACTAAGGTAAAGCTTTGCAAATTCTTTGTATCAAATAAAGACGTTCATTACCAAAGCATATTTGCTTTAAAGCAGCAGAATTTGTAATTCTCTTTGCCCTCATTGTCCTGTTTCATGTTCTGACAGGTGAAGAAGATTAAAGCAAACTTTCACAAAGACAAGGATCTAGTCAAAGAAGACTTGGAGAATGTCCTGGTATGACACTTTTCAGAAATTACTACAATTTTGCTAATATATTAAATAAACTCTAAATTTGTTTCCTTTTTTTCTGAAGGTTGGCACAGTTGAGACCTTTCAGGGTAAAGAGTCAGATGTGATCCTGATGTCCACGTTGCGCTGCAATTCCTACGTGACTGAACCTAATCAAAATTACAACTTGGGCTTCGTAAAGGATGAGAAGGTAAGAAATATCCCACCTTGTACTTTTCACACATTTATCACTCGTTGCCAGAGTGGTAGCAGCATCAATAGCTTTTATTCTGCTGAAATTAAAAAGGCATCATTTATCTCTCATCTTACAATTTCTTTGACACCATCAGAACAGCTGGAAAAACTTTAAAATACTTCTCGTACATGCAACGTTTTTTCTATAGTTTTGAAAATGATGTTGGTTACAAGTCTTTTAATAGGGTGTATTTGATTTTCTTCTGAATCTTCCACAAGATTTGTTTTATCATTTATTTTTACTTTTCAGCCTAGTGAGCAATTTATTTCCAACACAATCATTAGAGTTCCTACTACATGTATTTGCACTCAATCTAAAGATGTGCAAAAGCCTGAAAATATTTTTTTAAATTTTATCACAGTTACATAATCTCACCCTGCAGCAAATTTAAGGACCATAAAATAAATCTAAATTTCTTCATATTCTTTTAAAGTTTATCCTACTTTGATAAAAGACATGTTTATTAGAAGACCTTTGTCATTGGGCTTTGTCATGTTAGACCTTATGTATTTACAATCTGAATCTCTTCAGAGATTAAACGTGGCAATGACTCGAGCCAGAAACCTGCTGGTTGTGATAGGGGACCCCAGAGAACTGAAAATAGATCCAGTGTGGAACAAGTATGGCTCTGTATTTTCTTCCAAGTACGAGTAAAAACATTTGGCAAAAATTAGTCTGACATGCCTTCTGTGCTGATCTTTCTCTCTTAGGTTTATTCATTACTGTTTAAAAGAAAGAGCATACAGTGGCATCAATATTTCTGATCTGAAGTCAGACAGTTCCAGGTAAATAGCAGATTTGCAGATCCAGAGACACTGTTGTCTGCTACTTATTTTTAATAATAAGTGTTTGTGTTACAGACCGCAACAGAACATGAGACCAGATGATGAATTCTGCAGGTGGAATCATAGCCATTAAACACAGAAATAAACTTCATTCAAAGCATGTTTCACTACTTCATTCTGTCTGAAGAATATCAAGAATCTGAAGTTTGGTGCACATTTAATGTAGCATGTGCAAGACATGCAAAACAATGTACCATTCAGACAACACAGCCGGCCATGCAACTACAAAACCGTCATACAAAACCATTAGTCCCAATTCATGTCATGGAGACTCTCAGACCCCAAAGTGAGTATTTTCTTCAGTTATCCAACACTGAGCTTTTTACCTGCCTTCCTATCCTTCTTACTATGTGAGGTGTTAAACTAAACCCACATCCTGGAAAAAAATGAAAGAAGCTATTATCTTGTGGCTTCTTTTTTATCTCCCTTTTAACCCATTTTGAATATTAAATAGGTCATGTCAGATATTTCATGCATATTTCAGGAATATAAAGACTTGGAATGTAGCTGAGAGTTAAACATTCAGATCAATTTAGAAGACGTTATGCAGTGCAGTAGTAAATTATTTAAACCCCAAAATGCTTCAATTACATTTATTTTAATTATATAAAATTATACTTTACTTTTATGGTTGCCAATAAATCAAAATAAACAATTAAATTGAATTTATTTATCAACAATTCCCCCAATGATATAAAAAAATAAACTTTAAAGCAGCTAAAATTGGAGGAATATACTCAATTTGACTTTAATAATCACATAGTATATAGTTTACAAGAACTCTCAGTGTTGTACGAAGTCGCCCTTGCACAGGGTGCGCCGCCCCCTTACTTCTCCAGAAAGCAGAACTGTCCACCGAGTAGGCGGGGTTTATAGCCATTTTGTATTTGAAGCAACTCAGTTATCTACAGTTGAGAGCGGTGACCACACACTCAAGTATGTCACTGATATGAAACCAATTCGATAGTTTTTTTTTTTTTAGTTTTTGCATACATAACATCATCGTCTAAAACAATGAATAAGTTCAATGATTAACATGGTAGTCAGTGGTTATGACTTACGGAACTCAAATCCCTCTTACAAGTTGGTCTCAACGTTTCATCTCCGTTTTCCTCAGGAAAACTCCTCTTTCATATTTTGGTCACCACTTATTCGTAGGTCGTCCGGCGGCTGACTGTTATGAAACGCACCCAGACGATGTAACTCTCTTCTTATTGGTTAACCCGGCTGTTTACAGGTGTATCACTCTTTCAAAGTAACCAATCCGAAAACGGGAACCAGCTTAATATCAACGGAAAACCTTTTTTGTTTTTTTTTAAGCGTTTGCGTTTTTGTTGATGTTTCTCTACACTTTTTCGCAATAGGCGTAAAGCTTAGCGATAAATATCCATGGGTTCGTTTTAATATACAGTCATTTTGGCTAGGAGAAAGGTGGCTTGCAGTTCTGAAGCTCTCTTTGTTCAGACGGGAACGCGCCTGCGTGCCCACGCCTTTTATTACAGGTGCGTTCGATGACCTCATCCCCCAGGAGGAAGGACAGACCTCAGGTGAGGTCGAGTCTTTTTGTGAATCCCGTGGTGACCTGAGTGTTAGTGAGTATTTTTGGAGCTGTGATAAATTCCACCGAGGAAGGAGTTAAAAACGGCTTTTCATATAAAGCTTTAGAAGAGAAACAGAAGCTGCGAAGCGCTTTTTATTTATGCCAAAACATTAAAGCGGCGTAATAAATCCACACTGGCTTTTTTTTTTACTCGCAGTAAACTGTTACTATGAGCAATTCGACAGCGAGAGGATCCGAAATGGAGGATTTTTTTAAAACGGTAAGTTTGCACCTAAAACTGCGTTAGCCACAACATCATTGAAACCAGAAGCTTTGGCCACATTCTGGTTGCAGTCATTGCTTGTCATTTGTTAGACTTGGCAACAGATCCTTCATAAAGCATATGATTAAAGTTACATTTTACAACAGTAAAACTTAAATGGGATGCACGGTTGCAAAAGCTCCAGGGTTTGAATGTTGTACAGTGGTAATTTTGGATGGCTTTTGCATGGTTCTTTCTGGTTACTCTGTAGCTCCCACACAAGAATATGGCGGTGGTTTATTGGTTACTCAAATGGTCCTTTAGTGTGTGTGTGTGTGTGTGTGTGTGTGTGTGTGTGTGTGTGTGTGTGTGTGTGTGTGTGTGTGTGTTAGCAGGCTGTCCAGACCATGGTGGTTTTTGATATAAGAATTGGGGGCAGTTGTCCAGGGCGGCATTCAATAGGGTAACAGTGACCAATAACTACATAAAATGTATGTTATCAATCTGTTGTGCCCTGAAAAGTTTACTACTTGTATTCATTTTGTACTTGTGCTAAGTATTAGGAGACAACAGGCTGCCTACTTTCTGCTTGATAAAAATTCTAGTTAATTGCATTTTAATTGATTGGGCACAATGGAGTCTAAAATGTGTCAAACTATTCCTTTTGCAGCATAAATATGTCATAGTTTTATACATAATTTTCTTTAACCGGGTCGGTAATGCCAGCTGATCTACTTTAAGTTCCTAATGTGAAGTAATGGACCACAATATCCACAAAACAAATTTTAGCATTTTGTTTTCTTTTACTGTCACAAATTCAATGTAGTTTACCAAGAATGAACTCTCGCAAAAAGAAATGAGGGAATGCAAGTTTGTATATGTATAACATCATTCACATAAACAGTAGTTTAAAGATTTTTATGCAGAAAAAAAACAAAGAACAGATGAAAACATTGGTGTTTTTTGTTTTGTTTTTAGGCTTGTTCTGACATTTCAATGACTAATGTTGGTGGGATTTTTGTGTGTAGGTGGGTGAGGTAAGAAACCTCATTGAAAAAATTTCCAGCCAAACAGAGGACATGGAAAAAAGACACTGCAGCATCCTTTCCTCTTCGGACAGTGGCAAAGGTAAGACTCTCTGGAATATTTAGTGAAACCTTTAAATTGTGTAGCAACTCGATGTTCTGTTAAGCTCCCTAATGATACACACACACACACAAAAACAAGAGTAACAGAAATATGAGAAGATTAATAGAGCTTTGTTTGTTTACAGAAGGGACACAGAAACCAATATAGTAATGCCCTGTAAGCGTATCTGTGCTATTTAGAGGTAAAAAAGATTATGTAGCCATGCTTACAGAATTTAAGATGTGAACAGCCAGTGTTTTGGGATGTTTCGATACATTTTCCTTGCATTGGCTAGATTTAGCTTAAATACAGTTCTATGTTGTTGCTCAGGATCAGGCGCGGAGCTATGGGGGGCTGCATCCAAGCCGGGCCGGATGGGGGCCCCGGTCTGGAGGTGCCAGCGAGGGAGGAATGGTTTCAAGTCGCTTTGATTATAGACGGAGAATGTGCGCCCTCGCCTGTTGAGAAAGGTGTATTTAATGTTAAAGTCACCTTCCCCAATGTATATATACTAGTCAGTCCCAATGGCTGTTTCACTCACGGTGTAGGCGAAATGCTTCCTGGGATAAAAATCAAGACAAATGCAGCCCCACCCTCACCCCCCGCTCAATAGTTTGTTTCATTCAGTTTCCAGTAGCGCAGTCGATGCACATAAGGGGCCCGGTGATTCGTTAGGGGCCTGGTAATTGGCCCTGACCCCGGCCCGATGCTGACTTGTTCCGCTAGTGCTCAAAATTACTGATGGCTATAGTTCTACCATATAGAGAAATGTAGTCTAAGCTTTTTAGATTGGTTTAGACACAGAACAAAAAGAGTTCCTCCTCTTATAAAGCAAATTTGTTCAGTCTGTTTTTTTTTTTTTGTTTTTTTTTTTTAGGAAGTAAAGATGAACTGGAGCTGATAAACAAGGAGATCAGACACAACGCCAACTTGGTCCGAACTAAGTTAAAATGTAGGTGTTACAAAATGGAGTTGAAATTGCTCTCTGCTGGAACCCATGGAATATTTGCGTACATTTTTAATATTTCCCTTTGGACAGTCATTTGAAATAGATGCAGCTTTGCCAAACAGCAAACTTGCTTAAATTCTTGGAGTGACGTCAAAATTGTGTAATTTGACTGGCAAATGAATAGGAGAGGAAATAAAGTGCGGCACTGTACACTACAGCTCATCGTCATTCAATCATTAAAAGCTCTCAGAATATTTTTGCTTTGCTATGTAAATTGTGAAGAGAAACCTGCAGCGTATGTTGGTTCCTATCTGATGTAGTTTGTAGTTACATTGGATCTGTCTTGTGTATTTCAGTAATGCAGAAGAACTGTCCACCAGAAGACGACAGAACTAATAACTCTGTAATCTATCGAATTCAGAGGAACCAGGTTTGTACCTAATACTTAAAATGTTCTCATTTTATTTTTTTAAATCAAATCATTGCTTCTATTCTGATGTTCTGAGAAACTAGTGCCCTGTCACTATCTTCTCGGTCTCTTTGAAAAGGAAAAATATCCACAGAATAACACCATTGTTTACTGTGAGCATGAGGTTCTTTCATACAAAGTTATCCTATGTTTAATGTCAAACCCACCTGGAGCATTATTTGTTTAAAAATAATGCTCTTTTAAAACTTGGTCTTTTAAAACCTGGTTTTAAAACCTGGTTTTAAAAGACCAAGTGACCAAAATTAACTGTTGCTGTCAAAGTTCTTGCAGGGATTAGCAAACTCTACGTTTGCTTGTGATGGAAGAAGAAAAATGGTTAATGAGTTCAGTGTGGCTCAACAAACATCAGCCTCAAATGGCATTTTCTTATCTTCCACATTTTGTGGAAAAACAAAGAAATGGGTCTCTATGCCACAGCAAACAAAATAAAATACATTATTGATTTTTTTTTATTTTTTTGATGAGATTATGTTGCAAAACAAACCTAATGTCATAGTTTAATTGCAAAAAAATAAGAAATGAGCGAATATACACCTTATATCATACCATGTTGTGATTGTAATTGCATATGGCCGGCCTTGTGTCATAGGCTGTCATTGTACTAGTCATTCCATTGCAAATTTTAACCTTGGCTTCCAAATAATTTTGCCGACTCCCTTCTACCAGCACTCACATCTGACTCGTTGGTTTTCTGAAGTCATGAAGAGTTACCATAAGATCCAGATTTCCTTCAGAGAGAAATGCAAGGCCCAAATTCAGCGACAGCTTGAGATTGGTGAGTCACTATTGCAATAATTTCTTTTTATTTCCAGTTTCAATGCTTTTCTTTGAGAACAAACTGAAATCAAAGTCAAATCTCTTCTTTGTGTTTAGAAACTTGGCCAATAAAGCAGATTCTGGTCTTATTCTTTACCATTTCTAATCATATAATTGCAGGATTGTTTTACTTAGCATGTAAATAATGACTTAAATTTACTCAATTTCCTGCCAAGTTTCTTTTGAGTATTGTTATTGTATGTATCACTAGGCCGGAAAAGGTTGATGTATTAAACCGCATTGCAGTAAAGTATTTGTGCATCTCTTTATCTAGTTTGTTCATTGGGATAACTTTGAAGCAGTGTTGTGTGCAGGTATGTTTTAGAATAGTATTTTGTCTCAATTGTGACATTCTACGGCAAACTTCCAGAAGTGCATATCATTTTTCAGTTCTTTTATTGCAGTGATTCTGTTGCTTTGTGTTAAAGATTTTATTTTGTAATTTGCCTCAATATCACATGCTAAAGATTCTAAGTGCCAACTTTTCATTTTGTTTCTCATAGTGGATAACGTCACAACAGATGACGAGCTGGAGGACATGCTGCAACGTGATGATCTTGCCATTTTCATATCGAATGTGAATGAAATCCCAGATCTATTTCTAATAGAATGTTGTAGTATCTGAATAAAACATATATTTAAATAATATCCCTATTTTCCCTCCAACAAAGATCCACTCTGATGCCCAATTTTCAAGTCGTGCTCTCTCTGAGATTGAAAGACGTCATCAGGACATCATCAGCCTTGAGTACAGCATTAAAGAACTACATGAGATATTTACAGACACAGCCATGCTGTTGGAAATTCAGGTAAAATGGCTTCCCCAAAAATAAATGTTTATTGAGGATGGATTTAAAAATAAATGATGATTAACATCTTGTCCTTTTTTTTTTTTATTTCCACTAGGGGGAGTTGATAAACAATATAGAAAAGAACGTCACCAGTGCCGGAGATTATGTACATGCATCAAAAAAAGAAACGGATAAAGCACTCGGATACAAGAAGAATCGTTATAAGGTTGTATCTCTCCCAAGCTTCTTCAAATCCTTTAGGAGACAAGCCAGTACTGAAGCTGATGATTAAAACTCTACTGAAGACTGCATCAAGCCTTCCCGATACACATCAAACCTGTCAGAGCCTTAGACAATTATTATCCATTTTTCCCCATGTAAAGCTCTTTTTGTGTGTGTAGATATGTCGTTTTTTTACCCAGAGTGGAGAATTCAAAGTTATGTAAAAATAACTTGTCACTTTAAATGCTTAAAAAATATTTATTTGTCAAGAATATGATTTTAGATATGGTCCATTTCATTGCAATACTTTTACTTGTTCAATCACCCATAAATTGAGTTCTTCATTCGGTCACTAGGTGGCACTGCAACAACTAAATATCAGGCTGTACCTTGTCAAAGGCTTCTTATGTTTTGTTTTTTGTCAAAGATGTTTTCAAACTATAGTAAGCAAAAAATAATATAATATGGATGCTGAAAAAAGATCTAGTGTTTATAATTTGATGCTTTGATAATTGCAATAAAGCTCTAAAGTTGATTTAGAAAGGGTAGCCTTAGTGTTCAAAATGTCAACATTTTGGCAAGTTGACATTGTAAAAATGTCAACTTGTGCTCGTAATGAATGCTGTGAAACAGAAGATTTTAAACTTTGTGGTCTCCTGCTGTGATCAATTAACATAGTGGTTTAAGTAAAATGTAAGAAATCTGTACAGAATAAAAATAGCTGTAGTAGTTGCAGTCAACTTGTAAATTAGAAATGTAGTGATCAGAGTTTTACTGGCTTATGTCTTGTTTTGCCTTTTTGTAGGTCTGATCTGCTGATTGTAAAATCTTTGGTTTTTTTAAATGAACAATGACATGTAAATAAACTGCTCTAAAGTACAAGGAACCAAAGCTGGCATAATCAACAAAACGGGTATATATTTGGCTTAATACAATAATGACAATTGAAGCAAATAGAACAGAAATGATTAGATTAAATATTTTTGATCTATAAAAAGTCGTGTAAATGTATATTTTGGCATCTGATGCAATACTAGATACTGATGTAGCCAATTTACTTACTTAATATACCCATTAGACTTACTATCTTCAAGTTCATGTCATTTAAATGTTATTTATCCATAGTGCTGCTTCAGGTTTTTTTTATGTTTTTTAATGCAGAGACTAGAAAAGTAATGTTCACTTATGGTGTAAACAAGAAAAAAACAGATTTTTCAGTGTGTGGCTTCCAGTTTCTAATCAGGCTGATCAGTTGGTAAATTACCTAGTAACTGGATGGCATCAAAAAAGTGTCTCCAAACAGTGCATGCATCATGTACATGGAGTCACTTCAGTAAACACACTTTGATATTGTGACCTTTGTGAAAGTGCAGTCTCAGATAGCATTGGATTTAATTTGATGCTCCAGTGAGAATAAAGTGGGACTGGAGTGGCTGTAAATGCATCTTTTTATGGTTGAAATTATTTTACTCATGCCTTAAGGTAAATGAACTGTTAACGCTGTAACATTTCTAATGGCGCACATTAAGTACCACATGGTTTTAATGCTTATTAACAAATATAAAACATGAGAATTTACATCAAGGCTTCACTTGACTTTTATCCTCACTGATTTTTTATTTGTGTTGTAGGACAATCGCATTAGGCATCGAATACTTGTAGGTTAATAATTGACATTTGTGTAATTTGCTGCTGCACTTGCTAAATGTGCAGGCTATCGGAGTGATAACAAGAGTCATGCCATATCTGTTTAATGCATTATTTCCCACATGATCCATATGTCTTAAAAGCTATTGACTGGCTGTTACTTGTGTGATTTGTAGTTACTTAAAACCATTTTGTTATCGCATTTTTCTCTTTGATCTGATTAGAGTTGAAAACAAACAAGCCTGCATTGTGGGAATACTGCCAGGATGAACCCATTGACTTTTCTCTCAGACTGCATTTCGCATCCAAGCCCCCCCCCCCCCCCCCCCCCCCCCCTATCCGCTGGTGCTACCTCAGGATAAAATTTCACAGCACCTTTGTGCTTTGCTGAAACCACTGATTTCCAAATTGCTATGGAAAAGTGTGGGTGTATAGAAAAAAAGATGACCGAGTATGTGGGGAGAAGAAAAAGGCAGACATACAAACATGACTTATTTATTGGATGTGCCAGAGTGGTGAAACCAAAAAATAGAGCTTGACCACAATTTAAAAGGGCTGAGTGATGTGTGGCTGTGTAAAATGTGGGGGCCTGGCCCTCCTCCCAAAGAACCATTAACCATTTCCCCAATCTGGAATGAAATATGAGGAAAATCTGGAAGAATTAGGGGATGACAAGTCTCATTTTCTGCTTCCTCATGGAGCCTCCATGACCGGCTTACTTCTTGGCTTTTCCCTGGGCAGCCACAGCCTCCATGGCCTTCTTCACGGTTTCCTCATCACCAAGGAAAGACATGGGCTTGACCGGCTTCAGATCTGCATCCAGTTCGTATACGATTGGGATTCCTGTTGGAAGGTTCAGCTCCATGATGGCTGCATCAGACATATCTGGAAAAGACGACACAAACAAACCCTGAAATCAGAAGTATGAGCATTGAACTGATATAAATATATAGCAAGATAACAGTACTAATTGTCATTGTTCCTGACAAATTTCCCCCAACTTTATGTTGGTTAGATGTACACAGGAAGTCTGAAGCAGACCAATTAAACTGTATCGCACAGCTTTTGCACCTCGCTCTGACTTTTATGTTATGACAGACTGTTTAAATTAAAATGTATGTTTCACACATAGTGAAAATAAAAATACTTAAAAAAAACATTAAAATATTAGATGTTTCTTGTGAATAAAATAAGTATTTTATTAATGGAACATTAGAGCTTCAAATGATCTGTGCTATTTTTAATGAATTAGTGAAAAATTTAAGTCCGTTTTTTCAGATTTATTCTGTTTTAAATTACATATATATATACAATCTGCCTTTCTTATTGTTTGCCTGACACTTTTATTATTCCCAGTGAATGCTAAACTCCCCTATTCATCCCTGACCACTGCTTAAAAATGTACAACCTTTTGAGATAAAGGTCGTGACTGTAATGGGAACCAGACTCATGACTCTCTACCCTGCACTCCAGTGCAAGAGTCTTTGCATGCTATTTATAAGCAGTGGAATCAAAAGCTTAGTATCTCAATGCCTTTTCTTCTATCTAGATCTATTCATAGTTGTGTTGTTCTCTGGAATTAAATCTCTGGAAACTATTTAAGAGTTTTAGATTTGAAAAACAAAACAACTGTGCCTTCTTGCTGAATGCAAAACTCACCCTCTAGGTGCTTGACTATGCCACGGAGGCTGTTGCCGTGGGCAGCAATGATAACATTCTTCCCTGCTTTGATTTGTGGAGCAATAACCTCATTCCAGAACGGCAAGGCACGTGCAATGGTGTCCTTCAGAGACTCGCATGTAGGCAGTTCACCAGGCTTCAGGTCTTTGTAACGCCGGGACTGGAATTAACCAAAACAGAAGCAGACTGTTGCACTTGTAAGGAGCTATATATATGATGGTTAAGTTTAGGCGTCTCACCTCACTGATGATTTTGTGGTAAGGGTGGTCCTTATCCATAGGTGGAGGTGGGATGTCAAAAGATCGACGCCAGATCTTCACCTGTTCCTCGCCGTGCTTCTCGGCGGTCTCTGCCTTGTTCAGACCGGTGAGGCCTCCGTAGTGGCGTTCGTTCAAGCGCCAGGTGCGAGTCACGGGCAGCCACATCTGGTCAGTGATCTCCATTATGGTCCACAGGGTCTGGATAGCGCGTTTCAGCACTGAGGTGTAGCACACGTCAAACTTCAGGCCTGCCTCCTTAATGGCCTGGGCTCCACGCTTGGCCTCCTCCACACCCTTCTCACTGAGGTCGGCGTCAAACCAGCCGCAGAAGCGGTTCTCCTGGTTCCAGGCACTCTCTCCATGGCGAACAATAACTAAGCGGTGGACAGCAGTCATATTTAATAGTTTTCTTTTGATTTTTAGCTCTCAACTAGACACAGAACCCTCAGCCCTTCAAAGTTGCTCTTTCACACAGTTACTGGCTGCCCAACAGTGAGCCCAGACCAACATACCGAACTCTTTTTATAGCGGACCAGCCCCCCAGCATTCCACTTGTGAGGGCATTTCACCCTCTGATGGACACACAAAGCAGGCCAATAAACCAGACAGCAACTGGGCTTATGGGAGAGGCTGGGAAGGCCAGAGGTCAGGGATAAACCAAAATAGCAACATGACTTTTAAAATGAGATCTGTGCAACAAAAGTGTAAAGAGCAGAGTTGGTGGCACATAGCTTCCTCATCCTATAATGAATTGCTACAAAGCTGACACTAAAACTACTGTGAACGATTCATAGTGACTTTTACATTTGCCATCCATTTGTTTGCTAAACCTTTGACCTTTTATCAATCCATGCATGCATTGACCACCTGTCTTTCCATTTGTTCGCCATCCATCCATTCTGCATTCATTAAATTCAACATTCATTTTTTGTTTGCAATTCATCCATTTATCCATCTGTCCTTTATTCTAACATTCACCCTTCTTGATTCTTTGGTCATCTGCATGTGTCCATTCATCCGCATATCTGCCCATTTGTCCATCATTCAGTTCTCATTTATCCATCTAGGTTCCATTCTCCACTTTTTTATCCATACATGGTATTTTTAAATCCATTGCATTTTGAAATTTATAGTTGTATATTTTTATACCATATAAACATTTAAACTTTATGATTTTCCCTCCAGGGATTAAGCAACTATCCACTATAACTTAATCCATTCATTCATTCATCTGTAGTCCATTTGTCAGTAAAGGAAATATGCAGAAATCGTTACTTATAGGCTTAAAACTGTGAACGTGAAATTTTGTACAAATTCTGAGTTGTTTCAAAATCTCTAGTTTTGCAACATAAATCCACCATGAAATTCTTGACAAATATTTAGTCTGATTTTTAGTGTTGTATCTTATTATGACCACTAGAGGTTGATCTTGTAAAGATAAGCAAGTGATGTTTTTTTACCCTTATTATTCCTTCTTTTTTAACTTTTAGAAAAGATGAATTTCAAAAAATTGTATCAGGTTTAATCAACAAAGTAAAAATAGAACACTTTTGTTCTTTTATAGAAGCAAAGTCAAACATTTGGTTTACTCTTCTATGCTCTTGTGTTGTATTGAGCAAATGCAAGTGTATACAGTATTCTACAACAACCAGTCTCAGAAGCTAAATATTCTGCTGCATCGTATAGGAAATGTAATGCCAGGAAGGAGCAATGAGAAACTTCCAGAAGGGACATAATGGAGCTGGCTTGGAAACTGAACCACAAAATCAAAAAGCTGAAATATGAAGCAAAGTGTTCTGTCATCCTCCTGTGAAATTATGATCCACTAGAAAGGAAGCGGTCCAAAAAAGAATATTAATGGAATCCTAGGATTAATGCCAAGCTACATTATGTGACCTTGGATTGTAGTGTATATAAAAAACTGCACTGTAAGGGGAAAAAAAACTCCTTTGCCTTAAATTTCTCTGGTTATATTTTTTAACAACCATATTAAATTTCAGTAATATTCGGTGCATTCACCCGTTTGCTAGGTACAAGTTTTATTTCAAGTTGGTATAAAAAAATGTAGCCTTTTTCATGTTTTTGTTAACTATCAGTGTTTAATACCTGACAGTCAGTACTCATCATCTCTCTTGACCTAACAAGCCACAAGTTTGTCATTACGCCTTTAAGCATTTTCATTTGGTCGAAGAGGCGACTTAATGATCTGCTGCCTCGGTTGTATCGCCCAGAGTTCTGTAAGCATCTTGTCTGCAACAAATCGCCTCGGTGCAGATTGTGAAGCTGCTGGTAGAGATGGAAAAAGTGGACACAAGGGAGTTTGCGTGATCACAACTGTTCCGATGACTCAGCCTGCGGAGTCACACAGCTTTCACTGTATATAGGAGCACAGAAGTGCCTTTGAGGGCTCTACTGGCCTTTGGTGCAAGGAAAAATTACACAAACAGCACTGGTTACAGATCAAAGCATGGTCAAATCCCACACACCGCACTCACATTCAAACTCTGTTCAGTGATATTGATGCAAAGCACTGCAATGAACAGCAAAAATGTATGATGCTGAATGGGTGAGATGAGTCTTCATGTGCAAAATGCTGAGCAGGTCATTGTACATTATATGCACAGATTCATGTAATCATCAGGCATAGGAAAATTAAAAGTATATGTCAGCATTTAAGGGGCGTCTAAGTAACTGCATGTATAGCCAAGCAGCACTTGACTAAAATAGTTTTTGCAAAATGAAAGTCAACAGACAGCAAACAGGAAGACTTGCCTTAAATAATTTAAAATATGCCTTTTGAACATAAACATACAGTCCACGGTATATACTTATTGTGACAGATAGAAAACAAAGTAGTATGAAAATGTAAATGGTATGGTCTGCACTTAAATTCAACACCACTTTGTAGAATATTTTACTGCAAGCAGCAATTACTTTGAGGTAAATATGGAAATTTAAATTCATGTCCAGTCCTGCAAAGCTGTCCACGCTCAGGCGCACTGGACGGCGTTAATCTGTAAACATTAACATTTAAGTCTTGCCACACATTGAATTTATGTCTGGAGTTTTATTGGGCCACTCTATAGTGATATATTGTGTTGCTTGTGAGAGGGCCAAATGCAGCCAGCGGGCAGAGTAATTGCAAAAGTATATATGTCTCTTGATGATAACTTTTAAATTTTGCACTTTTAGTATAATAATTTTACACCAATTATTTCTCATGGATTATCTTTAAGGATGATTCATTTACAGTGATCTATCATTCTTTAAGGAGCTTTAGACAATTTTTTTTTTCCAATACAAGTTTAACTTTGTTGTACAAGGCTACTAGAGAACAAACTAAACCACCACCTAAAATCTGAGTAGCTTATTTTTTTTTTTTTTTTAGAATTGATGACGTGGCTCACTGCGGCTTCTAAAAGTCAAGAAAGGCACAACTCGCTCTGCTCCAAATTTCTGCTGAGGGAGTTTACAGAAACAGCATCCTAATTCATTTATTTTTTTTCTTCCTCTCTGCGATGAGGCTTGGGTTGTTGTATATCTATTCATCCATTTTCTTACAGCCTTATCCCATTGGCTTTGGGAGGGGTGCTGGTGCCTACCTCTAGCTGTCAATGGGTGGGAGGCGGGGTACACTCTGGAAAGGTCGCCAGTCCATCGCAGGGCAGGTTGTTGTATATACACACTTAAAATGTATTGTGTGTGGACAAATCTTACCAACCGAGCTGTCTTCCTTCTTCATGAGCAAAACCCTTTGCCTTGCAAGTTGTAGTTATTGATTAACAATTTATGGTCAGCTGAAGTCAGTTCTTCCTAAAACAACTGATTGGTCTGAGGGAGAACCAAGCTTGAGCTTTGTGGGTCACAAAACAGACAAACTGAGACGACAATCTGTCTCTGTAAATGCCAATGGAAAGATACACTTTGAGCTTTGGTTATGTGTAGCATGTAATGCAAAAAGCACCAAATTATATCGCATTCCATCATTTGAATGCCAAATTTAGTGATTCACCTAGAATTGGCAACTTGGGTTTATTTTGGACTTGACTTGCTTGATCTGGACAGTAGTCAGGATTTTGAGAAAGACGGATGGCGTCTATACTCACCTGGACACTTCTGGGAGTTAGTAGAAAGTTTCTGACCCTAAGGAAGTGCTTAGGTGGTAAAGAAGCTGAAAAGAACCAAGCAGAAGCTGTCAGCAGGCAGAAGCACATAAATTACAATGTAGCTTTTAGGTTTTCAGCCAAATTGTTTGGATACGTCTGACATATTCAGCAGAGAGTGAGAGGAATTACGTATGAATCAGCTGAAGTGACAAAAATCAGGAACAATAGGAAGTAAATCAAACCAGACATCACAGGGAGGCATATTTCAAAATGAAGGAGGAAACAAAATTTGCTCTAAAGAAAATTGTGACTGGAGGCTACATCATGAAATCAGATGATCAAAGATTTAAACTACACTAAAAGTATAGAAAGTTAACCTCCAAAAGCTGAACCGACACATAAATAGGCTTTGATATATTCCAATGTAATTTTGTGTGTTTGTTTAGACTTATTGATCTACTGGAGTGTGATGATCTGGTGTGTCTCTAGCAGCTTCTGGCAGTTTGTTTGTGAAGGATCACTGTGTATTTTGCTCCATCTATCATTGCAGTCGCCTTTGTTAGTGTATCACTAACTGCAAAGAAAAGTATCCAAAAGGGACATCTTATGGGATTTTTTTCAACAAGATTTTTTTCAATTAGTTGACCTTCCAACAGATTTTCCCATCTTAGCTGTGGATCTCTGATTCAGCTTGTGACCTCAGGACATTTGATACATGTCTTCCTAGCCTCTCTCTTTGCTTGCTTCATGTCTGATAAATGTTGATGGGCCCACTGGCCCCACCAAAAATATCTTACGGGAAAAAAATGACAAACAATAACTTCATCCACAGTTATGATGAGACAGTTGGTGGTGCTTTTTTTATTACTTAGGGGTATGCCAATAAAGGAGGCTGAATACACTTTTCAGTTTATCTCTCATTTTTTGCTTTTACTTCAACATTATAAATTGCTTTGTGTTTGTGTACATACAAGTAACTTATAGCAGAGCTTGCAGCTCTAAACAGACATGTACAAATTGCATCTGAAAAGTTGACACACACTTGATGAATAAGTTGAAAGATGATGACTCAAGTTTTCACTGGACTCTCTTGAGAGATCATTTGCCTTATTTAAACCTTAACATGCAGTTTGAGCATGTTTTATTAATAGTTTTAATAATGCTTTGCTTTCTTTATGCATCCATATTATTAACAATACAAATTCTGCTCTGGGACAAAAATAGGAAGAACCAACTTAGTTTTAAAAAAATACATATACAAGAACTATTTTTGCTGCTTTCATCTTGTCATTGTTTACCTTCTTCTTTGTGAGGAACCTTAGCAGAGCAGGTTTTTGAGGTCACAGCTGTAATTCTCGTCTCTGCCAGAAGAAGGCAAATTAAGTCACGACTGATGCATCAGGAGAGCCCATCTCCAGTTGTATATGCAGTTTGTTTCTTCCATATTTTAGAAGAATAGAAATAATGAAGACAACAAACAGCTGTTTGTGATGCTGTAAAATCCAATGTCATTTTTTTCAGATAAATCTGGATGTTAATTGTTTTGTTTTTTTTTTTACCTAAAGAACCATAATATGTTTACTGCCTAAAAAATGTAATACCAGTTTCACAGGAGTCTTTCTCCTCCTACGCCTATGTGCCTATAGCAGCTCTCTCTGATCTTATGCTGCTGCAGTGAAAGCCTAGAGAGGCTGCATAGTCAGAGTTTGGAGAAAGTGCTTGCGTCAGACTCTGTCCTGCTATAAAAGCTCAGCCTGCCGCTGCAGCAAGCAGTCGGGGCTTAAAGCTGAGCCCTCTATACACCTCCCCACCCACGCAGACACAAAGAGAAGAGGGAAGAGCAGCAAGTCCCTCCAACACTCAGCCATGAGTAGCATCGGATATGACCCCTACTATGCCTCCTTGTTGTACAAACACCTGTATGTGGAGCCCACCTCTCGGGTGGTGGTGAGAGGGAGGACCCATGCCGGCTACTCTTCCCGTGCATCCCCTCAATCTTCCTCCCGTCTGCAGTACTCCTCCCCCAGCCGGGTGTTGTTCTCCTCTTCCTCCCCGGCCTCTTCCTTGGAGCGGGAGCTCAGCCAGGCAGCCCAGATCAGCTCCGACTTCCGAGCCGTACGCACACAGGAGCGCGGTCAGCTGCAAGAACTCAACGACCGCTTTGCAGGCTTCATCGAGAGGGTGCGTGAGTTGGAGCAGCAGAACCGTGCTCTGGAGGCAGAGCTGCTGCTGCTGAGGCAAAGGCATGCTGAGCCATCCCGTCTCAGAGCACTGTACGAGCAAGAGGCCAGAACTCTGAGAGCAGCTGTGGATGAAGCAAGGGCAGAGCAGCAGACTGTCCTTGGCCAGAGGGAGAGGCTGGAACAAACCCTGAATTCACTGCAGGGTCGATATGAGGAGGAGATGTTGGCTCGGGAAGAGGCTGAAGGTAAGCTGATGGAGGCCCGTCGCGAGGCAGATGAGGCCGCCTTAGGAATGGCCGAGCTGGAGAAAGGTGTTGAAACCCTGCTGGACGAATTGACCTTCCTCAAAAGGATCCATGAGGGGGAGGTGGCTGAACTTCAGGCTCAGGTCCAGCTGGGGGTCCAGGTAGCTGTTGAATCTGAAGCTGCTGCTCCGGATCTGTCCGGCGCTCTCAGGGACATCCGATCCCAGTACGAGAGGCTGGCTGCAAGGAACATGCAGGCGGCTGAGGAGTGGTTTAGGGGGAAGGTGGGCTCCCTGACAGAAACTGTGGCTCAACACAGCAGTGCAGTCAAAAGCTCAAAGGATGAAGCAGGAGAGTACCGCCGTCAGCTGCAGGCCCGCATACTGGAGATTGATGCCTGCAGAGGCCTTAATGTGTCCCTGGAGAAGCAGCTGCACGAGATGGAGGAGAAGCAGAGTGCAGAGATAGCTGCTATGCATGTAAGTATAGGCATGCTGTAGTGTGATGCTTATGCAGATCTTATATTATATTTAGGTTACTTGCCTTGCTTTTCTATTCAGGACACGATTGGAGAGTTGGAGAATGAGCTGAGGGGCACCAAACATGAAATGGCACGCTACCTTAAGGAGTACCAAGACCTGCTGAATGTCAAAATGGCTTTGGACATCGAAATCGCTGCATACAGGTGAGATTCAAATACAGATGCACAGCTCATCAGAGTGTTGATTAATCAAGTTAAAACTAATGTCTTTATTTTGATCAGTTTTTCTAATTTAAAAGAGCAGATTCGAAACTTTGAAGACACAATGTTCAACTTCTATCACTGTGTAACAAACGGTACCACAAATCAACATAAAGTAAATAAATATTAATATACATAATAAATTATTTTAATAAATATGTAGAATTGTATATACTGAATAATAAATATCTCGAATTCTTTAAACATTTAATTAGTTTAATGCGGAATTAAATGTGAAAATAATTGCTTACAATTTTGATTTGTTATATTTAAAAAATAATTTGATCTATTATCTGAGGATTATTGTGAATTTAATTAATTGATCGGCCATATCTGTCAGTGAGTGGGCGGGACTAGCCCTGCTATGGACACAATGAGTGTTTGTAACTCATTAACTATACTGGTTAACTATTTAATTGCATAAAATTAAACTACTATTGTCTAATATTAATAAGGTAGATGATGACATAAAATGTATGTCATTTTATTTTTTTCATTTTTTACTTTTGATTAAATACTTACACAATATGTTTTTAGGCATGTGTTTATTCATGCATTTGAATTTCAATTGAAAAAGCTAACAAGCTTTTAAATTATACCATGAATCTAACAAATAATATTTACATTTAATTAGAAAATATTAAAAAGCTTAGTTTCAATAATGACTAGAGACAATTTCCCTCTTCCACGTTTTTTTGTTGTTGTCTGAAACAGGAAGCTTCTGGAAGGGGAGGAGTCTCGCTTCAGTGTTGGGGTTCCTGGGGGCGTGGCCTCCCTGTACAGCCACAGTATGGTGGCACCCTCCTTCGCCCGGCCCATGCTCTCCAGTCTGAGCTCTGGCACCTCGTACCTGATGACCTCCCGCCTGCTTAGCTCCAGCACCACTGAGGGCATAATCTCTGCCAGCCACGCCCAGCAAGCAGAGGCCAGCCCCCCTGCAGAGGAAGAGGAGGAGGAAGAGGAGGCTGAGGAGGTAAAGGGAGAAGAGGAGGAGGAGCAGGAAGTAGAGGAGGGTGGAGAGGAGCAGAAAGAAGAAGAGGAAGAGGAGCAGGAGGAGAAAGAAGAGGAAGAAGAGGGTGGAGAGCAAGAGGAGAAAGGAGAAGAGGAAGCAAAGGGGGAAGATGAAGAGGTTAAAGAGGAAGAAGGTTAGTGCTTTTATCTTCAATATTTGTAAACTCAATAATTAAGAATAAGAATAATTTGGAAAAACTTAATGGGGTTTTTTCAGGTGGCGATGGAGAGGAGCAAAAGGAAGATGTTGAACAGGCTGAGGGAGAGAAGGAAGAAAAAGATGAAGGAGGAGAAGCAGAGGTCAAAGCAGAAGCAACAGAAGATGAAGATGAAAAGACCAAAGATGAAGAAAAAGAGCTGAAGGAAGAATCAAAAAAGAGTGAAGAGAAAGAGGAAAAGGGAGAATCTAAAAAGAGTGATGAGAAGGAGGATAAAAAAGAATCTAAAAAGAGTGAAGAGAAAGCAGAGAAGGCTGATGCCAAGAAGGAGGACAAGCCTGATGTCAAAGAAGCTGCTCCAAAGAAAGACGACGCCAAAAAGGAGAAAGTCGAAGAAAAAACAGCCAAACCCGAGCCTGCTGAAGAGAAAAGCACAACAGGGAATAAGTAAATTCTTTGGTTGCAACAGTGGAAATCTCAGCTCATTAATCAGATAAGACAAGATAAGAGGCTGGCAATGCTGCTTGGTAACGTGGTGCTCAATAAAACCGTCTGATAGCCATTTACAGCAACAAGTCAATCTAAACTGCTTCCATATCAAGAATAAACCATAAAAGTCTGACTGCACAGTTCCTCATGTCTGTAAGATGTATAACTGCTGAATGCTAACTTGAGTGTTTGTGTTTTGGGTGAATAAATAAAGAAATGCCTCTTGAAGCCACGTGTGTGGGTTATTTTGGTCTCTGTTCAAATTTTGAACTTCCACAGCCAACAGAACTCCTTCATTTAAGTACATTTCTGTCTGTATCTTTCAGATCATCACTTACAAAATATGCTAAAAATGCATTTTAAAATGTAGATTAATGAGATAGAATATCTGAGCTCCAATGATAAAAAATAAAAATAGGGCACTGGGATGCCTTAGCGGGGCGTTTAGTCGAAGGTAAACTTTACACCTTAAATGCACAACAATGCCAGTTTAGACTGAGCAACTTGGTAAAACTGTATTGGCTGCAACGATACAGATGGCAGATCTTCTTCTATTCAGTGTTTGTTAGCTTCTGTTAGCTTCTTGGTGCAGCTCCGTTCTCCTGCTACTGGTAGCTAAAATCACGATACCCTGACTGCTTATCCCTCTGAGAAATGAACCTATTTAAATAAAGAAATCCCTCCATGGTGATACCACGATAGAGAGCGTTCATTTTATAGCGTTAACACCTGAGCTGTAAGTGGTCCGGTATGAAACGATGATAGAACAACACAGCGCTTTTAAATTTCAGTAATCAGAATGCAGAAATTGTTTCCATTGTTTTAAAAGGTTTATGTCAGTCTGCCTTTTCCCCATGATACGCTTCCCGACCTCCCTGCACCTTCGGGGGTTTAAAAAAAAAAGACACGCACATTGCAAACAGGAGAAGCGGGACATAAAACGGATCGACGAACGAACTAGATGTGAATTATGGCATAAAAACAGAGAATCAGACGCTGAACAGTGAAAAAATCAACACATGATGTGAAACATGACGTTTAGGCAGCGCGGCAGGTGATGAGTGAAGATTACTGATGGTCAATAAACGATAAAATAAATCTAGCAACAGAAAAGAAACTAAAGTGGATACAGCAATAAACCAAGAGAGGATAATACTAATAAACGGAAACTAAATTGAAATGAATGAATAACAAAATGCAAGCATAAACTAAGAAACTAAAGTAAACAGAGGAATAAGCTGATATGGCAAGACCTTTCAAGCAATAACTTATAAAGTATGGCAAGAACAAACAGACACTATTTCCAGATAAAAGGTAAAATAATATTGTTGAAGTGCCATGGGTTTATTGAGTGGGTATGCAGCCTATGCAACGCATAGGGGCGCAGCACCAGAGGGGGCGCCAAAACCCCGTCTGGAGGGGCGACGCGCCTATGAATTGGATTGGCCAATTTATGTTTTCGCATCCACCTGAAAAATATGTAGTTGCGCCATTGTGTCAGTGTTAATGTCATGAGGCTGATGACTCCGTGACACTTTCAATTTGACTCATTAGGATTTGATTAAGAACCAGATTTGTTCTTTGTAATTTCTGTCCATTAAATCTATTAATCTATAATCAATAGTCAGGTCTATTTAAAGATACAATCCATGTTTCTGTCTCATATTTGTATGGCATTAAAAGGACCTGGAACTTTAATTTATCCACTGAAAGCTCTGGTTTGCACATTAAATGCCATGTGGGTGAAGTTTTATGGATGATGCTCTGATGTCCCATTAACCTGAAGGCAGCACAGAGCTGCACCACCAGAAACTGACAAACACTGAAGAGAAAAAGAGCTATGATTAATGTAGTTACAGTTCTATCCATGTTTTAATGCTGCAGAGCTCAGTCGTTTTGAAAACAGTTCAAAGTTTAAACTGGCATATTGTTCATCTTTTATCTGGTCATTTTGTGGAATATTTAACAACTAGAAAATGACACAAAATAAGAATATTTTTCCACTCTGATTGGCTGCTGTTAGGTCTACCAATTTTAACTTCAATGTTCATTGCATTTTTTGTAGACGCTTGTGAAAATAATTTCTATTCCCATGACTTTTTGTTCTCTGTGAAATTATTTTTGATGATAAATACAGAAACAAGCATAAAAATCAAAACATCTACAATAGTGATAGTAATATTAAAAATACAATTATGGACAGTGCAAAGTAGCCTACAAATTCTTTGGTGGGGGGCGGTGAGGGACCTGGATAAGGGCTAGAGGGGCGCTGGGCCAAAAAAGGTTGAGAGAAAAAGCATCAGGAGTCAGTGTGATTGCTATTTACTATCCCTACAAACTATTGTCAGGTTTGAGTCAGATGACTATTTACATAGAATTTTTTTTAAAAAATTGTGCAATTAGGCTTGTGGTTATCTGTCTTTTGTAGGAACAGCCTCCAGTTTAAAACATACCATGACAAAAAACGCCCTGAAAGTTTAGTTCTTTATTAAATTGAATTGCTTAGTTTAAAAAGACATTATGACCAATAATATGTCTTACTTGCAGTGGACAATTAAATTAACGCCATATCAGAAAAGATAAATCATACCTACTGTCAAACATGGTTGTGCTAGTGTGTTGATCTAGGGTTGATTTACTGCTTCTGGACCTGCTGCAATTAATGATGCATTGATTTTCAGTTTTTACTACAATATGCAGAAGAATATCCATTAATTTATTAATTATTTCCCCCTAGCTCACCCAACTATGAAAGGAAAAGAAATTTAGGAATCCAATTGAAATGCAGTGGTGTGACCTTCCACGGGCCGTTTATGCTGGAAGAACCCTCTAATGAGTCTGAATTAAAACAATTTAGCAAAGAAAAGCCGATAGCCATTTATTTCCTTTGCAAATGCTTGTTAGCAATTACTGTTGCCAAGTGTGGTACAAATCCTTCTTCTGTTAAGGGGGGATTTATTTTTTTTTCATATAGAGCCAAGTTGGTTTCTATATGTGTTTTGCACAGATTGTGAAATCAACTATTGTAAACTGCTACTCTTACGTATTTAGCTTAAATTTTCCTGATAATTTGTTTGACTTAAACCTATGTGCATGACAAAAAGCAAACAAACAATTAAACTGTATGTTATAAACCTTTACAGTCTGTTATGGACAAGTAGCCATCTATTGATTTATTTTAAAAAAAAGTCTGTATCAATGATGTCTACTAACTTATGCTTTGTGGATAGACTGTAGCACTCTTAGTCAGATAGGTAACACAAGGTTGCCTTTGTGGTTGTTTTTCTTTTTTTTTTCACGTTTTGCTGACTAATGTGTGGACATTTATTTTACCAGTGATCAAATCAATCATGTCTTATTGGGCTTATTTTTATACTTACAGAAAAAATAGGCCTTCATATATCTAAAGATAAAAAAAATAAAACTTCATTTAAAGTCACTATTTATATCAAAAAAAGAGTCAAGTATTACTTATAATATGAAATAGAAATCATTTTTTTAAAATATCCGGAGAATAGGTTTATTCATAAATAACCCAGTATGAGTTCCAAAAGGACAAGAGACAACGTTCTTTTGGTTTTGTTATGATATTTATTGAGCAAAGGCTGCTGGGAAATAGTTCAAGATGAGTAAAGTTATGGGACTGCAAACAGTAGCACCTCATTTATTCCTGTAATTAAATTCAAGTTCATTCTATGCATACAAGGATGCACAAGTACATTTGTCTAAGTTGCTCTCAGGTAAACATAACAGACAGTGATAAAAAGCATGTTTAAGGCTAGGAGTTTTCTCAGATTTGTTAAGCTGTCATTGCTTCAGTTACTGGATGTATACTGGTGTGGTTATGTGTTTCCCCAACTCATGTTTCGTATTTATTGTTTGTTACTGTTTCTGGCTCAGATGGCATCTTCACAAGTCAAGTAAGGCTTCTTCAGTAGAGTGCATGTCTGCGCCGAGGACCCTCCGCCTTCCCACACCCACCCCGACTACTTTAACTCAAAAATCTCCTCAACAGTCTCATGTTAAGTTATCTCTTTAAAGTGCATTTCTACCAAACAAACAAGAGAGGAAAGTGCTCCACTCTTCTGAGCTAGCATGCAGATACCCTGTCCCTTCTTCCTACTCCTGGGATCATCTAATAAAAGCAGAAAGAACCTAAAAAAGGATAAAATGTCTCAGTCGCTTGCTCTTCGCTGCATTAGCGGCGAAGCTCGCTTAAAGCTTTCACTCAACATGCAGGTTTGAAGTTTGTCATGTTTTATTTTGGCTTCTCTCTATAGTTTGCTTTTAGTGTGGTTTCATTACATCGCTCTAGCTGTATGGATTTCATTGATTCGTTAGTTCTTTGTAGATTGCTTATGTTCTCTCCTCTAGCTTTATGCCCCTCTCAACATTGCCCCCTCCTCTCCTTTTACTTTAGCTAAGCCGTCTGGAGTCTGCTTATTCGGCTTCGGCCACCTGCTTGACAGACTGGGTAGACTGCTTCTCTGTCTTCTTGGTGGAAACCAGCTTCTCCTGTAGCACCTCCTCCACCTCTTTCACCGTTTCTGTCACTGTGATGGATTTTGTGACGTGCTTGGATCCGTCTTCTCCAGTGGTGATCGTCTCCACGGTCTTAGTGATCACCACTTTCTGGCTGCCGTCTTCCTTAACAGGGCTCTCATCTACACCGTTAGCAATCACGTCTGCATCTTTCTTCTCTTTTTCCTCTGGGCTGCTCTTCTCCACCTCGCCATTCATGGCAACATCTTTCTTTTCTACCTTTTTATCTTCTTTTGAATCACTCTTTTCTGATTTGTCCTCTTTGGGAGCCTCAGCTTTGGTGATGTCAGACTTGGGGGACTCAGATTTGGGGGAGCTAGGCTTTAGGGATTCTGCCTTGGGTGAACTTTCTTTGGGTGATTCAGGCTTTGGAGAAGCAGACTTGGGGGACTCAGCTTTAGGAGACTCTGATTTTGGAGATTCAGCTTTAGGAGAAACTGGTTTGGGTGATTCAGACTTGGGGGAACCTGGTTTAGGGGATTCAGACTTGGGGGAACCTGGTTTAGGGGATTCAGACTTGGGGGAACCTGGTTTAGGGGATTCAGACTTGGGGGAACCTGGTTTAGGTGATTCAGACTTGGGGGAACCAGGTTTTGGGGATTCAGACTTGGGGGAACCTGGTTTTGGGGATTCAGACTTTGGGGAACCTGCCACTGGAGATTCAGACTTTGGGGACTTTGATCCCTCTGGTTTTGGGGTTTCTTCCTTGCTGGCCTCAGTTTTTGAAGCTTCTGACTTTTGAACAGCTTTTTCAGTTTTATCTGCTTTCTCGTCTTTTACCTCCTTTTCATCTTCCTCTTTGTCCTTCTCTGCTTCATCTTTTTCTTCCTTCTCGTCTACACTCTTTGATGCTTTGTCATCTGCACTCTCCTCTTCTTTTTCAGCACCCTCCTCTTCGGCTCCAGCCTCCTCTTCTTCCCCTGCGCTACCTTCTTTTTCTCCACCCTTCTCTTTGTCAGGAGAGGCTTTGGACTCTGGAGCTTTGGAGCACAACACTGTTTCCTCAACTTCTTCCTCCTCTCCTCCTTCTCCACCCTCTTCATCACCTTCCTCTGCCTCACCCCCTTTTCTTCTTCATCCTCTCCCTCCCCTTCTTCCTCCTCTTTTTCTCCTTCCTCACCTTCACCCTCACCTTCTTCTCCCTCATCATCACCTTTCTCCTCCTCATCCTCATCTTTAGAAGGCGCGCTAGCACTAACTTTGGCTTCAGTGGCAGCTACAACTTCCTCTTCTTCTGCTGCTTCTTCTTCCTCAGCATCCTGCTCTTCCTCTCCCCCCTCCTCTTCTCCTCCTTCCTCCTCGCCTCCTTCTCCGGGTGCAGCAGAGAGCTCCTGTGCTATCTCTGCCAGAGCCTCATCAATGTCCACCTTATCGTCCTCCACCCGTGTCTCCTCGATGATCTCCTCCACAAACTTGTGTTGCACTTTCAGCTTTGAGGCCTCAGCTTTAGGTTTGGAGATTTTACTAGGAGTGACGGGCTGGCGATATGGGAAACTGCTGAAGTGAGTCTCCTCTCCCTCAAGGAGTTTCCTGGTTAAAAACAGAGTCCATTTATTGGTCATTTAAATTCTGGTTTGTGCCATGAGAGAATTAGGAGCAATGTTTCAATACTATACCTGTATGCAGCAATTTCAATATCCAGGGCCATCTTGACGTTCAGCAGGTCCTGGTACTCACGGAGATGACGAGCCATCTCCCACTTGGTGCTCTTCAGTTCATTGTCCAGCTGGTGGATTGTCTCCTAAGAAAACAAGGCCAAAACAAAAAAAACAAACAGAGAAAAAGCAACTGGTTTAGAATGACAGCGCTATTCTCTTTTGGGACTTTCTCAATTTTCTGTCTGAGCTTCCACTGCAGTAAAACTCCTTTGACTTTCGCCTTGACTGAGGGTGTTGGTCTAATATATTCTGACGCAATTCAGCATTCTAGAGATGCTGAGCCTCTGTTTCAAGGGTAGCCTCCGCCGCCAACCCTTCCCCCCCCACCCCCCCCTCCTCTCCCAAACTGAGCGGTGTGATGCAAGGACAGAACCAATGAAGGCATCGATCCGTGCCTCTGACTCAGCAAGGGAGAAGGGAGGGAAACAGAGAGTGCACGGCAGTCTGCCTTTAATCAGCTGGAAATCTCCCAAGCTCATAAAGAAACAGGAAAGTCCTGCAGTCATGAAGCAGCAGAAAAAAAAACAATTGAACGTGTTACAATTTTGGTATTGTTGTTTGGGGGAAATGAGTTTTGTTTAAATGTGTCCGATAACAAATGCGTCATCTTGACAAAACAGTGAATACTAAATGATTCCAAAACATAATATTTTATCGCACACACACATTAAGACAGTTCCTCGAATTTCAAAAATATTCCCTTCCATGTTATTCTCTATAAATAACTCTGATCGGAGTGTCTCCCTACCTGTAGGCTGGCCAGATCGCTGTTGTGCCGGTCTTCAATGTCATTCAGCTGCCGCTCCAGGGAGTCCTTCATCCCGCGGACGGACTCCAGCTCCACTGTCTTCGCCTGGAGCTGGCGCCTGTAGTCGGCAATCTCGTCCCGGGCGGACTTTATCGCGTCCTTGTTCTGCTCCGCAGCCTCGGTGAGCTTGGCATAGCGGCACATGAACCAGCTCTCCACCTGCTGCAGGTTCTGGCTGGAGTGGCCTTCCAGTTCGGTGCGTATTTCCCGCAGAGCCTCTGTGATGTCGGTCTTCTGGAGGTCCTTCCTCTCCACGGTCACCTGGGATGCCTGGATCTGCGCGATGAGGTCGCTCACCTCCTCCTCGTGGTTGTTGCGGATGAAGGCGATCTCGTCTTGCAGCGACTGAACTTTCTTCTCCAACTCGGACTTCACCAACTCCGAATCACCCGTGTCTTTCTTCAGGACGCGAATGATGGCCTCCGTCTCCTCGCGGATCCGAGCCTCCTCCTCGAAGCGGTCCCTGAGCCGCTGGATGTCCTCCTCGATGTGCTCGGTGTCGAGTTGGATCTGCGCCTTGTCGCGGTGGATCTGCTCCAGAACGGCGCGCAGCTCTTTCAGCTCCTGGTCGTAGAGATCGTCCAGCTGATTGCGGGACACCTGCTTCTGCCGCAGCGCCTGGATCTCATCCTCGATCTGCTTGTTCTGCTGCTCCAGGTAGTGCACCTTGTCGATGTACACGACAAACCGGTCGTTGAGCCCCTGAAGTTGCTCCTTCTCGTTAGATCGTTTGTAGTCACCGTTAAGGATCGAGGCTTGACTGTAATCAACGCTGTCGGCGGAACTCAGCACAGTTGAGCTGTATGCCCGGGGAGCTGGTGCGTTCACGGTCCTCTTGTAGGATGCGGTCATGGTGGAGCCCGGGCTTGTCCGGGACCACGACTGGGAGCGAAACCCGCTTGAGGGGGTGCCGCTGGGACGGCCGTAGCCGTAACTGGTTGTTCTCGTATCCATAACTCTCCTGAAGGGACTTCCTATCGTGTCCACCGGGTAACTCATCCGGTCAGACTAAGGTAGAAGATGCGCACGGGAATGAAGGGAGACAGTCTCTGGCGGTGCAGAGGCGTGTGGGTGTCAATGTGTGAGTGAGTGTGTGTGTGTGTGTGTATGTGTGTATGTGTGTGTGTGCGTGTGTGCGAGCAAGTGAGGGGTGTATGGCTTTCACAGCGACTGAGAGAGCCTCCGTCTTCTCCTTATATACCGGAGCTTCTGCCTCTAACACGGCATGTCCAAGCAGTTTTGTTTCGTCCTATGAAGGAAGGGAGGGGAGAGAAAGGAGCGTCAGCTGATGGTCCCGGGACCCTGCTCAGCCGGAACCACGTGGCTCAGATGAGCTACGTGGGTGTGGGATTTAGAATAAACTCGGAGACAGTGAGGCGATGCGTCCACTTAACGTTCTATCCGAATTGTAACCGCTGAGTCGTTCCGATCATTTCAGCACCACAGACAGCGACAGTCAGTCGATTCCCCGCTGAGGGAAACGGCAGCATTTCCCCATCACATAATATCGACAACAAAAGAGCAGTCCATCACAGCTTTGCGATTCTGCTGACTACTGCTGAGCCAAGGTCTGCCAGCAACTCTGCTTCACTTATCTTAGTTAGTTCAGTGACTCAAATCAAGGTTAGGCGAACATATATACAGTTTTTATGTGGTGTGCAGCCGTTTTCAGCCCTCTTGAATTACTAACTTTTAGGACCGACTTTCACGATAATTACTGTTGCAACTGGTTTGGGCATAAATAGTTTACACTTAGTCAAAATGGATTAGGCATATTGTTCACATTTCACCACAGATTCTGGATTATGACCAAAATTTAACTCCATTTCTCTTGCCATTAGCAGACTTCCCTGTATCAGATGATAAAAAGCCTTCCCATAGCATAATCTTGCTTATGTTACGTTTTACCTTGGAGATGATGTCCTCTGAGTGTGTAGACCAAAGTTATGAACAATTCAACAAATTCAAATTGCACTAGAAGTAAGAAGACAGGCTACCTCATTCTGCACTGATTGCAGATGATCAATAATTTCGATCTATACCAAGTATAATAAATTACCGTAGCCATCATGGTATTTAAGTATTAATTTTATTCTCTAGATCAATGTGATGGGTGCCATGTTTTATGTAGCCTTTTATTTATCTGCTAATCTAAGGTGGTAAGCCTGATTTAATAACAGAGCTCACCAGCTCTTCAATTTTAAAACCTCCATTAAAGGTCACAAAAAATGTTTCTCTACTAGAGGAACACTGAAATATCACACACACACACACACACACACACACACACACACACACACACACACACACACACACACACACACACACACACACACACACACACACACACACACACACACACACACACACACACACTTGTCTCTTTGTCTATGTTGAAACATCATATCTAACCTTTGCACTAGGGGTAACCATGGAATCGATGTCACCCCCCCGCCCCCTTTCCTTTTAAGCTGTGTTGTCTGAGAGTTTTCTCTGAAGGCTTGGCCTCATTAGCCGATTATTGATCACCATCAGTCTTGATGCCTTTGTTCATTATTCGGTCACTTGGATCAATGTGAAACCATTAGTAGTTGTTAGAGGTAAAGTATATAAAAACATGTTATTTCTATATGTTTGTTGGGTAATTATTTCTAAATCAGCAAGATGGGAAAAATTACTTAATAAGACGTTGACGAATAAATATTTCTCAAGAATGATACAGATTTTGAAATTTGAGTTAGTCCTTTTTTTTCTTTTTTTCCCAAATAGAGCAAAGACAACCTGCATTCCCCTGCTGTTCTCTCATTGGAATTCCCCTGGACGCTTTCAAGAAGCACAACTGATGCATCAAGGTTAGCCAATTTTAGATTGCTCCAGAGACAGGAAGGCAGACAATGAGAGAGAGTGAGCTAAAATACAAAGAGAAAGAGAGAGAAAGACGGACACAGTGACTTCCTTGCTGTGTGTGTATGTGTGTGTGTGTGTGTGTGTGTGTGTGTGTGTGTGGTGTGTGTTCGTTTTAAAACTGTGATACCTGTTGTAAATTACTACACTTCACCAACAAGCCACTCTGTTGTTGATGTTGCAGTGTCCTTTGCCTTTGTCCCATGACTTGCTTTTTCTTTTCTTCAACGTCACCAGCTGTAGGATTTCAGGTCTAGTTCAGTTTTCCATGTAGGATGTATTAAGGGCAGTGGTGGCGTGATGAACATTATGCACTGAGGGTGTGTGGGTACACAACAGTTCTAGGCTTCAGCGCATTGCAGGAGTGTTGGAGTGTTTTAAAAAGGCAATGCAGCAGAAACCAGCTCGAACAGCCAAGACAAGCCCATCCTAGTCGGTGTCGGTCCGTCCCAGCCTGTAACCTGCGGATGCACATCCACAGGGGTAGAGAGGCTATCGATCCTCTGACTGGGGTCAAGGCCAAGTATTGTGGGGATAGGAAATATATGTAATCACATTTGTAGGCTTCAAAGTCAACACGACCTCATCTCCACTTCGTGTACTGTTCTGAACAGCATATCAGGTCCAGATATTAGGTTTTAGACAATAAATTAATTGAACAATATCAAGCTAAAAAAATTAATGGTTATACAATATATCATGTAAATTCTCAGTGTTAAAAATAAACTCTTCCCATATTCTTTTCTACATTAAGCTCATTTTTATTTGGTTTAGTTAATTTAAAGTTTCGATATAAAGCTTACACAGCTTGATAAAAGCCTCTGAAAAGCTATTTGTGATGTTTCCACTGTTGGCTGCTGGTTTCCCACTTTGTCTTAAACATATTCAGGAGCAGAAACGGGATGATGCGACTCAGTGGAGCGGAAGGACGGACACATTGATAAAGTCATAAATAAAACAGGATTGAAGCAGTTCAGTGCTTCCTTTTGACCTCATGGGGGTTAACGTCTCTTTACACATGCAAATGTGTTTAGAGATGATTAAATAGGCAAGTCAGTAATGATATTTGTGCAAAAGCTGCATCAAACTGCCTTTACATTTCTCACCACACATAACTGTGCGTGGCACCGATTGTGTTAAACCACAGTCTTATTTTGCCTGCAGTCATTATGCAGGTGTCCTTCACCACAGAGTAGGTTATTGTGTCCAGACTGTAACTACTGTGTGTCTTCAGGCATTATTGCACCTATAAGGCTGAGAGTGAAGAGTAATGGCACGAGGCAGACAATGAAAGAATTTATAATGTTAAGGTTAACTCATCCAATCCTTCAAATCCTTCAGGTTATATGCATAACTTTATTTACATACTTAAAAACCAGTTTTTCCATTAGTGGATGGACAAATGTACTTATTTGACTAATTTACATAGTTGTTGCATTTCTAAACAGTACTGCATCAAAAACTTCTGTTTTCATATTCTTGGATCTTGCCAGGAGTGTATGTATGTACTGCTTTAAAATTAATAATTTGTTTTTACTTTTTCTCTCTCTTTTTTGGTATATTTTACAATAATTTTAAATGTGATTCTTGTCATATGTATTGTTTTAGCTATTCTCCTTTTATACACGATAGTCATAATTTCAACCTCTTAACATCAAACTGAAATGATCCTAATAAACTTGATAAAATATGTCCAGTGATTAATAATGTGTAATTATGCACATTATTAAGCACATGGAGTTTTTCCTGCAGTCTAAAATAACTTTATGGATGTTCATGGCTGTGTGAACAAATATGTAAATTCTAACACTTTATGCATAAAGACTAAACGTTTCAGCTGACAGAAGAGAAACCAGTAGATGCCAATATTGTTCACTTTTCAAACTGTGTTACTTGAAAACTAGCTCCTTTGCTTGCTAATTAGGCTAAGCCACAACAATGTGGTGCAACATATTCACACTGAATTTGCATGTTAATATCATTAAGAAGATGCCAAGTGATCTGGAACTTCTTGCTGGCTCAGCATGCAGCATATAGACTGCATATGGGGTGCAGGTGAGTTGAAAAATTGCAGCTGCCACATCTGTGACCTTTTCCCATCGTCAATAAAAATGTAGAACATAAATTTGAAAATTGAAATGTGGAAAGTTACAAAGTACCACATACTGTCTAAACACTGCATTTGCATGAATTCAACATTCATTTTGCCTATAAACTTTGTAATATACTTCAGATGTCCAAACATCCCAGACTGATTCAATGCTTTGAATAATTCGTTGTAACATAAAAAGTTGTCCAAAAACTGTCTACAAATATTATTACTTTAAATATCAAAAGTTAAAAGAAAATGAAACTTTTATACAGCAAACTGATTTGTAAAACAGTGTTTTGCCACTTGTGCAGTGAAAAACTTTATTTCTTCACGGTCATTTAAAGGGCTAAGGTTTTGTCGGTTTTCTGAGATGGATTGGTTGGACTTGTGAGGGCAACAGGATCAGGTGGTGAGGTGTGGCAGCCTGTGGCAGGTTGTAGATATTCGTGTGGGGTGATGATAGTGGGTGGTCTGAAGGCAGTGATGTCACCGAGTACATCGGAGGTGGAAGGGGGGAGTAAAAGAAGGAAAGGAAGGGAGGGGTTGCACTGGGATCTGCAGTTTATCTGCAATGCATCAGTAGGTCCTCTCTGCCTCCCCCACCTCAGAGAGTGAGCAAACGTAGATAGGTCTATTTCTTATAAGTGATCCACTGTGGACGTGTCAGTAGCAAGAGAAATCTGATTCTTTATTTGTGTGTTTGTTGAAGGTGGCTGGCCAAACTCCAAGCTGTGTTACCTCAGACCCAAATCGATTGCAAACACATGCACACATACATACAAAAGGGCTCAGCCAAATGGGATTTAACGACGAATATGCAGATAATTTATTGTTAGGACTGGCTGTTCTTAATCAGCTGGGTTAACATTCTAAAATCAATAATGCAAATACGTAGGAAATGGATATACCACCACACAAATCACCTGCTCACTTGTCAGCCATTACTGTAAATCCCCCAGCTCTGCCTGTTTTGTTGTTTTCTTCACCAGCCAGGAAAAAGAGCATCTATAGGGGAGTCTCAGGTGCTTCCCTTCCACCAAGCAGTGTGGCACGGATTGTCAAAGCAACTGAGCCGCACCGCACCATTACAGGGGCTCCTTTAGTTCTAGGTTCATAGGATAATGTTATGGATTGGTTAGTGCATCACATAACACAATCCATTGACTGAGAAAACATAAAACATCTCTCCTTGTGACAAGCACAAGACACACTAATCTGCATGTATTTGTCGCCACATTAGTATAATCCAGTTAGGTGTTTGCGTTTGATTTGAGACAACGTAGCATCAAAACTCCACCTCCTTGAGTTCAAAGGGGAGATTAGAAACTGCACACCAGTTTTTTTTTAAATTGTGCTACTAGGCCAGGCAAATCTGGAGTAATGCTAAAATATTTAAACCATCTTATTCAGAACATCAGAGAGCAGATCCAGAGATGTGAATGCAATTAAACCCATTTTCACAGCTTTCTGCTGTGTGTTAAATGTATTGCACAATTAATGGTCACACAACAGTAACATGTTCAGCAGGACCTTAAAATTAGAGGTGGATTCTAAACAGGAGGAAACGAGGGATTGAGGAAAGTTCTGGAAGAACACATGACTGGGCAAAACAAGAACGCAATACACACACACACACACACACACATAAAGCGAGTGCTAAATATATACTGCTCACTGAAAGGTGATACTAAATTTAACATCTTCTATCACTAAATTAATCATGTAGATCAGAGAAAACGTTTTTTACCTTGTGATATCCCCATAAGTTTGACTGTTCTACAGTCAAATATCATACCATGAACTGCCAATGTGTAGGGCTACTGTAGACTGATGTAGAGCTCGAGGGGCTGTGGTGGTGCAGGGAGTAAAGCGTGCAACCCAAATAATGGGTCGACTCCCGACCTTTGCTGCATGTCTTCCCGTTCTCTCATATCCCACTTTTATGTCTCACAACAGTCAAATAAAGGTCACTAGAGAAAAACCAGTTGTAGATCTGGTTTTAATTTAACAAAGGAAATGTTATCAGCACGAACGTAAATCCCTCACATTCTAATGATCCTCCACAATCAACTAGACATTTTAGAGCAGAGTCTCCATCTGTCAGTGTACTGAGCAAATGAAAACCTCATCTGAAATCCAAAAACATATGTCACAAATTTGTTTCCTTGTGTCTCGGCGATGATAAACGAAAAATAAGACTGCCATTTAATCTGCCATTTATTCTGCTGTTTGCTCCTTATGCAGTATTTGTTGCCACAAATAAATGACTTGGGAGACTCGCCTGGTAATCACAGTGTTTACTCCAGCTGTGCATTATGTAAATGGATGGTCTGACTCGTAGCAAAGCCACCATCAGTTACTCTGAAAGCTTTCTGCTGTGTGTTAAATGTATTGCACACTTAATTGTCACACAACAGTAACATGTCCAGCAGGACCTGGAATTGTAACTTGACATCTGATGGCCGCTGCAAACAATGATGTCCTTGTGGGATTTGGTAAAGTTGTCTTTTTACTCTTTTTCTTTTGAGTGTCTGGCATCTTGCAGACATAAAACATGGGAGTGCTTGTGAAGTGGACTTACTTCACATAAAGAATCATGCAAAAACTGATTTTAGTATTTACACAACATTTAATTTTGACAGCGAAGCAAAAACAGAAGGAAATCCACATGGGGTGCATTTCTTTGCAGAATGTTTGTATATTAATCCATTTCTTCCCGTGACTGTATTAAATTTCTGACTATGGAGCCCTGGTTCTGAAACGGGTGTCAGCAGGTATTGTGTGATTGTGTAAGTTGTCAATATGTCCTAGCACCAATGTCACCTGAAGAAATTTATTTACGCGTGTTAGTTTGTAAATAGACGCATGCAGCACAACCACAGACTTATAATATCTATGTGTTGGATGTGGTTGTTCAGGGCTGAGTCAGAGGCATGGTCCACAGAAGATCAGTGGAGTTTTTTGTTTTGTTTTGTTTTTCTGTCTACATCACATGTTTTGACCAAGATATTCCTTCTCAACTAATTGCCAAGCCAATTTTAGCAGCTTTCTCTCAGGAGTAACCGACATCTTCTTAACACAAGCCAAGCACATTAAACTGCATCATCCCGCTGAGGGTGATAACCTGAGACACCGTAGTTATTGCATTTTCCTTTAAGAAAATCTGCCTGACTCGGGCACAAAGTTCTCTTTATAGTTTAATCGAGTCAGGTACCTGGTGGGTCAGCCATAGGGTACCAAATACTATATAAATGAACTCAAAGACACAGTCCTCTGAAGATGGCAACCCCACACATCGAGAAATCTTTCTATTAATCCAGCCTTCTTCCCTGTTATCACTTCTAGTGTTACAGATTTCCTCAAAGATGTTAACTGGGAGATACTTTCTAGTGTTTAATGTCATCCATTTACGTACCGGTCATCCACAGTCCCCAGAAGTCAGGTACTTATAATTTTTGCAAAGTCATGCATCACCTTCTTCTCCTTCTACCCCTGCAATCCTTTCCCCCACTGTCTTTGCCCAGACACAAGCAGTTTTTCAGTCTCTTATTTATGTCTCTGTGACCTCCTAAATCATTTACTGGACATTTTAGTGTTATACCCCTCCGCGAATTGTCTCCACGCGCTTCCTCGGAAAGTTACTTCAGTGCGTATTTTCCATTGCACCCCGCACTACGAGAGAAACCTGAAGAGTAAAATAAAGACTTTTAATGACACTCGCACGTGTAACTGCAGTAAAGACTGGGCACGCCTGCCTCATAGCCAAGCACGACTCATTGACTGTTTTCTCTGAGTTGAGGTCACAATAACAATGAAAATCATTCGGATCAGATCCACAGTCACACAGAAATCAGTATAAATTGTCATAAGCATATTCTCACCGCATCTAAAAGATTTTGCTACAAGAACAAGATTAGTTGCAGTCTAATTTTATTTCATTTCGACTCACTGGCCTATCTCTGGTCCACTGGGAATCTTTAGATCAAACTGTTGATCTTTTATTAAGCCAGTGATCATGTTTCCCTGCATCAAACTGAGCAACACGTCATTTTACTTCAGATCAGCATTTTGAAATCACTTGTACTTATTAAAACCCTTGGGAGTCAGGGGTCTAAATGGCCATTTTGGTCTAACTTTGAATTTACCCTTATATTTTCACCAAAGAAATATAAGAACCTTGCCTTATTTGGTATCATTATTTTCAGCACAACCTCAGCTTTATCATTTTACAGCGTTTGTTTCATTTTGACAAAATGCATTATCACAGTGGATCAAAAATCAGAAAAAAACAAAATCCGAGCAGAAAAAATATTTTTAGTATAAAATTCACAAAAATGTTGAATAATTCTTCTAACCAATAATAATTTATAGTGTACATTTTAAAAACATGTGTAAAGATATATTTAATTTTGTTTTTTTGCAACATGTTTTACATTAAATTATGTGAAATTTCCCAGGCGTTATATACAATTATTTAGAAAATATGGCACAATGACTCCAGCACAGTTTTTCTCTAACATCATAATGTCTCGTGTTTTTTACAATTAAAAATATGTCACAATGTTTCCACCACAAATTTCTTCCAATATCAAAATGTTTCAAATGTTTTTTCTTCTTATATCTACAAAATAGGTTTCCCAATAGGTCTGCAGAAAAATTAGTTGTGCCTCATCAAAACTGTTTATGTCAAGAAAAGACAGTCCCACATCATAAGCCTTGCTTATGCACATCATAACCTCAGCTGCAGAGAAAAGAACATCTTTTGGCCTGAAGGGGGAGCAGATTTACCTGCACCTGTGTTTTCCTTGGCTGAAAGCAGCATGAAACACGGAAGAGGCCCGTCTGCTCCTGTGCATCAGAGCTCGCTTTGCAGTCATGTAGCATGGCTTATTTTGACACACAGACTAACAAAACTACTACACACACTCACAAACTCTAACTGACACATTTATAGTCTAAAAAACTCAACCGAAACACTCCTAGTAAAATCCAAAGCGTCACTGCGCTCTGGTCTCTTCCCGTCTCCAAAACTCTCCAGAGCGTCTCGCACCACGTGTCTGCTTTCTCCCCCACAACATACCGACACCTTGTGGTACATTTGAGGAAATAGGAAATATAAAAAATGGATGTCATATTGCGTTCAAGCATTTCCTGGTCACAAAACATTCACGGAATGAGCCGCAAAGACGAAAAAGGGGTTTTCCGGCTTTTTTCGTCTTCCGGTTCGAAGCGCAGCGCCGCTGCCTGCTGAGCCGTTCACCACTAAATTGAAAACAAATCACGAAGTTGATGCCACCGATCGCTCCGGAAGTAAATATAAAACAAAATCAATATAAAACCACTACTTTTATAAAGTTTGAAGTCTCTACTGTCCAACAGAATTGAAATGCACACTTCTCATGCGGTCTTTTTTTTTACAGAAGCCTTTTAAATACATGACGTCATGCCCGCCACAGGGCGGGCAGCGACTTCACAGGGTTTTAATTAAGCCAACGACTAGTCTTTTCTCAGAAAGTTTGTCGTTATGCTGAATCATTCTGGGTGCAACTTTTCAGTTATTCTGCATCTGTTCCAACAAACGCAATGCCTGTCGGATAAAATACATTCACAAAGGCCAGAGACGGATGGTGTACATTCACTTAAGAGATTTTACCAAGGCTAAAACCAGCAGCAACGAAGTTAAAAACCTGAAAGTCCGACTCACATCTTTGACTCGGGTTTTAAAAGATCTTCAGCAGCAATTACCAGTTATGAAAGAGATAAGCTGCATATGCTGAGACCTCTGTACGGTTTGGCTGACATTGCTCCCCAGTGACTTGTGGAGAACAAGGACACTGCCTGAAAAGGGTTTGTTATCAAGTATTGGTAAAAAGTGAAGGCATCAAACCTCATATTTAAGAAGCAGCGATGAACAACATGACAAGGTTTTCATATATTTCTAGATTGTAAAAGGTTATGAGGGTTTGCCTGTTTTTAATGTAGATGATTTAGGGTGGAATGTCTGCATTATCCAAAGGATGGTCTTAACCAGAATCTGACACAAATATGAAACAGGGAAAACCTTTTTGGTTAAAGCAATGGAGCCCGTGCGTGTGCCTTCTGTATGTCTGGCTCCCTTCTGTATTTCTCAGACCTGTCAGGGGTTTGCCGTAGAGGGTGATTGAGGTGCAGAGAGGAAAGTGGAGTCATGCTGCAGAGGCTGAGCTGCAGAGTCATGATCCAGCTGAAAGAGCAGGGATATCAGAGCGAGGAGGGGTGATTCAGGAAAGGAGGAATAGAATATGGAGAACATTGTGTTGTGTGTGCTTTTGGGATGTTAACTATCAGTCTAAACCTTGTTATGTAACCGTATCTGTTGCTGCAGAGAAAACACTGATGCAGTGAAGGTGTGGTCTGTCGTTTTTATTCTGACCTTGTAATTACTCCTCTTCTGTTTATTGGACTTTCAGAGTTATTGTGTGGTGCAATTTGGATAAGAGAGAAAGGGTTTTATATTACGACGATGTCTGACTCTATTAACTGCGTGAAGCAGCTAATAATAGTATGTTTTAGATAATTGTTTTTCCAATCTTCTTTTTTTTATTTCCTTAATATTTAGTGGAATAACCTTTTAAGATGTATGACTTGTGTCCAACATCTCCTACAAGGCCTCTGTGGCCACCTAACCCTTGTTGAGAAAATATATTTAAAATAAACTAGTTTTAAAATGTAACATGACTTGATGGAAATAGCCTAATTATAGTTTTATAATTATAGTTTTATAGTTTTATAAGACAAAGATCTCTGTCCTTTGCCCTTTGTCTGTTTGGGAGACAATCATTAGGAGGTTCAGCTTTTCACATGTATGTGTGAAAGCCATAAACCAGCAAGAGATCAGGAGAAGTTCTCCTTAGACAATAGGGACAAAATGGCTTTAGAGAAAGGGTCAGAGACAGGTCCTGGTTGGATGAGCAAAGTTCCACCTTATTTGAATAAATTAAAGAAAAGAGTATAAAGCTTTCTACACAGAGTAACAAATAAGATTTTGCTCTTTGCAACTTCTCCAAGAACGTTCTTGCTATCTGTTTGTCATTTCCATCTTTTGTCTTTTCATCTTCTCAGGTTAATTTATGTGTTGTTTGTGCTCTGAGGTTTCTGATGTTTGAGCTTTTTTGGTGATAGTTTGCATCTGTTTTGGAATAATAGCTGATCTTGGTTGTTCTTTCTCCGAGGACATGTCCTTGATGTTTTGTCTGTCTTGTTGTCTCAGGTAACTAATGTTGTGACTGTGTTTCTTTAAATTTCCTGTCTTATGTTATACTGTCTCCTGATTGGACTAAATTCTGAACTTCTGTGCCGCGTGTGCCTCTATTTCCCCATGGCGGCTTCGGCTTCGAGACGCGGAAAGAACCTGGGACCAAGGAAGAAACCCGAGCCAAGTTGTTTTTAATAGTTACATAAGGTTTTCTTCCAACACCCTCCACACCAGCCTCCCTCGTATTTCAGAGCCAACATGAGGTTCTTGCAAGTGATACACTTTTGTTTGAAATGCAACAGCAGTAATTATATCCAAACAGTAATTATTTCCAAACAGTAATTATATCCAAACACTCCAAATCAAGGCCACCAATTTTTCTAAAAAAGCTTATGGTTTTGTTGAGATGCTTCGTCCTAGTCACTTACATTAGTTCTTGTCATGTCCTTCACAACATTTGACATAATTCTAGATAAAAGAGAAATGCTTGAAATGTGTTTAAAATTCTGTCTAGACTTCACCTATGAGCATATACATTTTTTCACAGAATACATCTTTATTTGTGTGGAGGCTTTGTTCCATAACACAGGAACAAAAACTTTACTGTAACGCATAATCACTCTCTTCTGACTCCCTGCAGTAGTGTCATAAAGTGGTGTGGTTATGGTGAGGACGAGGACACAGGCAGACCCAGGAAATAGGTGAAAGTTGTGAATTTAATGATAATATCCAGGAAACAGAACCACAGAGAACAGCACAAGGAACATCTGACGGCACAGGGAAAACAGGCAACACATGACAAGGATCCAACGAAGAACACAGACAATAGGTGAGACTAAGAACACACGGGGTAATCAAGGGAAGGAGACACACTTGGGAGACAATCAACGGGGAAGACACAGAGAGGAGACACAGGAAGGAAACTGAACACAAAAAACTTCAAAAATAAATACACAGAAACACGGTCATGACAAGTAGGGCATAGATCAGACCTGGGTATAAAAGCATTTGAAGCTTTTAGTGATCCCTGAAAGTAAGGTGAGCTCCATTGCTGGGAATTTTTTTAAAAATGGAAAAGATTAGATCTGCTACTCGGACTTGCCTAGGTAGCCAAAAGGGGGGGGAAAAAGAAAAAAAGATGCATTTTATTGGTCTGACAGGTGATGACGTATTGTTGGATGTAACATAAATCAGTTACAGTATTTTGGCTCTGGTCCCATCGGTAAACATTTAGATTCTTATCATAGTGAAAATGGAAATTAACTGTTTCAAAAATGTCCTAATTATTATGTCCCAATCAGCAGGCACTACCCAGCAACAGCCATTCCAAAGCGTAGTTCTGCTCACTTCATTATTTGAAAATGAGCGCTTTTGGTCAGCTGGTTTTAGCACTGTACAGTGGCTGCTGGAAAAGCAAAGCATCTTGTTTTGTTGGCTGCAACGAACATCATGTGTTCATGCTTTCATGAACAACAGAGATACCTGACTTCATTTTGTTATTAAAACATGTTTATTTAAATGTTTTTTTATGCGCATTTGAAGTATTACTCTAGAGAAAGGTTATTGGAAACTGCAAAATTAAAAATAAAATTATGTTCAAAAACATTTAGACTTGCTTGAGTTTGTTTTTTGCTTTCCCGAAAAACAGTGAGTACTCTAAAGGGGACATGGAAACATATTTGGCAAATAAGTTCTGTGGTAGCAACTGAAAAAATTCTAAATCCAAACCTCCAGCACAGAGAGGAGGACTGTCAGCCTGGAGTAGCCAACTGGAGGCACTCCAGGTTGGGAGGGGAGTGGTGGAACTCTCCCCTCCACCGGTTCATCTGTTGGCAATCTCACAGCTACATAGCCAAAGAAAATTGTAGTTTGCGCTAATCACTCCCTAAAAATGCATGAAAAGGATGGGTTGTGTTATCCTAATAGAAATTACTTAGAGACGTTTGAAGCCTTACATCATGTCTCTGTTCAAGGTTTTCTCCTTTATGTTGCTTCTCTTTGAAGTTAAAGTTCTCATATTTTTCAACATGGTCAAATTCCACTTTTCTCTGATCCCACAACTACTCACATTTTCATTGTGAACTGTGGATTGTAATTATTTTTTACATTTTGGAGTCTAGATTTAATATTTATACATTCACTGCACCTTTAATCCTTATTTCTACAGCTTTATTGATTATTACTTCTCTTTGCAAAATGTAGTTTTATAAGAGCAGCAAGCCAAGTGGCCCACTGCAGCAGATATAATGCGACTTGTACTTACAGCTTAGTGTTTCATAGTTCTCTCCCGTTCTTTTCTGTTATCTTATTGAAAATTCAAAAGCTTTTTTTATCAGCTTACTTGGAGCAAGGTTCTTACTATGAGCAGTGCTGCAGTAGGGTCACAGTTGAGTAAGTTGTCTCTTTGGTTTGGGTCATGAAGCTCAGAGTCACGCAACCTCTGCTATTGCATAGCAGTGGCTACGGGTAACTCTGCATATTTCATGAGATTGATTGCAGCCAGCAGAAAACTGCTGTACTCTAGTAAAATGTGTATTTTCATGTGTCTGTTTTAGACAGGCCTGCTATGCTATAAACTCTTTAAATAACATTTGATATAACTTTTTCTTTTTAATAAAGTCAAAATTAGGAAGTGTTGATTTCCTTCCATCTCATTCCTTTTGCTGATCCACAGTCAAAGGTAGCACTTTTTCTCTTGGAGGATAGATCAGAAGGTCCAAGGTCCGAGGCCTGCCCGAACATTTTTTTTTTCTTTCAGGAAATACTGTGAAAATCTCCAAAAGAAAGCATCTATTTAGCAGATGTCTGAACCACATCACAGGACTTTCCAAAATAGGGAGAAACTGTAATTCAATCTGGAGAGACTCGGACGGAGAGAGAAAAGCGATTAAAAGAGTTTAATGACAAAATGAACATGAAAATAAACACAAAGTTCTTTGGCATTCAGGCCCCAGTCCGGGACATCGAGCTGGACTTCGATAAGCTCGATGAACATTCCTGATGCAGCATAGGAATGTAGACCCCCAAAATGGGGCTGAGGCCGGGGCCGAAGTCCGGGAAGGAGGTGCTCTTACAGGGTTTCGAGAAGTACTTAGGGACAGGGGGAGGCGAAAACATAGAGGAGGTGACTGAGCAAATAGAGGAGGAGACTAGGGACTCGATAAGGAGTGAGATGGATAAGGGCCAAAAAGGGGCGCCCCAGTGCGTTAGTGGTTGGCTGCTGGAAGATGTCGCCAGCAGAGGTGCCGCAAGGCACTGGGAGAGGGGATGCTGGTAGATGAAGGCCAGCGGGGGACGCCGAAACGTATGTTGCGAGAGGCTGGTAGATGTAGGCCAGCTGCTGGTGATTGGGGCACCAGGGTGAAGTGCTGGTAGATGAAGGCCAGCGGGGGACGCTGAAACGTATGATGGCGAGAGGCTGGTAGATGTAGGCCAGCTGCGGGTGACTGGGGCAATAAGGGTGAAGTGGTGGTAGATGAGGGAAGGTAGAAGTGCAAACTCGAAGATGGCACGGAAGAGGCAGAATTGGCCATTGGTGTGAGCCACGACGATGGTGCACACGCCTCTGGACTTGGAATGTTCGAGAGACAGGCTGTAGAAGTCGGGGTGAAACTCGAGGTCTGAGACCACTAGATCTCTGGAAGGGACGAAAAAGTTATCTGGAGTGGAGAACTCGCCCAGGCGGAGGAGGACGTAGAAAGCCAAAAGAAACAAGCACGAAAGGAGAGACTTCAGATAGGGGGAATAGGGTTTTACCTGAAGGGCGACGAGCAGGTCTTTGAGGACAGGGAGAGTAATAGGTAGATGCCTATCGGGGAGGGTGGGATGCCGTTTCTGGAAAAGTTTCACGACGTGGTTGGAAAAAAGACTTAGCGAAGGGAGGGGCTGGTGGAGCTGCGAAAAGAAATTGACGCCAGCCAGGAGGCTGCGTATGTACGAGGGCTTAAAACAAAGGTGCTTGCGGTGTGCCATGGTGGCGCAGGGGATAAGCACAACCCACGTACTGAGGACTGAGTCCTCTCCATGGCTGTCGCCGGTTCGACTCCCGACCGTGCCTCATTTACCTCATGTCTTCCCCCTCTCTCGATACCCGCTTTCCTGTCTGCCTACTGTCAAATGGAGGCCACTAGAGCCGATAAAAACCATAAAAACAATATACAAAAAAAAACCCAAAGGTGCTCAAGGCAGAAAGTGGCGAAAGCTAGGACGGTGTTAGTGGAGATGGGTAACGGGGGAACTCTGTGGAAGGAGAGGAATTTCGCAAATTTGGACCAGGCGTAAGAGTAGGATTTAAACGTGGAGGGGTTTAGGCCGTTCTTAATGTGAAATCTGACTGACTGCAGCAGGGGAAGGAGAGAGGCAGGAACTAGTCCAGACTGAGGCTCCCGAGAGAGGGCACTGGAGAGGGCCTCTGACGGGCAGAGATGGCGGAAAATCTGGAAACGAAGGCGAGACAGAGCGTCAGCGATAGCATTTGAGTGGCCCGGGACGTGACGCGCAGAGATGATGAAATTATGGATCACCGATTGCCATGTAATGCGGAGTAGAAAAGGCATGATGGATCTGGAGGAGGAACGACCTTTATTGATAGCCTCCACAACGGCAGTGTTATCGCAGAAAAAGACAATATGTTTGCGAACCCATAAGTGTCCCCAGACGCAGCAAGCGACTGCGATGGGAAGGATTTCATAAAAAGCCGAGGATTCGGAGCGAGGAAAAAGGGGGGGCCATTTCACGGCGAACCATCTACCCTGAAAAAAGCCTCCGAAGCCCGTAGAAGGCGCTACGTCTGTAAAAAACTGAATGGCGTTGGCGGAGGTGATGACATCATCGTAAAAAATGGAGATGCCGTTCCAGCGATTTAGCAGTTCGGACCAGAAGGAGAGATCGGAGTGGCAGCCATCGTCCAGAGAGACCTGATCGAACAGGTGGGGAACCAAATTAACAAGATCGAGAAGCCGGGAGATAAAGGAGCGCCCTTGCGGGATAATGCGCATGGCGAAGTTGAGGTGTTCGAGCAGCGAAAGAAGGTCACGTTTGGATAGAGCGGGGGATGAAAGGTGGCTGCGGGAGATCTGACGAATGCGAGCCAATTTGTCTTCTGGCAGAGAAGCTAGCATCTGATCGGAATCGATGTTAATGCCAAGAAATTCGAGCTTGGTAGATGAACCGAGAGTTTTCTCGCGGGAAAGAGGGACGCCGACGTGGAGGAAGAGGTCTTTCAGGGTTTGGAGCGAGGTGGGGCGGGGGAATAGGGGGAATCAATGAGCAGGAAATCATCGAGGAGATGCAGCACGGAGGGGAGTCTAAAGACGTTGAGGAGAATCCAGCAAAGAGCTTCTGACAGCGTGTTAAACAGGTGGAGACTGCTCCTGCATCCAATCGTCAGGTGCATGAAAAATAGTATTTGCCTTCCCATCGGACAGCAAATGCCACTGGGACGGATGCACAGGCATGATCTTAAACGCATCTGTGATGTCGGCTTTGGCCAGCCAGGCGCCCTGTCCGGCCGTTTTAATGAGCAAAATAGCGTGATCGACTGTAGCATAAAAAAGAGAAAAAGGCAGCTTCGGAATGAGGCTATTTATGCTAGGATGGGGGCCGGAGTGAGGAGTGGACAGATCGAGGATCAGGCGTTTTTCCCCGAATATTTGCGAGTAGCGACTCCGAGGGGATGGACACGATAGCGGGGAAAAGAGGGGGATCTGAAGGGGCCGATAGTGTAGCTTTTGGACACTTCCTTCTGAAGGAGCAAAGAGACGACTGCCGGTTTGCGGAGCGCGGATTGAAGGTTAGGAATAGAGAGGAAGGGGATGGGGGACTGTGGGGCGCCGATCAGAAAGCCCTGAGAAAGACCGGAGATTAGGAAGTTAACGAAAGTGCGATCGGGGTTGGAACTGGAGAAGAGATGCTAGTACTGGAACATGTATTTAGAGAGGTGCCGAGAAACTAGTTCTTGGAATCTCAACGGTTTCTGTTTGGAAACGGGCGGTGGGGGCAGACTGACTTTGGGTGGGCTTCTCTGCAGAGGCTGCATAAATGGAGAAAAGCGCAGGAGAGAAATGAACAGATGCCTTCGTTGAAATTATTACAAATCGGCATTTGGTTAAATACCTGAACTGTCCTGCCATGACAATCTGACAGGAGAAGAGAAGGAAGGGATTGCGAAGGAGCAACACGGTTGGCTTTAAAGGGGAGAGACGGGCAGAAGGAGCTCTAGTGCCCGGAGGAACCGCATAGATGACAGGTGACCGCGTGAGTAAGCATGATGAGGATTTCCGTGTCTAGAATAGACCAATCTAGGCACTGGCCGCAGCGAGAGAGGACTGCGGCTGCTTTGGAGGCGAAGGCTTTATGATATTGGTAGAACAGCGACCTGCCGTATTGGATATGGAGATCGGCAATGAGAGCGAGGTAGCCATCTAATACGATTCGATGGTCAGGGTAGACGGAATAGATGACGTCTCTATAGATACTGAAAGCGGCTACAAATTGGCCCATAGAAAGGTCCTTGGAGTGGCGGGGGTCGGACGATTTGAGAATGGCTGTGAAACGCTCCGAAGAAGTGACGCACTGGTCGACTTCAGGGGAGGGCAGAATAATGGAAGCCAGATTTACGAGCTGGCCCTGAAGTATTTTGGAGTGAAGCCAGGGAGCTATGTTGGAGTAGGCTGGCGTATATGACGAGCCTGATAAACGAAGAGTGGGGAGGGGAAACAGACTCAGTGGATTTATTGAATGGGTGAAAGGGGAAAGTGGAGAGTTAGACTTACCGATAGGTGGCGCGGGATGGGCGTTGGCGAGGGTGAATGCCGTGGCGGGAGGATAGAGGGTGGATTGAGGAGGGACGAAAGCGCCGATGGTGGGGGCTGAGGACGTGGAGGCGAAGCCAGCAGTGGTCTGAAGCTGGAGGGGAGAGCGAGGTAATGGAGCGCTGGAGGGAGTCCACGGAGGTGGTGAGTGAGGCGGCGAAGGATTGGGGCTGGGCCGAAGAAGGGGGGTTTTGGAATGAAGGACCGGAGAAGGACCAGGACCTCCCTGGTTCGGATCCGGGGCGTGAAGAGCAGAATCCTGGGTTGGGCGAGGAGATAGGCCTCGAGCGCGCTGAGCCGGTGGGGAAGAGGCTGGGCGTCCTCTGCGTCGCTTGGCCGGTGGGTCAGCGGATTTGCAGGTTCGCTTCCCCCTGGTAGGAGGTGGCAAGGGGGAACATGCAAGGGGGTGTGGGGAGGAGTCCCTGGAAGACAGGAGGGTGGCGAGGGAAGCGATCTGGGAAGACCGGAGGCCTGGGGTGAGCGTGATCCCTCTTGACCCGAGGGCGGAAGCAGGAGACGGGGGATCCGGGCGGGTAGCCAGACGAGCGCTGCTGCGCGTGGGGAGGAAGGAAGGAGCGACGGGGTCTTGCAGGGAGGTGGCTGGAGAGCTGAGAGGAGTGTCAGAGTCAGACATGGAGAAATGCGTGCCAGGACGATCGAGGCCAAAAGTGTTTGATCGCGGCTGGTGAGTTGATCACGGCTGGTGAGCGGAGGAGGCCACGGGTGAATGTCCTTTTGAACTGGAGCCCAGATGATGATTGGCTGGAGCAAGGCTTGACCGGTGCTGATAGGTCCGGGTTGCGGAGAGGGAGACACTGATTGATGAGCTAGGTGCGCCTAGAGAATCTTCCAGATTGAACTTCAGTCAAGACTCCATTTTTGAGGTCCCCACAGCAAAGCCTTGCCTCCTACTAAGAATGTTTTTGGTCAGTAGTTTGGGATCCTAGTCTTTCAGGTAAGGTTTAGATCTCTGGTAGAAATGAAACCATTCCTGAAAGTGAATCAAAATTTTTTAACCGGTCAGAAGGATTCTTTAAATCTTGAGGCAGACTCACCAATTATCCAGGAGACAATGCATTGGTGTATGCAAAGGGGCAAAGCGACAGGCAGAATCAAACCAAGCCTCGAGAAGGAATGGACCTTACCAAGCTCCACCAAGAAATGCTCTCGAAAATTCCACGTGGCTGCATGTCTCACAAACAAAGCCTTGCGGAGCTTAGTTTCTATGTAAACATGGCGTCTTTTATTTTGACTGACTATCTGCAGAGTATTTCTGAGTCGATTAGTGTAGCATTTCTGCTGGATTTTTACAAATTATCAGCCACAACAATGGACAAGTTCATGTCATCTTTTCTGGACGACAGATTTACACTATAGAATTTGATAAAAACTGTGAGCTTTGCTGAAGTAATTAAAGACACAAGTTCAAATCCATGCTGAGAGTGGAGCTCCTTCAATTAGTGCTCCTCCTCTGATTGGTTAAGCAATGTAACGTGATCCTCTGCAGCAAGGGATGGCAAAGGAGGCGTCATCACGACTTTACACAAGTGTGTCTTTACCTCCGCAGCAAAGGCTCCACCGAACCCCTGGGGTTCGATCTAACCCAGGTTAAGAACCACTGACCTAGAGGGAGATAGTTATAACATTGCAAGAAAAAAAAATTAACATCTGCACCACAACCTGGTAAAAAAAATATATATTTTTGAATTACATATTTGCTTGCCCCCTTCCATTTTGACAGTGATAGGCATTTCTGTTTGCATTTATTAGAGCTTTCCAGGCGATAAAATGGTCAAATAAATGGTGCAGCAGAATATCTAAAAAAGCATGACAAGAGATTTGGACCTTTGAGAGACTCAAGCTATGCTCTCAGAACACCTTCAGTGAGAGAAAAACAAAAGGAAAACTGTCAGAAGCTGGCATTCTCCCCTGGCTGACTTACTCCGATGGCTCTGATGTGCTAAAATGCTTCGTCTCAGCCACATGAGGCAATCCTTCATCAGCATATTGGGTTTCCTCTGAGGATGGAGAGGCAGATGAAAAGACTGCATGTGAAAGATGTGAAGCATAAAGTTTCTTTTCTAAACATAGCCACAAAACTTTTACATCTTTTTTCTTCTGTTTTACTCTTGTCCCTGTTTGTACTAACTCTTCAAAGACAAATGATGTTGTTTAAATGTAGGTTGCACTGTGGTACTGCAGTTAACTCTCCTCCCTGCAGTAAAATGTCCTCCAGTTCCAATCTTGGCTCATCTGCCCTAAAGATTGCGTGCATTTTAAATTAATTTGTGATTAACTCAAGACCCCTCGTTGCCTGATTGACTTATAGTTTCCCTGCAAACCTCTATGTAAAAGGCTACATAAAATTAACATTCATTGCCTTGCAGAAGTATTCATAACCCTTTAAGGTTTTTGCATTGTGTTGTTTTGCAATCTCAAACAATGTTCATTATTGAGCTTTTGCATGAGATAAACTAATACAAAGTCTTTAACATTCTCTAAGAGTTTCTTTTTCCAGGAACATCCTCTATTAGAATAGAATTGATTTGCACACATTATTCTGTTTTTTGTTTGGTTTTAATTTTGGTAAGACAATTTGAAATGCCCATATTATTTCCACTGTTTTATAGTTATGATCCACTTTAGGTGTATGTTCCAAATAAAATCCCCAAAAAGCAAGTGGAGTTTGTGAAACGGTTCAAAAGGAATACTTTTGTAAGGGGCTATAGTGCCTCGTAATTAATATACGTTTTTCAATTAAACTTTTTCAACTGTGTAATGTGCACATTGCGTTTGTGTGTGTTTAGCTGTGAATCTGTACTACATGCACTCACTTGCTTTGTCCCATCTTGCATTATGCATGTTTACATTACCCTTATAGTTCCAACCCGGTGTCAAGAACCTGAGCTATGGCCGTACATATTTCATCAATATTTAGAAACACACATTAAATCAAGTTTTATGCCATCAAGTAGCGTATTACTCATGCCACTGAACCACTCCATCATAGAATACCCTTGGGATAACAATGGATTTATTTTAGCTTGTGTTGAACTTAACATTTTACAGATTACTGTCAGATCCAAATTGCTCTGCTTTTGTTTTGTAAATTGCTGCAGAATGTGATATGATCCATCAGACTGATGTATTGTTGCTACACCGCAATGGACCAAAGATACAGAAACAACATTAGCTTTACTTTAATCATTCTTCTTACATCAGTTAGTGCCGTTACTTCTTTTATTTCCCTTTTGGAATAACAAAGTACTTTTAATTGAGTTGAATTACTCAAACATTGAGGAGACAGAATTGTCCTCCAGAACTTTAATGCTTAAGCTTTTTAAAATTTGTATTCACCCTATGGAGACTTGGGTCTAAATGGCGGTTTTGGTCTAATTTTGAATTTATCCTTATATTTTCACCATAAAAACTATTTTCATTTCCTTGTTTGGTATCATTATTTTCAGCACAACCTAAATGTCATTATTTTTACAGTATTTGTTTCATTTTGACAAAATGCATTATCCCACTGGATGAAAAAGCACACAAAATCAAAATCCGAGTAAAACAAATCATATTTGTACTATTATAACATTCAAAAAATATTGCTTCAGTCGTTTTTACAGCCTAAAATGAAACTTTCTTTTGTAAATTTTAAGAACTTGTGTACAAACATGGAAAAAAACTAATTATTATACATTTTTGTACAGCATATTGCGGGCAATTCCCCAGGGGTTTTTTTTTCTCTCATTATTTCCACGTCGGCTGCCTGGAGAAACAGTGGGACAAAATGGCCGACAATGCTTTCTGATTGGTTGCTTCAGACATGTGGTACGTTTGAGGACATCGGGAAAATTGAGCTCATGTTGCTTTCATTCACTTTTTGATCATAAAACAAAAGTTATTGCGGTACTCTTTTTGGCTGGCAGGGGGCCCATTCACGATCGAACGTATTTCTGGTTTTATTTCGAATATAGAACAAAATCAATATAAAAACACTACTTTTATAAAGTTAGAAGTTTCTAATGTCCGACAAAATTGAACTCAACACTTCTCACCCGGCCTGTGTTTTTTTTTTTTCTTTGAGTGGCGGAGTTCTTGCCCGCTGCGGAAATTATGCCTTTAAAACCCTCTGGAGTTCTTGCCCGCTGCGGAGCGGGCAAGAACTCCAGAGGGTTTTAAAGGCATAATTTTTTTTAACAGAATGTTCAATTCTCTGTTTATGCTGCATAAAAAGAAACATTTCATATGAAGCTACCAAACTAGAAGATGAAAATGTAAAAGTAAGTGACAGAAAAGACCAGAAAAATCTGTCAATATTTTAGCACACTATTTTAGAACTAAAGAAGACATAATTTCTCAAAAATAGATCTCAAGCCAGTACCTTTTTTAATATTTTTCTATATGTCTGAATGTCAATAATTTAAGTCTTCCTTCTTTTCCTTTCTTTTCTAGTACATTTTTCAGTTTTCCCCTTTTTTATGCAGTCTTCCTGACTTATTTTCCATCTCTTTTTGTCATATATGTTATTTTTTTCTTTTTTGTTTTTAGAGAAAAAAAAGTTATCCCTCTATAGCAAAGCTGCATTATTGTCATCTTCTGCACCACGGAGAACGGGAAAGAAATGCCCTGCAGACATAGCACTTTTTCTTCGATGTAAAGCAGAGTCAGAGGGAAAGGAAGACACCAAAGAGCAGAAACAAATGAATAAATGAGAAATTGAAAAAGAGATGCTGAAAGAGGATACATAACGGAATACTGTGAAACACCTGAGAGTGATGAAGAGTACTCAAAACTTTTGAAACTGATTATTTCTTTACAAATCCTTTAAACTTGTTTCTTTAGGTTCACTCTGAAAGCAGAGTAATTTTTCCACATTATCAAAGTGGAAAAATTGATATCATACCCATGTCTGATGATTTGTGGATTTAAGCATTTGACTGAAATTGTAGTCCGTTATTCCACAATCCATACTAACCTGTTTAGGGAGCAAATAGGGAGGATATTGATTCTTAGTCTAACTATAAACATTCAATTTAAAAAACAAAATGCAAGAAATAAAAGTAAGAAAATAAGCACTTTTAAAAATTACATGTTTTGCAGCATGTTTCACATATTTTTTACAGATAATCTAAATATTTAGAGTAAGTATTAACCTTATATTGTGATCAAAGTGTGTTTAGATGATAAAACCAAGTCATCTGAAAGAAACTGTTAAAACGGGATAATCAGTTTTTGCTTGCAGTGACATTTTACATGCCGCCTCGCCTTCCTTCTCCTCTGTTTTTTTCCTGCCTCCCTCCATGTACCGAGCCAACGCCCCGTTGCTGCAGTGCAGCTACTTTCTGTCTCTGCAGTGAGACAGTGAGGAGGCTACGGGACGGGTTTTACATGTTGGCAGTTTACCGTGTTGTACTTGAAGAAAGAATGTTGCTGAGACCTTTTTTTTTTTTTTTGGCAGAATCAATCAGGGTACTGCCTCAGACATACGGGTGTGCGTTTAAAGGTTTTTTGGAAATTAATCTGAAAAAGTCCTGCAGCTCCAGCAGGTCATTTCACTTCAATCCTCCCACTCCCTAAAACATAGTTTTCTTAAGCTATGTTACAAGTTCTCAGGAATCAGTTAATGTCTAAACTGATAGGTTTCCAGGATCGCTTGCTAAAATACAACCTTCAAACTCAGATGTCTGCAAGACAGTCAAAGCTTGCCTCTTCCTCCCTCGGGATCACCATTTGTGATTGAAAAAGCTGTTCTTTTTCCCTCAAGTAAAAAGAAACATTGACAAAACCATTGCATTCTTTTTCTTTCTTTGTTTTTCTGGCATCCTTGTTATTGCTGCAGGTAAACTTAAGGAGCCCAAGTGAACATATCCTCCCACATTACATCACCCAGCTGTCTGAAAATTCTAAGTGGGATAGATTGTTTTTTTTTTCTTTTTTAAACAAGCAGTAAACCATGGCTTGAGAATAATTGAAAGGCGAGACCAAAAGCTTAGATTTTATCTTAGAAGACGGATGAGGCCATCAGAGAGTAAGGAAGAGTCGGATGCTTGATGACGATGCTATATGGAGGTTAGGGAACTGATGTATGGAGTTAATCAAAGCCTCACAGAAAAAAAAGATTAGGAAAAATCTCAGCAGTTTTTAAACTAACACTGATGGCAAAAAGAAAGCAACTGAGAGCTAAAGTCTATGTAAAGTTGTTTAAAAAACATAAAATTTGTATTGCTTCAGCATTTTTCCAATACACCAAGATGTTTTACAGTGATTTAATTTAATATTGAAGATGTGTTTGGAGTTATAGTTTAAATTTTGATATTTAAACTGGAGCATCTACAAAGTTGCATTCCATATCAAAAGCAAGAAATCCATGAGCAGAACTTTTTTTGTGGCGTCTATACTTGAAGCTGTCATGGTCACCAGATTGGTACAAATCCTCCGTTTAGCAACATTTTCAAAATCCAGCATCTTTCATGTCTTTTATAACCTTCTGATACTCAATATAGCCTCTAAACACCTTCTGGGGAAAAAAAATACATATTTTGCTGAATCATCAAGGATCAATAATTTTCTACATAATATAACACATGGCAAAAATGCAAAAATCTTATTCATCAGCTTGCTGAAGTGACTGTCGAGTCTGGTGCAGTACTTTTGATATATCAAATAGCAATGTTTTTCTTTAAAACTGGAATTAGGAAAAATAAAATTACCCCATGGAAACATGCCAATTTTGAAAAAGCCTATGTTCTTCCATAAAAAGTTTTTCCCCTTGGTGAGGTGGTTTTTCGGCTATTTCGAAATTAGTATTTTGCAAAACTTCAATGGAAACACTTTTTTTTTTCTGCATGACATGAGTCACTTGATCAAGTCATGTTACTACTGGTGGAAAAGACAAAGATGACAGGAAGTGGTATGAGGATGATGTCGTAACATGTTTTTTATTGACTTCGTGTGAACAAACATTTTCACCTGTGACTTTAATTGCATTTCTTATTTGATGGAAACTTTGGAAATTTTGGGAAGACACCTGGTGAGAAGCATTATCCACAAATGGGGAAAACATAGAAGAGTGGTGAGCTGACCGGCTTACCTAAATTACTCCACATCTGGTTCATGCATGAGGATCCAGAATAACATCGAAGCACCACAGACATCACCTGCATCTGATAACATCAGTGTTCATAGCTCAACAATAAGTAGGAGATAGGCATAAGGAGTACATCTGGACTAAAAGCTGTTCAGCTTTTCAGGAAAAAAACCAAAATACCAACACATAGTTTGTTACTTTTCTCAAATTGCCTAGTCAAAGTATGGATTCAAATATAATTAAGATCTAGGACCATTAACCATGAATGTTGCTAAAGCACAATTTTTCTTCATTAGACTACTGTTTTTACTTGGCTTTTAACTCCAGCGGGATCTAGTCTTAAAGTGTGTTTTTTTGTTTTTAAACTGTAAGAGTTTTTTTTATTTTTTTATTTTATTTTATTATGCTGTGTTTTAATGTACAGCACTTTGTATCATCTGTGGTTGTATTAAAGTGCTTTATAAATAAAGTTGGTCTGGTATGGCACAAGTTGAAGGTTACAGCTGCTGCAAAGAGAGACTCCCTCTCTGTCAGACTGTGCGACTGGAACAGGACCAGACTCCTGGCATCTCTGCAGCACCTGCTAATCTATGGAACACTGAAGTTTGCTGAAACACTGCATGGCAAACACATTTACTGTAATCTACCTCTTGTAAAAATCAAAAGGAGGAGCGAGAGGAGATACAAGGCACTATAGATTAGTATTGATTGGCAGCAATGCGGGTCTTGTCCCCAAGTGCTTGTAAGTTGCTCTCTCAGGGCGTTGCCAGGTAATCCAAGCCTCAGAGGTCAGCAAGATTCCTGGCAGGTTGAATTAGGTACTCCTGCAGCACCAAAGGAAACAATGGTGTACCTCTTACGACTCTTATTGACTGTTTTAGAGATAATCACCTCATTTCACTTTCTATTCTGTCTTCGAAAACCATCACAAGATGTTTATGCGGTGCTGGATGGCGTCTGTTTAAGGGGAAATACAATAAAGTTGATGAATATGCAAGCTGAGCTTCCCGAAAAGCTTTTGGCAATAAAAAATGAGTCTGCAATAAAACCAGGAATGATTTCCTGTGTGTGCAAGTCTTTCCATCAGCAATTCAGGACAGAAAGAGAAAAAGTTTTCATTATTCCTCTCCTGGGCAGGATGAGGGTCTGCAGTATTGTGATGCTTCAGGCTTCAGCATGGGTGACTCTGGGATAATTTGTTGGGCGACTGCCAAATGCATTTCACCCCCCAAAGCACTTTGATTCTCAAAGAGTGCGTCTGGCATGCTCTGCTCCAGTGATCAATGGTTCCTAATGGAGGGACCCTCATGTGCAGAAATAATTTTAATTAGAAGACTTTTTTTTTCTGAAGCCATAAATGAATTTACACAATGATTTCTGTCTTTCAGAAGTGTGGGAACAAGTCTGAGTTGTCTGAAGGCTTCACAGAAGGGCTCCACCAGATATTTCAAGGATTTCATCAATAATGGATCGTTTTATGAAAATTATTGATTAAAAAAAGTAAAAAAAGTAAAAGTAAAAAGTAGAGCAAGAATTATTTAATTTATGTTATTGTAAGTTATTTATGGATCTTTGTGCTGCCAGTTTCTATATATTTGAAATATTCCACTGGACAAAATCACATATATAAATCATACAACAGAAAAGGACAAAAGGTTACTTGTTGACAAAAATATTTATTTTTTGGGGGGGAACAAAAGAAATGGAATTTCCAAAACATTAATTTAATAATGTAAGAAAACAAATTAGATAAATTCTGTTAAAATGCATTTTTCCAGTGGTCTTTTGGTAAGATATGTATAAGCCTTTAAAATAAATAAAACTGGAAAAAAATATACCATTCATTTCACAGGACGAATTTCTTTAAGAATAAAAACCCAGTGGTTCAACAGCTGAAATGTTTAGAAGACTAAAATGCTCTTTATGTCTCAATGCTATACACTAGAAATACGCCATTAGCTAATCGTTGTGTATATTTGTGAATTTCAGCACAGCTTAAGTTAGAATCCGGGGCTTCCACAGGAACAGAGCAAAGACAGAGTTTTGTAGCAGACATTTCAAAATATGCCCTGTAAAGGACAGTAGTTGATCATTTTAGTCACAATATGAACATTGAAACTTTGCTGCCCCCTACAGTTTGTAGTCTGTCAGTGCATGGACTCACGCTGACTGCGGAAGCAGTTTGTCTGTATCTACTCTTATTCCACTAAGAATAGAAGATATAAACAAACAATAAAAAAGAAACACATGATTTTAGCCTCTTCTAAATAAAAGAGTAACTAGGATGTCAAATGTATTTGCAGCAAATTAACAGTGTCTTAAAGTGAAAAATCATAATATGAGTAAAATGTTTTCTTTTGTTTTTAATCTGGCACAAGAGTGTTCGCTTGTAAAGGTAAACTAATATGAACATAATCCTGAATAAAACAAAAGCAAGCGGAAACCAGAAAATGTCTAAAGAGAGTTCCTCATGTTTTCCAGATATTTTTTTACTCTCTGACAAAACAACAAAAATGTTTTGCACTGTATATTTTAAAGCTTTCAAAAGCTTTATAATACTATTATATGTACTTCTCCAAATCTGACACTCTCAAGCAAATTCAGTAATTAATGCATAACTAAATATACAAACACATTTTAATTAATTTGAAAATAACAAAAATAGAAAGTCTAAATCAAGGTGAAGGGGACAATATGTTCCTTGTTGCAGTAACTGGAGCTTTTCAATCTACTTTTTGCACTTTACATTGTCCAGAGCAAAACTGGCTGAGTCCCAGCACGTTTAGTGCTGAGGTAAGCACACGTCATGGTCAAGGACAAACACTTCAGGACACTCTGGGTGTTTTGGAATGAGGCCAAATGGCATATGACAGAAATGTAAGGGCGATGTGAAGGAGTTCTAGGACATTTTAACATAGGATGTAATATCTATGCAAAAATGTAACTATTTAACTAATGAGATCTAGGTATGGAAGAATCAGTGATGCCAAAAAGAGAAATATGTTTTGAAAAGTTTGGTAAAATAACATCACACTGTCAAAAATAAATATATTTATTATATTATTTATATATCATTATATATTAATTATGTTATGTTGTTTATATGAACTTAGGACACATATTGAAATAAAATGGCATTACAAATCCAATCACACTGTTAATAAAAAAAATATCTTTATTCAAATCTCTCCATCACAGCTGATAAAATTACAGTAAATACTACAAAATAACACATTTTATAAATAAGCTATACAGAAGTTATTTTAAAGACTCGAGCAGTCTTTTATGTTTGGAAATAAAAGCACGACGGCGCAACAACAGCTTTTGGCCACCAGGTGGTGCAGTAATACAAATAATGTCACAATGCAAAGCTGTTGCAGCCAACCGTCAGGCTTCAAACAGCAGTACATCATCGACTGGAACCCCTGTAGTACTTAAAGGTGTAGAGCATGACATGCTGGAGATAAACAAAGCACCTTTGTGTTCCTAAACATAACTCTTTCCGGTGACAGTGCAACACTGTGATTTAGCAAAATCTTTCCTTACGCATTTTTTTTTTTTTGTGAATAAAATCTTAAATCTTAAATCATGACAATGCAACTTCCCTTTGAATGTTCAGCAGCAAGCTGCAAACATCAGAATTGTTCCTTTATGCTTAAAATGCAGCATTACAGTGGAAAATCGATGCTAGGTTATGTAGCAGTTTTTAGCTCTAATTCTGCTTGGCTTTGTATTTTAAGTCTTTGGGGTTGATTGATGTAACAAGCTCATTAAACTGGATGTTACTTCACATCTCTGCCTGTCTGCATTTGAGTTTACCAACAAAAAACACATCACAACAGAGACTCACTACCTTGCACGTATGGGTGTCACCATGGAGCACTTATAAAATATTACTGACCATTAAGATGATACAGTATTCATATTCAAATTTCTTACATATTTTCAAAATGCTATATAGACCTGGCAGGGTGGAGTGGAATAAGTTAATATTACCTTAATATGACAACAAATTCATCAGGCATATAATATAAAACAGGCCTGACTGCTTATGTTTTTATAGCAAGTCATCAATAAGCGCAAAAAAATGATTGGCTCCAAGATGCTGCTTATTTAACATTATAACAATTACTTTAATTAATCATTAGACACATTTTAGCCGCATTCTATTTTAAGCTGCTGAGTCAATTGGTATTCATGTACTCAAAGCAGTGGTCAATATATTTTGCTTCATGACATTTATAAAGAGTTTGTTAAATGTTTCATCTTTATGCCATCTGAAAAAAATAGAATGAACATTGGTGTGATTCCATCCATCCATCCATCCATCCATCCATCCATCCATCCATTCATCCATCCATCCATCCATCCATTTTCTTGCACTTATTCGGGGTCGGGTCGCTTAAGAAGGGAGGCCCAGACTTTATGTGATTTAATAAACTATTGTTACCTTTACTAGAAATGCACAGTCTTTATCAGACAGATCCTTGTTTTGTAAGATGAAAATAATAATAATTAAAAAAAAATGTATTGGAGATGAACTTTAAATTTTCATTTTTGTGAATAATTATCCGTCAAATATTGAAATCTGTGCCAGCTACTCTCTGTTTATTCAGTGTTAGCCACTGAACTCCAGCATCAAACATCCATGTGGGCATTTCTGATGTGATGGTATAAGCGGTGGAACAAAAAGAGGGAGAGGGAAGACATGCAATTTTAATGACCAGTTCATGTTGTTTTTTTTTGTTTTTTTTCCCCCCTCTTTTCATTTCTCTCACAAAAAACGTGGTAAAAGCAGCCTGACATTGTTTCCATGCCGACACAACATATGACATTCAACGCATGACCAAACTACTTGAGACAAACGTTCTTAAGATAAACATTCTGTCACCTAATGTGTGTTATTCACCTATTTCATGCATTCCCCCTCCCCCCCCCCCCCCCCCCCCCCTCCTCTCTCTCCCATCTGTTCCCAGGAAGGAGGTGCCACAGTCAGAGTCGGGAAGACGTGAGAGCATTTGGAGGCATTCCGTGTCTTTAGCGCCCTTTTCCCTTTATACCTCACTTATGCAATGTGCAGCAACAGCTCGTGTACAAGATGCGTCTCACACAGAAAGAAAAGACGCGGAGCGGCTTGAGTAAGAAGGATGCTTGACAGACAGAAAGGAGAGAGAGCTCTGCACCAGGATCCCCACAGCGCTGCTGAGCACAAAACTGCGTGACTGGTCTCTGCAAGCAGAAGGGAGGAGAGAGGAGAGAAGGGAGGAAGGCAGAGAAGAAAGCAGGGGGAGGGGAGGCAGCTCAGTTCAGTGCGGCGCTGTAGCTGAGTGGATGAGGCAGCAGCATCAGCACCACTAGCTGTAGCATCGTCTCCTTTTGTGGAGGCTGGGGCGGCGGGGGTGGGGGGAGGGGGGGGGGTAGCTGTCTTGTAGCTGCTGCAGGATCAACATTATCTGCATACACAGAAACATATCCGGTCACCTCGTCGCACGCGCACCCATGCCGTGGCGGCCAGAGACGAGGAGGTGGTGGTAAGTGACGCGGTGAGCTCGGGGGGAGGACAGGAGGAAACAGGGACGGCTGGAGGGATCCCAAACGTGAGGAGGGCTGGAGCGACGGTGACTGGAGCAGCAGCAGCAGCAGCAGCAGCGGCAGCAGCAGCAGCGGCAGCAGCAGCGGCACCATGGCGCAAGCTGCCAAGCAGCTCCGCAAGACCAAGGACCTCGCAGAGGCCGCCGCCCAGGAGCAGCGGGAGAAGGAGGAGGAGAAGATCAAAAAGAGGAATCGATCCAGAGACCGCAGACGCAAGGTACTGATGTTCTTCTCTCTCAGGAGGCGGGCGAGGTGGTGCTTCACATCCTTGTGTCCATCTTTCCCATCAGACCTGTCGTTCCCCCCCCCCCCCCCCTCGCAGGCTCTGTCACACTGCAAACATTGTGCATGATTGGTTGGACCGCAGTTGCACAAGTATAATTGCACAGATGGATTTGTATCCTCAGGCGTGTGTATTTGTGCGCGCGCGTGCGTGTGTGTGTGTGTGTGTATGCTCGAATTGGTGGTGGTGGTGGTGTGTGTGTGTGTGTGTGTGTGTGTGTGTAACCAGTCAAGCATTGATGCTCCGGTGCAGGTTTTGTCTGCTCCGTCAGATATTTAACCATCGGGGGAAAAGGCTCTTAATACCAGTGGGGATGTGACTAATACCTGCTGTTTGCAGAATAACACACTATGCCAGTCATTTCTTTTACCTGAGAACCCTGGCAGTGGGTGCAGCTTTTTCATGTTAATGAGATTCAGTATTTTAAATGCATGTGCACATATTGTTTCCTTGCGTAAAACCCTAAACAAGCTCTTCTCTCTCTCTCAAAAAGCTCTGCCATAGTTAAATTTGCTGTCTTCCCCCATATTGCATCTTTTTTTCTCACTGGGAGAAAATGGAGGGGGAAGATGGAGGTACAGTCTAATAATAGATGCAGTTTTAATGCTTTTGTGCATCTTTTTGGGCTGCAGGTGTTATTTGAAGAAAAATATAACAAATGTTGATAAATTAACGTCTAAACACTTTTGTTACAAACTTGATGCATGGAACAATATCAGATAAGTGTGAGGCTTTCAATCACCTTCACATCCCATGCCTCCTGTTCACTCTCCTGCTCTAACCGAGCCACTGAGTGCAGATTTGACTGAGGTTGTGCTTCCTTACTATCGTGTTCGGGTGATTTGTAATGATATGTTCGAGAAAAGTTGTCTGTTTGTTTGTGGATCAGTCAGAATCCTGACTGTGACTGGCTAGAGACACACAACTTCATTCTGTTTTTAGCTAACACAGGAGTCTGATTTTATGCATTTGTCGTGTTTGTTCAAATGCATTTGGAAGTGAGCGCATGCTTTCACAGGATGGCAAAATTGCACCAAAATGAGTTGTATTGTATTCATTTAATGGCAACTGTGGAGTGTGCCAGGTGTTTGTAGAGAAGAAAGCTGCAACACTCGGGGATCACAGACTTCTTCTTATTTACTGGCTCTCAGCGTAAAACGGATCATTTGTTCTGAACGCCACACTGTGAGGGTGCATCTGGCATTCTGAGGCTTGTAAAAAAAAGTGAGAAACTTAACTTGTCAAGCTAACCACAAAACAAAAACATTATTGTAGTACAAGATAGTTATAACACTATGTGTGTCCTTCTAATAAAAAAAAACTATGATCAGGTGTTTCATTTTAAAGTAGGACAGATTTTTACCAAATGCTGCATGCTCAGTCTGCAGAGCACAGAAAGTACATAAACAAACAAACAAAAAAGAATCTCTGAAACATGGATTAGTATTCTGAGACATCGCAGATGCTTGAGCACAAGCTTTGGATTGCTGAGAATGAATTTGTGTGTTTTTTGTAGATGCATTAAGTCTCACCAAGCAGACAATGGTCTCTCTTTGATCACTAAGCATCTCTGCCTATTGGCTTATTTTGTATTCTCTGACCAAAAATAGACTTTGCACTTGAATTGTTGGAATCCAGCTGAAGGTCTGCTGTGTTCCTCATAAGAGGCAGTGTTTTGTCTCGGCGTAGCATGAAAGCTGCTCAGCTTAACGAGATAACTTTTCTCTAGGAAATTATTCATTTTAAAAGAAAGGAGCTTGTTAACACATTTACTGTAGTAACTACACTGTAAAAATAGTCAGTAAATTTACAGTAAAAAATGGTTTTTGACCATCATATCCAAAAACATTTAATTACCGTAGAAATTACATGGAACTACCGTAAGTCGAAACTGCAAAAAAAGTCAGTAAATTTGCGGTAGAAAATTGTGAAATACCAACAGTTACTGACAGTAATATCCAAAACATTTTGTTATCGTAGAAAATACATGAAATTACAGTAAGTCAACACTGCAAAAAACTCTTTAAATTTATGGTAAGAAAATTGTGAAATACTCACAGTTACTGACCGTAATATCCAAAACATTTTGTTACCGTAAAAAATACATGGAATTAGTTGACACTGCAAAAAAAATCCATAAATCTATGGTAAAAATGGTAAAATACCATCAGTTACTGACTGTAATATCCAAAGCATTATACTGCCATAGAAAATACTGTATGTGGAATTATCATAACTCAATAAACACATATCCTAAGTAATTTTGACAGTCATGAATGTAGAAAATACAGAAATATATTGTAAAAATATAATTGTAAAGTTCATATAAAAATATTGTAATATAGCCAGCAGTTAATTACCCTAAACTTAACAGTACTAATCAGCCAAAATTACAAAATTTGCTGATATTTATATCTACAATGTAAAACTGTAAACCAGATTGCAAAAATAATTTTTGCAAAGAACAGAATGCCGGTGTGATATTTTGGTTTCTTTTTTAATAATGCCTTTAATACACCCGACTGAAATCTCAACAGTAGACCAGGCATCCATCTAGCGACCCACCGATTGCAAAGCAAACTCCTACAGCCAACGCCATTATTGAGAAGAATATTGGATTAAATGATGCTTTTGAGATTAATTTTATGCCAACCATAGATTTCTTATACATTAACAGAACTGTATGTTAGCCCCTCTTGCTTGGATGAAGCTGAAGTTGGTTTCCAATTGCTGCTTCCAATTTGGAAAATGGCTAAAGGGCAATTCCACATAATTTTTCACTACCATCAGCATCTTTAATTTACTTTAGCTAAAAAACCACAACACATAGACTCTTCAAATCTGGACTAGATTATTCTCAACCCATATCAGAATATTTAAAACCAAGTGTGGGTTACAGTAAATGGTGACTGTTATTTGTCATGTGAACAAATCATTATTTGGTTTGTATTGCTGCTTGATCTTTCAGTATCAACAGGAAGATTCTTTTAACTCTGTTGCTGAGCGTGACTCAGGTTACTGTGGTGTCCTGAACTCAACACAGTAAAGTCACAGTGTGCTAGCTAAGGCTGCTAACTAGCAGGTTCTAGCTCAGGGTGCTAAGAGCCCAGTAAGCCTGGACTCTCAGCAGGACTACTGGTCCTTTTCAGGATGCAGCTACAGTCTTTGAAATCAGGTTTCTGCTATATTTGCGTGTTCAGGAGGAGAAGGATAAGGAAACACATCTCTGCATCACAGGTGAGCCCCTTTCATGGTTTTAACTGAAGTTAGCTAACTTTGACCAACTGATAAAGAAATGTGTACTTTCTGAGCCAAGCTGTTTATGTACATGCACTGCAGCTAGATATCTTTACTACATAGAACATTTAATTTTCCCAGATGCAACACTTCCATTAATGTTTCTGTAGGAACGACTGCATAGATTATATTTCTGGTCCACTTTAGACTGCATGTGCTTAAAGTTATTGTTAATGGTAGAAGCAACTTTTTCCAAGTTTGGTTCAGTAATTAATTTGAATTACTTTGAGTGTGAAATCTTCATGCATGCAAGTTAAAACTGTGAAGAACACGTTAGCTTTTGTTTCAATCAATCAATCAATCAATCAATCAATCAATCAAATTTTATTTGTGTAGCACATTTCAGCAGCAAGGCATTTCAAAGTGCTTTACGCCATCTCCGTTCGGCCCTACGGCAGAGTTGTCTTGCAGATTGAACTGTTTGTGCATTTCTCCATGGAGATTTCTTCCTACCAGTCACAACCTTCACTTTAATGGGGGCAATGTAATAAATGATATCTGAAAGTTTGCACTGAAAATCATCTACCAACTTATCTACGTCATTATGGCTTAACGGCAAGGAAGAAGAGTAGATTTGATTAAATATTTCTGCTGTGTTTTCTGTGAAAGTACGTTTTGTGATAGCGGCTGTTTGTCCAAGTGGGTAAACGGATAAAGAACTGTCAAAAATAACAGCAAAGTGGTCCGACATGGCGACATCAGTTACAGAGACATTGGAAATATTCACACCCCTACTGATAACCAGGTCCAGTGTGTGTCCATGAGTGTGTGTTGCTTGCTTGACATGTTGTGTTAAACCAAAACTCTCTAATATATTACAAAACGTTTTAGCCCCTCGGTCTTGGGGGTTGTCAACATGGATGTTAAAATCACCGACAATTATTAAACAGTCGTAATCAATACATATGAGAGATAGAAGCTCATTCAGGTCCGTAAAGAAATTTTCCACATATGTTGGACTTTTGTATAAAGTTAGGGTCAAGGTTCGTTTGTGGCCTTTTACCTCGATTGCAAGATACTCAAAAGACAAACTGACCCAGAGAGATTTTGCTACAGTTCATGGTATCCTTAAATATTGAAGCCACGCCTCCTCCTTTTTTGAGTTTTCTATTTTCACTTAAAAAATTATAAGTCGGAGGCACTGATTCAATAAGTACGATTGCTTCATTAATGTCATTCAGCCATGTTTCTGTCAGAAATAAAACATCAATATTATGCTCAGTGATGAAATCATTAATTAATAAAGCTTTAGCACAAAGAGACCTGGTGTTTAAAAGAGCCAGTTTGAGTGACCTAGAGACTGGGATTACTTCGATCTTAGGTTCCTTCAGGCAGGTGATCATTCTGAGATTAGAATGAAGACCGCCGTTTTTTGTGTTTCTGTTTCTTATATCTTGTCTTGAAGTGATCCAGACATGTATTGTCTTGATATTCAGTGCCAGGGGACCAGACGCATTCTGGGGGAAAACTGGTGTAAAGATAATATCTGGTCCCCGGTCTCAGACCTCAGAAACTGTATCCTCAGCTATGTGGATACTTTGGTAATACTTGGAAGTATAACGCTTGGCATCAGAGCTAATATTTAATATTTTCCTTTGACCTCTTGACTCTCACCCCCAAAATACTTGCACTAAAGTCACTTGGTCCATGACAGTTGAAGGGTTTTAAGATACGTAAATTTAAATATTGATATTTTACAGATTTTCACAGTTTGGGTGCATTTCTCAGAACAGAATTGAAATTCTTAAAACTAGCTGTTCAATCTTCAAATTACTGTCACTTCTGCACATCAAAAAATGAGTTTCTCGTTCCTTTTGCAAGTTTTGCTTTTGTACATCATGTAGCTGATTATGTCCACTTCTCTGCTTTCCCCCCATTGTAATTTGCTTTTATCGTGTTGATCAAAATATGTTAAACGTGTCTCTGTTGAATTGTCTCAACTTCCAAAACAGCATAAGTTCATTGTGTAAGCCTTAATATGCATAAGTCTTAAAGTTGTCATAATGTCAATCATATTTTAATTTATATCCAATTCTTTTCTAAATCTGTCCTGAATTGGTAAATTGCTCCCAAGTGAGTCCTGGATTCTCTTAATAGGTCAATGTCTGAACCATGAGCTCAACCAACGATCAACCAGTTTTCTGAAACAGATTGAAGGTGCATCTTGTGAAACATCAGTTGGCAACAATATGGCCTATAAGCCAGAACACAACACAATGTTACATTTCTGAGAACTGATGATCTGGACAGAGTGAAGAAGAGGAGTGAGGCTGAGGAGGAAACAGTTGGGAGGGAAGCAGAAGAAGAGTCAGAAGAGGCTGAGGACATCTGCCAGTTTCCATCAGTCCAACATCAGGATATGGCTGCGACCCACAACATGATGCTGAAGGATGTCCTCCCACCCTGATGTTCATTCCTTAACCCCACTCAGGAACCTTTGTCAGCATGACGATGGAAATTAAAATGTAATGTAATTTCTACAGCACTGTACAGTTTACCATGAGGAGATTGTCCTGTGGTTCCTTTTCTACTTTTTTTGTTCTCTGCGTTTCTGTCTTTTTCTTTCTGAATCACCATGGTCCATCAATAAATTACAGCAAAAGCATAAATGTGAATTTTGTAGTCTCTTCCCATGACTAATAAATTTGACTGTCTTATCTGTACATAGAGAAACTATAACTTATTATTTTGAGTCACTGATACGTTAACTGACAGAATTTTGAGCTGAACTAAGGATTTTTCAAGCAAACGAATGCTATTTTTGCTGTTTCTACAAATTGTTTTGAGAAATACGCTTACTGTTTTGTAAATGCCAACAATGACTTGAGAAATGCACCAAAAGTAAATGGATTACTCGTAATCTGTATTTTTGTATAATTTGAATTTATTTTCTTTATAACTTTCTGTATAGAAATGCTGACAAGTTACACTTTCTTGTGTGTTGTACTGTAATTTTTATGGTAAAATTCTGGTAAGAACAGCGACCAGTAATTTACCATTAGGTTTTTGGGGTTTTTTTACAATAAAATGTCAATATATCATATAGTCTGGCTGTGTTTTTCACTCATGTAGATATTATGCCTCAGGCAGTATGACAGTATTTACTACGGCAAAACCACATTTGAATTTTTTTACCATATTTTAGGAAATACGGTATTTTGCCGTATTTCAAAAATACGGTAAAAAACTGGCAGTTTTGGTTGCCAGTATTTTACCGTAGTTCGTAAATTGAGGCCGTTTTTTTTTTACAGTGTACGTTTCTCAGCAACTGTTGATGTTGCACGGGATGTTGTGTTAACCTTGGCAGTTTATTGCCTTCATGATAAAAGTTTCTTTGGCAGTGAGCCATATTCCAGAGTTTGCATGATCAGCAATATATCGATGAGCTAAAAGTGCCCAATAACTTATCTCTAGGAAGCACCTGCTCCAAGAACCTGCTAAATGAAATGTATATACAGCTCCTCCTTAGAAAGTTAACCTATGTGCTCGTTTATTAATGCATTATATGATTGTCTTAGATACAACAAATCTGTCTATATCTGACTCTGATAGTGTCAGATTTGGACAGAGCTGTTTATCTGAGTTGATCTGATTTTGCTATATATGTATATTTGTCTAATAGAGACAAACCCTATAGCACCTGCATTTGCATCTGTGACTGCAACGAAAGAGGATTCTTTAAAGTGTTGATTGAATGCAAATTTACGCCACTCTTAAAATGTTTTATTTGATAAGCAAATAAGATAATCTTGAATCATTTCCCATTTACTTCTCAATACTGCGAAACCTTGTGTTGTTTATCAGATACAAGTACCTTTGTAATTCTCTGTAGAAACAGTAAGAACAGAGAGGTTTTGGCCATTTGTTTAAAGTGTTTTGCTGGGTTTCATAAGCTCAAGGCATATGCAATACAGTGGAATGTTCATAGCTAAAATGCAGCTCTGGCTGTCCTCCCTCAGCAAAACCACTCTCAGCAACTAGGCCTTTTCTCTGTGTGTTCTTAACATGAACCAGTCTTCCTTCTCTCTGAAATATTTGCTGCGTGCCCTGAAGTGCAAAGTCAAAGAGACAGAGAGGAGAAGAGGCACGCGCAGGTCTTAGAGTTCAGAGTTATTAATTAGCTCTAGTCGACGTAAATCAAACTCAGAAGCATGGGATCTCTCTTCCTTACTTGTCCCCCTTTAACTACACTTTCTGTCACTTCCCTGAACTGATAAATGTCTGATATAGCAGCAGGAAAGGTTCTGCTAGCTAAGGTAAATGCTGTGCGGATGCAGAACAGTTTGCAGTCATTTGTTTCTTTGTCTCTACACCATTAAAAATGAAAGTATAGACCATTAATTTTTGCTAATCTTGGTCTTCTCTCAGTCAGGATTACGTTTTGTGTATGATTGTCAGCTTTTAATATTTGTGAGAGGTGTCGTACTTAAGCTTTAAACTGATGTGATTAAAATAGTTTTACATGCAACACATGTTGTTGTGGTTTTAGGCATGGAAACTTTCAGTCCAGGGAGAAACTACTATTGCTGTATTAATACTATTGTATTAGTACTATTGCTGTATTCTCAAGACACGTAGCTTGTCTGGTCAATGCAGTTTCTTTAGAGGGTGTGTGAATTAATTTTGGTGGAGGGACTTATTCCTTTTTAGACGCCTTTTGTCCATTGTAATGTGAAACCTATGTACAAGTAGATTCCAGTTCACTCCAGGTTTTTCTGATCCCGCACCAATTTTCTCTCTTTTCAGAGTGACAGTTTGGATCAGATGCCTAAAAGTTAGATCAAATTTGGTGTTGCAACAAAACAACGGTTTCAAATACACATCAAAACTGATTTTGGAGCAGACAAATCCGTCTGTTACACGAGACTCACACTTACGCCTTACTGAAAATATTTGATTAAAACCCTTTCCGGAACTGGTCAATTTAAATGAGCTCTACTAAGTATAGCAGGAAAAAGGGGTTAAATATCCAACTGGAATTCGTTCAGAAGCTTATTGGTGGCTACAAAAAGGATGTGGTTGAGGGACAACCTGGTACCAATCCTTGTTTGTTGCACAGTAGATCTGTCCCTTGTCCTTTGTGTTTGTCAGCAAAAGTATTTCCAATATTCTTATATTATATATAGAAAATTCCCACATTAAAATTCTACCTTGAAAGGGTGGATCTTTAACTCAAGGACTGTAGTCAGCAGAAGTTTTATGCATTCCAATAATACATTATTTTATCAATGGAGTTCATGAAAATGATCAAGACAGCTCTACTCATGACGTTACGCTGCAGCATGAACCTACGAGGGAGATTAAGCTTTTACTGTAATGCTTAACATGAAGCTCCTTAGGCTCATACATGTATTTGTTTGTATTTGCTCCAGGCTTGCACTTACATATAAGTGCCAGATCCAAATGGATCCAGGATTTCGTAATGGACGTTGCATGCTCTCTTTGTTTCATCGTTTTAGATAACTTTTTGTGTGCACACATGATATCTTATTCCAATTATATTTATTATTTCCCACAGTAATTAGCCAAGATTCTGTCTGATATGCCCTTGTACAACATGGATGGCATTATTATTGACATTTTGGAGAAACCATATACAAAAGAGGCAAAGATTCCTATTACAGAACAAGTCAAAATTTTGAAAATAAAAATTTTCTTCAAAAAACTGTAAAGATCAAAAGGAAATTATGATGAAAAAATTGCTATAACGCATCCCGGTTGCCTCCATACAAGGTGAAATTACAAAGCTTAATGTGTAAAGTCTTGAAGCTAGGCTAAGAAAAGAATAAAAAAAACTTGTATAGTTGTATAGATTTTTAGCTGTTTAATATTACTTAATACTAGATAGGCAATAATGGGGTTTTTTTTAGGAGGCACTGCTAGTGATTGTGTTTTTTCCTCTCCTTTGAGGAGAGGAAAGGTATATGAGCCAAGGTCAAGCCGAGCAGACAGCACTCATGACCAACCCAAAGCTGCCACAGGCTATATTTACCTGGCTGCCTAGGATTACACTGCATCTGAGAGCAGAGCTTTCTGTCAGTCTACACACTACTACAGTGTGCTAACTAAGCACCTGCTCCGATACTTTATCTGATGTTGCCTCGGATCTGTACCTGGCGAAACAACATGGATGATTCCAGAACACAAGCACAATGGAGGATAGTCATCAAACCTCTGTGAAGTTTTGTCTGGCGCACTGACACTTTTTGATCTGCAGATCAAAAGCATTGCATAAAAGTATGTCTGGTCAGACATCTTTTCTCTGTGGAAGTCATTTTGTTCTGTTAACGCTAATCTTAGTAGACATTTTTCAGTTTATGCCTACAATACTACACTGGAAAATGTTGAAGATTTGCATCTTTCCACAAACGAGTGTTCACTGTCGCTACTTGGAAGTGATAGTGTGTAGCTCTGGCCAGGTGGGATGGGATAAGAAAAGGATGGGAGACTTTCAGCAAAGTCTTTTGTAATATTTAGGTAATTTAGAGTGACAGATGCCCCTGTAGTAATTATGAATGGACTCAGCACATAGTGGATGGTTGAAGAGGTGGATGAGCGAGTGTCTGGCTGATGCAAGATTGTACTTTTGACAAATTACTGGTAAGACACAAATTGTTGTTGGGATATGAGTTGGAGCCTCCTACACTGAGTCCTGGATTTCTGCATATTCTGAGCAGGAGATCTTCTGGAGTGTGTCAAAAAAAGATGTACACTCTCCATTGTGCATAACGTACCGTGCCCACAACTTTCCCTGTGAGATTGTTGGGGTTATAATCATTATTAAAGTTAATATTGAATCCTAGATGTAGTGTGGAAGAACCTGGTAGCAGTGTTGGCAGCTAATCCATGACATGTGGCTCACAAGCACACTGTGGATCGGTGATAACTTATTGTCTTTAAGCAACGATCTTTAAACATGATCCATCTAAACAATCTCGATCATATATTTTTCCCTAAGCCTTCCACATGTGGAAATACTCACATTAGTGATCTGTTTGATCCATCTGAGCTTATTAGCAAAACCCTTGACATTTTTTTGGGATTAATTAGAGGAAAAGTGAAAGTGAGTGATGTGGACTGGCACAGTGCCACACACACTCTAGCATATAGACAAAGAACGTACACACGCGCACGCACTTAGAGCTGTAACAGGGCATTATGTAATGGAATTAGAGCTCCTGAAGGTCTGCAAGGATCATGTGGCTTACTGGAGCCAACTAATGCACCGAAGCAGCCTCTCCCAGGCACTCCCTGACTCCATCATGTTCCTCCGCCGCTGGCCTGAACACATTTTATAGTGCATGCCATGTCTAATGGATGCAGTGGTTGCATGTTCAAAAATAATAAATAAAAAGTTTTATGGTGTTCTTCAAAATACCATCGATGAAATCATGAGGTTGTGCATTGAATAGTATGTTATTGCATGTTTGAGTTTATTTTATGAAATTCATCTCTGGCTGCCAACAGAACAAAATTTGACAAATTATAGGAAGTATAAGTTCAGTTAAATGAATTGCAATAATTATCCTGTAGTAAATTAAATCTTTGTCAGTTATTTCATAAGACTATTTATTGATTGATCTATTTTTCAAGTTAATCTTTGGTCCTCTATGGAAAATTGAATATATTTCACAATGAACCCACAAATCACAATCAAAAGTTTTAAATTGAAATCAGTGAAAGCTAATTTTCTCTTATTATTTACTAGTTGGTAAATAAGCTAATTATAAAACCATTTAGAGGTCAAATAATTGGCAGCACACAATAAACTATACACATTCATCATAAATACTGTATGATGGGACATATTTCACAAAATTAATTTATTTACATTTAGAGTAATCTAAAATGTGACAGATAGTGTTGCTTTTTAAATGAGATGTTTACAATTCCAGCAAAATCTGGAACTGTAAATACTTTTTTTCCATACTCACTTTTTTTCTTTACAATTATCCCTACCTAAAAAATATTATGATTCTTATATTTGACAGATTTTGCAAAACCTCTCAAACCACGACTGGAGTTTGACTTTGAAGCAATAAAGCTCCAGATTTCTTCCTACTTTCCACTTCTTCAAACATACGTCTATGTAACTGCCGGAACTGATTAGATTTTTGTCTCTCAGCGCGGTGAAAGGGAGTGTTACGTGTCGGAGGAAAGATGGAAAGATGTCTCCATTTTCTGGCTTCATCTTTCACCATATCCAACTTTCAGTTCTGAACAACTTTTTCATAAACGCACCCAGACAAAATAAAGAAAAACATTGATAAAAAGTAGCCCATTTGTAAATTATGATTTTAGAGGTCCAAAGAGGTCCAAATAATATTATATGATTATCTGACCTTCATTCAAGCTTTTCTCTCAGTGATAGCAGCTGGTTTAATGGAAACACCAGGTTACTGACTCAAAGCAGGAAAAATAACAACTTTTAAACAATTTACTGAGGATGAAAATGAACAAAATGCCGTGTTTGCTTGCTGTATCGCTGCGTTCCACTGAACACAGAGGCATCGAGCTGGAAAATCCACACTGCACTTGTATAAATACTTCATTGCTAATTTAATTTTAAACTCTAGATGGAAAACAGAAAACTACAACTCTCTGTTCCCTTCATTCCATCAGCTACGTGTCTTGCTCTAAGCTGTTGTACATCTAGCTGCATTCTTCCACTTTAATCTGACCACTTACCACTCTCTGTTTCCAACACTCTGTGTGCATCGTCTATCGTACTTCATTAACTTCTTTCTTGATTGCCTTTTTATACTGCAAGTGTAAAGTGGTCAAATCTTGTGCTCAAGTTTTTGCTAACCGAAAGCGGCTTCACTGAATGAAAAGATTAATGACATCGTAAAATATTTACAGTGTTTCAAATGTGCAAATGAGCTGCAGGGACATGAACAGAACAGCTGAATAAGTTTTCTTCTGTGCACTTGACAGTCATTTGAAAAGAATAAATCAATTTACAAGTCTGTAGAAAGAATCTATGAAAAGTGGAATCGAGCTCGCATCTGCTTTATTGGTTTAAAAAACAGAAATAGTTATGTGTTTGTTTATTCATAAGTAACGGCATCAATAAACCAATATGTTCAACTCAGAAAAGTTGAAAATATAGGAACATTAATCCCTGCTGACATGAATGAGTGCTCCTGTTAGCGGGAACATTTATTTGGGTTTTTGTGCTCCATAGTTTTGACCTAACTAATAATTTCCCTTCGTTGCACACAGCCAGATGATTTCTCAGCAGCATAATTAGCTTTAGCTGTCGCTCCATGATTCACTGTACGAATCAGTCACAGCAGCACTACTGTTTTTCAAGAATCACTGAGAAAAAGTGTAGTTATACAGATGAATGAATAAACCATAGAGAATCACACTTTGTCATGATTTGCTTTGCCTCACTTGAGCTACGAATTTACTTCAGAGTAATGTTCACCAAATTTTCTCCAAAGTTCTCAAAACTGTTTTGTCTTGTACTTGTGACTTACACAAGCTAAAACCGCCGTTCATGACCTGATTGTAATGAAGCAGCAAGTCTGAGTCAGCTTTTTTAAGGTCATATGACTTGACTGACAGGGTGACAGGGTGTGTCCTGCTGGCTCTGCACCAGTACTCCCAAAGGGAAGACGACCAAGGTGAGAGGAAAAAGCACACAAAGACTTAAATATGCATGTGCCATAGATTAAATCAACACATTAATCTTAGATTTGGATTGTGACCTACTCGCCTTCATTGGAAGTCAGAAACACAGCATGCAAAAAGACTAAAATAATTGAAAACAGAACAATTTACATGACTTTTTTGTATAAAAAAAATAGAGAGAATTACTCAACTTTAAAACAAAAAAAAAATCTGTTTCTGAGTATGTAGAAATGTTTGAAGTAATATACTCATGAAGGATGATTGTAATTCTTAGCTTCTTTTTTTCCAGCAGTTCACTGTCTTATATTTAGGACAAAAGCAATAGTAATTACAGGTTTAATCATTCTGGTATTCTTGCATGTAGGGGGGAAAAAAACCATTCAATTTGTCAACCTTCTTTGTTTTGCGCAAACCGGACATTTGGGACTGTGCGGGCTGTATCTAGTAGACAGCTGCACACTTTTCTGGTCACGCGTTCAATGCACAACTCAGAGAACAGGCATCAGCGACGGGTGAAGGATGATTGATGGCCGTCTGAATGAAGTGCAGCTTTCTGAAAATGCAGTGTGTCAGCTTGTCTTGCCCATATTTTTAGCTTTCCCTTGTGCATAAGATTTATTACAGCCTGAGCTTTGAAAATAGCTCAGTATCTTCCCATTGTGACACTGTGTGACTGCTACCCTACTTTTCACTGTTCACAATGTGTGGGGAATAGTTGATACTGCATTTCAGTGAACTTATTTAACCTTAAATTAATACGTAAAGTTTTAAATCACTTAAAATTGTGAAAATGTGAATCTCCATTTTTAATATGCCATATTTAATGTCTAATGTCTTAAAAACTTGTTCTGGAAGCTAGGTCGGGTTTATTTTTAATTTAATTCCCTTTATTTATTTACTAATTTTGCAGAAATTCTCAAAAATGTCACCAGATACTCAATATCCAGTCTATTCCAACACTATCCAAACATGCAGCGAGATTTAAACGCAACTATACACAACCAAAGTTAAAATGCAGCGCTATCAGATTTAGTTGATCATTTGATGACAAGTTAATTATTCAAGGAAGACCAGCAGATTGCATCGAGTCATTGGCTTTGTCAAAATCCTTAATCTTTAGCAAGCACGCATGTGGTGTCAGTGAAAAGTAAATACTGCCTTCTAGCAGAACCAGTATGAGACTGACTGGTTGTCAAGAGGACAGGGAAGAGACACAGACAAACACAAAGACACATTTCTAGAAGTCACTTAAGTGAGAAATAAAAAATAAAGTGAGTGCCCAATGTGCATTGTAACAAAAAGCATGTATGTGAAAAGTTGCACCAACTCTTGGAAGGGCAGGAGAAAATATGCTGCTGTTAATATTTTTGCCCCAAAAAAGCACCAAATTACAGATCTGACTTAGTCTGCCTCTGAATACCTTTATAAACTGGCCAATAGTTAATATTTAGATTTTTCTTTCCCACACCAAAACATTGTTTTATCTAATACACAATATTTACTAGTCCTTAGTTTAAAAGCAATTTCCCTTAAAATAATGGAGCGAACTAACAAATGTATCTGATGTTAAGTTTTTCCTTCTGTAAAAAAAATAAATAAAAATTAACCAATTTCTCATATATAGGTTATCATCAAGCCAATCAAGTTTAATTCCACCTGATTTCAGTTTCCTACGGGGCAATCAATGCATTCCTAATTTTAATTGCACATATCTGTTCCAATTTCCATTAAGCTGACAGGCTGTAGTTGCAGAACATATTGGACCTTGCACATCAGGCCTGACCCTGCTGTCTGGAGCTGGCTGAGTTGATGAATATCTCCCTGTTGGCTAAAATGACCCTTTCTGTGTGAGCCAGAATGCTGAGTCATGAGGAAATGTTTCAGTTGATTGATTTATGAAGCAGTGAGTCTTTTGAATTCAAACTATCAATTGCAGCATATTTCTTTCTTATTGTCATGGATGAAAAACCTTTCTATGAGTTTATGTAACCAACTTAACTGCATTGCCTAATAACCAGGAATGCAAGTAATTGACTTTATATGCCTTAAGATTATATTTGTGGTAAATCACCCCTTTACTTACAAACTGAATTGAAAGTAAATTAAACAGCATAATTAGCAACTTTAATTGTAAATCTCAAATGTCTGTGATTAAAACATCATTGTGATCGAGTCTGATGTCCAGAGCATGAACAAATTGAGCTTTGCATTATATTATGTAAAGTAACTACTGTGTCATTGCTATTTTTAGCAGCTACAAGGTTCCTCATAGTCATCGTGCTTGTTGCAACCTCACAGCTGAAGGTAGTCGTGTCCTCCTCTTAACTTATCCTCTGCCGTCCCTTGTGACTTTTTCCTCCTTGATCCTCCATCAGCCCCCCTACCTGTACATCCATCAGTCTCTCAGAATGATACTTACTGGTGTGGATCTCCACCCACTGGGTGATTAGCGATGACCTGCTGTCATTTACACAGACATGCACAGCGAGGACGCCTTGTGTTCATTTGCTCACGCTTAAGGGTAGGTCCTCATAGGTACTGTAAACATGTCACTACAAACAATGGTGTTTCCTACAAGCAGAATTGATTTTTTTGTCACTTAGCCGACAGCAAAGCTTCTTCAAATACAAATAATCAGTGATGCATTTCAGGAGGCCGTAGGTTCAACCTGCAGTTCTCTGAACTCTAATGTTGAAGGGTTTCAAGTCAGTTTATTCTCGCTTAAAATACAAGAATAAACCCAGAGAAGCAAAAGATACCACAGAAAGACGTTTCAAAATTTTAAAAATGTATTAAGTGCACCAAAAGCTTGTCTGTTTGATCTGTGGTTTTATACCTATCTCGACTTTGTTATTTGTATTTGAAATTGGAACATATAAAACAATGAACAATTTGAAAAATTGTGAATTTTAAAATAGGGTATGTGGGAGACACTGTCTTGTTTTATTTTGACTCCTCTTCTTGAAGTCTTGAAACCTGCAAATGTCAAGTATATATAGAAAAAAAATTAGATTACATAGATCCAATGTTTTTGTTTTTGTCCCTTTTTAGCTTGGTTAGCATTTCAGGAGCACTTGTTAAGGTTTCTTTCAGTTTTTACAGCTATGTTACTAGATTTGCTAAGAGACCATTGCTGCTTTAAAACTTTTATCACATTCTTTTTTCACACTTTCTCTTTTTTCCCTCTTTTTAAGTTTGTCAATATTTGTAGTATTTGTGATAACAATAAAAGAGATCATGCAAACTATTTAAAAAGACTGGATATGGATATCTAACTGCATACAGTCAGAGACTTACATACATGGAAATTGCTGTAAAAATTAAAAAGAACCCTTCAAAAGTCCCGTACAAAGTAGCAATCTTATTTACCATTTATTTAACAAGCTTTTGAGGTATTCAAAAATCAGTAAGTAGAAACATTTCCTGTAGAAGGCTATTTATCCAGGTGAACACCATGGTATTTATACTCCTCCACCACCTCCACTTTTTCTTCCACAATATGCTTTGACGTAGAGCTGAAACAATTCCTCGAATGATTTGAGTACCTCGATTATTAAAATTCCTTGAGGAAAATGTATCTGCCTCGAAGCTTTGTTAATTTATATTTTATTTTTTAGCGCATCGTGTTCCGGCCGGAACATTATCTGCCTTGCGCGGAGTTCTGACTTCCACCTCTGAGTGGGGTATATGCACGGACTTCCGTTTTAGCACTTCCGCATTTTTTTGCCACATAGAATGGTTCCGGTGCACAGGCTTTGTTAACAGTGGCTCTTCAGTCGCTGCAGGACTATTAATGATGCCTATAGAATTATTCAGACGTCCTGAAACGCTCCAACAACAAAGGATTTAAGTTGAATGTGTCAAAACTTCACAAGAACTTTGAAGGTAAGTTAATAAATCGTTTGTATTCACCATAATGCCTCATATGTCTGACGTAGCTAACAGAGACAAGCTTACAAAGCTGTTACGTAAAGGTTAAGTGTTTTGATTATCTGTGCAGTGTGCAATTTACATATCTATGCTTTATAGATAGATATATATCTATATACACATATATAGATCTGTCTATATTGTGTCCAAGCTGTCAGTAGCAGCTTAAGTTAGCTTCCGAATGTAGCATCTAATTCGGAAAATGGCTAAAGGGCGATTACACTTAATTTTCACTATCTTGAGCTTTTTTAATGTGTTGTATTTTAAAAACTACAACACCTAGACATTTTAAACCTAACTACACAGTCCAGTCACATTAATGTGACCATCTGTCAAAAGCCAGAATAACCACCTTTCGCAGAGCGAACTGCTACGAGACGTGCAGGAAGAGAGTCACTTAGGTCCCTGAAGGTCTTCTCTGGGATGTTGAGCCATGCCGACTCTAATGCCGTGGCCAGCTGCGCTAGATTACGCGGTTGAGGATCCATGGCGCGAACAACTCGATCGAGATGGTCCCACAGATGCTCGATTGGGTTTAAGTCAGGTGAGTTTGCTGGCCAGGGGAGGACGGTAAACTCATCCTGGTGCTCTTCGAACCACGCACGTACACTGGCAGCTGTATGGCACCTCGCATTGTCCTGCTGGAAGATGCCATCATCCTGAGGAAAAACAATGCGCATGTAGGGGTGGACATGGTCCGCAAGGACAGATGCGTACTTGTATTGATCCATCGTGCCTTCCACAATAATCAGTGAACCCAGAGAATGCCAGGAAAACATTCCCCAGACCATAATGCTCCCGCCTCCAGCTTGGACCGTTCCTGCAATGGTTGCAGGGTGGTTCCTTTCAGAGGTTTCATGCCTTATACGCCAACGTCCATCTGTCCGATGGAGCATAAAACGCGATTCATCTGAAAACGCTACCTGTCGCCACTCAGTGGACGTCCAGCTGCTGTACTGGCGTGCAAATTCTAGCCTTCGTCGTCGATGAACACCAGTCAGCATAGGTGCACGAACCAGGCGTCCGCTTCGGAGGCCCAGACGCAGCAATGTTCGCTGAATAGTGGTTTGGGAGACACTTGTGGTAGCCCCATGGTTCATTTTAGTGGTCAGTTGCTCAACGGTAGCCCGTCTATCTGCCCGAACGCATCTCCGCAACCGTCGTTCGCCTCTGTCATCTATGGCCCGTGGTGCACCACATTTGCCACGTCGTTGATTTTGGACAGTCCCATTTTGCCATGCACGGTACACTTTTACCACGGCGGCACGCGAACAGTTCACAAACTCAGCCGTTTCGGAAATGCTTCCACCCTTGGCCCGAAAGCCAATGATCATGCCCTTTTGGACGTTGGATAAATCGCTTCGTTTCTGCATTACGCCAACGATTGAAATGTTTTCCGAAGCCCACACACACCCTTTATATACGCTCAACTGCACTGTGCTGCCACCTGCCTTCTGTGATTGGTTATTTAACTCTGAAGTGGAAAGTACGTGGTGGTCACATTAATGTGACTGGACTGTGTAGATTGTTCTGTACTAACAGCAGAATAAGTAAAACATTTGTTGAACCTTCTAATTGATTTGTGAAATTTGAAAAATGTCAATAATAGATTTCAGAACGCATTAGATATGAATTATTAATTTGACATTATTTGTTATTTTAACTTTCCATTTTCTTTCTTTTTTTTAATCTTTATTATAGTTGGAGTTGGACAGGAGTTCAGTTTGATGGATTCCTGGAGGGAGAGATCAGCTGAGTTAATGTTGCCAACAACTTTTCTCCTGCTATTAATTTTTCTCCTTTTCTTTATATAGAAAGTATTTCTATCAGTTGCCCTTTTTCCGTTTTGTATACAGTATTTGTTTATACAGTATTTTTTTTATTTTTACCTTAATGCTTACCTGGTCAGTTGAGGTGGAAATGTACATCCTCTTGATTACTGACAAATGTCAGAACCACATGGACTGAGCTGGTTACATCAGATCAATCTGAATCTTTATTTCTCATTAAAACGACTTCTTGTCATTTTAAGACATTGTTATAAAATTGCATCTTTATTCTGCTGCTACGATGACTGCATTCTTGCATTTAAAATTTCTTGTATCCTAACCGTAATGCTCCCTTATACAACTCAGAAAAGATGATTGAAATAAAGGCACTTTTTGAAAATATTTTCTGTGATTTTATTATAGAAATTGAGGACGGGAGGAATCGATTAAAATCAATTCTGGTATAAAAAAAAATCTTGTAAGTCATATCATTCAGCCTTATTCAGTATATTAAATTATATGACTAACTACATATTACTTAATATTCACATTTCTTTGCTGGTATTACCTGAATATGTTGCATTTTAACATCTCACTTGAATTCCTGATCTACATGCAAATACTTGATATAACGTAAACACAGAGAAAAGGTTTGTGAAATGTAGAGTATTACAAATGAGATTCAATTTTATTGTAGGTACAAACAGGATAACAAAATTAACAGTGAATATATAATATACTTCCTAGCAGCTAATCAGACATCAGACTTGTTTGTCTTTACTGGTGATGAAAACTCATCAGGAGAGGAAGACCAGCTCAGCCCAGTCCAGGATGACTGCAGGGTAGCCAACAAAGTCTGCAGGTAGATTTTTGCATATCTGGTGCTCCGGTTTCCAGATCATAGTTTAACCAAGTACTGTAAATAAAAAGTTAGTCAACGTTGTGATGATCCGGCAGACCATGGACTGATGGACGCCATCAGCAGGTCCAGATGCTTGAATCCAATGGAAAGGTAATCGGCACAAAGATCTTGGCTCAGAAACGCATCACGAAGTGTTACGATGCAAACCTGAAAAATTAAAAACAAACAAAAAACTAATAAGCGCCCATATTTAGCTGCACAACGTAATCAAAACTAATAAATCCTCAACTCTTTTTGAGAGTTTTGCTTGAAAATAAATTGACAATATCCCAGGAAATTAAATGTTTAAGTGAAATAGTTCTGGTATCACAAGGAAACAGCAAAAAATGTTTCAGAGGTGTAACATCACTGAAGTTACTGAGTTAAGAGTGACTAAAAGATTTACTACTTAGAAAATGCATGTTAAAATCTGAATACTGTTTTGAAAGTGTACAGCTGAAATTAATTTAAACTACTAGCAGGAAAAGCACAGGGTCCGCCTAATATCTGTACCAACAGTAATACAAAAATGATGCATATAAAAGGCATTAGTTTATAAAAATCGAGGCAAACCTAAATTTACCATTTTAAAAACAAAAAGCAGCAGGAGGATGTAACTTTATAACCTAATTTTCTAAGCAGAATCTTAGGGAAAAAAAGAGAAATTACGTTGTGTAACGCAAGAACAGATTATAGCAGCCAAGTGGAAAAATTCACTCTAACATGGATTGTAATTATGAAACAGCAAAGGTAGACGTCATATTTTCAGGATTCGGGAAATACGTGATTTGTACCATTTGTTCTGTGGGTGTTTTATGTGGATCGGTGCCACTTAAACGGCTGTAAAGTGAAGGTTTTGGACCTTAATCTGACTGACTACTTGTGTGGTTGGATCGAGCTGAAGCATTGCTGCTCTTGGTTGTTCTTAAATTACCTGCTTGGCTCGAGGTGGGGCTCGTCGCTCCGACTGCATGTTAAATGTATTTTATATAACTGTCTCATAAAAAAAAACTAAAGAGTTGCCTAAAAATAATTTCATACTCCGTATAACACAAACATCAACACACGTATTGTCTTGCCTTATGCCTAATCGCTGCTTCTGTTCTCAGTCTGTTCTGGTAGTAGTGGATTTCCTCCGGCATTATTTTCCTCCAACAAATTATTCCACTAAGCAAAGCAAGTACAGCTTCCTTTTAACCTCCGTCTTCCCATTTCTGATGCTGAATCTTCCATATCCTCAAGCTTTGAAATAGCAGGCAGCTACAAACCGGGTGTTAGCTGTAGTGGCTAAGTTTTGGCTACAGTCCGCTGTCGCTTTGACATCAGCAGGAAAATGAAAAAACTAAGTACTGGATGGTACCGGCTAATTACTGGACACAACGGCACACCACAAAACTCGATTGTTGTACCAGTAGCTCACATATATTTTAAGTTTTGCATCTTTTTCATGGTACAGATCTTGCAGCTTTGGGTAAAAACAATAGGAGCAAGCAGGACCCGGAACCAATCTATGTGGCATAAATTCAAACGGAAATACGTCACCACCTCTCGTGGCATATAGCCCGTTAGCAGCATAACGTCCAATTTTCAAGTTCGGCCTGTGTGGATTTTATTTATTTATGATAATGCCCGGGCTTTCATCGTTTTTTGGGGGACCAAAAGACATCCTTAAAATGACTGGCGCGATGCCTGGAGTACGGCAGCCTTTTTCCTCCGGGACCTGCTGGTTGAAAGCGAAAGGCGGGAAGAGCGCTGAGGAGTATTTATACAGGTAAACGGAAAGACTGAACACGGCGGGCTGCTGAGTAGTTGATGTAGTGTAAGTGTAGCTGTACAGACCGCATAATACATTTCATATCATGCCGGTCTGAACAAACTGGTGGCGGTATATGGCTGGTAGATGAGTTTCTGAGTGTGAGAAAGAATGTGCCGTAAATATCCTGTATCCATCCCCCTAGCCCCTCTGAAAATTCATCTATTTAACTGACTGAAGATTAATAGATAAACTAAAAGCTGGAGCATATACATTTTTTATTTGTGAGCCTGCCTCTTTATTGTTAAATTGTATAATTTCAGATCTTTGTATAATTTTTCTTCAGGTTAACTTAGAAAGTGAGCTACTATCGTTACAGGTTAGTTTTCTTAACTACAAAAAAGTAACTGTTAGGGATGCTCAAATGTGAAAAATTGGACTGATATTGATATCCGATAGTAACACCAGTGTTATGCCAAATTTATCAATACTTTACTTTATAAAATTTTTTATCCGTTTACTCGATTAAGAATAATCGATAGATTACTCGATTACTAAAATATTTGTTTACAACGGCCTATTTTTCTTAAAATGTACAATAATCCTTGTTTTGTTTGTATTCAAGGCTGACTTACAAATCGGTCCACTCTGTTCTTAGCTTCTTGATCATGTCTGATCAAGAAGCTAAGATGTCTCAAATGTCTGTGATTAAAACATTGTTTTAATCACAGACATTTGATTAAAACTCAAATCTGGTGTCTTCTTGTCTACAGACTCTTGTCTGTATTGAGTGATGACAATAAGTAGTGAATAAAAATGTATTTTGTGGAGTGTTGTCTTGTTGAGGGATTCTACTAAAGTCAACTGCTAGCACCAGGCTAAATATAAATGCTAATGGAAGACATTAACAATGTTCCTAACCACTGGTGACTTGAATGCTTTTAGGGGATATTACAAATATGTTACAGTTGGTTTGATTTGCTATGGACCATTCTGTTTTGCATGATGTGTCTCTGTTGTGTGCCCAACATTCTGCTAATGCTAGGCTGACATGCAGGCTTGTATATGTTTGAGTCAACATCCTGCAGTGAGGAGCATATGTCAGCTTCTGTGACCGCCTGTTGGCAAAGAAGTCAAAGATGATGTAGCATGAAAGTGATGAAAGTGTGTTTATGCAAACATGTCTGCTGTAAGTGTTTGTGGTCCAAAATCATGATCTTGCAGGCCTGCATATTTGTACTTTTTAAGCCTGTTAGCATCCACGCGTGTAGGAGAGCCTTACACTAAATAAAAGCAACAGATATTACATTTCATTTAAATGTATTTATTAAATGACTAAACCCACATAAAACTGGGCACTTCTGGTAGGACAGGAAAACATGCCGTTCAAACGCTACAAGAAAAAAGCTTTGCAACTGAAGTTCCCTATGACTACTATTACATATTTATATTAAAGTATAAAGAGTGGCATCTTGAAGTCATTAAGTCCTGTTAAAAAAAACATTTGCTATCTATGTGAGCACATGTATCCAGGGAGGCATGTCAGGAAATGTGTTTTTTCCTACCTCCACAAATGTAAACATGTAGAGTTAAACAAACTCTACACAGACTTTATCTTAGGATGTGAGCTTTGATGAGATGAGAGTAAGATATCCAGTGTTTCCAAAGAGCCTGAAAACCTTAAAGTCTGTGATATCTTCAATATAATACCGGGAAATTTAAAATTACTGTAAGCTTCTTCCAGTGAAGTGAAAATGAGCTGTGATTGGATCTTTTGACAGAGAAGTAACACAAAACATTTGATAAAATGAAGAAATAAGTGAAAAATACCACACACTTAATTATCCAACTCCAAGAGTCTTGGATTCAAGTGCCGTTCCAGGGCGAAAGGGAGTTTTACATTTAAGAAACTATAAGCAGGGGTAGCAGTAATACCGACAGAGGTAATTTTGTTAAAAACATTTATGTTTTTGAACGGTTGTACTTGGTTGTATTGACTTATTTCAATAAAATATGAACAAATTTCAAGTCTTGACATGCATCTTTACCCGGATACCAGTAAATGCGGAATAGATTTGTTCAGTTATCATAGTTGGTATGCACCGCAGCCTGACGCAGCTTTAAATCTGAGATGATGTGGTGGTTAATCTGTCAACGCTACGATGGGACAACAGCATCTGCAGAGCACATCAATCAGACATTTCTACCTGTGGACACACACACTCAAACCCCAGGACAAAGCCACAATTTCTCATGATACCTACCATGTAACAGAGGCTTCGTGTGACTGAGTGATACCTTGATGTTGTTAAAGTGTCTTTCCTAGTAAGGAGGTTAATTCATCTGGAGAGTTATTTTTTTAAACCTAGCTGTAAAAAAAAGATTTTGTTGCCATACTGACACTAAATTGTAAAGTCTTTCAGTTGGATACTTGACTTTTCTTAAAATCTGAAATGTTTTTCAATGCAATAAAAACAGGAATATGCGAGATGATTTACAAAATCCATCACAAACAAGTCTCTGACGGTTTTAAGATATCCCTTTGTTTGAAATGTTGAAGGCCAAATCCAATGACAGTGAACTCATAAATCAGCAACAGAATAATATGATCACTGAAACCCAAAGTGGGAGCACAGACTGAGTCGTGATAAAGAGCTGTGTAAAGCAGTTTTTTTTTCTGTCTCGATTGCAAAAAAAAAATCTAGAGACAGCCATTCACAGAGAAATGAACAAGTTGATGGACTACAGATGCATTGCTCTAAATGCTGAGGTTATAGCTTTGAACATAAACATTTTACCAGCTGGAACTGAGTCACGTTTTAACTGCCGTAGCAGGACATTAAGATCTGTGTAAATTCACCTCCTGGCCTTTCTGTCAGGATACCACTGACCTTGGTTCAGGTTTTTTTTGTTTTTTTTTTTACAGCGTTTCTTCAAGCCGGTGGAGCCGCTGTGTTGTTTCTGACCATGACCCCCCTGACATCTCCCTGTCAGCGCAAAGCGAGTCAAGAAGCGAACCTCTCTATGGGGATTCATCGCTCTGGGAAATCCATCTTTGCTATCACACACAGACTTCACACTACTCCTGTTTTATCGCTTTTTTGTTTTTCCGTACTGTATTTCTAAAAGCAAGTACAGTTTATAGCACATTTATCAATACTTCAGTCTTCCTCTTTTACCAACACGCACAATATTTTTGGCGCTCACCAAATTCTGAGGATTTGTTTGCAATGTATAAATGGCATTAAGCAGGAAAAAGTGTCAGAATGAACAGGAGTGTTCGCGCAAATCATCTACTAGTCGTGTTTTGATCTAGTTTTCATTATTTAATATCATGTTATGTCTTTTACCTTCATTTAAAGTGAATTATTGTTGCAAAGCCACATTTTCTCTTTATGTGTCGTTCTTTTCTATCTCTATTTATCACTCCGACTCCTCTGTTTGCTGACTGTTTTGTCCTGTCATAGCAGATGCGAGTCTGATGGGGAAGTATACTGGAATCGTAGTCAACGTGCAGCTGAGTGCTGTGCATTAGTTACACACGCAAGACTTTCAGACACAGGGGCTCTTAGTTGCTCTATCTGTCTGTGTTTTTGCTGTTTCTGCATATTTGTCAGGTGTCAGGTCTAAAAAAAACAGTCTCCAGCTGATGAATACAATGTAAAAGTTACTTGAAAATTCATCTATTGGGTTTTTCCACCATAGCCTTTCTTGTGCAACAGAGTTTATTTAAGAGGCGCTTGTTTGTTTGTTCTATGAATGAGACAGTTAGATTTTTTTTTTCCCATCCAGAGAACCAGTCTGGTGCTCTTCATTATGTGATGCAAAACATCTCTGCAGTAAATGTTTCATCTTCCATCTGTTGTAAATTTCTATAGAGGATCAATCCAAAGAGATACACTTTACCAAACAAATAGCATTATTTATCTCAACACCCCTGGAAAAACTCATCAAAATAACACCCAGCTGGGGACCAAAGCTGGAAGATTGTTTTTTACCAACTTTCTGACAAGGTTGTCAGAAACTTAAAAATTCAATCTTTTTCCAGTCATAAATTAGGAATTAGACTGACAGCACTCTTCAGGGTGGAGTTTGTAACAGAGAAAAGAAAACTCAGTTATGTATTTTCAGTAAGAGCGAGCTGCTTAAAACTGAAATCAGAAAGACCACAAAGCTACTTATAATGATTATACACTACTAACTTTTTCTACAAAGGCACAACAGCTGCTTTTTTAAAATGCAATAACTGAGCATTAAACTCATGTGGGTGCTGGTCAGTGCTCCATCACTTCATTCTGTTGTTTTTTTTGGTTGTTACTTGTATACACTTTTTGTGTATATGTAGATGTACCATCTGCCACAGATGCCTATTTGTATTCATCCTGGGAACCTTTCATTGAATTGGCAAAGGAGTGAATTGACTTTACCCTGCCTTCATTCAATCTCAGTAAGGTTAAACATCTCGCAAAAAAGATACTTACCTTAATTCTTCTGAGTTTTCCACTGGTCTGTCTCTCACGGAAATTGATGCACTGGGAAATGTTGGCAGCCTTTTGGAAAGAAATAGTTCTGATTATTTTTATCTATAGTTCCAAACAACAAGTTGGAATCGACTAATGTTGGAGAGACAGTTTGATTCCGTTATTTTGGACGTTGTTGAAGCTTTACTGACTTTACTGTTTGTTGTAGATACACAGCAGATTGTAAACAAAGCATTTTAAACCATGATGCTCACAACATTTTCATTTTTGGTTCATCTCACTGAGCCTGACTTTATTTTCTCATGAAAGCTTGTTTTTGGTTCAATCAGCAGGAGTTCTTCAATGTTAGAGTCAGTGCATGTGGTACTGGAAACAAAAAGAAGTGGTGATAAGCAACTATAGCGTCACTCTTGCATTGAAACCCAAATGGTTGAAAAACCTTTTACGACTGCAGGTTTTGTCTTTTAAAAAATAGAAAGTAAGCAACAAACTTATAAAAGCAACATCCATCTGATTTGAAAGGAATGTTTTGCAAAGCAATAAAAAAAAGCGTAACAAGAAAACCCTAGGGACTCATCACCCTGAGCTTTAGAGGCTTTTTATGTGAATGATCAACTACCAGCTTAGCAAACAAGCAAAGAAAAGCATATTCTTATGCATATTATCTAACATGGACAGAAACAGGCAAAAAAAGCAGCAGTAAATTCACATGTAAACTTTGAAAATCTCTTAGAAACACTGCTAATTAAATTTTGCGAGACAGTCTAGGTCAGTGGTTCTTAACCTGGGTTCGATCGAACCCCAGGGGTTCAGTGAGTCGGTCTGAGGGGTTCGGCGGAGCCTCTGCCGTGGAGGTAAAGACTCACTTGTGTAAAGTCATGATGACGCCCCGCTTTGCCATCACTTACTGCAGAGGATCACGTTACATTGCTTAGCCAATCAGAGGGTCACATTACATTGCTTAGCCAATCAGAGCTGCAGAGGAGCCCTGATTGAAGGAGCTCCACTCTCAGCATGGATTTGAACTTGTGTCTTTAATTACTTCAGCAAAGCGTTTTTACCAAATTGTATAGTCTAAATCTGCTCCTTAGTCGCATCTTTTCAGGGTTGGTACTGCCTCCAGTGGCGTGGGGGTGATAATAAAACTAATATAATTACATAACTAAATAAATCAGAATACCGCAAATTATTTCCTGTGTCGGTGGGGGAGTATCATAACCCGCTACAGAAGGTTTCGGTGAATGCGCATATGAAACTGGAGGGTTCGGTACCTCAAAAAAGGTTTAGAACCACTGGTCTAGGTCTTTGGAAGCTAAAAACAAAAATAGTGCATCAGCTGCAGCTTTATGTTTCAGGAGGCTTATTGTGTAAGAGGCGTGTTTCCTAAAATATCAAGCTCCTGCTTGCAATGAGACGTAGATGGCAGACTGTCTTCGGTGTGGTAAGATACATGATAAGTTTTACTGATTTTATGTAACTGTAGTCACAAGTATCAAATGCAGTGGCTCCAACTGAGTGTGTCCAGTGTTTAACAGAGCTCATCATGGCTGACCTTCAGCCACAAATGGTTTGAGGAAGTTTGGAAGTTGGTTAATAAGGGAAAATGACCAGCCACTAACAAAATCAAAATCAGTAGAACAAGTCTACCTTGTGGTTATTTCTAGAGCTGGTCGATGACACACTGCTTCCTGTGTGCTGCTAAAATATATCAGTTGTTCTGGCAGGGAACTTCACTTTGGTAAAGACACTGAATCAGGGCAGGGAGCCCAGATTGTCAACACTGAGTAATGACGTCAGGAGCAGGCTTGAAGAAGCAGCTTTACCCAGCATGCTTTGCCAGCAGCATTTCTGCAGTGCTTATAAATATTGAAAGATTACAAAAACAGAAAGAGAGGGCGGAGGGGGATTGGAAGGTGGAGGATCGGAGGAGAGATACAGAGGTGAAAGGATGGTACTGCCTTTCAGTAGCCTCAGTAGCATCTGCCTTTAGATGGCTAAAAAAAAACTGAAGAATTTCAAATGAATTGGGGACTCCAGGGTGGGGTTGATGCTTCACTTTGCTGCGTCTTACTGTCACTTTGTATGTGCTACAAGGAAAAATACTCCCAACTGTAACGGAATAGCAATCCAACCAGCCAGCCAGTAATTTCTGGCATATAAAGCAATCATGGTAATTCACAAGTGGCCCTGTAGTTCTTGATTTTGATAATTTAAATGGTTATTCAGAGCACAGAGATACATCACAAACCTTTTCAAAATAACCACGTTAGGAAGCTTTTAAAAAAAAGTTAAAACATTTCTCATCCACAATCCTGCTTGCATGTGAAAGAGACAGAGATGATGACTAGACTTTTAGTTTTAGACTTAAGTTGAAATTAATGTGGTGGAATTATGTATTATATTTATAGCACATTTATAGCACGACCAAGAAACCATGTTACCTTCAGTTATTATATGCTGTGTATCAAACGTGACTTAAAATAAATTTGACTTTGCAATTTGACGCCTTGAGATTGGGCCTCTGTCTCTTTAAGAAGCTCCTGCTCTCTGTGACACCCGGATCTTCAGCATGTCATCAGAACAACGTTGCTCCATTAAGCCTTTTACAAACTTTCTTATGAGTATTGGACTGAGAAGTAGTTTGTGTGATAAGCTCAGCAGACTCACTTGGACTAATTGCTGCTGCCGCTGGCCTGGGGCTGCATCTCTGGAGGAGGAGCTTTGTGGAAAAAGGTGGCACTTTGTGAGAGCGTGCATTTAAGGTGCCCTCTGAACGGTTTCCATGGGAGTTTCAATGAATCCTCAAAGAGTGAGAGCAACACTTTTAGATGAGGAAATAACATTATAACAGTGGTTCTTAACCTTTTTTGAGGTACCAAACCCTCCAGTTGCATATGCGCATTCACCGAACCCCATTTGAACACACAAAATACTTTGCGGTATTCTGATTTAGTAATATAATTATATTAGTTGTGTTACCATCCCCACGCCACTAGAGGCAGTACCAACCCTGAACAGATGCGACTAAGGAGCAAATTTAGACTATAGAATTTGGTAAAAACTGTGAGCTTTGCTGAAGTAATTAAAGACACAAGTTCAAATCCATGCTGAGAGTGGAGCTCCTTCAATCAGACCTCCTCCACAGCTCTGATTGACTAAGCAATGTTATGTGACCCTCTAATTTACTAAGCAATGTAACGTGATCCTCTGCAGCAAGTGATGGCAAAGCGAGGCGTCATCATTACTTTACACAAGTGTGTCTTTACCTCCGCGGCTGAGGCTCCACCGAACCCCTGAGACCGACTCACCGAACCCCTGGGGTTCGATTGAACCCAGGTTAAGAACCACTGCATTATAACATGACGTAACACTCAAGACTTAGACTTTGCACTCTAATGACTCAAGACTTGACTTACAATCTTCATCTTGTGTAACAAAGAAGTGAAATGAGTCTGTATATATTCTCTCCCAGCTCTGACAGATGATGTGTCTGATGCTGAAAACTTCCTTTGAAATTATGCCCTTGAATTACACAGTCCAGTCACATTAATGTGACCACCACGTACTTTCCACTTCAGAGTTAAATAACCAATCACAGAAGGCAGGTGGCAGCACAGTGCAGTTGAGCGTATATAAAGGGTGTGTGTGGGCTTCGGAAAACATTTCAATCGTTGGCGTAATGCAGAAACGAAGCGATTTATCCGACGTCCAAAAGGGCATGATCATTGGCTTTCGGGCCAAGGGTGGAAGCATTTCCGAAACGGCTGAGTTTGTGAACTGTTCGCGTGCCGCCGTGGTAAAAGTGTACCGTGCATGGCAAAATGGGACTGTCCAAAATCAACGACGTGGCAAATGTGGTGCACCACGGGCCATAGATGACAGAGGCGAACGACGGTTGCGGAGATGCGTTCGGGCAGATAGACGGGCTACCGTTGAGCAACTGACCACTAAAATGAACCAAGGGGCTACCACAAGTGTCTCCCAAACCACTATTCAGCGAACATTGCTGCGTCTGGGCCTCCGAAGCAGACGCCTGGTTCGTGCACCTATGCTGACTGGTGTTCATCGACGACGAAGGCTAGAATTTGCACGCCAGTACAGCAGCTGGACGTCCACTGAGTGGCGACAGGTAGCGTTTTCAGATGAATCGCGTTTTATGCTCCATCGGACAGATGGACGTTGGCGTATAAGGCGTGAAACCTCTGAAAGGAACCACCCTGCAACCATTGCAGGAACGGTCCAAGCTGGAGGCGGGAGCATTATGGTCTGGGGAATGTTTTCCTGGCATTCTCTGGGTTCACTGATTATTGTGGAAGGCACGATGGATCAATACAAGTACGCATCTGTCCTTGCGGCCCATGTCCACCCCTACATGCGCATTGTTTTTCCTCAGGATGATGGCATCTTCCAGCAGGACAATGCGAGGTGCCATACAGCTGCCAGTGTACGTGCGTGGTTCGAAGAGCACCAGGATGAGTTTACCGTCCTCCCCTGGCCAGCAAACTCACCTGACTTAAACCCAATCGAGCATCTGTGGGACCATCTCGATCGAGTTGTTCGCGCCATGGATCCTCAACCGCGTAATCTAGCGCAGCTGGCCACGGCATTAGAGTCGGCATGGCTCAACATCCCAGAGAAGACCTTCAGGGACCTAAGTGACTCTCTTCCTGCACGTCTCGTAGCAGTTCGCTCTGCGAAAGGTGGTTATTCTGGCTTTTGACAGATGGTCACATTAATGTGACTGGACTGTGTATTAGCCAGTGACATTCATGGAGTGTTGACAAAATATGGCTCATAATCTGTTCCTTCTTGCTTCATCTTTATAATGTTGAGCATTAAAAAGGCCCTTCTGGTTTGTTGAAATAGTTACACTTGAATAACTGCCTTCAGACATTCGATATTTTCTTTCAGTTACTCTCTACGTTGCTTGTTATGATTTATTTCTGAGTACCTTTGACAGTGTTGACTGTGAAGACTTGAATACAAAGGCTTTAAATACAGACGACGAACACGACTCATATTAATGGTTTTCATCTCAACCTAAGAAGAAACAAATCCTCCAAGCCTTGTTTAGACCAGTATAATAGTAAACGAGTAGTTAATATATGAACATGGGGATTAACAGGTTCTTACAAAGTCATTACAAAAATAAAATTAACACAGTTATTTTTCTTGGACGGAATATGCACTTTTTTTTTAATGGGTAAATATTGACTTGAGCTTTTTTTAAAAAAAATAATAATAATCTAAAGCAGCTCGTAAAAGTTTGCATGTTGATAATGTGAAACCAATAAGATTTTTACATTATCCAATTTCTCAATGCCAGCTAGCATTTTCTTATCTCTAAGAAATTGCTTCTTTTTTCAGTCATTAGAGGCTTTACTTCAACTTGCCGCAGAAAAGACTTGAGCTTTGAATTGTGCAGAACATCTCGTTTTGTAAATAGAGCTTATTTCTAGTATTCGGAGAAGAATATGGGGATAAACTGGTAAAAGAATGCAATTTAAATAGTAAGTCATAAGTAAGTAAGTTTTTAAGACAGACGTGTTAAAAACTTCAAAGGGGTTGTAGTATTTTTTTAGCATACAGTGTCGTGTTATATAACACATTTGATAAGATCTTCCCGCAATTTTCAAATTTTCCTAATTTGATGGACCCTGAATATGAAAAACAAGTTTTGTAAAATAAGGACTGTGTTTAGGTTTGAAAGGAAGATGTTTTTGACTCTATGTTTTCCAGTTATTTTGGCTTCTTGCCCTTTCCACGTGTGATGCATGTCTGCATGAGCATTAGCATGCAGTATGACAACAGGCACATTATGCGTGTGCGTCAACGTACAAAAACAGGAAAAGAAAGCATGCTTTGATTGTAATGGGCTGCAGAAGCAGTGGCCTGACAGGAGCTATAAATAATTTAGCAGCTCTGTTTTAGCACAGAGACAACAGGAAGATCCTCGTTTTGATGTGTCCCATCTTTTTGGAGGAGGAAGGAGAATGTTGTGTTCTGTGAGATATATTAGCCTGAACGAAGCGTTTAATGTTTTATTCAGTCTGGGTCTGCTTTCAGAGTGTCAGATAAAGTACAGCTCAGCTTAAAGTGGTCACTTCTGTGAACATTTTATCCTGTTTGATAGAGATGTTGGGATTTGATATTATTTATTACTTCAATTATTTTAACTTGTTGATTTTTGTGAAAACTGCGCTCCATTGTCATTCTTTCCGCTGCAATCGGGGTGTTTCTAAATTAACTCAATTTTGAAATAGAAATGTTTAGGTTGTCTGACTTGTACGCCTCAGATACTTCCTCCATTTACCCATCAACTCCACTGAGTTCACTTCCATTCTGCTGACTATTGATTTTTAATTTTTTGTTCACTGACTTCATCTTGTCAGTCATGCTCTTTCTCCTCAATTGGTTTTATATGTCCTTGGATATCTGTCTTATGGTTCTCTAAAATGAAAAGTTCACATTTTAATCTAACACTGATGATTTTAGAGCCAATGTTAAAAAAGTTTTATAGTCTAGCATACAGTGTTTGCACGTAATAGGACCAACAAAATAAAAAGAACTAAAAATAAAGTAATCTCACGGCAAGATTTTACATTATCCAATTTCTCAATTTAACTAGATTTATTCAACAAAAAAAGAAACATATTAGGAAGTAATTGTTTGAGTTTTCTTACACATTTTTTTTTGTTTTAAGCTAATCAGAGCATCCACGAGACTTCCACCATGCGTAAAACAGAAATACATTTGCTTAGCCAGTTTTTTTAATAGGGAAGGCAAGAAAACATATCATTCAAATAGAAAGTGTATCACTTTCATTTTTTTTCCACATTCAGTCTTCCAAAAGAGGAGGGAAAAAGTTACACAGAAAAGTGGCATCTTGGGGTCTCAGCGCTCAAAATCTATAGTTATTTTAATATTGTTATTAATTAATTGTTATTGTTAATACCTCTACCGCCAGTGCCAGTCATTACAGCAAGTGTGGTAAGATCAAATATAAACCTCTTCTAGATATCAATACTGTTTCAACACAAATTAGAGTACAGACATGGAAAAACCTACCTATATTTATATATCTCATGTGACTACAGCAATCTAGATATAATTTAGCTTAAGATTTTCTGAACAAACTAATATTTAGAAAACTACGTCGAAGGAATTAGTGAATGTTTCAAAGGACCAAAGGGACATAAGTAATGCCAGGAGTGGTGAAGTGATGAATTAGGTTGCCTCTGTACATTTGTTCCTGTGCTCCACATTTCTGTTTTTTTCCCCCACAAATGGCGTCGCCAGGTGTGGAGGTTCCTTTTTCTTGTCCAGACACCGTGTTAACTTGGGGAGTGTGAGCAGTCCTCTTAAATTATTTCACATTTTTCTATAAGGGGATGATACCTTGTTTTACACAGAAAACTGTCTGGAAACCTCAGTATGATTTGATCAGATTTAAAGCAGTATGGTAGAGCTTTTAAGGGGATCCTACACATTTCTGCAGATAGGTTATGTGTAGTCATTATCTTACATTAATGACTGCAGGATTTCTTTCTTCTTAAAAACACTCCTGTCTCATATATGTCATAGCGGTTTGTGAAAACACTGATTTAAAAACATTCACAGATCTTTGTGCTGCAGATTGTTTTTTTAGATGGACGTTGAAGATCATAGACTAGAATTTAGATGTCATTTATTGTTTGCAATAAGTTACAAGTATTGAAAAAATGTGCAAGCAACAAGAAGAAAACAGAACAAAATGCATCAGGAATGTAAACACAACACATGTCCTACTGAAGTTAGAGTCTTTCCTGCCCTTCTGTCAGTAATTTAACTGTGATTCTAAAACCATAAACAAATATGAATGTGGGATTTTACTTCTTTGTTTGCAAGATGAGGGATAAATGAGAAATACTTTGTATTGTAACTTCCTATTCAGCTGGTAACCCTGGTTGTGGATGCAAATCCACTTCCAGGACAAGTATTCTGAACAGAACTAGCATGCCATGTTATACAGAGTGAATGTATTTAAATATATGCTTTTCATAATTTAAAATCAGTTTTTGTGGGGTTTTTTTTTCTTTTAGCTCTGCATGAAACCAAGGCCTGGAAGGCTTAAAGTTGTTTTCATCCTGCTGTCAGAATCTAAAAAAATTTGTTCACTGCAGATTCGTGTGTGCAATAGTTGCGTGTTTGCAAATACTTGTGACAACCTCGCTTACATATGTGTGTGTGTTTGCAGGTTTTCTTGGGAATCGGTCTCCTGTAGTCGAAGTGTGTCTTTGCTAAAGCCCATGAGGGTTCATTACTTTGATCCATCTCCCTCCCTGTTGCTACCAACACTAACATACCGTGGCGTTGATGCAACTATTTTTAGTTTTGTCCTCATGTGTGTGTATCTGCGCGAGTTTGTGGCAGTAATTTGTCTTAATTTGCGTGTTAATCATAATGAACGATTTTCTTGTTTATGCTCTCAGCCACAAAGAACCGCCAGTCTCCCATACACAAACATAATCAGTTAATGTCCACTGGAGTAATTTAAGAGACCAGAATCCAGGCTTTGGTTTGTGCATTGGTTTCAATCTAACAGGCACAAGCTCTTTGACTCAGAGTCCACTGCTCTGTAAAAGCCTTTTGATTTCTTCCCTTCCATAAAAAGCATGAATGCCATCCCTTATTTCGTCTGAGTTTTTTTTTAAATGTTAGATTCAAAATCACATAAGTAAAAAGAGCCATACTAGAGTTACCAAAGTCCTGTAACTTGAGCGAATGTTTAAACATCTTACTTACTTTTTTTAAGACAGTAGCTTCTTGTATCTCTTGTTTCTTCCAAATCTGGGTGCCTGGCAGATGAGATTCATGTTGAAATGCACGGAGAGGTCAGAGCTTGAAGTGACACAAGAAGTTATTTCAAAATCAGAACTGACAGGAGCTGTCACTGGAAAAAAGTTTACATATTTTGGATTCTGCCAATGACTTTTGTCAGAGGAGAGCCAGAGCGCACAAAGTCATCAGATATTTCCAGGAGAGGCAGTTCACTAAGCCTCTGGTTGAATTATTGGGTTTCTAAAATAATGACAGCTTTGACACAGAGAAATCATTAAGCTCAAGAGTAGTATCATGCAGTAGACACTGCTTAAAACCATCAGCGCTTTAGTACATTGGCCACCACCAATGAATCCATTCAATGTAATCCTCATTGATTTAAATTTTCCTATATATTTCAAGCTGCATTTAAATGACATTTTCTAATCTGAAAGTTCAACATAATTCATAATAGTGACGTTGAAGGGCAGTTTGTAAGTTTAGGCTGATGTGCTATGTTGTGGTTTGGTTTGGCATGGTTAGGTCACCTTCAAAATGTCCATGCCAGATTATTCCTGGAAACTCTCTGTTGACATGGAGTTTATTGTTTATAATCTTTCCAGTTTTGGATGATGCCTTTAATTTTTTTTATTATATATAACCCTGTTTAAAACTTCTCCATAACTTGAACCCTGACCTCTCTGGTGTGTTTCTTGGTCACACATGACTTTGCTTTATTAATGATTTGATTCCTAATTGACAAAAATTGATTGAAGTGAATTTGTCACTATTAGACTAAAAGTAGCTAAATGCAAATACACAACACTCTTTGCAGATTTGCATTTGTAAAATAAGACATGTATATTAAATGCTACAGTGTGCATTTGAAAACTATGGTTAAATAATGTCCTTTGTGTATGAATTCAATTTCATGTATTGCCGTAATCAAAAACAGACATGCTCACCAATCAAAATATGCATTTTAACAGTTATAATTAAGAAAGTTTAAACATGTGCCATTCTCATGTTTCTAATATCAATTTTTCATTTAGAATCAGCTAAAATTTACACATTAGCGATGATCTGTCTTGTGATTTCTGTCTGACGCTGCAGCATTTTATGCTTACTTATAGTTTTAAATCAATCTCCATCTGGGTTTTTCTTTTTTCACTACTTCCATTTATGTGACCATGATATAATATTGGGTCATTTAATAATAATAATAATAATAATAATAATAATAATAATAATAAATCAATTTAATTTATAATGCACTTTTCATTAATAAAAATCTCAAAGTGCTACATGGTGCATCTAAAAACATAAAATCAACAATCAAAAACAGTTAAAAAGACTGTCATTTAAAAGTGGAGTAGGCTTGTCTAAAAAGGAAAGTTTTCAAGCCAGTTTTAAAATCGGTCAATAATTGCGGGGCTCTCAAATAGTCTGGGAGAGAATCCATAGACGAGGAGCCACAGCAAAGGCTCCATCACCCATAGTCCTTAGTCTTGATCGAGGAAGGTAGAGAAGATTGCAGGCTTGGGATCGTAGGGGTCTGTTTTTTTCTGTTCGAATGTCTCTACCAGTTTCTTTTGCTCTTGTCTCGGATGTGTGGCTTAGCTTTGCATTCCTCCATGTGTCACTTCTCTGGGTTTTGAGGTCTGCTGTTCTTAAAAAAATATATATTTTCAGTTTTGCAGTATATACCTATCACTTATTTGTTGCATTGCTTATTTCCATTGGCTATCATCTGAGGTGATATTTTTTGCCTTCAGGCAGAATTTATTCTTTTCTACATGACAATTATAATGGTTCTACCAATTCTGTTTCAGTAGATCACCTCACACATTTCTTAAAATGTAAGACTTAAAAAAAGACATACATCTAGGTTATATGAATGGTGGTGTAGGGCTAACACACAGACATGAAGTTGTAATTGTTATTGTATGGTTGTTTATAAAAGAAACACTGACAGCAGGAGTCTCCAAGACTCAAGATCTACTTTTGAGCTTCTTTAAGATGCAAACCTTCTCCAACACACCTGAATTTGAACAAATGGCTTATCAGGCCGTTGCCAAACTTGATGGCATGCTGAAGAGGTAATTTATTTATTTACATTTTTATCAGTGTCTAGACTGTACCGAAAACAAAACATACCAACTGTAGTGGTGTATGCAGAAGTAAAAACTGATGAGCTCCAAATTTAGAAAGATGAAGAATGGAGGTCCCCTGAAGGGGGTTTTACCAATTTGGAGAACAGTTTCTCCAAATTGATTTGCACTTCTGTCAGTTTGTGTCTCATTAAATTTTCCAAAAAGATACACAACCTCAATTGAAGTGTTCAAATGCATCAAGTGCAAATAATTATTTTTTGTTATTTTTCCGTATGCTACTATTAACAACACATGAGGTATCGGAAACCATAGTTATTAAATCATAATAGCTTCTATTGCTCATGGCGTACAGCTTGTCAATGACCACAGTGGTTAGCTGTTAACAATTACCAATTTGAAACTGAAACATGGAGAATTTAAGTCAAATCTAATATAAATTAGGTTTTGCATATTTTAAGATCCATATTCTGACTTCAGAGGTAAAGAAGGAGCCACAAATAGGTGTTCTTTGTTCTCTGCTTTGTCTGCTTTAGTTTATATTAGGAGTTATGGAAATAGACACAGCTGCTCTTCTCTTTTTCTGGTTAGGGGGAAAAAAATCAATGTGTTAGAACAATTCATCTGCTTAGTAGTTAATTAGTCACGGAGATTTGCCGTCTGTGGATTACACAAATATCATAGTTTGATTATTTTCCTCATAATAAAACTTTACCTTCCCTATGCTATTAGCTATTAGAGGTCTTTTTCATGTTTTGCAGGTGGGGACAGTTTATACACCTATTTGTATTAACTGTGTGGGTTTATTTATTGTATCTTCTTGCTAGATGCTAAAGGAAATTTTCTATTTAATGGATGATAAATTGTCTTATCTCAAGCATAATAATCAGTCGCATTATTTGCAGGTTAGACAGACATAAAATTATTCTTTACAGTAGTGAGGCAGCAGGTAGGGCATTATAAGTCAACATTGCTAATACGGTGAATTGTTAAGCAGGTGAGTCCATAAAGAATTTGGGGGGGAAAAAACATCAAACAAACAAACATTGCAAAGCTTTATAGTTTTGACTTAAACATATGGAATTTGAAAAAAAAAGCAGATTTTGTTTCATTTACAGGAAGGTTAGAGAGAGAGAGAGAGAGAGAGAATTGATGCTGTTCACAGTAGTGAAAAGGGAGGGGTTCAGTTAATCAAATTACTTAATGCAATTGACAGCTTGATTGCAAATAGTGTTAAAGAAGAGAAAAGAGAGTGAAAGGTTGGGTGATGGGAACAGAGAAGAGTGAAATAGGAGCGTCAGAGATAGTGGCCAAATAGGAAGGAAGATAGATTGTAGCCTTGGAGCAACATGAAAACCAACTCTCCTTTGTGCTTTTGAGGACAGTGCTAGATTTTTGTCAGCAACACAAACCAAGACTCATTAACAAGCTCAAAGTCCGTCTCCGCTGAATTCAGACAGAAGATGTTGCCTGTTACGAGGCAGTAATGTGACGTGAATACAGAAGCGAGGGGGGTTAGGGGTGACACAGGTGGAAACTGAGGACGGGACAGTAAATGCCACTAACAGAACAAAGCAGGGCGAAGAGAAACATCAAAGGAGTTACCGATGAATAGCTTTTGGCTCTATATTACTTGTCAAAGCATGTAAATTTATTCAACTTTGGAAGAAACAGAATGAGCTGAAAACTATGTCTTCCATGCACTTAAAAAAACAACACGTCTAAAGATAGAGGAGCTTGAGTTTTTTTTAATTTATTTTATACAATCTACATTCTGTAGCTTTAAAGTATGAAACCTAAGAAAATGAACTGAAGGGGTCTGAATACTTTTTTTAAGACCCATAGTGCAAAATGAATCCATTCACTTATTCTCTTCAAATTATTCCTGACTGGAGCTGAAAATAAAAGTTTGTGCTGCAGGTTAGCTTAAATTAAGTTTTAATGTATTTATATGCACATATTCGTACAAAAATGTTTGATTTATAGAAATGGATAGCTGTCTGATGCATCCTCCGCTAATGAATTTCTTACATAAGTCTGACATGCGTGGAGAGAAGAAGTAAAATGTCTTTCGGTCTGAAAAGGGTTTGTGCTTCTTTCAACGATTCAGTATAATTAAACCACTCGGGAATAAAAAGCTCCAGCAGATTCATAATTTAGTCGGTGACAGAGACAGAGGCGGGGTCAAGATTACAGCGCAGGCATCAATTATCTCCTCTTGAGGGGAAATGAAAATATTTCATTGTTCAGGGCAGCCGTGTTACGCTAGCTGTCGATGAATGAACTTAGGAGTGGGCGTACAAACACTGACACAGGCCAAAAGACAAACCACAGGAGTTTTTTCCTGGCTGAGATCAGACACGCAAGAAAAAAAGCAGAGCTCGTGGCAGAACGTGCTGAGATGGCCTGCCAAACTCATAGCGTGGGCACAAGTGGGCTGCAAGGAGTCTTGACATTTTTGTGCTGAAAGGAGAAAAGAAACAATAAATGTATTCTTACTACAGCGGCCCTTGCAGACTTACTTGTAACCTTTGTGGCTTTATTTGAAAAAAAAACAAAAAAAAAAACTGGCAAAAGCAATCATTCCGGTCGTAGCCTTGGACAACGTCAGAATCTGTTTTTGCAAAGGTCTTAAACACATTTTTACCAACAGGCTCTCATTGCGTCTGTTGTCTGTTTCCATCCCAGGCGGATGCAGCCACCAGCTTCCTGCGTGCGGCTCGATCGGGGAACCTGGACAAGGCTCTGGATCACATTAAGAACGGGATAGACATCAACACTGCTAATCAAGTAAGATGTCCTGGGCTGACTGAGTCACACTTCTGCAAAAAAAAAAAAGAGTATGTGTGTCGGTGAGAGTAAGACTTCAATGAACATGACAATGGATTACATGTTAAAGTAGATTAGAAGATTTTGTAAGTTTTTAGAGGGTTTAAAAAAAACTTGAAACTTAGACTTAATATATTTATATGCCTAATATACAACTAGTATTGTGTATTAAATTAGAATATTCTTTTGAATATCACCAAAACATTTGTTTTCTTTTCACCTTTGTGTGCACTTTGACATTCTTACTTCTTTATAAAAGAAAATTGTTCATCATTACTAACCAGGAGTGTAATTAAATGAAAAAATGTTTTTCACCTACAGTATATATGGAAAAGTTAAAAACAATGTTAAAGCAGAGCATGTTAAAGCTGCCTGCTTATTTATTTCTGCCGGTTTATTTCTGCAGTTATTAATGTTTTAAGTTTCCACCGCAGCAGAGTAGACATGTTCACAGTCTCTGTGTTTTTACCCACAGAGACAAGTTGAGAGTTTTTCCTCGTTGCTCTCGTCTTTTGGACTTGTAATTTCTGTAGGAAAAGGCTTTTCTCTGTCAGATCAGCTGGTTTATCTTCACATTAATTTTTGAATATTTTAGATACCTTTTGGCAACCACACAGAAAACTTTCCCATTACATTCAATCCATCCATGGTGGTTAATTTGTTGTAAAGATTTGGCCTTCAATGTTATATTTCCCTAATGGTTGTATTTTGATTTTTAGTCTTCCTCGCTTTTCTTCTCTTGTTGCTCTGAACTCATTTGATGACCGGTCCAGTTGTGATTTACAACACTTTGTCTCTAGTTGTTGATTTATGTTGCTATGCTGTCTGCCTGTGGAGCCCATTTGATTTGTATTCTGTGTGTTGTAAAGCATTTTTATCCATCAATTTCTGATTTCATTTTGACTCCTATTATCATTTCTGGATTTCAATAAGGCTCTGCATTCCTTATTATTCTGAGTGATTGTTTTACTGCAGGTAAAACAGACAAATATCAGGAATGATTGCTGAAAGCAGGATGAATCATTTCTAAGAGACGTTATGTATTTTATGTTATTTAATATAATGTTTCAGAAAGAAAAACTGCCAATATAAGTAGCAAAACAATAACATAAATATATTAATGACAAAATAGAGTATTTTTAACACTAGGATGAAAAGATTCATGAATGTTTTCATCAATGGATGTTTGAAGTAACTAGTTTTCTTTATACAGCTTTATACACCACATTTAATGCTACATTCATGCAGAAAATATCTAATCTTTTCTCAGAAAACCACCATCTGTGAAGTAGTCGATACTTTAATTGACTAAAATATAAAGTTCATGATGTATCTTCAATAGCTCCCAGGAAGAAGATGTTACTTTAGTTTGGAGACTGCCATTGCAGTAAACTCTATCTGTGCCTAGTTTGTTGCTAAGATTTAGAAAAACTGCTCGTCATATAATTCTTATACTTAAAAAAGATGTAGATGTAGGCCTGTCACAATAACAAAATTTGCTGGACGATTAATTGTCTAAAAAATTATTGCGATAAACGATAATATTGTTGTCAAATAATATAGAAATGACAGGAGGAGGGGTTGGAGCCAAATTGCTACCTCAGTTGATGAACCCGGTAGGTTTTCAGCTGTTCTTTGTTAACTTAACATAAATACGTTATAATGATTTTCATTCAGTCAGGACTTTACTCTGACTCTAGCTACATGCATCACAGGTAGATTCTAGTAAAGCATTGATTAATGCCTGATTTTAAAATTAGTTAACTGGACTTGTAGCCGTTATTTTGTGCCCATGTGGCTGGACACCACACGGCACGACGCACCCGATCGAACCGTTATACCTGGGATTTCTGTCGGCTAATGTGTCTCTCAGGGTTTGAAAATGGGCCGACAACTATAGTGTAATGTGCGCTGGACATTAGACTAAGGAAATGAAGAAGGGAGGGTCAGTGGAGCTGACATTCAGTGTCATCAACAGAAAGAAAAACGGCCGGAAGAGACGATAAAGACGATAATTAAAATGATGTTGATAGGTTTAAATTATCGTCTGATTAATTGATTTATCGTTTATCGCGACAGGCCTATGTAGATGTATTTAAGTTTAGGTCCATGCTTTAAAGTAGAGGTATGACTTTAGACATGTCAGACAATAAATCTCAGTGGATCTCTCACATGGAGAATCAGCAAATTGAGTCAAATCAGAGGCTATGAAGACAATTAAAGATTCATGCTCTCCAGATCATTTTTATTCTCTGTCTTTGTCTAACATGCATTAATAATTGAGATATTAAATTATAGTTTCATAAATGTTTAGTTTTACCTCCTGTTCTTCTGCCCCAAGTTGCTGAATCAATGTCATAAAGCAATGAAGTTTGACCATACGCACAGGAAAATTCCTGGTCTTCCAAACGGGTTTTATTCACAGGACTGAACACCCGACTTTATCTGCCAGTGTTGTACTGCAGAGACTTCAGATTAAAAAGTGCAGATAGTGCATGTCTGTCATGTCATCGGAACTCTGCAGGCGGCCTGAATGCATAATGAAGTCTTTAGCAACTTCTTCAGAGCGTCAGATAAATACAATGATGTTACATAATTCTGCATCAGAAGGCAAACATGGGATTGCAAAACCACAAATGTGGAAAGTAAAAACAAGCATCCTGTTGGTCTTAAATTTTATTTGAGCCATAATCTGATACGTTTTTTTTGTTTCATTTGTTCAGAATCAAAAACATTAGTATCCACAATGACACTTTATGTTAGTTGTTCTTTCACATCTCCATGACTATGTAATCAGAAACATAATCTGAAAAAATAAATTCACATTTTCACCACCTGGAAAGAACCCAGATACATTATCAACGACCTTAACCAGATATGAAACCTGCATTGTACCTCAAAATCAACTAAATTACTCTGATTACGACGCTCACACATTTCCAGATTTACAAGACGTTCCCTGTAACACCCACATTTCCCTGTATTTTGTATTCCTTTTGTTTCTTTCCTGCTTTTTACTCCACGTTGAGACAAGGGCAGGTGTGGTATTTTTGTTTGTGATTTATTGGGCTCTGTGTCCTTGCTATAGTCACAAACCTGTGGGCTATTTTTAGGATTCTCCTTTTCTCTTTTTGTCTTCATGTTCTTGCCATCACCTGAATTTGTTCAGACATCTAATTACTTTTAATTGTTACACAATATGTTTTCTGACTGTCACTAAACACATTCACACATTTTAGAAAATTAAGATGTCTCCTATATAAACTACACACAACTCTAATAAAAGATCTTGCAGTTGTGGTGGAAAGAGTTTCACATAGATCTGTTGGTCTGTAGGTTCTAGAACAATTTATATCTTACATGATCAAAAACACACCAGTGATTCCACACTATTACTCCTTTGTTAAGGACAAAGTTGAAATGCAAAGAACTAAGTATACAACATAAAACAATAACTTGTAGAGTCACGTTTGGCATCCATAATCTGAAATAACTTTTTTCTCTTTTCTCTACATTGCATAATTAACACGCTCCAGTCTAGTTAATTAACCTTTTGTAACATCACCAAAAGAAACATTGAAATAGAAGTGATAGTTATTTTTCTTATACTTTTCCAATCTTTTTTTCTTTATTATTTCTTAAATTAACCAGGAAAGATAACATGAAAAATATATCTGGACAAAAACAATACTAAGCCTTTTTTTTTGTCTTCAGCTGATTAATAATGCCAGAGTGTTTTGGTACATTTCAGTTTAGATTTAAACGATTCTATCACGTCCTGATATGTCTCTCTTGGGTTTACATTTTGCTGACTCATAATTACATTTCATATTTAGCAAAACTTAAAGTAGCAGTGTACTAAAGTACTCTCTCTTCAACAAAGAATTTGATTTATGCGAGGCGATTTTAGCTGCAGCAGCTAAAGCATTTATCGTCTATCTGTCTCTTCATTGTTATAGAAAATGTTTGGCCCATTTTTCTTTAAAACGTTTCCCTTTTGAGTTTTGCAGAAACCAATTTTTAAACAACTCTCTTTAGGTTTTGCCGCTGTTTTTTAACCACCGATACATTTTTCATTCCGTTGCAAACGAGTGTTTGTATTTTGTATCTTCTAACTTATAAATCAGTTTAGACGTGTGACAGACGGCCTCACATTTGACTCCCGGAGTCTGCGGTGTGAAGACGGGATAAGAGAGTGTGTAACTGAGACTGATACGCAGCTTTCTCCCCATTACTGTGTGCAGACTTTACACAGGGAGCTGCCCATTTGAAGTGAGTGACACTGCAGTACGATGAAAAGGCTGAGAACAGAACGGATCACAGTGACCCCTTGTGGAGAGATTGATTACAGCAGGCTAGCAGCGGCTAAAAACATCAATAATTCAAATTATTGTAATAGGAAGATAAAAGAAGTCTAGCCAAGAGCTGTGTGTAAAATGATAATCATAATAACTGAGTAACTTATTGTTTTAATTTACTGATATGAGTTGACATAGGACTTCTAATTATTTCTCCTGTTGTACCTCCGTCTCTCTTTTCTCCTAAGAATGGTCTTAATGGGTTACACCTGGCCTCTAAAGAGGGCCATGTCAAAATGGTTTTGGAGCTGCTGCACGCTGGCATTGAACTGGAAGCAACCACCAAGGTAACCTGACCTCTTATCACATTAAAAACTTTAGCTTTAGCTCTAGGTCACTTACACTGGATGTGACACCAGAATTAGATGACTTGTATGAATGCAGATTATTTATTCCATTGTTGTTGTTTTTATTATTTCAAAAGAGAGATGAAAAAAATAACCGGTGTCAGTGATGTATTTCTATGTAATCTGTGACATTAATTAATTAATCAATTTTTTTGTCTGATGGATTCAGGGAAATTGTCCACTTTTCACCTTTATACTGTAGCTCGAGCGGCAGTATTTAGTACCTCCACAGAGATCTGAGTAACCTGGATGCCTAAAATGTAAATTTAATTACACTGGACCTGTTTCTAGAGCTTGTATTTCAGTGTTAAGTGTGGAAATCTAGGTCATTAGGTTGCCATAATTGTCTTCTCACTCTCTTTAATTTGCTTTTTCTGACCTTGTGTGTTTTTTTTCCTGCGTGTGTGTGACCTCCAGAAAGGGAACACGGCTCTCCATATCGCAGCTCTGGCAGGGCAGGAGAAAGTGGTGGCTGAGCTCGTCAACTACGGTGCCAACGTTAATGCTCAGTCACATGTGAGTCTCTCAAAGCTGTTACTCAGTTAAAGCTGGATGAGCAAGTGTGCAGACATTTGTCTCATGTTTCTCGTCTAACTGGGACAAAACTGAAGAACTGAAAGTGAAATCCTGTTTGCCGACTTATGCAGTGTCCTGTACATTTAGGTTTACGGGTTGTAATGAAAATGTGTCTCTTAAGAATGTCGCTCAGACAATCCTGAGAAACAAATTGACACAGAAATCTGTTTGCTTGTGTTTCATACATGATGTTTTGATGCCCAAACAGAAAGGCTTCAGTCCGCTCTACATGGCTGCACAGGAGAATCATTTAGAGGTGGTCAAGTTTCTGCTTGAGAACGGTGCAAATCAGAGTCTCCCAACTGAGGTATGTGTGTATGAGGTTCTCACGGTATGAAAAGCTTGGACAATAATACAACATTTTTCATTTAGAAATATGAAGCAGAATGAAATAAACAAACCTAATATCTTATATTTAAACATAAAGGCAACATTTATTCTTATCGATGTTAAAATAATGAAAGTAATGGTTATGTTTATGTTATGTTAACTGTAGCATTACAGGCCAATTCAATACAATTAGCATATTATCAAAAAGTTATTTTATTGCAACGTTCCATTCCTCTGTATAGAAAAACTCCAGTACCTCTGGTTTTAGTTTGGCATCTTAATAAAAATGGATGTATGGGGACAGAATATTACAAATTTTAAGTGTATGGTACGTTGAAATGGGCCAGTCATATATATAAAATATACTTATATTTTATATATATGTATATATAAAATATATACATATATATATGTATATATATATATACATATATATGTATATAGCTTTCAAAGATGAAAGCTAGAGTGTTGCAAAGATAAAAAAAAACTCTTGTTAGAATCCAAATGTATTGCAATCAAACAAAAGTGGTAAATGTTTTCTTTTGTAAAAAATCATCAAATTTTTCTGAACTGTTGCATTTCAATTAAAAAATGTAATGCCAAACTCTTATGAAGATCATCAATCAGCAAATAAGGTTCAGGGGATGATGATCCTTTTTTTGGTGTTTTTAAAAAAAATATATTAGATATGTGACAAAAGCATAGTTAAAATGTGATTAAAATAGATCATTTCCCTTTTCCAGAGACGATAATGGATTTTCTGGATAAAGTTCAATTCATTTTAGTTTATTAATACGGTTCCACAACAAAACTTCAATCTAAGACAAACAGATATCAATCTGGTCCAAGGTCATCTTAGACCAACACAATTTATATAGAAACAACATTTAAAAGCAGTTGGTTAAAAGAGAGAGAAAAATAGAGAAAATTTAGTCCATGTCATTAATCACTGTATCAATTTCTTCATCCAAGGCAAATATGTAGCGACTGTGGAGTAGAATTTCACATTTAAATTAAAAAAATACTTTATTGATCCAAAACGGAAAATAAATTCATTATAATAATTTACAGGAAACAAAAACAAAGTGAGTACATAAAGTTAATCGTAGCCACACCTCATTCAGGTACTCCTTTACATTCACTTGAAAAGAGAGAGAAAATCATCACCAATACCTGGCCAAGAGTAAATAGATTTTATAACAATGTTATGAACACACAAGTTCATTTTGGCAAACAGCTCATCTGAAAGCTTAAATATCTTGCTGTAATGATAATAATGCAACAGGTTACAGAAGGGAAAAATACCAATAGCAGTTTTGTATTGTAGTGGCATATGCTCATAAATAATTATTATACACTATATCTGTCTGTGTTATTTTAAAGCATCTCCTTTTCTCTCCTTACTTCTTCCCCTCCATCTTCTGTGCCGTCCCTCAGGATGGCTTCACGCCCCTTGCGGTGGCCCTCCAGCAGGGCCATGAAAACGTCGTGGCGCTCCTCATCAACTACGGTACGAAGGGGAAGGTCCGCCTTCCAGCGCTCCACATAGCTGCACGAAACGACGACACTCGCACTGCCGCTGTCCTCCTGCAAAACGACCCCAACCCCGATGTACTTAGCAAGGTATCCACTCCTTCACATTGGGTTTGCTGTATACAGAAAATATCAAATGAATTAAGCAAGGTGGAGAAATAAAATCACAGTGCAGGAGATTTTAAGTAAGTCTTAGTGGTTATATTGCAAGTATAGATTATGATTTAAAATACAAATAAATGTATGAAATGTGGTTCATCTCTCACTAACCGTCATGCTCTCGCTTCCTTTTCTCTGCAGACTGGTTTCACCCCGCTACATATCGCAGCTCACTATGAAAACATGAGTGTAGCGCAGCTGCTGCTGAACAGAGGAGCAAATGTAAACTTCACCCCCAAGGTCAGTTTTCCTCAGCGTTGATGCATTAAACATTAGATCAAGATGCTGCAAGGTCTTTGCATGAGCCAGGTACAACAAAATAACAGCGTCTCAGCAAACATTCACATATACTAACCATCTCTTATGCTCTGCCGTAGATTTAAAAAAAAAAAATAGATTCATTTGCTTCTTCCACTACCGACCCATAGATTTCATATAATTACACATTCACATTGTCTAGCAAGATGAAGGAAAGTTGTTTTGCTCCTCCAGTACATGCTGCATCCATTAATTCCTAGCAGAGGAGCCCATGATGATTATGGGCTCCTCTGTACAGGCTGTAGAGGAAACGTTCTGTTGGGAAGAATTGCTCACCAGCTATTTCCCTTCTCTTTCAATAAACATCATAGTAGAAATCTGCCAAAAAAAGGGGAAATAATTACTATTATAATTATCCATCCATCCATTTTCTTTACACTCTTGTCCCTTAGTGGGGTCAGGAGGTGTTGGTGCCTCTCCAACACCCAGTGTTCAATGCGAGAGGCAGGGTCACCCTGGACAGGTCACCAGTCTGTTGCAGGGCAACACAGAGACACACAGGACAAACAACCATGCACACACACACATTCACACCTAGGGACAATTTGGAGAGGCCAATTAACCTGACAGTCATGTTTTTGGACTGTGGGAGGAAACCAGAGTACCCAGAGAAAACCCACGCATGCACAGGGAGAACATGCAAACTCCATGCAGAAAGACCGGGGCCGGGAATCGAACCCAGAACCTTCTTGCTGCAAGGCAACAGCTCCACAAACTGCGTCACTGTGCAGTCCTATTAATTAATTATATTTATATAATTATATTTCTGATCATTTTGTGATTATTCTCATTGTCGGTAATGATAAACATGTTCTATGTACATAATACCATTAAACATATGCAATTAAGTGGCAAGGACCTGTAACATGACACAACTCATGTATATTCACCGTTTATACCTTTAGAGTATATTGAAATTTTCAAAGAATCACTATTGTTATATGCAACACTTTGGCAACATGTAGTTATTTACTACAACCACTCAACCATGTAATGAATGTGAGCGAGAGCTTCATGAACTTAACATAATTGATTTTTGAGAATCAACTGTAAGTGTCAAAAGAAAACCAAGCAGGAAAACCACATGTTCAGGATCCAGAAGCACATTAAAGTTTTGGGCATCATGGAACCCCACTGACTGGTTGGTAGAACTTCGCAGTAGTCCATTATGTGACTGAGCCGGACCTCTGGATGATCGAGTGGCATTGTATGGTTCTAAAATCTTCTGAAGTGGAGTAATGACTGCTGGGAAGGTTTCTCGGAAAGTGACTTAATATTGTCAGTGGACCTATAAAAGGTTTTTAAGTAAGGTGGAGGATCTACAATGCTGGCCGTCTGTTTCTTTTCCAAAAGCCCTGAAAGCTTTATCTGTGATCATGACATTAGGGATTCCTTGAAAACTCAAGAGATTTTACATCAAAATGTAAAATACTCTTTAAGAAAGTTGAAAAAATTAATTATTGAGTATTGTAGCATGATGATGATCCTAAACAGAGATGTACAAAAGTTTGGACAGAACTGCTTATTCAATTCAATGGGAAGTTGTATCCAAACTTTTGTCTGGTATTGTAACCAAAAAAAAAAAAACAATCTCAAAGACTTTTTCAACATTTTCTGTTTTTTTCTGGTTGTGACCTATAACATGCAGCAGCTTGTATAACTCCTGTGTTCTCCAGAATGGAATCACACCTCTTCATATAGCCTCCAGGAGGGGCAACATGATGATGGTCAGATTACTGCTGGACAGAGGAGCTCAGATCGATGCCAAAACAAAGGTAAGCATTTCAGCTCCAGTCTAATTACGTTTTCATGGGAACTTGTTAATGTGCAAAACCATCCCATTGCTTGCCGATTATGTGTTCTGGTGAATTTTCATGCTAAATGACATTCTTATTTAACTGGTTTTCATATTTGCGTCTGACTTCATTTATCTCTTTGCAGGATGAGCTGACTCCTCTGCATTGTGCAGCCCGGAATGGACATGTTCGCGTTATTGAAATCCTCCTGGAACACGGTGCTCCCATCCAGGCTAAAACTAAGGTACCACTATTGTCACTTTCTCTTCTCTCTGTCAGCTGATAATCAACACAAATAAAAACTTAAAATGGCAAAGCGACCACACAACAAATGAATGAAACCTTGGTTAGAATTATGCCTCTTTGTCCTAAACTAGACGTTCTCAACGTGGGCGGTACCGCCCCCCAGGGGGCGTTCAGAGGACGGCAGGGGGCGCTGGTGGACATTTTTACGAAAGGGGGGCGCTGGGATGCCTTAGGGGGGCGTTTGGTCGAAGGTAAACGTTATTGTCAATAATAAAATAATGGTCAGTGCAAAGTAGCCTGCAAGTTATTTGGTGGGGGCGGTGGCGCAACTACACATTTATCGGTGCATAAACGGCGCCCGTGAAGTTGTGATGCAACTCCCCCCCCTCCCCCACTGAAGGAGAAGATTCGATGCACTCCCCCACCCGCTGAACGACAACTCGATACCTGTACCTCGTAACGTGTGGGAGGTGAAACCTGCAAACCCACTCTTTGCGCCACTGGGGGGCGTTGAGGGACCTGGATAAGGGCTAGGGGGGCGCTGGGCCAAAAAAGGTTGAGAAACGCTGTCCTAAACCAAAGACCAGCTGCCTTTGAACTTTTACTAGCGGCGTACTATGAAGTCTCCCCGTCCCATTACTTCAAAGTAGGACTGTAGTGATACAATAATTTCACGATACGATACACAATATTCTGCTCACGATACGATATATATTGCGATATTCAGCAAACAATACAATTCAAAACACTTTTGCGATTTTCTGAAAGATTTTAGAGGGACATAGTGATTTTGGTGATATTTTGTGACTGTTATAGAGTTGTACTGAATTAATTTAACTGAAAACTGATTAAAAGCACCAACCACACAATTCCTAAGTCTGTGTCTCTGGTTGGACACAGACTTAAAGTCGACAGCTGGACAAAATGAATCAAAGTGGTGAGAAAACATGTTTCTTTTGATTGAAACAGTACAAACTGTAGCTTACATACATTTGTAAAGTAAATAAAGTGAACCAAGTACCTGCTCTGAATAGTTTGATACCTTTTCAACCTTGACACTTAACATCTGAAGGAATCACTCTAAGCCTGATGACCTAATCACTCTCCTGGTGAAGCAAGCCGTGAGTGAGCAAGGTGACAGTTGGATGTTACGATACTTGCGGATGAATATTGATTTTTTTTTTTTTTTTTTTTTTCCTAGGGAAGAAAATCTTTGATATATATCGCAAAATCGATATTATTATACAGCCCTACTTCAAAGCAATGATGGTGAATGTGAAGTAGACCAGAGAAAATGCTTCAAAGTTTCAGTGATGTATCTCACCTTCCTGCTTCTGTTGTCAGAAGTTATTTCTGAGTCTTGTTTATGCTCTTAAATCCTGTGGCTGACAAACTGCACTTCATCACTGCCTCACTTCTTCAGTGCACAAAGCCGGCATGCTCTCTTACAAATCAGCTGGTGGGGGCTGTGACTACTACGCTCATTGAGTTAGGGGCATAATAGAGGAGGGTTGACCTGGGCCTTCCTCACCAGATTGATCTTTCACATTGAACACATTGAAATAGCAAAAGGAGCCATTATCCCACATTGAAGTGTATTTTTGAAAGGGACTAATAACTCTATTCAGTGAATACTAGGACTTTTCTTCAACTGATTTTCAGAATAAATTTTCCACCGTTACGAAAGCTACATTCAGACCAATGTGATGTTCCAAATTTACCCTTTTCTGCTTATATTTCTTTATTTCTTCTGTAGAACGGTTTGTCCCCAATTCACATGGCAGCTCAGGGGGATCACATGGACTGCGTCAGGCAGCTACTGCAATACAATGCTGAGATTGACGACATCACACTGGACCATCTGACCCCGCTTCATGTAGCAGCCCACTGCGGTCACCATCGCATGGCCAAAGTCCTTCTGGACAAGGGAGCCAAAGCTAATGCTCGTGCTCTGGTGAGTTTCTGTTTCGTTTTGGGTGAAACATTCGTACTTAACCCAGCCATACTACATTGAGTAGTCTGAAAGTGATCATTCCTTCAAAGTTTTTTTTCTGCTGTTGGATTTGGTTGTGTTTATAAAACAGAACTTGTTTCAAAGGTTCAAAATGAGTCCTGAACTTTTTTTTTTATTTCTCCTGTGCCCTCAGAATGGCTTCACACCTCTTCATATTGCTTGCAAGAAGAACCACATGAGGTCAATGGACCTGCTGTTAAAGCACTCTGCTTCCTTGGAAGCTGTCACGGAGGTGAGATGATGGGCCCAAATGTCATGTCAAAGTTTTCAAATAGAAAACAACACCTGGCGGTTCTGTTCCGCAACTTTGAAATGGAACTTCATTCAAACATGTAATCATAATCCTACTCAAATAATGTTAAAAGTTCTACATTAAAAACAAAATAAAACATCAATTTAATGTTGTTTTCATTGTGAGAAAGGATGGCATTAGATAGAACGCCTTACTTACAAACAGTTTTCTATTGCTTTTTATGCATGCATTTCATTTAGGAGTGAGCACACACTGCCTCAGACCTTCATTTTCAATTGGTTGGGAAATTCATTCAAGAACTGACACCATCTATTTAAAAATTTCTTAAGTTTTACAAAAGGTCTCCGCTACCTGAATGCATAAAAAAAAAAACAAGAATGCGTCTGGTTGTAATGCTTAAAATTTAAATCACGGTGATTTTTGTTCTGTCTCTTTCTGTTCTTGCGTACAGTCGGGTCTCACTCCTCTTCATGTAGCAGCATTCATGGGCCATCTAAACATAGTAAAGAACCTGCTCCAAAGAGGGGCTTCACCTAATGCTTCCAATGTGGTAAGAACCATTGATATGCTGAACCCAAGCAGGCTATTTTCATCGGTCAGTGATTCTTATCTTTACCACATTCTTAATACTATCCAGAAACTTTATGTAAAAGATAAAAGTATTGTATTTATTTTAAATATCATGTGTGAAATTTATAGATGGGTGTACCTTTGGTGTGATTTTTGTTTGTTACAGGAGTATGAGTGGACTACCATAATCCTTTTAAAAAAGAGCAAAATTATGTATTTGATTTAAAATGGGGACTGTGGTACAAAAATAAGTAGGTCTTGTGTTGCATCCAGTTTCATCACCCAGTACAACACTGTCACAACCTGGCTCATTGGCTCTTACAAAAATGTGAAAGAATGGTTTCCAGTGAAACAAGTAATATGATGTATGAAGTCATTGAAGTAAGTCATGTTAATATAAGTGAGTGAACGTGCTCAATGTGAAGCGAGTGAGTGATAAATTACAGAAACCGTAATGCGACCAAGATGCAAAGTAAACAAATTTGGGCCTTGGGGACGTGCATGGCAAAGATAGGGAAGAGAAAAGCATCCACCCCAACATCCGGTCCTCCTTCCCTCTATGCAGCATCCAGGCACTTATATGGGGCAAAGGTCTCGCAAAGTCTATTGCACTCCAGCCAACAGGTCCATTCCTTCAAACAACCAGGGCTGTCACAGGACTGAGTGAGGATTTACATCAGTCACAAATTTCATCTCAGGAAAATAGGCTTACGAAATTATTTTTTTAGTTGATATTGGATTTCCCTTATTTCAACATAAGTTTAACTAAAAGTTTATTTGGGAAACGAGCTCCAGATGATATTGTTTGAAATGATTGCAATCACAAAATTAGCCTATTTTCTATTTATTTATTTTTTATATATGGACCTTATGGAACCATTATCACTAAAAAAAATTGTGCTTGTTTATTGAAGATAATGACATCACCAAATAATCGGCACAATAAAATAAAGTCAAGGTTTTTGCCATGTCAAAGAGAATGAAATTACAAAATTGTTATCAAGTTCAAAATCTCATTATCTTGACATAATGAGAAAACTACTCAACTAAAGACTAGAAACATCAGAATTTTGAAATTGGCTGAATTATGAGAACATGGGTCCAATCAGTATCTGATTTTAGCCATGGTTTTTCACTGATCCGTAGTAACAACCGACTCTACTGTTTAATAGAGCAAATATTTCATCAGTTGAGTATTTGGGCCGTTCGATCAAGTGTCTCTTTGTACTGCATCAGAAAGTGGAGACCCCCCTCCATATGGCCTCCAGAGCAGGACACTGTGAAGTGGCTCAGTTCCTGCTACAGAATGCAGCGCAAGTGGATGCAAAGGCAAAGGTATCATCATCATTTGTACTTTTATTATTAAGAAAAGCATTTTTTTCTCTCATTAGTGGCTCCTTTAAGCATTCACAAAGACTTGCATTGAATTCAGGTTCTGAATATCAAGTTTGCATTGGCGCTGGGATTAATCTTATCATTTAATTTGCTGTGTAAAACTATTTCAGCACTGTTGTTATCCCCCTGCAGGATGACCAGACTCCCCTACACTGTGCGGCTCGTATGGGCCACAAGGAATTGGTCAAGCTGCTCCTAGAGCACAAGGCTAACCCTGACTCAGCGACGACTGCAGGTCACACGCCCTTACACATCGCTGCACGTGAAGGACACGTCCACACCATACGGATATTATTAGACGCAGGAGCCCAACAAGTGAAGATGACAAAGGTGGGGTGGATTATGAAACCCCGGTGTCGCATTTTGCATCGTCAACGTGTAAATGTATCTGTCAACCATTTTTCGTGGTTTTCGTTTTTATCCCCCCGTCTCTGGAGCAGAAAGGTTTCACTCCTCTCCATGTAGCTTCTAAATATGGAAAAGTGGATGTAGCGGAGCTTCTTCTGGAAAGAGGCGCCAATCCAAATGCAGCAGGGAAAGTGAGTCATCGCTTAACTCCTGTACCTCGATAGTCAAACCTTAGTGAGGAAATGTTGCTTTATCAGCCTTTTACCATAGTACGTGTCCCATACATACACGCACATGTTTCTGTGTCATATTTGTGTATGTGCATCTCTAGGTTTATATATGTTTACATGTGTATGTGTGTGTGTGGTTGACAGAACGGTCTGACACCCCTTCATGTGGCCGTGCATCACAACAACCTGGATGTTGTTAAACTCCTGGTCAGCAAGGGAGGATCTGCACACAGCACTGCCCGAGTAAGATGCTCACCGATGAGTGTGCACATGCTCACACAAGCCCTCAGCCTATGGAGAAACTCTTGAACCTGTCCTTGTACTTGCTAGAGCTCTTTTGCAGAAGCATTCAAGTATTTACTGTGAGTTGCACTCGGACAGGCGTTCCAAAGACCAATGTCCATGCCGGTGTGTGTGTGTGTGCCTTTGTCTATTTCTCCAGAACGGTTACACTCCTCTGCACATAGCTGCCAAGCAGAACCAGGTGGAGGTGGCCAGTGTTCTGCTTCAGAACGGAGCGTCCCCAAATGCAGAGTCCCTCCAAGGCATCACGCCCTTGCACCTGGCTTCACAGGAGGGGCGGCCCGACATGGTGGCTCTGCTCATCTCCAAACAGGCAAATGTAAACCTCGGAAACAAGGTAGGGTAAAATGGAACTAAATGTTTATCTCTTGAGTTTGAATATGCAAAAGGTGCTATAGGAGGCAAGCTAAACTGAACTTGGCTGGTTCTTTTTTGCCGTTGCTTTTCAGAATGGACTGACTCCTCTGCATCTCGTAGCTCAGGAGGGTCATGTGGGCATCGCAGACACTTTGGTCAAACAGGGCGCATCCGTTTATGCTGCTTCACGGGTAATTCACACCACCGGACAAGGGCATGGGTTGACGAGATTCGTTGGATCTGATAAAACACAGAGGCTGACATCAGAATCTCAGAGTGGAATCATTAGCTCATTTAAACAATATGCTGCTTCATACTTCTTTGCCTAATCCTCATTTTTGACAGAGGTCAAAACTGAGTAAAGGGACTTGAGATGAAGGACAGTCTATCAATCGGATTCATTGTTTTCATAAATGGAGCTGCTAACCAAGATGATGTTAACCGCAGCAATGTTACGGAGGAGAAAAGAAATAGAAATTAAAACGGTCTGTAACAGTCGGATTTTTTTTACATTTTTCTTAAATGTAATATGTTAAATTAGATTTAAGCATGAAACTACTTGATTTAATTTGATAACCTACAGCAAGGTATTCGATAAAATAAGGTTTGTTCAGGCGTGAGATTTAAACCATTTGAACCAACCAAGCCAGCACAAAGGCTTGGCCTGGGCTTGGAAAATGTGAACTGCAATTTCTGTAATGCAGAATGAGCCATTTGAACATAACGGATCGTCATCAGATGGCATCCTTTTTTTCATAGCCAGTGAAATAAACAATCATATTAACTATAGCAATGTTTTTTAAGGAGTAAGTAAATGGCGCAGCTAAGACATAGTCTGCACTTTTTTTAGTGAAATTCAAAAGCTGTGAATAATCTTTATGGTTATTTTGTTATTTTTACATTGTGTCAAACAGTTAGGCAAACATGTAGGCTTTTGGAAATAGTAGGCAAAGTGACTATAGCTAACAGAACTGAAAACATATTTAAATAATAAAGTATTCATGCCAATGTGCTCATTAGTTATGTTTTATAATTGAACTGCTCTTAATAAATAAAGGTCTTTTTTTGTGTGTCTTGTTTAGATTGTGCATTTTTTGTTGCCATGTCTGAATAATTTTAGATTTGTTAATCATGTTGAATCAGACAATTAGAAACTATTCAACAAGTCTTTCTTATCTTCCCTCAGATGGGCTATACCCCCCTCCATGTGGCCTGTCACTATGGAAACATAAAGATGGTGAAGTTTCTTCTGCAGCAGCAGGCTCATGTGAATGCCAAAACAAGGGTAAAACTCTTCTGCTACTTTAAGAGCTAGTAATATTGCTTTTTGTCTTCATAATTTTGAATGAATGTACATTTTTTTATTCCTGCAGATGGGCTACACCCCTCTGCACCAAGCAGCTCAACAGGGCCACACTGACATTGTCACTTTACTACTAAAACATGGAGCCATGCCTAATGAGATCACATCAGTAAGAGACTCTAATCTAATCTATTTACTTGCACTTAACAGTTTTGAATTCTAAGCTCTGCATAGAAATTAAATATTCTGATATTTTATTTGAAAAAGGAGAAAATTCCTGAAGTGTATTTTTCTCTGCAGAACGGGACATCTCCTCTTGGCATCGCTAAGCGATTGGGTTACATTTCTGTCATTGACGTGCTAAAGCTGGTTACAGAGGAGTCTGTTTCCACTGTGAGTAACGCATCGCCCTCTGTGTACAGTGATTTAAAAGCAAGCTTCAAAATTAGGTTCACGGCAAAAATATATATTTTTTGATAGGGCTGTGTAATATCGATTTTGCGATATATATCGATATTTTCTTTCCTAGAAAAAAATCTATATTCATCCGCAAGTATAGTAACATCCAACTGTCACCTTTCTCACTCACTGCTTGCTTCGCCAGGAGAGTGATTAGGTCACCAGGCTTAGAGTGATTCCTTCAAATGTTAAGTGTCAAGGTTAGAAAGGTATCAAACTATTCAGAGCAGGTACTTGGTTCACTTTATTTACTTTACAAATGCATATAAGCTACAGTTTGTTCTGTTTCAATTAAAAGAAACATGTTTTCTCACCACTTTGATTTACTTTGTCCAGCTGTCGACTTTCAGTCTGTGTCCATGTCCAAACAAAGCCAGGTATTGTGTAGTTGGTGCTTTTAATCAGTTTTCAATTAAATTAATTCAATCCAACTTTATAACAGTCACAAAATATCACCAAAATCACTCTGTCCTTCTAAAATCTTTAAGAAAATCGCAAAAGTGTATCGGATTGTATCGTTAGCTGAATATCGCAATACATATCGTATCATGAGCAGAGTATCTTGTATCATATCGTATCATGAGATTATTGTATCACTACAGCCCTATTTTTGATCAAATTCTTGGAAAAAGCTGAATCCAAAGTTTCCTTTCTCTACTCCCGCCATTCATCTTACTTTTAATCTCTGTTTGGTTTTTCACAGATGACCACAGAGAAGCATCGGATGAGCTTTCCTGAGACAGTAGATGAAATTTTGGATGTTTCTGAAGATGAAGGTAGGTTTTCTGTTAGAATTATGTTATATCATGCAGTTCAGTATCTTTCACAGTTATTGGCATCACAGCAAACGGATGTTATATCTAGTCATCAGTTAGACATGTTTTCTTTCAGGTTTTAAATTTATGCCACACTTGCATCCCATGGAAACTGGAAGTCATTGTCATTGTAATTGTAGTTCCTAATCACTACAGCTTTACAAAAACAGAAATGATTTTAAGTTTAAATCTTACACTTTATCATATTTTTGTTTTGTTTGTTTTTTAAGATAATTTTTTGATGTTTCAACTATGTGTACCTTTTAATTATTGTTTTGAATGTTGCGTGCCTTTGGGGCGTATCTCACTCAGAACACATCAGAATTTTTCAGAGTTATTGATAAATGTGGCTTCAGTAAATTTTTTATATAGTTAACAAATAATTTTCTAACATAAGCTTTGTTTCTCCCTTAAATAAACATGTTTTTCCAAAGTCTGATTAATGTGTTTTTTCATTCATCTTTGCCAAGCATGCCAATAATAGTGGAGGGTGCTGTTGCTTTTACTGTGCTTATTTCCAGCTTTTGCCTTATTTAACTAGAGGAAAACTTCATGGGAAGTATAAAAAAATGCCACTGTGGATATTTCTGTTTACATGCTTACAGTTTATAACCTTTCCTTCTATTTGTTTTGTAGGAGTTTGCCAGCTAACTTTAGGTAGGATTGTATCCATTTCTCTGCCTTGTCCGGTCCGGTGGCTAGTGAATGTGTGCCGTCATCGCAGTTACTTTCATTATCTCTGTGTGTCACTAATTGTCTTTCTAATTATTCTCTGTCTTTCAACTCCAGCACTGTTTCCTTGTCTTTATCTTCATCCTCTCTATTGTATATCTGTTCTTTTTTTCTATTCCAGCTTCTTCAGAAATGTATTGAAAAAAATATTCCTGCTTCTCATCAGCATGTGTAAACGTCTCATTTTGCTTTCACCGGCGTCCGACGCAAATTTAAACGGGTTTATTACGGACAGTATTCCAATTTGTCAAAAATTTCTCTCTTCCAATATAATGTTGCTCTTCTTTTTTGCAACTTAATTGAGCCATTAGCTAATTAAACACATGCTGTGCAGCAGCTGTGACTCTCCTGAAAACGACACACAACCCCATTTGCTGTTTGATATGAGCACAGGCAGTTGCACATCAGCCTTGTTTCTCAATCCTCTTTGGTCTTGTTTAATGTTTTTGGCGTTTGCGGAACAGCCTGTCCTGGTGGATGTCTGTAAACATCTCTGTCTGTTCAAGTGCCTAATTTAGAAGTCATACATATTATTTCTGTTTAATAACCAAGTTGTTTTCTCCTACACAGAACCACAGTTATTCCATCCTTAATCAGCATGCTCACAAAAAACCCGGCTGTCACCTGGTTGCCTTGCAGTCTCCCTTCCATGCAGTGTACTAAACTGTCCTAATGATCACTGTCTTACCACTCTTTTTTTCCACTTCTGTAGTTTCCATTTGTTCTCAGTGTTGTTGGTTTGACTCCATTGCTTGGACTATAATGTTTACAGTTGCCTTGTGGCCGTTGTTCTCTGTGGTTTCTCTAAGGCGAAGCGATGGGAAAGAGGTGTATTACCAACCATCTTAGCCTTTTGGATAAAGTCAACTGAAATTATTGACATTTAAGTGTTTATAGATAAGTTTTTAAAATACACAACAAATAAATTAGATTAGCAAAGATGTATCTATATATACATCTTTCTTCTCGCTATAGGAAATTTGTAGAACTTGGGAGATGAGATCAGCCACCATTTTGCATGTTCTTGTTCTTTCTCCTAATCCTGTTCTCTTTACAACCAATTTTTTTACCTTTTGAGATATTTTTTTGTCTTTAACTTTTCAGCCTTCCTATTCCTTTTTATTGTATCAACAGGAGATGAACTGCTCGGGCTGGATGGTGCACGCTATTTGAAACTTGATGACTTCAAAGACCAGGACGATGACTTTCTCTCCCCAAAGAAAACCCTGAGAGATTTTGAGGGTGGGACGGGAACCACGTAAGTCAGGTTTTTGAGGTTTAAACCACACATGTTGATTAAATTAGGCTAAAGTTATGCAGATGGTTAACTGTTTAAGGTCTTTGCTGTTTAGTGGATATATTGTTGATTTCTCTACATGTTGAATCAGATCTCTGGATTTGTTTTTGTCAAACAATATGTGCTATTGTTAACCGAAACTTCATCAAAAGTTTAATTCAACCAAGTTTAAGACCTTGTAATAATTAAAAACTGGTCATTTATTTATGACCAGTTAGAAATCAGATTCTGCTAGTTTTACCATTATTGTCTGTCTATATTATAAAACATTAGCATTGCTTGTACATTTGAATGCCACTGTATATATTGTCATAATAGATAACATCATACATTCCTGTTAAGAGCAAGCATGCATATGGTTGTTCTTGACAATTAGATACAGAAAACGTAATTGCCTTATTAATATTTTATTGCATAGCAATATGAAGTCGCTGTGTTCTGCCTTTGATTTTCCTGATTTCCTCCCTCACAGGCCATACTCCCCTGCTATTCCCAGGATTCCTTGTGTGTCCCCGGAGACAGTGCAGCTCGACCAGGTAGCCTTCAGCCTCATTCACATTTAACAAGCTTATGTTGCTCAATAAAATATTCATATAAAATAGTTTTTCTGGCTGTTTCTGTCCTTTCCTTACATTTCTTACATTATGGAGCATTTTTAATCATTTTATTTTCTTTCTTTTTCCTTTTCTGTGTCTTAATCTTTACCATTTGTGGTTGTGTATGTTTTATTATTATTATTATTATTATTATTATTATTATTGTTCTCAGCACACGCCCATCCCTTTACCAAAAGAGTATGATGAGGATTCTCTCATACCGAGTAGTCCAGCTACAGAGACCTCAGACAACGTCAGCCCTGTGGCCAGCCCCATTCACACAGGGTAAGCTAATCGGTTCATAATCCTTTAATTGCTTATTAAGCTCCTATCAATACTATTGCATTAAAACCACCTGTCACCCCACAATGCCCAGGTTCCTGGTGAGTTTCATGGTGGATGCACGTGGAGGCTCCATGCGAGGAAGCAGACACCATGGCTTGCGGGTGATCATCCCTCCCCGCACCTGCGCTGCACCGACACGCATCACCTGCCGTCTTGTGAAACCCCAAAAACTGACGACGCCTCCTCCACTGGTGGAGGGAGAGGGCCTGGCTAGTCGCATCATCTCCCTGGGGCCCTCCAGCATGCAGTTTCTGGGGTGAGTCGAACTCGTATTAGGTCAGTTTGAGCTCAGCAGTCTTAAAGTTTGCAATTTTAAGTCTTTCTCAAGAATGAGGAGGTTAAATTAAGGAAAATGGTGAGTATTTTCAAAATTTTTTCACCATAAATGTCCATCCATTCATCCATTGCTTTTTGCTCTCTGGCTTGTGCTGGTTTCAAATTTAAAGGCAGACCACAGTGAAGAAACATATATGGCAAAGTTGGAATGATGTTGTGGATAAAAATAAATAAATAATTACATTTCTGGAAATCCTACCAATCAGAAAGTGCGGATTCTCCGCCTGCTTTCCGAGGGGAAATTACAGAGGGGAATCCCAAACAGCTGAAACGGCGCAATGCTAAGCCTGGCAGCAGGGCTAGCAAAGCATGGCGGGCCGCTATGCTTATAATACGCTGGGGGAAACCCTGTAAAATCTATAACGTTTGGATTTTTGACCTGAAAAATTTGCAAGAAAAAGTGTCAAAGTTTTACATACAAATATGCATGCCCACAACAGAACATCCCTGCCCAACCAATTTGTTTTTTATCAATTAATAAACATAATTAAACTTGACATTAGAAGCAGGGAGAACGAAGGAGACACATTTCTGCGGGTGTACGGCCGATTCAGAGAATCTCCATATTGAGTTGTTGCTCTTGGTCTGCAGAACTCGGTGTCTTTCAAAAATGTCCCTGTGAATGAGCAGTGATGCTCAGAGAGGACTCATTAAGACAAGTGGAGAGTGAGGAGTGGCCCTTGTGGTTTGATCCATTATCTGCTAGGCGAGCTGCTCTGGCTCAATTAAGGAATGATCACATTCCTTATTTCAGTTTTCTCTTCATATTTTCTCTCTCTGACCTTTACCAAAGAGTTCTATTTAGAGTTCTACTAAGAACCCCCAGTGATCCCAGAATGCAATACAGAAGGACATCCATATCTATTCTCTATAAGATGTTAATGCTCTAAACAAGTCTGTGCCAGTTGTAATAAAAACATTCTAGAACAGACCGTGCTTTACAGTTTGTAGCATTACTGCATTCTGGTCATAATGTTGTGCCTTATTGGTCTTTGGACAGTGTTGTTGGTCCGTTCATTTTGTTTTGTTGTAATTCTGACCCTACCCTTACGATGTTCTCAATTGTCCTTCTTTCCAACTCTCACCACCCACATTCTTCACCTCTTTCCTCTCACCTACCATCCTTGCAGATCCTCCTCTGCTCATGCTTGTCATGGGTCTGGTTGGGCTTTGTTTGCCTTTGCTTTACTGAGGTCTTTGTTCATTACAGTAATATCTTGTGTTATTCTGTCAAAAACCAGGAATTTCTTATACGAGTACAAATATGTAATCGCCTCTAACTCAGTGAAGACTCTTGATTCAAACTGAAAAGTTTTATATAAAGACGTTAAAGATTTTTAAAAGTGCTTTATACCTTCACAGGCCTGTCATAGTGGAAATCCCCCACTTTGCCTCATTGGCCCGTGGAGACAGGGAGCTTGTGGTCCTCCGAAGTGAAAACGGCTCCGTTTGGAAGGAGCATCGCAATCGCTATGGAGACGAAGTGCTGGAAACCATTTTGAATGGCATGGATGAAGGTCAGTTTCATTTGAACAGGTACTGTCTTCCACAGCAGCTTGCACATTCTCAGAAAAGTCATGCCACCTTGAGATGCAGCCCTCAAAGGAAACCTTCTCAAGGCCGCTGTCTCAGCAAACTTTGAGAGTCAAGCTTCTCCTGATTTGCATTAAGCCAATAAAAATCCACCGTTTTGCTTCCCTCTGACCTTTCTTCACTTTGCTGTAGACTTGGAGAGTCAAGAGGAGCTGGAGAAGAAGAGGATACGTCGAATCATCTCCACCGACTTCCCCCTCTACTTTGCTGTGGTCTCTCGCATTCAGCAGGAAAGCGATCTCATCGGCCCCGAAGGTGGCCGGCTCACCAGCAAGCTGGTGCCCCACGTGGAAGCCATCTTCCCTGAGACAGCCGTCACCAAGAGAGTGAGGCTGGGATTGCAGGTAAAGAGATGGGAAGACATCTCTGTAGAAATGCATAGAAAAAGTAACTGCTGGGATGTTTGATGTTTCACACTGTCTTCGAGAGAGAGAAACTCTGTGGTCTGCAGTGGCATATTTACTTGCTGGATTTATGTTGGCTTTCATTGATTTATGTTTTTGAGCTGCTCTTTTTGCCAAATAAGGGAATATATTATACTTTTAGTTTTTAGGCCTCATGTTGACGTTGCCCTCTTAAGAATATCTAAGCATCGTAAGTGACTTGTTTTCTTAACGCTGTAAATCAGAGTCTGAACTCTTCTGTTTCAAGCACAAGATAAAGAAATTTGCCTAACTCTTTAGTTAATACCCCTTTTGACAAATCTAACACAACACATGCACTAGAGTCTAAAAATAAACAAATAACAACTGGCCACTCTGTACCATAATTATTCCTGGTTGCAAGTGAACATGAAATAAGTGAGTGAGCAAGTGAACATTTCAAATAGCTTGTTTAAACTGCACTGCTGATTATGAAACCATATGACGAAACCAGTATTATTTAGTAGACTCCTGCTTGTAAAGTTGACACACATAAGTCACCAGTCAAGCAAACCTTTTTTGTTGTACACAACATGGGCTTTCATTGTATTTTTTTTCTTTGTTTGTTTTGGTTACAAACCTTACTAACATTTTTGTTGTCTCGACAACAAGTCAATGTAAAATAAATTGCATGAGTCTGCATTTTTGCTTTGCCTGACATTGGTTTGTTTTATGTTTTGCTTTTATCCAGCCGTCGTTCGTCTCTCCTCAGTTGCCTGATTTAAGTTGTGAGCCTCACTGACTGAGCTGATGCACTGGTCTGGTCTGAGTTGGGTCAGATGTGAAATATGACTTTGTTGCATGTGTGAGTATGGCTGTGAGTTTGTTGTTTCAGTTTATTGCACATTTTTTTTCTTCACTTCTCGTTTTAGCATTAGTTCCACACTTATCCTTTGAAACTTTATACGCTGTTTTTTTTTTGTTAGTTTTTTTTCTTCTTCTCTCTCCTGCAGTCATGTTTTTGTCCTGGGTTTTCTTAAGAATCTTTTGTTCCCTGAATAAATTTCAGGCACAACCAATCCCTGATGAGCTGCTAACTAGGCAGCTGGGAAACCAGGCAACCTTCAGCCCGGTGGTTACAATTGAACCCCGGCGGCGCAAGTTCCACCGTCCGATTGGTCTGCGCATTCCCTTACCTCCATCCTGGAGGGAAAGTCCACGTGATGCAGGGGAGGGAGACACCACCAGCTTGCGCCTTCTCTGCAGTGTTATAGGTACTGTTAAAAAAAAGTCCAACTTCGAATTGCTAAGGACTGCAGGAAGCTGTGTCTTTGCCGATTAAACTCACTGTTTGTTTTTGTGACTTAGGTGGAACAGCTCCAGCTCAGTGGGAGGACATTACTGGAACCACCAAGCTGATGTACGCGAGTAGCTGTGCCAGTTTCACCACCAACGTGTCTGCAAGGTAAGCAACTCAGCATGAACTTTGTGAAAAGAAAAAAATCTATTACCACCCTTCTTTTTTTCCCCCATCTTGACGTGCAGACATTTAGTGTCTACCGGCTTGAATCATTTGTTCTTCTTTCCCATCCAGATTCTGGCTGGCAGACTGTCCTCGTACAGCAGAGGCAGTGACCTTTGCCAACTTGCTGTACAAGGAGCTCATGTCAGTCCCATATATGGCCAAATTTGTCATTTTTGCGAAGATGAACGAAGCTCGGGAAGGTCGATTGCGTTGCTACTGCATGACAGATGACAAGATGGACAAGACTCTGGAACTGCACGAAAACTTCTCAGAGGTGGCCCGAAGTCGAGACATCGAGGTAAGCGCAAAGGAGAACAGTGATCACCCTGACAGAAAGAACAAGTGGAAAATAACTGACTTTTTTATGTTCTCCCTTATTTTACTTCTCAGTCAGTCTCAGATATGTACATTTTAGTAATTTATTTAAAAATGGATGGTCATAGCTTGCTTGTTTTTTACTTTGGGATGGTTTTCACAGCTTATGGAGGGCATGCCGCTGCACCTGGAGTGCTCTGGGAATTTAGTGCCCATCCGGAAGGCCACTCAGCAGCCTCGCAGCTTCAGCTTCCAGGCCTTCAGAGACAACAGACTGCCTGTTTCTGTCAAGGTCTGTCTCTATGTGGCCGTTCACTTGTCTAACTTTCTATCACTTACCATTCATTCCATATGGATTTTTGTTTTTATTTTATTACGTTCTGGGGTTTAACACACCAAGGATCCTCTCTACAGATGATCAATATACTTCCAATATTCCGGATTACTTATTCATGACAGACACCTAACAGTAACTATTTTTAATGATGTCAATATCATCAATAACAGGGCGGACCATTGAAACAAAAAGACTATTGCCCACCTGAAAAATTGGCGATGCAAACAATAAAAGTTAAATTTATACCAACTGTATAATAGGATTTTCTCCGTAACATTATATGGAGGACATGTGATATTTAATTATCTTTTTTTGCCTTTATTGTGAATTTATCATTATCAATTTAAAAATAAAGCATATTACCATAGAATTCTGCAATTAATTGGACATACTGTTGGAAAAGTTTGGTGAAAAAACTAATAAATTTGAATGATGGGGACTGAGGCAGAATAGCAGTTTTAATGCAAGAATGTCAGATTTCTCCGAACATGTTCAAAGCCAGAATATGTTGAAACTTAAGTTCATTCAAATAATATATTTTTCTGTGCAACACTGAAATCTTTGAACCTTTTTCACCATTTGACATTCACATCTGGGAACGCTGTGAAACGTTTAATGTCTGGGAAAAACGTGGAAAAAACACTCTGCATCTCTATACTGGAGAGGTTTAAAAATAGATGCGGTTTGGTTTTAACCCTTAATGTAGTGTTTTAGCCCTTCGCTGTAAATCCAGGACAAAACACAACAACAACAAAACATTTTTGACGCTTTTTTTTTTAGGTCTCAAATCAACAAAAACAAATCCGTATGCGCAGGGAAAAGAACAATAAATGGATGAATGATGTGTAAACTGATTCAGACGAGTCAGCCCACAGGCTGATGGAGTTCTGGGATGAAATATAGCTCACACTTGAGAGCAAAGTCTTTGAAAACTACATGGAACTCTGTATAAACCTTGTCTTGTCTGTCCTGTGACCATATTGATGTAATTTCATTGTGTTGTACGGTGTTCTTTTTCCCTAAGTACATCCAGTTTTTTTGTTTTTTTTCCGCCATTCATATCTGCCGGTGTGACTTATGGTACTATGTAGTATCACCTACCTAAATTTTTGTAGCCATGCAGCAAACAACTTACCTGTCTATCCCCCGACTCTCCTGGGTAATTGTTTGCATGCCCCGTGTCTCCCTCACTTTCTTTGCCTGCCTTCCAATCTTTGCGGCCTTGCCTGTCTGTACGTGTCTGTCTCACTGTCTCTCTTTCTTTCTCTCATGGTCACTCTGTAACTGTCTGATCTGACAGACGCCCAGGTAAAATGTGCAGGTAAATCTCTCTCTCTCTTGCCTGCCTGTGGACTGCTTCCATCCCTGTTTCCCCCTGCTTCTTGTCCAATGTTACTGCGCACCAACCTCGAGGCTCTGTGGAGAGATCTAACGCCTCTTTCTGATCTGTTTGTCCTTTCCTCTTACTCCTCCCTTCTTTTTCTCTGCTTTCACTCTAATATTTTCCGATGTGCATCGTCTTGTGCACTCTTTCTTTCACATTCTTTTCTCTGATCTGTTCTCCACCTACGTCTATCTGTTTTTCTGCTCTTTTCCTTCTTTGTTCTGTCACCTGTATGTGCCAGGTGAGGGACAGTAACAAGGAAGCCACTGGGTTTCTGTCTTTTCTGAGGAAATGCACAAAGTACGAGGACTCGCAACACGTCTTGTGTAACCTTAATATTACTATGCCACCTTGTGTCAAGGTAAGAACTCGCCATGATACATGAGCACGCATTTAAACATGAGAGCTTAGAAAATGAATATAAATGAAGGTTGTGAGGCCAAATTCTTACTGGGTTAAAAATTAGTACACATCTCAAGTAGCATGGGATTAATATTGAAAAGTTATTTTTAGTTGTCTGAGAATTTAATAATTAAAAAATGTCACAATAAAAGTGTGACCAGTTAGAACATTCTGATGAATTTTCAGGAATTCACTTTTATTGTTGGACTTAAAGAGTTCTTTGCAAGTACGGAGACATGCAATTTTGAAGACTTTTACTGATAATTTGCTTTCCATATTGGCAAATTGCATTTTTGTTTATGTGGGCCTGTATCTATATTACTTTGTAGCAAAGATAGGATGTTATTAAAATAAATACATGTAATTTATTTCAAAGTTTTTTATGAAGTGGTTTGCACCAAAGATGCAAACCAATTTAAAGGCTGCTTTATTTCTCTTATAGAGTCAAATGTTTTTCTTTCACTGTTGTCGTTTTCCATGTTTCCAGACAATCATTGTCTGCCATAAGAAACCATTGTTATTTGGTCTCTATTGTAGGTTGCTGGGAGCGAGGAACGCAGGCGAACTTTGACCCCTCTGGCCCTGAGAGAGCGCTACAGTGCACTGAACGAGCCCGGTGTGGGTACGTTTTTATTATCTGTACTTCAGCCCTCTCCTCATAGACACACACTGGAGATGGGCACAGAATGTTGCGCTGTCCTTTTGCCCAGACCCCCCGCTTCCCCAATCTGCCCCTACTCTACCCTCTCTGCCCCTATTTGTCTCATGTGCACGCATGGCACAAAGACTAAAGCCTTGGATGCAATGCACTGCTGTACAGTATGCCCCAGAGTTTGTGGCAGTGCAGTTCGATGAAAGCACACAGAATGTGAGGCCGAGAGACAAGCAGCCGTCTGGAACATGGCCTGCAGTGCAGTAGCTCCATGGCACCTGGAAAGTCTGACTTATTCTTTCCTGAGTGTCTTGGATGTTCGAACAACGACTTCCATGATTGGTTAAGCATGGCGCTGGTGTCTCCACTGCGACATCCAATGGCATGGCAGCAGATACTATTAGCTTATGAGCACTGAGAATGAGCAGGACCTCCCAGTGGAGCTAGACAGAGGAGCCCTTTATACTGGTTTTTGGTAAATGTGTAACGTTACTTTTAAAGTTAAAACAAAAAAAGTGGTTTCCTGATGGAGGAGGAAGGAGAAAAGGTCTCTTCTGTCTATCAAGTACACAGCGCTGCTACATTGCACCTTGGTCCCTCTGTAATGGTTACGGAATGCTACTATGGGACTAACATTTCAATGAACCCCAAAGTCTTACATCTTATACCCACACTCAGTCCTAACCGTGACGATTACTTGGATAAAAACACTGTAGTGCTTATTTGGCTGGACAGAGAAGAAAAGGTACGTATTATCATTAACAGAAACTTTGCTCAGTTTTAAGTCTTCTTAGTTCATACATGACCAACTGTAATCTTATAACTATTTTTATAGCTGTACTCTACTTAACTTCATAAGGATAGATCAAATGTTAGGATCCTGGATGTCCTGGTCAGGATGTTTTAGCCCCTGATACAGAGGCATTGAAAAAGACATTTTATGTTCTTGAGAACTTTGACAAGAATTCACAAACTGTAGTTGATAAGTGTTTTGTGGACTACAATAGTATTCTAATTGCACAGCATTTTACTCATTCTCCAATGACATTATGAATGGTGAAGTTTGTTCTTTCTGTGTTTCTTGATTGTGACAGATTTGTTTTGTTTGAACTTTAGTTTCTGTAGGTCAGACTCAAAATGAGGCAAAAACCTGATGTTAATTTGATCAGGAAAGTTTTAGCCTCAGAGATTGCCACAAATTTACTTAAACTACCACCAAATCAAGTTAGCTCATCTACTGCCCATTGATGCAGATACTACACATGCAAAGGTTTATACTGCAAGCAATTTGCTAGTATTTTAAAGTTGAACTAATTCCCAATAATTTTACTAATATACATTGTGTTATAATTACAATTATTTACAAATTAGTTTAAAAACAAACAAAAAAAGCATTTTCTCCTTTATAAATGAAAAGAAAGCAAGGCACTTATTGGTTGTTCAAACAACCGCCTATATGGTTTGTGCATACATTTAAATTCATGCAGGTTGCTGAAGTGTTGGGCTAACAGTAACATGCTTAGTATCTCATTCAGTGACTTTAATAACTCAGCTCATGTTTTAGTGCTCTTCCAGTTGCTCATGACACGAAATTTTAAGAAAATGTCATAAACTCAGCACTTTGAGCCTCATAAAAACTTCTGGTACATATGATGATAACTAAGGACAGTGCACAGAGCAACATCTGGACACTGCTAGACCAGGAGCTGCAGCAGCCAATATGGTCTCTCCCATCCACATTTGTGAGATCAACAAAAGAACACTGTCGGATATGTTCACAATATATTTGCTAGTTGTGAATATAAATATAGGTGGTGATCTTTAAAAATCACCAGCACAAAACATGATGACAAATCTTCTTAGGTAATCTAATACTAATGAATGTATTAAATCGCGAATTAGGATTAGGAAACCTGGAATCAAGACATTCCTGATTACAATCGTCTGAGTTCAGAAATCTGGTGTTTTTGTCACTTTCTTTTCATGATGTTTTGCAGGTCCTAAACTGCTCCCATTTTCTCTTTAGCTTCAGTGAACGCCATGGAGAGAACCGAGATCAAAATCAACATCATATCTGATCAGCTGGGCTTAAGCTGGGCAGGTGAGTAACTTCAGATTTGTACAAGCTTGAAACAAATACAGCTAGTAAACACAGACTAGCAGTTGATCTGATTTGGTCTTGACTAAGGAAGAGTTCCCTTGTCAAAGTTGTTCAGGTCATCTTAAGTGAACTTAAAGTTTACAGATCAGGAGATAACCTGTGGTATTTACTTCATTTGTAAGAGATTGTAACGTCTTTTATTTACACATATCCAGTTTATTTTATTCTGCTCATTCTTTCAGAGTTGGCACGAGAGCTTCAGTTTAGCGTTGACGACATCAACAGGATCCGTGTAGAAAATCCAAACTCCCTTTTGGACCAGAGCTCCGCCCTGCTCAACCTGTGGCTCAGCAGAGAGGGCAAAAGGGCCAAAAGTGAGTCCAACATTTAAAATTCTTATTAAACTGACTACAAATTTACTCTGTAGGGGACTACAGGGTTTCCCCCAGAAAACTTGCTAAGCCCGGTGGTCGGGGCGTCAAGTCAGCCCACCGGCGGTCCACCGTGTTTTTGTATTAAAAGATGTTAAGCTGACAGAAAATGCAAAAGTATTTCTGTGTAATTATATGTTACGGGAAAACATCTCCGGTGAAATGCTATTTAAACACACAACTAGTCTAAAAACAACAAATTTGCACTTCTGTTTAATCCAAATTATGTCAGCGGCTCCATCAGGGCTTCAGGGGCCCCTTAAACACTAATATTTTAAAACAGACCACAGATACATAAATGTAACACTTGTTTATTGAGATTATCAATGCTGTTAAATTTTATTCAATTGTTTAGGCATAGATAAATTAAAAGATTTTAAATTAACATTTCGATCCAAGATTTTAAGGAGTTGGCAAGTTTACTTTGTAAAACTTAAAAGAACAATATTAGATTGTTTTGTTACCATAGCAACAATCTGATGCTGGGAGTTTAATCTTTGAATTTACAAATACCTATTTAGGTTGGCCAATTAAACTACTCCCTTCTCTCCTATATTTCACTAAATCAAACACAGAAGCTGTTAGAGGTGCTGATGATTTTAGGAACAAAAGGGGCCCATAAATCAAATTCTGCTCCAGACCTCATCCAGCCTTGGACCGGCCCTGTAATCTGATGAACTACGCAGAGATGAGCAACAAATGGGAGGTTTAATTCAATGCTGCTAATGTGGCTTTTGTAGCTCTTCCATTTCGTGTCGAGTTTTTAATAATCGTCACAGAAACTATTCTGGTTGGTCGAGTTTATGGGACGAGTTTCTCAGATCTCCGCGCACATTAACTCTAAGTAGACAACGCATTTGATGTGGTTTGATGCATCGTGTAACCGGAAAAATTATACTAAAAATAATAATAAAATAATATAAAATCAGCGTGATGTGTGACTCCGAGGAGAGCGCGAAAGCTGAACCTGCATGATGAGGTTAGCGCTGCTCGTTATCCACAGACGCTCCGGCCAACCGGGACCACAGACAGAAACTTTACAGGGAAGACGGACACAGAGCCACACGCTGGGCAGCGTGTTGAGATGTAAACGCCACATATAATTGTTCGTTCACAAAGATAAATCATTCTCACCACTTCACAACGCGCCTCTGGATTCGCTACAAGTTATTCCTGCGGTTCACATGGAGCTGCGCAACCAGAGCTAACGCCGTCTTTGGAGCTCTTACCTTATCAATGGAAGAGTTTTTGGAGAACTCTTACCCAGAGTTCTCCAGAGGATCATAATTCTTCACAGTACATTGATGTAAACATCCATACAGGTCGTCCTGTGTCCAGTTTGAGTGAAAGGAGGCGGCAGCGCGTGATCCCGCTGAGGTAAAGCAGCGGCAGCGCAGAGGCAAAGCGCAGAGGCGCCAGCCGTGATTGGTCCGTGAACTGTCGGGTTTAAATGCATAAACTATAAACCTACCTATTATAAACCTATCATTTAGGAATAAATCTGCTCTGCTAGTGAAATGCTAAGACAAAAGAATCGCTTACAGCCCGGCTTTAAAAAAAATAAGCGATTTTCTTTTTTTCCTAGAAACATAAACAAGCAACGCTTAGCCTGGCGGCGGGGCTAGTAAAGCATGGCGGGCCTCCAGGCTTATAATACACTGGGGGAAACCCTGGACTAAATACAATGTTTAAAACTCTGGAAAGTTCTCTAAATCTCAACCAACAGCAAGCAACAGCACAAACGGATCTGTGTTAAAAGAAACTCAGAGAGAATTTGAAAGTGTAACTTTACAGACATTTCACTGCAAGACGGATTCTCATTTTCTATCTTTTCTATCATTTTCTCTCTTTTGTCTTTTGCTTTGGCTTTGGGTGTGCTGCTTAGTGGAGAGCTTGTACACTGCTTTGAAGAACATTGACCGTGCAGATATCGTGTCTTCACTTGAGGGTCAGGCACCACAACAGGGGCCCGGGTTGTCAGAAGAGGGGGCCTGTCGTCTGGCGGACAGAGACTCTACATTGTTGTCCCCCAGTGTCATTAATGGTAAGAAAACAAAACACAATACAGGATGAATTTAAGAGAAACAATTTTATGTATTAGCAAAGTGTTGCCTTTTATATATTTAAATCGCAATAGCTTATGCTTGCTTGTGATTATCTTAAAGATGATGATGATCACAAAATCCCCTCTGCTTGAATATATGAGTTTAAATGAGAAAATGAAGGTTTCTTTATTGTTTTATATTTATTCTATTTACTATGGTTTGAAATGGCAATTTTCTGGATTTTTTCTTAAAAATAATTGGGAAGCAAAGGTGATTAAAAAGAAGAGTAAGGAATTAAAAATGTGTCGCTCTAAGGAAACAGGCATTTAGCAAAAATCTCTATTTTCAAACATCGACTCGCAATTTAATTGAAACGTTTGCCCTGTTTGAGCCCCAGAAAGTGCCCCTCCGTTCCCCTTCATCTGTGGAAAAATTGCCTGCTTCGTTAGAGTGTGGGTAACAGCCATTGTGCCTTGTTTCTGTTGCCCCACAAGAGATCACGGACACAAGGCCTTCACGCGTAGTGCACAAGCCAAGAGTTATTAGACCCCCGTTTTTCAGAAGGGGTAAGTTGATCAGAAACTGGGGCTGCATGGTGGTTTGCTGCTCTTGATGATGATGATGACAATGATGAGTCTCAGACGATGATTTTGAGGTCTGAGGAATGGTGTCGTTCTCCCACCATGAAAATGGCTTTTATCAGCATGCACTAACACCGCCTCTGTGCATTTCTCACCGGGGCACAAGTCATCTTCTTTTCTTTTTTTAAGTTGCACTTTGTTGCACCTCATAATTTAAATATGAATTATAATGTTTCTACTCATCTAGGAAAACCATCATAGCCCTCCTTTATATTTTGAATTTTAAGGCGACAAAGCCATAAAGGTATGAATCTGACAAGCGCAGTGTCTTGTGAACATATCCCATGAAGTTTTTTCAAATTTTTTCATCCTACACCCACATACTTCAGTGTATTTAATTGGGATCTTATGTGACAGACCAAGTAATACATGACATTGAAGTAGAGGAAAGTGATTAATTCATCTTTTTACAAATAAGTCTTAAAAATGTGACCTAGCTGCATTTATACTCAGGCCCCTTTTACTCTGGAATCTCTTCCAAAATTACCAAATTAAAGTGCAGGATTGCTAGAGAACATTAGTAAACAAACAGCATGAAGAAGGGTAATGTTATGGAAATGTTTAAAACGCGGCTAGCCAAGGCTTAAACAGTAGCCAAGGCTTTACATATTTCATGAAGGACTGCAGAGATCCATGGTTAAGGGAGGATAACCGGTTCACATGGCAACAATGGAAAGCCTTAAAATTTAATTGCGGTTTTCTACCAGCCTTGTAGGGCACAGACCAAGCATGAGAACATTTTGTCCACAAGCAAAATACTGCATGTGGCAAGAAAAAGGAAGAAAGGAAGGAAGCCCATTATCACCATCAACGCTAGGGAACATGGCGGTTTTATCAAACAGAGACTGGGAAAGTGGTCTCAGGTGACTGGAAGATGATGTAGCTAAATTCATCCAGTCCTGAGAGAAAACCTGTTCAGGGCTGCAAGAGACATGAGACTGGGGTGGAGGCAGCTTGAAACAAAGCATTTCTATATTCAGGTGTCCTAATGGTCTAAGGAAGTTACAACAGGGGAGAATTTCTGACAAGGCTTGACATTTTTAATACACAAATACTTCCAAAACAATCTGATGGAAGTTTTTTGCTAAAAAAAAACAAACAAAACAAAACAAAAACAAAGGATAAAGCTGGTGGAGGCATACCACAGTCCAAGGTATAGACTGATAAATACAAATTCTTATCACCCTTTTCAGATTTTTGTTTAAAAAATTTTTATTCCTCTTTACAATTATGAACTCTGTTTTGTCGGTCTGTCACATAAACACCGGATCAAACATTCTGAAGTGTTTGGATTGTGGTTTGAAAAAAACTAAAACAAACTAAAACCAACGGTATATGTACCATCTCAATGCACTGTGCAAAAAATTTCTTCCATTTACTATGGATGTCTGGATTACATGTGGGACTGGTTACGTATGTGTGCACATAAGTATGCGTGTGTGCATACATATCTTCTTCGTGTGTATGTCTGGGATGGATAAAAGAGTCAAAACTGAACAAAATGAAAATGTGCTCTGGGCCTTCATTCCTTGTTTCTGTCTTTCCCTCTTCCTATCTCGCTCTTGCTTTCTTTTTTCACCTGAGAAAAAGACAACATTCCACACATCTCACTGCAGATGAATTTGGAATTGTCTCTCTTCCTCAGGATTCTGTCCAACCTCTTCCTCTTTCTCTGAACCTATGACACAACATACCAGCTGCCCAGCTGTCCTGCTCCTCCTCTTCCTCCTCCTCCTCCTCCCTTCTCCTGCTCTTCCTCCTCACAGCTCTACCTGTCCGACCTCTGACCTCATAAGAACCTCATTTTGACCTCTGGGCCTCCTCTTCTCTTGTCATCTTATTCCCCCCCGCGCTCCTCCCTCGTTCAGTCGAGTGGGGACCCTCTCCTCCTCTTTAAATCCACAGCTCAGTGTGTGTACTACTGTTTGTGCATGTGCATGCTGCATGCCTTGCTGTTTCTGTACCAGAGTGTGAGTTTGCGTAAACGTTAAAAAAAGTGAGCTTTTTGTTTCAGACAAGCTTTTAAGAGATTTATTTGTTTAGATCCAGTCGATTAGGTTTGAGTCTTATTCGCACAGCTGACAAATATTGAAAATCTGGTGGATTAACTGAGTGAGGTTATTATTTCCAAAGAGTTCTTTTACACACGGATCAAGAAGTCAGAAGTTTACATGCACACATCAAAGGCAGGAGCGTCATATTAATTTTTGGGTTTTACTCATCCTTTTAATCCCTTTCCATAAAGTTTGACTGATGAGGTAAAACACAACTTCAGCCACTCCTAAAAACAAGAACTAGTTGTACAAGTTGGAAGTTGTTGGTTATTGTTTGTAATCCATACAGGATTATCATGGCTTTATAAGCTACTTACATCTTTCTTCACAACATTTGAGTTAAACAGAGGCATAACTGTGGGTGGACTTTAAGGCAGCATGTCAAACACCACTTCTTTGTGTGACATCATATTAAAAAAAACGTAATTAAAATCAATCAAGAATTCAGAATTAGTTCTTTCTGCACAATTCCAAGATGTCCTGAAGGTTTATCGACTTAAGTAAATAATTGTAACTACATCACCCGCTTGTACTTGTTCTTATGGAGCTTACATTTCCAGTCCAGCACCAATGAAGAGGGGTTTAAGGAAACAGCTAAAGCTCAAAGATAATATATTATTAATGCTGATGATGAGTGTGTGTACATTTCTGATAAATACTGTATATGAGTGAGTGAGGATTTTGTACTGATGAACTGTGGTGTCTGCAGTTTACCGTTTACGTTCTTAACATAAAACTGTGCATGGCATGCTTTCAGTGTCTGAATTAATCTTTGCTGTGTATAATGTTCTCTCTGTTCAGTGGGTGTATTCTAATCATGCTTTATGCCAAATTAACTCAGAAAGTGTTTCCTTTTCTTTTACTGTGAAACAAATGGTGTCATTTTAACAATACGCTGTTAACACATTGACTTCTGCATCTCATATAATGTTCAGAGAACAATGCTGCTGCAAACATGAAGTCTTTCTTTCATGGGCAAACTCATTAATCATACAGTTGTCTTTAAGATATTAAGAGGTCGGAGTTACAGATGAGGGTTTGTTTACACTTTTTACTGCTCTTAACACAAAAATTTGCCCAAGTCTGAAGGACTCTCAGCATTGTTGAAACATTATCTGCTGGCAGGGATACTGGTGTGAGGGTGTGTGTGTGGGTGTGTGTTTGTGTTTGTGTATGGTTTGGATGTTCAGGATTTATTACCCTACATTTTAACCTCACCTGTGACCCAAAAAATCTACTTCATTCATCATATATAAAAGAATTTGAGTGTAGTTTTGTGTGTCTGCGTATTTATTTGACCGTTGTTAAAACACTTAGTGTATCGTGAAGCGTGTTGTGAAGTGTGCCGTTCTTTTTTTACGTTTTATTTTAGGGCTTTTTTTTAGTCTCAGTAGAGCTAGTGTGTGCTTCACCATGTGTTGTGCCTTGGACACTTGTGTGTATGTTTCTTTTAAACAACAGGAATAAAAAGGAAGGACTAACCCTGACTCAACTAAACTCATTCAAGCTGCCATCCTAACTCATTCCTCCCTGTCCACCCTCATTCTGATGCCACCTCTGACCATCCTGGCCCTGTTCCATCCCAGAGACACACACTGTAGCTCAGAAGCAGTCAATACATTCTGGGAATAAAACAAACGCATCATAAAGAAGTACTTCACTCACATAAGGAGCCATACGAATTGATTGGTGCCGCTTAAAAGCCTTAAAATACCTTGAAATTCTTCTTTTAATGCAGTAGATTTGCATCACACTGAAAAATGTAGACAAAATTGATCTGTGCTTTGCATACATTCATTCAGCAGGAGGAAAATCCCATGAAAGATAATCGCTTTTAACAAAATCAGTGGTGTCACAATTGTTGGTTCATCGACTCTTAATTCTCTTTACACACTCAAAACAGGTTTTGGCTGTAGGACACCACTTGGTCTTCGTCTAGATTTGAGACCATTCCTGGGTCTCCTGTTTTCAGAACGAGCTTTCAGGAGGTGGAACTGAGATTTTCTTGGTCAGAAAGTTGATTTTTGTGTCTGCTGAATTATTCATGTGTAGATTTGACCCATATGTTTTGCATCATTATCCATCACTTTTTAAACAGTCCAGGTAACACACTCTATGTTATGTGTATCTGCATGAAGGTGGAACATAATCCACATAGTCAGTTGGCCTATAGATAGATTCTAATGTTTTTATTGAACCTCAGAGAAATGCTCTGGTCAGCTTTAGAAACTAAAGGATAAATAAAAAATATTCTACATTTACACTTGTATCTCCAATGAATTGGTACCAGTCATCATGAGAAACATATTTTTCCCAACGGAATAAATGCACTGAAGTTCTTGCTTCTGTGCCAAGTGTGACATTAAGCTCCTGTAATAAAAGATGAATTTGTATGAAGGCTTTTTGCACACCTGTACTACTGGGTGCCAAAAAGTGTTGGGGTTGTATAATAGGTTGTCTCTGTAATAACATGTGTCAGCTGTTCTAAAAATGTGATTAAGCTGTAAGGCTTCAAGCTGCTTCATGCCAAAATGTTCACATCTCCATTACTGGGCCATAATGAGTACTGCTTTATATATTAAAAGTAAGACCAGCTGCAGATCTGCTGAATTTCACCTCTGTTAAATGACACATTAAGCACCGAAAACATGTTATTTATGCTAAACTTGATAGCATGTTGGTTAAATATGTCAAGTTTGGGAACCTTTACCACATCTACATCCATTAGTATTTAACTACTGTGTATATGCCTTTACTGGAATTTAGCTTTTTCAGTTAATGACTGACAAAATCACGTAAAACATATTTTCTGAATCCATTTTCTTTCCTTTAGCTGACAGTCAATACATTTTGCTATTAAAATTAACATTTTGAAAATTAAGATTGAACTAAATGTATTTTAAGGGTTTTAGTGAGGCCAGGTGTGAAGGACAACATTTAATTTGCATTCATTATTAAAGGTTAAGCTGAACCCTTGCATTAAAACCTGCAGTAAATGTACTTTTACTGATATATTTGCATGAATATGTTTCTCACAACTATACTTTGGGCTTGATTTTGGATGAAGACCTTTTTACTTTTATTAATGTAAAACATTGCATATGTTTAGTAAATAAGAAATCCTAACTGCAATCCTGTCACGTTTTTCATGTTATGAAGATATTTTTGACTCAAGTTTTGCAAGAAATCGGGATAAGTGACGTGCATCATAATTTTCTAATTCTGTCCATTTTTCCAGCCGTTTAGCTAATGTTTTAAGTAATACAGAAATTAAAATGACATTCCACAAGATTTAAAATGTAAAATTATTTTTATTTTCCTTGCTTTTTAACGCCTACAAAAATTGTTTATTGTGATTCAAGTGAGATTCCGAGTGCACATGGTGTTCATAAGAAAAATCATAATTACTTTTTGAACTTTAAAATTACCACCAAAAACTGTATTAATACAATTTTGTTTGAATGTGTACGTTTGTGTCTTTCATGTACTGTCTTTGAAAAGTAAATGAAAACTTTAGTCACCTAAACTAATTATAGGTCGCACTCGAATTAATAATAAAAGTTAAATGGCGTTCAAACACCAAAAAAATCTATAAAAACATGAATTATCTTTCATATACTTAGAGACAGTTTGGATTTTTTGAAGTAGAGTTCTGTGAAAAGGTGTTTTGTGGTTATTATCTTAATTGCAGGAGATAACTCTTTAAGCAAAGAGATTGTCCATAATTTTCTAACCTAACAACTATTCAGAGTAGAGCGCAGATCACAGTGGATTTGCCCCAATGTTAATCAAAAAAACGTCATTTCATTCACACACTCTTACAAACCTTTAAGCCACCGCGAGGGTTGCAATGAAGAATATCTGCATATCGGTCTGAAGTTATTCACTATGACGATCGTATTAGCTTATGTCGTGGAACAATCGTTATAAAGGCGATGGACTACAAAAACAAGTATGAGCTAAGTTCACGTGAATGCTTTTCATTGATTTTTACCTTTCCATTAGATTATTTTTCTGGTCAAAGTATGCACTGAAACTTTTTATTTCCTCAATTGTAACTGGAAGTGGAGCCCCAGATATGTTTTTATTAAGGGAGCCATACAAACTGGCACAGCTTAAAGGAGGTGTCTTCTGCTGGTAAAATACTAACTAATGACTCCACCGTTTATCCAAATTAAATTGGTTTTAAATCTATTAACTGTGTTTAACGTGAGTATGCATAATTGTGTGTGTGTGTGTGGGTGTGAGTGTTTGTAGAGGGACTTATACTTAAATGCCCGAGGTTCAGACTAGGATGCATGTTTCTGAATTGCTGCTGAATTAAGGGGAATGCAAGAACAACTGTAGCTTGCATTTTTCTTGGCAAAGCCTACTGCTGAGTCCCACTCAGGAACTTATGACATGGGTTGGAACGATAACAGATATTCCATAGCAGTTTTGTTTATTGTGTTATAACAATTCCTCTAAGCTGGTTTGCTTAGTTTCTGATTCAGAAAGGTCTCTAATTGGGCCAAATTAAAAGACACGGCTACTAAAACGGACTTCCTTGCTTTAATGTAAATGAATATCGTGCCAACCCCAAAATCAACATGTAGCTACACTCACTTTTCTTTTTTTTTTCTTCTTTCCTGGGACAGATTACGTTCTGGGAATTCACTTTCTTTCTTTGATTAAAAAAATAATCAAGAGCCCTGCATCATTCACCTCACAAACAAAGGATGATCCACGAAGCTCTTACTGTATGCCCTCACAACTTGCATATTTTGCTGTGTCCCAATGACAAAGACCTGGACTGAATTCTTTACATCAGACTAACTTTCTTCCATCAATTGGGCAAAGTGTTACTGCAAAAAAAAAAAAAAAAAAACTTAATTTAAAATGTTCTTGTGTTCTATTCAAGGGCATGCAGATAAAATATATAAGTGCAGGAGTACTGCAGTTCTCCATTAAATAACTATTTTTAAACATAAAATCAAACTCAGATAACAGGAACTTTGAACCGATTTGTCCTTCCATCATTTGAATAGGTTACTTCATCTATAATAGGGTGAAACTATCTCTGTGACTCGAATTACTAAAACTGTAGAAATTAACTTTGCCTTTTTGCCCCATTAGTCATGAGCTGGAAAGCTAATCTGTGTTGCAACACCATGGAGAGTCTATGAGAAGAGATCTACTGGATCAGAATTTTGTGGTCAGGGTCCAATCTCTGATTTTATGATGCTTTGACCTGCCAATGCTTTTAGCCATTTCTCATTTGTTTTTAAGAATTATGATATCATTCAAAACACTCTTTTAGCCTTACACCTGTTAGTGATTTATATCAGGTGTAAGAAACGGAGTATGTAAAGCAGGATTTTACCATCCCATTATTACTAAAAGACCAAATGAATATTGCATTGATATTAGCAACTTATGTTTTATTTAGCATGACGAGCACAGCTAGCAAAAACTAAAACAGCAATCTTTGTGTGTTTCACAAGGTGAGTCCTTACTTTAACTCGAACATTAATGAAATGCTGCCAACATTTCCATATTCAGCTTTTTTTTTAAGTCTTGTTACTTCGATGAGCCTCAGACATACAAAGGCACAGAATGACATAAAGCATTAAAAATGCAGCTTCCTTATAAGTAGCGTTCGCATCTCTGGACATCATATGTCTTCCATTATCAAACACCTCAGTGATACACAAAACTTTAAAGTTTTTCCCCTCAGTAACAGCATCCACTCTGAAGGTTGTCGTCAGCGTGACCTGGTAGCTCTTCCATAAAGTGACTCTTCCTTTTCCAGCATTTAACTTTCAAAACTTGTTTAATGTTTTGATTTTGGCACATTGCACATCACCTCTTGGAAAATTCTGAGCATTCCAACATTTAAAACCACTGAGGTTTTCAAAACTCCTGTCACCTGAGCCTGGTTTTTACGAAATGCAGTACCAGACAAAATGCATTTCTGACTGAGCAGTCCAAATTCTTAGAATGTAGAGTCTCTGCTTGTGTATTGGGACACAGCTAAACTCCACTGTTTCTTAAGTAGATTGGAGAAACAGTAGACATGTAACCTCCCGACCCTCCCCATGGCTGTGCCTGCTCGGTGTTAGTGTTTCTCTTGTCTCGCCCCTGTCTTCCTTCCAGGTTATGGGCTGGTGCAGGAGGAGCTTGTGTCCCCGGCCTCCATGCAGTACAGCTTGCCCTCTCCATTGGGTGTGGAGCCATACTGGCAGGAGGTTTCCAGCCTGGAGTGTGCGCCCATTGCCACCACGGAGGAAGACACACTAATGGAGATGTCGGATGTTCAGGTGTGGCCAGCAGGGGTCAGCCCCTCGCTGGTCACAGTTGAGGACTCATCGCTAGATGGTAGCAGTCGAGCAGATGACTCTGAGGGCGCGACGCTTTCCTTGCCCTGCAGCTTGGGCCGTCCAAGCAGCGGAGCCAGTGGGGCCAGCGGTTCCATCATGGAGCTGGAGGAGGAGGAGGAGGAGGAGGAAGAGGGGGGGGAGGTGGAAGAGGAGGAAGTGCCGCAAGAGCCAGCGAGTGCACTGGCAGAACGGGACAGGGTGAGGGCCACTGGCGCTGTTCCCAAGGTCAATCTGAACGGGCAACCGGGAGGTCAGAGGTCAGACGCAAGGAGAGGGGACGGTGTGGCGGTGGGAGGAGGAACTAAAGGAGGAGTTGGTGGTGTGGGGCTGGGCTCAGTGGAAGGGATTTCTCTTGTTGCAGGCCAGCAGGTGTATGCCCAGCATGGTGAGATGACTGGGCTCAGGCCACCAGAACACAACGGGGACAACCGGTACGTCGTCTTTAAGGTGCTCTGTCTCAACGCATTACGAGATTGTAGTTCCCCCTGCTGACATCGAGCTGTGCTTCATTCTTTGCAGGATGGTGGGAGGTGGAGCATTTCAGCCATACTTGCCAGACAAGGACTCCCTGCAGGGCTGGGTGGGCTCGGCGTCATCCGGACATGGCGGAACTGTGCCAGGCTTGCACACAGCCCAGGAAGCCTTACTGACTCCGGTGTGTGATACGGGTTACTCTCATGTGCTGCGTGGGCTCTTCCTGCAGGCCACGCAGCCTTTTGACAAGGGGCTGGGCTTCTCTCATCAGGAGACGGGCCAGCAAGCTTGGGAGCAGGAGCAGAGGCGAGGCCAGGTCAGGTTGCAATGCCGACCACCCGCCGCTTCCTGCGCCTGGAGAGGGAAAACATCTTCATTTCGTTAACTTTTTTATTTTTTTTTTTGAATACCCAAATTTAAATCCAGCCATTTGCACAATCTGTACTTTTTAAAGTTTTTAAACGACTCAACAATCATCAGGACTGATGATTGGTCATTTTGATCAATTTAAAGACCCAGTCTAAAACGATTTTTTCCAGATGAAAAAATTGTTTAACATTAATTTTTCAGATTAAAAAAAAAGCATTTTAAGCATTCAAAGTCGATATAAATCATTATTTGATTGTATTTTATTATCTCTGTTCAGAAAGAAGAGAAGGCGGACTACTCTGCCGAGGCAAAATTTGTTGAAGAACGCGGAATTGCGCTCTCTAGAAAAGTAAGATGACTGTTTGTTTCATATTTTTCATTAATTTTCAGCTTCATGTATATTATTTTCATTCCAGACAGTAAAATCATTAAAGTAGCATATTGGACATTGGTCTGTTTTAAACAATTAAACAAATACTGCATTTGGACAGCATTTGTTTTCAAGGATATAGTATCAAATGAACTACTTTAGGTTTTACATTGTCAGATAAATATACAGTAGCCAGTTGAAGGAATACTTTCAGGTTGTTTTTTTAATTATTATTAATTCTTTCAGAAATATACAGGCAACTTTTTCATTACCCCTACTGTGTTTTTGTGTGCACAAAAACTTGTCGGCAATACAGTTGTTCAGTTTAACTTCTGAGGTTTCCTAAACGTTGTAGGACCTTGTTGAGTAGAAAAATGTGATCAGTGCTTGAGTAGCATTTTACCAGTTGAGCAAAATGAATGAGAATGAGTTGTGAAATCGATTAAATGTGATTGTGTAAGAGATTTATTTAAACTCACAGCACAGTAAAAGCATGGTGGATTTGCTCAAGGTTATCATGATACCAGTGTCTCACACTATCCATACCTTCACACAAACGCTACAAGTCTGAACTCACACCTCGTCATTGAAGATCAGCTACACAGAGTGAAACACACAGAAGATCATACATAGAGGCCACAAGGATTTCGGTTCATGTTGGTTTAAGGAATTTTGTACAGTTAAAAGGATACAAAAAAACAACAACTATGACTCAGATCATTCAAAGAATAAGAAATTTCATATGAAACAAAACACAAAATGAGTGAATTTGGTGCCTGATTTGATTGGCTGACTACTAAAGCCCTTTGACACCCTGAACATGTGAGCCATAGTTAGATTCCTACTCTGGTTTCAGCACTTAACTGGTCCAAGTGTTGTCTCCTTCCTTCCTCCTGCCCTCCTTGCTCCAGGTGGGGATGGATGTAAGAAAGGGTGCTCAGTCATTGCAGCGCACCAGTCTCCGGAGAGTTAAACACTGAAATACACATACTGCCCGGTCCTCCAGGTACGGGACAACAAAACAAGCACTTGTGCACCCCAGTGCTTGGACAATAACCTGTGTGGTGACTGCTACCAAATCTGATAGAGCCTAATAGTTTCTAACACCAACTTTGTTTTTATTTTATTTTTTTTGTTGTTTTTTCTTTGTTGCTCCAAGTTAGAATCCCTTTTTGTAATGCTTCTTGAATGAAAATGTTTGGTTGTTGTGTAAAATGCACAGTCTGCAATGATTTGAATTCTAAACTTTCCTGTATTAGAAATACAAAGTCAGCAAGGTTTTCCTTTTAAATTGAAATATCAGTGGTTAAATTCTCTGTGAGTGCCACGAACACGCTTCAGAAATGACGGACTATTACTTTTTAAATCAACTTTAGAAAACAAAAGTAGAGGGGAAAGCAAGTTGTTTTAAACCTAAAAAACTTACTGTAGCTGAAGCATAGAGAGAAAAGATGATACGAAAGAAAAGAAACAAAATATGGCAACAAAGTGAGCTCAACTCTGAGTATGGAAAATTATGGCATTTGGAAATGGAAATATTGTGGAAAACCTACAAAAGACTTTGCTGTGTTTTTATTTTGACTGCCTCCTGTGAACATATTAGCATTGGGGCAGCCTACAAAGCAGTATCGTGCTATGGTCAATATGTGGGTGGCACTGCTACCACCTATTGTCAACTACAGTGGTATTTGTCAATGAATATATTCAGATTATTTCATTTTGAAATTAATTTGTCCCTTTTGTCCAGTTTTCCATGTTTCAGTATTTTCAAATCATGACCTCCTGCTGTTAACAGCATTTTACACAGCTTCCCAGCCTTTTCTGAAAACTTGATTGTCATTTTCTATGCTTTCATCATAAAATTTTAGAAAGCCAAAATTGTGTATGCATATTAAATCCATTTTTATATTTCTATTGTTTTTTTGTTTTTTTTTTGTTTTTTTGTTTGTTTGTTTTTTCAGGACCGGAAACCCACTGCCAAAACACCCACCACAAAAACACGACCAGAACGAAGATGGAAATGAAGAGTTAGAAGATGTGGGGAGGAAGTGAAGAAAACATACCAGGACAACCAGAAACATCCTCAACCTGTGATCATGAAGCACTACAAAACAAAAGAAGACCAGAACAAAAAGAGGAGTTGAACTTGTAGTTTTATAACATTTGTAAAGAAAAATATAACTAAACAGAGGCATGTTAATTCATTTTTATACAAAAAAAAACTATAAATGTTCGTAAAACAACTAAGGAAAAAAAAAGCAACAAAGTGCTTCCTGTGAACTGTAATCGCATGACAACTGCTGGTGCATGCCCTTTGACCTTTTGAACTGTCATTATCTACAAACTGAAGGAGTAAAAAAAACTGAAGGTACAGGGGCCGGCCTGTTCATGGGTCACAGGCCTTTTTAAAGGACCTCATGCCCACTAACTGGAGCCGTTTGTCAGCGAGTTGAGTCCGTTAACACTGCAGCCAAAAAAACCGACAAAAAAAAACACAAAACTCCCTCAAAGGACGGCTGTATATGCAGCAAAGCCTCTGCTGAGCCAATGCTTCTGTCATCGGACCCTTTCTCCTCTTATTCTTAATGTGATATATGCACTCTATGCTCTGTGGACATGTGTGTGCGTGTGTGTGTGCGTTTAAATTGCTCTGCCGCATGTGTTACCTTGCTTCGAGCTCTGCGTTGAGCCTCGCCCCCACCCCCCTCCTGATTGGCTTGTTGTCTCTGTGACGTCACGGCGTGCTCGACCTCTGCCAAGAGAAAGCCGCCGGCTCTTCCCCGCTTGTGAGTTCTTGTCTGCGTGTATCTATGTTTTTATTTAGATTTATCCTTAGACGAGTTCGCTTCCTCTTCGGTATCTGCCCGCTTTGGTTCTCCACTTTGTTTGACTTTGGTAGAGAACTGGATCTCTTTAATTCCCTTGTGTCTTTAGGGGAAATGTGTTCTAAAGACATCGGAATGTTTTCCTTGGAAATGAGTTGGTAGCTTGACAGCATTGCACAGCAGCTCTACGATAAATATCTTGACTTTTTCCTTCCTTACGAGCTTTTTCTGGTTTTTCTTTGTAGCATATCTCATTTTGAGCCATCTTTATTGGTAGCCCTCGTTTATATGCAGTAAAAATAGCAGGTCTCCTCTATTCATTTTACTTCTCTGCTCCATCTGTTTTTTTTATTATCCGTTTGTGTCAGCTGCGGCATCTTGCTGTCAAATGTATAGTTATCCATTCAATATAAAAGAAATACTGAAGAAGTTGACTTTTTAAGACATTGCTTGGAAAATTCCTGGCAAGTGTGAAAGTTGCAGGTGACAAAGCGTGGACAGAGAGGTAGCACTGTGACTGTCCGGTTGTCACTGACCCCAGACTCGTGAACTTTCTATATGTGGCTAGAAAAGGTATTTATTACTTTGTGAACATCTTCTCATTTTAGAACAACAAACTTCAATGCATTGTATTGAGATGTTATGTAATGGTGAAACAGAAAGTATTGCATAGTTGTGAGGTAAAAGGATAAGTATATGTTGTAGTAAATGTTTTGTTACAAATAAAAAAGTATAGGATGCATTTTCAACAGCAACCCTACAATTACAGGGTTGCACACATATATATTTTTTAAGTTTTCTCATTTAAAGTCATAATTTTTCATTTAAAGCACCCCTTGTATGCTTGTTGTTGTGCCATGCGCTTTCCATCAACAAATGACTAAAACAGTGCTGTATGTGGCAGAAAACATCCCCAAAATGTACCCTGAAGTTTGTGGTTGTCACTTGACAAAAGATGTTCTATATAAATACCTTTGCAAGCCTCAGTACATTCAGATATAGAACATGAAAAAGCACATAAACAAATTAAATATATGGTTGAAATGTCAGAATGTCAGACAGCTTTGCCACAGCAATAATGCGTAACAAAAAGAAAAGATGGATTGATTGTCCAGGAATTACAATCTGTGATGTTTTTTTTTTATATTACTATTATCGTTATTCATTGTTTAATGCACTAACGTAAAAAATCTAAATTCGCTGAAGTTATTTTTAAAAAGTTTGTTTGAGATGGAGTCACCCAAAATCAGTTTTGCTTTCACTGAGTTATTAAGGCTATTAGTGTTTCACACATGTAAAAAGAAAAAAAAAACCTCGTATTACTGAAAGTCATGCATCTTTCAACACTTTATGCAGAAACCGGACAGCAGCACTATGTAGACTTTGTATCACAGTAGCACACGTTTCTGGAGCGTCTCAACACTATTTTGTCCCACAAGTACTGTAAATGCTACTGTAGCCTGAATGAGTGCAGCACAGAATGAATGCACATATTTTTCATATGCTCTCCATGCAAGCAAACTTCATAATAGCACACGTTTTATAACTTATCACATTTTACACTCAGGTTTTTTTTTTTTTTTTGTTCTGCTATGTGAAATGAAAATAGTGTTAAAATACGGATCGGTCGATGGAAAATGAATTTGAGTCTAGGTAGGCGTACCGGAAACAAGGGTTGTGAATTTTGTGGTCCTTTTGAAGAGGGAAATCTGTTTTTTATTATTATTATTTCATGGGACAGCATGAAACAGAAAGGTTTGTGTATAGATGTGTGTCAGATTCTATTGATTCAGATGAGACCAAAAAGTAGTTTTTAATGCGTCTGAATGAGTCCTCCTGTTTGCAGCCCTGGTAAATGGGTTTTGTTTATCCCACTTCATTTTAACACCTGATGAACAAAAACTAACCAGAAGCAGAGAGATGACTGCATTTATTTATTTATTCATATCTTTTTAGTTTTTTTTTTTAACGTTTGAATTGAAATCCAGCGCTTTCTAAAATTACTGGCAGTAGCATAATCTTACACTGAAGATTGTAGAGAAATATAACCTTGGGGAGGCAAAAAACCTGTGCCACAATTACTGGAACCTCTGTCAATCGAGATGGAAATAAAATCAATTTTAAGCTAAGAACACCTTCAATGAGTAGCATTTTGGGGTTACTGTGTTTCCATAGCAACCACTCTACGTTATCCACATGCTAATGTGAGGCATGGCGGAAGAAAATCTTGTCAGTCCATCCATCACAAACAAGCATGTAGAGTTTGCTAGGCTCTAATGTAACTTAAACTGATAAATGGACTGTTCTTGAAGTCATACTGACCACTGTTTCTCTTTTAACAGCACTGGAAGCCTTGTAATAGTGCATTGCAGCATCATCATTAGATTATGCTACTGCAATAAAAGATTAATTTGTTTGAAAGACTTTTATGTATCTTTACCCAATGAATGTGAAGAATGTTCCTTGGATACATTGTCCAATCTCACCAGATCAGCTTTATCTGGATGAAACTGGGCCCAGAACCTCAGTCATTCAGCTACGTTTTAGTCACAAATTTTCAGAGTACAATAATACCAGTCAGCACTATGTTAGTCTGTACTCCAATATAAAGTGTATTTTGTGTTGTGCCTGTGTTAAAGTAGCACTACCACAAATATTCACTCTGTACCCCCACCATTCAGTGCTTTTATTGATAATGGTAGCTTTAAAAGGAAACCATTTGACCTAATACATGACGTGAGGCACGAAGCCAAAATTTATAGATCACTTTCACAGATTAAGTGTGTAAAATAATTTAACATTGTTTTTTTAAGGGGGTGGGGGGTTAGGGAGAGTTGAAACTTTGTTATATGTTTGAGAAGGTTGACATCTGTAGTTATTTAGGTCAGTGGTTCCCAAACTGGAGGTCATGACCCTTCTGTGGGTGATGAAAGACCATGTGGTGGGCTCTCAATAGAATCTCCAAACATCAACTTCATTTTATAAAGGAATGAGCCCAACTTATTTTTGAAATACTTAAATAAAAACAGTACTCAGCTCGAGGCTAGCTTATCCGTCATCACCCATGCCAGCCCCTAAGTGGTAAAAGGATACCATTGTTGCTGATGACTTGTAAGGTTTCACTAAATTAAACAAAACTAAAATCTCAAAGATGTATGCATTTGATGTTACATTATTTTTGTATTGCATACCAGATTTTTGCTTCACAGTCAGTGGCAGTTCTGGGATGGGTTTCAAGCTGCAGCCAACAAACATGCAGACAATTGATTTAAAACTCACATGACATGCTCTTCACTTTATTTTTTTCTTTTCAGAGAGCTTGTGGCACCCATATTGAGAACCACCACTCAAATTTCTTACCCCGCTCACTCATAAGAAAATATGTTAAACGATTTTCTTGTTCTTTAAATTTGTTTCATCTCTGAGAAGAACTCTTGTACTATGGTAAGCGTCCCTTCCACCATGTTTGTGCGTTTGGTGTGAAAGTGTGTGTGCGTGGCAACACTTGGTTCCTAACCTTGTCGGATCAGAAGAAGAAAGAAAGAAGACATTTCTACCAAGCATGTGAGTGAAGAGGGTGTGTAACCTACGACAATGTATTTTAAAATGAGTATTGTAAAATATTAACTGTTGCAAAGAATAGAGATCACCTATACTCCTTTAGACTGGATACATGACAGTGTAAACGCAATATCATATAACTCTATCCTAAGGAATGCAACCGCGCACATGCACAAAAAAAGATGGTTTTTATGAAAATGTATGTATAAATATATGACAAAATATATTTAATTAGAATGCTATGCACCCTCATAGAGTTGTTATGGATGTTCTTTAAGCGTTATCTAGTTTAGGCCGACACCCACATCATGGGGAATGTAGAGGCTTTGTAGCTATGACCATTTGTTTTCTTTTCTTTTGTATTGTCCTGGAGAGGATAAACAAACGTGAATATGTATACAAGCCTTTCGATCAAACATGAAGATATGTATAGATCATGTTACCCTGTACACCAGCTCTTACCATTTACAAGACTTAATAAACAGAAAAGATGGGACATAACTTTGTGAGAGTTTCTTTTGTAGTTAAATGCTTAATGATGGTGTGTTTTTAGTATTTTTAATTGACAAACGTCAATTAAAAACATGTTTAAATGATGATTTTCAAGACTTGCAAATTGATATTCACAGATCTCTTGTATGCAATGTGCCCTATTTTGCAAATAAGTATGGACAGAATAAATAAATATATATATATATATATATATATATATAGAGAGAGAGAGAGAGAGAATTTTTTTTCCTGAATGTGCAAGACATAACAATGGGAATATACAGATGTAATTACAGTAAATTACATACGTCAGTGATTCTTGAAAATAGGGACAAAATGGGTTTTAATTTTCCCTTTTTTTTTTGTTATTTCTCAAATTTATGTATACAAATATGTCAAATAATGTTTTGGAAATGTAAAGATGCTGAGGTACAGGCTCCCAGTTGCAACATTTTTTAAAAAAATTACATTTTTAATCGACCTGACCTAGAACGTTGTCATCACCATCTGACAAAAATACATCAAAAATAATTTTTAATGACCCTATTAGTGATATTTTTACTCATTTTACAGACAAATACTTCTCCAGAAACAAAATAATTATTTAAAACAAAAAACCATAAAAATCCATCTGACGGAGTTGACACTGCATGACGGAGTTGACACAAAACTGAAGGTGGTGACAAACTAGTGAGTAAAATGAAAAACTTGGTACATGTGAAGTAATACAATTTATGAAAAATACATTAAAATGAATTAACTCCACATTTAAGTGATTGACAACAATTTCACTGAAAGAGTCACAAACTGATCGAGTTGACATCTGACGGAGGTGACAAAAAGCCAAACTACCTCAATTTATATGATGTTATTCTGATTAGGCCATATTGTAGCTCATCAGGTCCATAAAATCTTTACATTTTACCAAAATTAAGCTTTTATTTCACAAAATCTTATCAAAGTTTTGTAAAATATCAGTTACGGTGTTGACACATCAAGGTTGTGACAAAAAACTTAGGAATAAAAAGAAGAAAAAACTAAAGAATAACATAAGCTAACCAGAGCTAACTAGCCCTCTTAGCAAAGGAAGAGAAAGGAAGTGGTCATGGGGTCCTCAGAAGTTCTGGTGTCCCCCAATAATGCCTGATTTTTTTTACATTCTTTTCATGTCTGACGGTGTTGACAAAAACTAAGGACAAATTTCAATGGAGTTGGAAAATATATAAAAATGATTTTTAATTCAATTTATTGATACTTTTATAATTATTTATATGACTACTTATACTTAATTGTCATAATATATAATTTTAGTATTTCTTTAATTGTTTTAAACTATTATAATGTACTGAGTTCTGCTCCTGGACAAAGGCTTTTACAGGCATCATCCACCGACTACAATGTTTAACATAAAAAAATATTCAGCAAATACCTGAAAAATATACATTGTTGTGCTCACATGACCCAGGTTAGTTTAGTCAGATATTTGAAAAAATTATATTATTTGTATATTTTATTCAAATTTTGTGCTTTATCCATAGGACCTGTTTTGTCCCTATTCTCAAGAATCACTGACATAACAGCTTTATAAATATCAACTAAAATACTTCCTTACCCTTAATTCAAGTCACCGTGATTCTCTAAAAAAGTAAAATTAGGTGTTTAATACAAATATTCATGCAACTTGTTTACTTTTTTCAACAGACCAACGCTTAGCTGGTTTGACAGCTAGCAAAGCGAAAACTACATATCCCAAAACCATCGTCTTCTGACGCCCCTCCCCCCCCCCCCCCCTTCACTTCAGCCAATCAGAGCGCTGCGCTCACGTGATATTTTGTAGGAACGCTGTCACTTGTTTAGAGTTTTTCCTCTCAACCACGTGGAGTGGCGGCTCTTACTCATTGAAATCACAAGCGTTTACGTTGTTGTTATTATTATTTTTACCGTGCCCGGCATCGACGCTGCTCCGTGTGTGAGATGTCAGCAGCGGGTCAGACCTCCAGGAGCCTGGAGATCCCGGCTGTCCGGAGGATCGCCATCCACGACGCAGCCCACATGCCCAAGGAGTTGTCCACGACCCCCGGAGGAACTCTGTTCAGCACCACGCCAGGAGGTAAACACAGGCGTTGGACCCTGACAGATGGTGGAAAGTTTAGGATTTGTTTGTGTGTGTGTGTTTGTATTATTAGGATATAAACTTCAGATTCAGTAACATTAACCAGATACGGAAAGCATGCAGTCAGTCATAAACTATTTATAGTGCGGCGCTTTCAGCTGCTGCAGAAACATGTTTACAAGAGGAGGACTCAATGGTGTAATACTAAAACATGGAAATTAATTCAGTTGATACTAAAATTTAAAGCTATATTATTTCATTTTTTATTACTGTATTCAAAACTCTTCTTCAGTATTTTTGCTGTAGATTTTGAGTTTTTCACAGTAGAACTTTTTCATTCTCAGCTGTTGCGTTTTTGTACGTTGACACAATTTTGTAAGACCTGTGAAAACTGAAAAGCTCAACCATTATTCCACCTTAAAACAAAATGGGTACAGTATTTTTCTGAAATAATTACAGAAGGTTAAACATTAGAGATGCAACATCTGTTCACAGTCAACCTGTCTTAAACAGAAAGCCTTTAATCTACTGCTGTAAAAGTTTACTGTTAGTTGTATTGTGTTATTCATTTGACAGTTAAAGTCTATGTATGTTGATGTTGGCAACAAAAACATAAATAAAAAGAGAATGCATATTTATATTTTTTCTTTTAGGATTAATGCTGTTGCACAAAGTCCTAACCAGTCATCAATAATCTCTCAAATAAAGACAACCTGGACCCTCCTGGGGACATTTCCAGCATGGGCCTTTGTTAAAGAAAAGTGTTGTCCCACTGTGAAAATTTGGCTCGGATGCACATGCTCGTTTTTACTGATAACATGTTCTGTAACATTTACCAGCTCAGACCGGATCAACAGATAATACACAACGTCATTAACGTTTGGGACTGAAGTCTAAATTCTTGGTCATATAGAACAGAAAATAGTAACTAACAGCATTTTTCATGTATTTCAACATTTTTTTTTAATCTTTTCTAGATTACAAGATTTATTTAACTCGTTTTGTGTTCCTCTACATGCAGCCCTGAACAACTACGGTACTTGCACCCCTATCAAAGATTTTATAAAAATGCTGAAATAAAATAGTTCCTTTGATAGTAGTAGAATAATCACTGGAAAAAATGTAGTGCACTTTGAATCTTTTCTTTTTTTTTACTTCCATCATTCTCACATTTTTTGGAAAATAAAACTGAAATATATAAAACGCCTGTTAGATTTTTAGAAATCAAATGGACTTTAGCACATCTGTAGTTGGGTAATAAACATGTAAATTCATGAATAAATATCTGTCCTGTCTAAATCCTGTCAAGATTTGAGATCTAAAAGTTTCACCAACTATCCAAGGTGCATAAAGAAAGACTACTTCTCTAAATTAAAAGTTCTTATACGCCACAAATATTGATGCTAAATAAACATGAAATTTTACAAACTGGTCAGATTGTGAGAAAGTCTGCTTTTGAGAAAAGGTGACAGCATGTTTGTTGTCCTGCATAGTATGAATTTAAGAAGATGGCAAACCATGTTAGAAAAAGCCAAATATCTTTTGTTTTGTTCATTTTTTGCCATCAATTGTTTCATGAAAATGTGTCCATCTGCAACAGCTTGTTCTGGTATGCTACATTTGTACTTTTTTTTTTTTTTTTTACTACAGTTGTGAGTCAAACTGGATTATTCTGTGAGCAACTAAAACTTTGTAGCTATATTTTGGTCAAAAGAAGACACATTTATTTTAGACAGCTTTAAAGATGTGATAATAGGTGAAGTTGCACCATAAGGTATTTTGATTTTATTATGGATTTTTAAGATGGTCGTACTATTTCTGAAGTTTTTCTTGGTGGAAAAGAAAACTTACAATAGCACACTTTCAAATACCTCCATAATTAGCTGCTGGTTCCTTTCATTTTGTATAGTCCTGTTTAAAATACATTTCAACAATAAATGTTCATATACATTTTGCCTACTGTGTCATCGCTTCCACCTGCAGGCACCAGAATCATTTACGACAGGAAGTTCCTGCTGCAGGTCGGACCTCTCCTCTGACCCGTACGCCTCCCAAACTTCCCAATATTCCCGGAGTCACAAGGCCGCTTGACCCAGAGTCGTCCAGTAATGAAAACCATCCTGAAGAATTACCCAGCAACAACGCAGATGACGACAGCCTGAGCCCAGAGGAAAACTCTGGTGCTGTTTTTTATTTGCCAGCTGACTTTGTACTTTCCTGTTTCTCTTCACTAAATATATATTTCTTTTCTTTCTCTTACAGCAGAAGACGCCCAGTTTGAAATGGACATCTAAATGTTAGCAGCAATAAGCAATGAAGTAATGCTAACATTTATGTGGTTATGAAATGGTTGAAATGACAAATCCAGTATAAGTCAGCTTTATAATCCCACAGAAAACAACCATGTCTTTTCTAATGTTGAACCTAAAACATTAAATAACTAAAACTGTTTATTCACTTTGTTAAATGACATGTATGACATGTAATTCCTTAAAAAGGTTTTTTTTTTTTTTTTGGATGTGACTTATATTTACTTTGAAAATAATATATGAAGTCTAGTGTAGACTTGGAGCTCTAGTGTAGTTGGGAACCTAGTTTTGCAATCTGTGATGACTTTTATGGCCACTCAGTTCTATACTTTTAGATCCCGTTGTGTTTGTCAATTTCAAGTCAATTTATTTGCATTACTTATCAGCAGAGATCTTATTAATACATGACTGTATTTTATTGTCACTCATCAGTTGTTTGTTCCTTAATTTCCAAGATCATTTTAGAATCATTTCATGCATTTTTTTATGGAAAATGAAACCTCAACCAAGATGGTAAAATTAAATCTGTTTTGGCTGCAAAATGTTACATAATAAGCTTATATTTTTTACAAACCACTATGTTGGAGCTTTGAACTTTTTTTTTTTTTTTTTTTTTTACTGTGAACATCATTAAAAGTCACTGTTAATGCATTCTTTAACCAAAACTAAACTATTGTTTCTTTTATGTGATGTTTTTTTCTTACCATGTATCAGAAAGTGCTTCAAGAAAATGTGCAACCATTAAAAAAATTGTTGAAGCAAAACTGGACACTACATTATTAACCCAAAACATACTAGTATATCCACCAAGGGCCGGCTGAGAAATAAGAAACATCTCACCGCTGAAAGTGACCAATGTGAAAAATGAATCATAATCAAGATTTTTTGGGTGGAAAAAGCTGATGAAACAGGGTCAGTTCTATACAAATTGTTCTAAAACAATTTTTTGTAATAAAACATAACAGTTCTCATTCAAAACTGTACTAATTTATTATATTTTCAAACACAGCAAACATACAGATGGGGACTGGCTGCAATCAGCAGACCGATCATTGGATCATTCACACACCTGCGATAAAATTATTGCATCCCTGGGAGTGCTGTTTACATTTTGCATAATATAGGATACATTTATTGGCCAACTGATTTATCGACCAGTTGATTTCTGGATGCTGATTTTCTTAATTTTTGGGGATCGTGATCTGCTGATACTTGTGAAGTTGATCTTATACACTAATCTTTGTCAGCAAAGGTTTATAAATCAGCCTCTGTCCTCTTCTGCTCTGCAGTGAAAGGTTTGACTGACAGACCAGGTCAAGTCTGCATGTTTACAGTTAACAATATTCACCAACACAATGACTTTCTTTCTGTATTTAGCAACATTTCAGACAAAAGAAATTCATATCAGCAGGTCAGGTTTTTTTAAAGATCAGTAACAGGGTTTGGCCAGAAAACTGCAATCTGTGCAGCCAAACTTAAGATGGAATAAATATTCATGACATTCTTTGATTAAATACATTTATCTTAAGCGTTAATCCAGTAGTTAAAAAAATGTAATTTATAAAAGGTGAGACTGATTCTGTGCCTTCAAATAATTTTAACAGAAGTTTCACATAACTTAGAATTTGATGTTAAAATAATGTTTGTTGAAGCTACAAACTGATTATGCTCAGCAGCAAACATTTCCCCAACTACAGCATAAAGTAGCACATCTATGTAGCAGCTATGTAGCTTGACGTAAAAACATTTTGCGAGACAATGTCAAACATTGAGAAGTTTTAATTATTGCTATCAAACGTTATCAAACAAGGCGTTATGAAGCCGAAAAAACTCAGAAATATACAAAGCCAACCATGAGAATTAACTCATTTAAAGTTGAAGCTCAGTTTCACACAATAAAGCATAATATAGCATAAATGGCTTGGTTGTTGAACTGGACCGTTCGAGCTAGTTTTCTACACAGTCCAGTCACATTAATGTGACCACCACGTACTTTCCACTTCAGAGTTAAATAACCAATCACAGAAGGCAGGTGGCAGCACAGTGCAGTTGAGCGTATATAAAGGGTGTGTGTGGGCTTCGGAAAACATTTCAATCGTTGGCGTAATGCAGAAACGAAGCGATTTATCCGACGTCCAAAAGGGCATGATCATTGGCTTTCGGGCCAAGGGTGGAAGCATTTCCGAAACGGCTGAGTTTGTGAACTGTTCGCGTGCCGCCGTGGTAAAAGTGTACCGTGCATGGCAAAATGGGACTGTCCAAAATCAACGACGTGGCAAATGTGGTGCACCACGGGCCATAGATGACAGAGGCGAACGACGGTTGCGGAGATGCGTTCGGGCAGATAGACGGGCTACCGTTGAGCAACTGACCACTAAAATGAACCAAGGGGCTACCACAAGTGTCTCCCAAACCACTATTCAGCGAACATTGCTGCGTCTGGGCCTCCGAAGCGGACGCCTGGTTCGTGCACCTATGCTGACTGGTGTTCATCGACGACGAAGGCTAGAATTTGCACGCCAGTACAGCAGCTGGACGTCCACTGAGTGGCGACAGGTAGCGTTTTCAGATGAATCGCGTTTTATGCTCCATCGGACAGATGGACGTTGGCGTATAAGGCGTGAAACCTCTGAAAGGAACCACCCTGCAACCATTGCAGGAACGGTCCAAGCTGGAGGCGGGAGCATTATGGTCTGGGGAATGTTTTCCTGGCATTCTCTGGGTTCACTGATTATTGTGGAAGGCACGATGGATCAATACAAGTACGCATCTGTCCTTGCGGACCATGTCCACCCCTACATGTGCATTGTTTTTCCTCAGGATGATGGCATCTTCCAGCAGGACAATGCGAGGTGCCATACAGCTGCCAGTGTACGTGCGTGGTTCGAAGAGCACCAGGATGAGTTTACCGTCCTCCCCTGGCCAGCAAACTCACCTGACTTAAACCCAATCGAGCATCTGTGGGACCATCTCGATCGAGTTGTTCGCGCCATGGATCCTCAACCGCGTAATCTAGCGCAGCTGGCCACGGCATTAGAGTCGGCATGGCTCAACATCCCAGAGAAGACCTTCAGGGACCTAAGTGACTCTCTTCCTGCACGTCTCGTAGCAGTTCGCTCTGCGAAAGGTGGTTATTCTGGCTTTTGACAGATGGTCACATTAATGTGACTGGACTGTGTATTAACAGCTTTACAAATCTTTTAAATTACATTTCATTACCAAGGCACATTATAACAAACCTTTATCTTGGCTTGTTTCTATCCTTCCTCTCTTTCTTTTCTCCCTCCCGAACCATAAGTCATTTTTTGAGACATTGTTTGCTTACTACATTGTTTGGATGCGCTCTATTGATACCCTACCGCGACCACCAGGGGGCCCCCAAGAGCATTTTTTTTCTTTTTATCAATAAAATAAATAATTTCTACATGCATTATCAAATATACATTATTGGAAAAACAACTCACTTCATAGTGAAATTGTGTGTTTTTGATATTATAATGACATAGAAATTATTACTAACAATAAAAAATCAGCTCCACTGAGGGGACCCCTTGGTGGCCTTTGTGCCCTATGCGGCTGCTTTAGTTTGCTTATTCTTATTTTTTCATTGGCATTAAAAAATAAGTCACTGAACATAAAATGAGTACAGCTTGTGTATAAAAGGCACAACTTGATGTATTTGTAAAAATCTAATAGTGCTTCTGTTAATAGAGTCCGTCTCAAGTCCAGATGTTCCCCTCCTGCTGATTTAATTTCTCTGGCTCTTGCTTTTCTTTAAATCCACTTTTTGTTTGTTCTCAGTGGCAGCCACACTCTTCCACGACCATATTCTCATGATGCCTCATCACCATCCTCCCGTTCTCGTAGTACAGCATTGAAAGTGGTGCCAGGCGTGTGGGCACACAAGACAGACTTGGTACTTTGTCTGGTTGGTGAAGATTCCACAGGCTCTGTAAGGAAAAACAGAAAATTGTTAGATCATATCTCCTCAAATAGGCATTGGTGTCATTAGAGATGTATACTGCAGCATTTTAGCCTTACCTGCATGTATGCATGGTTAGTTGGAGTGAAGATCTCATCTACAGGTGAAGGACATGTCCCTTCACAGAGATAAGCATTGAACCGTTTGGGATAAACGATCCACTCGCTCCAGTTGAACTTCTCAAAGTCCACCCACATGTCCACCTTCCTGCAGAGATTACTTTGCTCCTCCTCCCTTGCAGTGTCTCTCTGTCTCTGCCATTTCTGTCCATGCCTCTTTGCCTTGTGGCTCCTCATCCTGGCGGTGGGCATCCTGTCCAGGTTGATGTACTTGGAGTGTTCTGCTGTGCGGATCAGTGTTGGCATTCGCTGGCTGCGTGGGCTCTGCCTAGAGAAGACCACTATCATCACCCTGTTGGCCGTTGGGTGCTGGATTCTCTGCTGCTCATGATCCTCTTTCACCTGAGCTACACCCTCCTCCATTCTCTGAACTGGGGGTCTCTGATAAAGCCAGCGACGGATCATTTTGGTCATGTTGAATACTCTCCATGCTGAGGTCGAGACCACTGAGCTTGGATGAGCTCTCAGGCGTCCCAGAAGCAACCTGCTCTCAGAGCAGTCCGTATCAGAACACCGTTCCCAGTTGGAGTGATAGATGTCTAGAGAGGCAGTGGGAAGACTCTGCGAAGGCAGGCTGGCGGATGTGGAGCTCAGCCAGGTGGATGTTATCACTTGGAGACATGGAGGACAAGTCGAAGGTAACTGACCATTTCTCATCAATCTGATAGCAGCCTGAAGAAAAAGAAATGAGAATTTTAGACAAAGATGATAAAGACTCCGTATTTTCCATCTTATTTGGAACTGGTTGGCCAAATACATTTTTCAAAAAGGAATAGAATGCAACAGCTTTTCTGCCTATTAACTTAAGACAATAAGACAGATGTCCCACTGTAATGTTGAATAGGAGTACTCCACACCCTTAGCGACTAGGCTGGTCACAGAGTCGGATTCGTGGAGGACGGGGATGTCCTGTCTGGTCCGATCCTCGGTCCTCATCGTCCGATAGAGCTGCATCATGTAAAACGGAAGCCTGTTTCCTGCGCGTCTGGAGCCGACGGAGCGACCCGTCATCCCTCGGAACAGCGCGTCGGGAAGCATCCCGTGGAATGGCTGCGCACAGGGACTCAAAACCAAATCCACCAGAAGAAAAAACGCCAACTCCACAACGAGACCGGTCATAGTTCCCATTTATGATGAAGACACTTTCACGAGCAGATGCAGACTGGTCCCTGCGGGATGTTAAAACACAGTTTTTAATCCCGCCTTGTCATCCTGTAGTCCTTTGAAGAGACGCGTCAAGGCGCGGATGCCTCTGATCCAAAGTCCTTGATGTGATAGGTCGTGATGAACCGAAACCAAAATGCTCTTTGTAGTGTGTACCAGGTGTGAAAACTGTAAAAGACGCTGATGGCTGCTTTTCTTGATTAGAATCTCCAACAAAAAAAATATATTGGTTAATGAAATTACATGCCAGAACTGCAGTGATTAAAGAGGTGATGAGTTAATCAGGTAGAGGAGGGCTTTCTGAGACCTTGACATGTTTGGAGTCTGCTGAGAAAGAGCTTGAGAGAGACAGGGGGACTCAAAAACATAACAAGAAATCATAAACATGTTATTTTAATTATCAGCGTTTATAGGGAAAGTCATATTTGAAGAACATTTTTATTGCATTCTCTTTAAATATTGCCTTCCCTGTTTTGAAGTCTACACTTCGGCCACTCTATTGATGTAAACCGACTTCTTTTAAAGAAGTTACTTAACACTATAGGAATTGTTTTAATAACACCACCTCTAGAAGAAGATGTATGTTCTTTATTGAGTAATGAAATTATGTGACTAAAGAAAGAAAAGACAGTAAAAATACATCAGTCTGTGAAAAAGACACATTTTTTAATAATTACTTCAGGTCAGAAACTGCTTAATTCACCAGAAAAGGAAATTAAAAGTTGTCTTCAGTCTTCCACTGAAGCAGAATCTGAAGATGTCTCTGACTGAAAACATGACATGCTGAGAGCTTCACATTCAAGTAGCAGCAATGATTTTCCACAGTAACATGTCCTGGATGATACCATTAATTGTTGGCAAGCACTGCTATTCCACATCATTTGCTTTGGCCGCTCCTCTTTCAATTTCTGTCTTGTCATGTAAACCTGGACGAAGACGTTGGAGTTGGGAGTTTGCGACTTGAAAATTAGGTTGGAGAGATGGTTTAAACCAGGGGGCCCAAGGTCGGTCCTCGAGGGCTGGCATCCTACATGCTTTAGTTCTCTTTCTGCTGGTAGTAACAACCTTTTCAGCAAGTCAATGTTCTTCTTAGACCTTAACCAGCCATCATGTGATCCAGGTGTGTTAAACCAGGGAGCCCTCTAAGCAGATTTGACCACAAAACATGGAGGCAAAATGATACTAACATTTCTAGTATTTGGAAACCAATGAATAACATGCAAAAATGCATTTATTTTATGAGGACAATATTATGTTCACATATAAGAAAGAAGAAAAATCTGTACATTTAACTGCATGCTAATGAGATCCAGACTCAGAGCTGTGGGGTGATGCATAAACTCACAATAACAATGAAGTTGATTATTAAATCTGTGCTTATAAGATGTGATCTCTATAAAAAATATTCATATATTCCTTAATTTAGACTGATATTGTAGAAAACATAATACTTATCTTTCACAATCCTATTCAGAAATCAACGCACAAAGAACTCGAAGTCTAATTGGCTACTTGTTCTCGTCGAAGAAATTTACTACATTACGTTCAAAATAAATGAAAAAAAAAAAAACTAAAATATTTAAAGTTATTCCTGAAGAAGGGGAGCAATTCAAATGTTTCTTTAGCAACCTTCAGAAAAAAAGATCATCACTCTGATATATTTCCAAAATGTTTCCCTTCCTCTGAGAAGTAATTAAATCAGCGTTAGTTATTAATGTTGATATAGCAATGACTGTTTCTCTCAGGATGTGCGCAGCTTTTATTTGTCAGCCTCGTCCGATTCTCTACAAACAAATTAGGTCAAGTTTAGCGTACTACATATAGCTACTTATGAGATCAACAATAAAGATAAATTAATAAAAACTTTATATTTTCAAACATTTTTCTATTTATTTAATACTTTTCAATATGTATTTGCTTCAGGCACGTGTTTCAGTTGCATAATTTGACTTTTCTATCATTTTACGAGGTAAATTTGACCGGAAGTCAGCTTCTCTGCGGTAATCACAAACGCACCTGCAGCAGCAAAAACTAGTTAAAAGGCTCCTCTCAGGTGTTGGCGTTTGTTCGAATGAGTCGCGGGGTCGACATGGACCTGCGCTTGGTCGTTTGCTTATTTTTTCTGCCGAATCTAAGATTTTCCTCTGGTAAGTTCAATTCCATTTCAGTCGAAAAGTCATCTTTTTCCTAGCTTAACTTCTTATTCCGACACAAACAACTCAACAATGCACATGGCATCTGCATGGTCATTGATCTCTGCATTGTTTTTGTTTTTTTTAATTCACCGTTTAAAAATCTAAAAGACGTCGAGTTCATGATAGACGAGTAATAAAAGGAGAAATGGGTCAAATGAGCATTGTGTCTGCGACGTCTCCGCGTTAGCCCACATTATAAGTGCTAATGAATAGATTACACGGTGATTTATTTTAGATTAATCTCTTTTTATTTTGTATATATATATATATGACTGGCATAATTAAAACCTAAAATTTATTTTCTCAAACTTGAATTGTAAGACTAATTTGAAAGTTTTTTTTTTTTTTCCCCCTCATTTGAATTTTCTAAATGCAGAAATCCGCATACTAAAAGGAATTTTGGTACCCATTATATTTTCAAAAAATTAAAGCAACTCATGCCACTGTAAAAGTCTGACCCAGGATTGGGTCAGATAACATTTCTGTTCAACTTTTTTTTTTTTTTTTTTACTTGTGATTTTATTTTATATTTCCCCCCAGGTATCAACTCCAAACTAGTCACTTTTTATGTGACTTTGTAACCTGTTCTTTAGAGTGGAAAAACTTCACTCTTTTTTTTTTTTTTTTTTTTGCTTAAGCAATCGGTGTGAAAAATTGCTCACAAAAATGACACATAGCACAGTGCAATTTGATCACTGTGCTATGTGTCATTAAAGTGTTAACATGATCTGTACTGAAAGGCTATGATTACAACTTTTCTAATATGCACTCTAACCTTGACTTTGTCTGCAGGCCAACTATTGACTTGCCCTGAGGGTCAGTGGCAGTGTGATGATGGAAACTGTATTAATGCTGCGTGGAGATGTGATGGAGAAGGAGACTGTCTGGATGGCTCGGATGAAATGGACTGTACTAGTATGTCAAAAACACTTGATGAGTTTGTCAAAGAACTGTCACATTTTGCATGACGTCTGCTTTGACTTTTTCTCGTTGCAATCAGCCGCCACAGACTCGGATTGTCCAGCTGGGCAGTTTCCATGCATGGACTCTGTTGGCTGCGTAGACGCGTCGGCCCGCTGTGATGGACAGAAGCAGTGTCCCACTGGTTCTGATGAGGAGAACTGTCCGGCCACAGAGGGCTGCCTGGATTCTGAGTGGATGTGTGGAAACCGCATCTGTATCCCCAAAGAACTGCACTGCAATGGACAAAACGACTGCATGGACAATTCTGATGAAGAAGACTGTGGTGAGAGACACGGGGCTGAAATGGTTTGTGTGGATCTATAGATTGTTGTAAGATTAACTTGATGAGTTTTCCTAAGAAAACTTGCTGTCTGGAAAAAAATGTGCAAAATGGTTTTCATTGGCTATGTTTGAGAACTTTCAGATTGGGAAATGAATATCAGAAATATTGTAATTCCACAAAGGGAACCAAACCTTTGGATGCAGAAAGCGCCATAATTGGTAATTGCCAATCAAATCTTCTGTTGGTGTTTTGAGTCTTTGTGATGAAGAGCTCAGAGTTTTCTGGGGTAGATGTAAAGTGAAATATTAAACTCTTAAACATGCATTAATGTGTTTTCTGACTTGTAGTGAGGGAGGTTTTCAGGAGTCTTTCTTGGTTGGGTTGTACCAACAGGGTCTTTTTTTTTTTTTTCCCCCAGGTAAATGTAGTGAGAATGGCCTTCGGTGTCCTGAGGGAAAGTGTCTGTCAGCTGAGCATAGGTGTGATGGAGAGGTTCACTGTTCTGATGGCAGTGACGAGCCCATAACCTGCGGTAAGCCTGACTACATGAACTCGAGGTCTGTAAACACGACTGCCTTTGCTTTGCAACCACTGTTTGCGTTGCATCTGCTTTAGGTCGTACCTGCTCCACGTACAATGGTGGCTGCACCCATATATGCTCAGATGAATCCTGGGGCGCTCGATGCATTTGTCCCGTTGGGCACAAGCTCTCCCCTAATGGTGCCGTCTGTGAAGGTGAGTGGGTCGTCGTACTCTGCATGTCATCATTGACCCTTCCTTTGAGTGTGTTGAATTAAAATGAATCACTGGTTGGTTTTATCCATAATGCTTTTAGGGTTCTATGGTCCATCCTAACCAGTTTCAACCTTTTTGCATTTGAATCAACTTTTTTTTTTATTGTTAGATTTGGATGAATGTGCTTCATCTGTTCCTCATTGTGCACATTACTGCACAAACACCATTGGGTCTTACTACTGCCACTGCAGAGAGGGGTTTAAACTCAATGGAGACGATGCATGTCAAGCTTTAGGTAAAGTTTTTCTATTCATTTATTTTTGTCCCTCAGTCAAATGGTAGACATTTGGACAAAATATGCTGGATTTAAATACATTTGCAAGAAATGCATTTGAAGCCCAGAAAAAGCGCTAAAGTATCCTACCAAATCGCACACGCGTTGTACAACTTGTGCTCTTTTTGAATAATCAGGTAATGCTACCAAACTGCTGATGGTGCAGAGGAACAGTATAGGACTTCTGAATGTAAAATCCAAACAGTTCACAGCCATTGAAGCTCCAGTGTCGGACCCAGTGGCATCAACATACGACATTTCTAGGGGGTGGTACTACTGGGCCGACGGTAGCGGCAGCATTTACAAAACTAATGGCCGAACACCTGGACAACATTTACTGGTGGGTGCATTTTTACTTTTAAGGTGTGTGTGTGTGTTGCCCACCATGGTCATTGTAGGATTCCTGATGAAGCTGCCAAGTAAAAGGAAACAAATGTTTGTAATAAAACAGGACCACCTGGAATCAAAGGTCTAGCCTGTGATTGGCTAAATGGATACCTGTTTTGGACTAATAAGAAGACGGAGTCAATCTACATGCAGTCAACTGATGATAAAAGCTTTACAACTCTGCTGAGCAAAAATGTCAGGCCATCAGAATTGGTACTTCTACCCATTGAGAGGTGAGTACAACTACCTGTTTAAATGCTCATCGTCAATTAAAATGTTCACTTTTTATAAATTTCCTTGTCAGTCTTATGTTCTGGATCAATGAAGGTCTGGGTGACAGAGTGACTTTAGAGAAGTCCTGGATGGATGGATCAGACAGAAGCACTCTTGTGGTTCTCACTGCCCAGTTTGCCCACAGCCTCACAGCTGATGTAGCTGCTAGAAGACTCTACTGGATCAGTGACTCAAAGAGGGTAAGTTCTGGAAAGAAACTGTATAGGATGGTCATTTGAGGCATATTTAGGATGATTTTTGGCCCAGTTTGAGGTTGCTTTGGAAATTCAACTCCATTGTAAAAGCCCATTTTAAAACTCTAAACTGGCTATTTGAATATCCTTGTACCTTTCACCCAGATTTCCTACTTAACTAATCTTTAGATAAATGTGACAGGAAAAATTCAGAAGCAATAATACTGCTATATCTATAAATGGTGATTCACTTTCGGTGTCTTTGTTTAATTCAGTATAAAGTGCAAGTTGTCCAGCTATTGCTAGAAGATGTCTTTATATTTTGTAGTGTTCAATAATTTTCTGGGTATTATCAGCTTTTGTTGCATTGCCAATTTAAGAACACTTGAATAAAAGCAATTTGGTCCAAAGTGAGTCCTTTTTTAAAAAAAAGGCTATTTTAAAACAGACATTTCTGTAGACCCTGGAAATGCTTGAGCAGTGGCCTGAACTACTACACTTGGTCATATTTTCTCTGATTTTCTAGACTTGGACAAATATCAACATTTTGAATAAATTTCTATTAAAGACCAAAGAAATGTGCAAAAATACAGCAACTGACAACCTAAACATTTGTAAGTATTTGTCTTTTTCAGTCCGTAGAGACGGTGAAGGCAGATGGGACTGGCCGACACTCTTTCACAGGACTCTTTAAGAAGAGACCAGCTGTCAGCCTCGCCGTCTTTGAAGGCATGTTCTTTTGGGTTGATCAAAGGGGACTTTGGCAGGCTCCCCAAGACCAGTCAAATCCAAAGAAGCTCATTAGGAAAACTGACTTACCGCTGCTGTCGGTCTACCATGAGCTCCAACAACCAAAAGGTAGTTTGTGGATTTAAAATGGGTCTTTTTGTTAATGCAGCTTCTAATACTAAATGACTTTAATGTACTGGAATTTTTTTTTCCTGCAACTGTCTCAAAACTTTAGGCTCTTCTCCTTGTGCCAAGACTCCTTGTCTCCTCTGTCAACTGACTAAAAACAACCCTGCTGGATTCACCTGTGCTTGTCCATATTTTAAAGTACTGCTACCTGGTGGGACATGTGAATGTAAGTTTATAGTAACTTTAATTGGCAAAGTGACTGAGATTTTGAGAATAATGGAAATCTTTTGGGTTTTTCTTGAAGCTTGTGCCATCACAATCATTTGGGGGCTGCATTTTCAGAAGACTGTCTGTACTTTATTTTACAGATCCACGGTTTTTATATGGCACTCTAACGACAATCGGCTTATTGGAGTTTAAAGGCAAAGAGTCCTCCGAAACAGAACTGTTTTCTTCAGAAGAAGGAATTCTGTCTTTTGATGTCGACTGGAACAGAAACTGGTTGTACTGGGCAAACCGAACTGGCCATGTTCAACGCACCAAGCTAACTCTGGACAAGACTGAGTTCATTTCAATGCCTTTGCCAGGTGTTATTTGCAATATCTCTCACATTCTAGAAGCCAAATTGTAGAATAAGAAATGTATATTGCCACCATGATACTTGACTGGAACAAATTGCATTTCACTTTTAGTTTGTCTGGTGTCTGTGGAGCAGAGGAGTGGCAACCTTTTCTGGGTGTCATGTGACCAGAACATCATTGGCACCAGTGCACCCAGTAGTAATTACCCACAGCAGCTGTACCACACCACAAAGGAGATCAGCAGCTTTTACCTGGACTGGCTGAGAGGTGGAATGTTCTGGTTGGAGGAGGGTAAGGTCTTTGGCATGGGGATGACGGGAGAAAAGGCTACCGAGCTGCTGCAGATAGCAGGAGAAGTCGGAGGGAACGTTGCCTTTGATCTCAGAGCCAGCAGTCTCCACTGGAACTCTAAAAGAGGTTGGTACACATTTCTTGAATGTCCTGATTTGCTTAAAAGTTGTATTTAGCAGGTTTTAGATTCAAAGTTTTCCCCTGCAGATTCTGCTTGGATTATGAAGCAAGATGAAAAAGTAAATGTGCTTTTAAGTACTGCAGTGACTTGTTCATGGAATATTTGTATTGCCAGCATTTAACAAACTGGTTTTTAAAAAGGTTGAATTGTATATATTGGCTGTTTCTCTGCATAAAGAAGTTGTTTCAAGGCTAATGTGATTTGGGGAATCAAACACAATGTTACATTCTATGGTGCAAATTAGTTGTTACTGTTTTTACCTACAGTAATTAAAACCACTCAATTTTTATTGGAGCATTAGATCAACTACTGAATGAATTAGTCTTGAGGCATGGAAAACTTTTCAGGGGTGTGATCTGTTATGGTTTTATGTGTGATCATCTTTTCCAGGTCTGACAACATTGAGTTTGCTGAAGGAGAAAAGCCACCAAGCAGGAAGAAGGTGGAACATTTCAGGCTCAGTACTAGCTGCTTTTGAGCCTTTCCTTTTGTCAGTCTCCAACAAAGTAATAACTTTGTGGGATCGGCGTGATGGGAGCAAAATTCAATCAGTTTCTGTGAAAGGTCCAGTGTCGAGTATAGTCACTGTACTTGGAGATATTCAAACAGGTCAGGCACCATTCTGTTCTTGAGCTTTTACTTTAATAAACTTTAAGTGTTAAAATGTAAAATTTTCTTGAGGTAGTTTTGAAGTTGTCTGAATTTACAGAAATGTAATGCGATTCTGTTACAAGTTTTTATCTTGTACAACAAATACTCAATGTCATTTGGTCCGGATCATATTCACAATTCATTTTAGTACAATGGTCATGGAGTCAGATTCTTGCATTGTCTACTTGAGTCCATCTCAGTCCATCAAAACACTGGCTTTGGAGCAAACAGTGACTGGAGTAATTCCATATTTATCAAGGAGACTCTGAAGGGAACAAAGCTAAAAATAAGTGGCCATCTACAGACTCTGCAGAGGGTTGTGTTTTGCTGGAATGAGCACAGATTACTTTCTATGAACCAAAATAACAATCAAATTGATTGTAGCATTGTCAAGGAAGGAAGTCCAGCTAAATGGGCAGGAACACTCTATAGAAAGAATAAAAATGGCAGTGCATGAACCCAGATGAATACTAAATTGTTAACTTAAGCCCATTTATGAGGAGTATTGTTTTTTTTTTCTTATAGTGCCTGATGCCAAAGTCTGCAATTCACCGTCTTGGTTGTGCCGTCAGTCGTCAATCTGCCTTCCACAAAACCTGCTCTGCGATGGCAAAAGGGACTGCCCTGAAGGAGACGATGAGGAGCTCTGTGTCAGTGCCTGTCCTAAAGGTAGATCTATATTTGATAGATTTTCATAGCCAACTCTGGTTTTAATCACAGGAATGCGTCTTCAAAGTTGCCAAACATTTTGTCATTTCAGAAGATTTTATGTGCATGGATAGAAGAAACTGTATTCCCAGAATCCTTCTGTGTGATGGCCGTGCACACTGTCACGATGGCTCAGATGAAGTTGACTGTCCGACTGTTGCAGCTCCTTTATCACAGACAAATGTCTTTAAGTGTCGCAGTGGCTCAGTGCTGTGTCAAGATGGCACAGAGTGTGTTCTGTACAGCCACGTCTGCGACGGAGAGGCAGACTGTAAGGATGGATCTGATGAACGGGGCTGCGGTAAATTGAGCAAGTTTTAGGGGTTTTTTTGTTTAAAAACAAGTAACAACTTAAAGCTCTTAACAAATTGTTTCTGCTTTGTTTTAAGATGCAACTCAAGAACCCATAAGTTCTACAACCCCAAACAAAAAACTTCCTGTTACCAAACCTCCTGTCTTCACTCTGCCAGCCTGCCTCAGCCCTTCTGTCCTCTGCCCTTCCTTTAAGGCATACATTTGCATTTCTCAGAGCCAGTTGTGTGACGGCATTAAAGACTGTCCAGATGGCTTTGATGAACAGAACTGTGTGAAGAGATGCCTAAGAAGTAAGCCGTGAATAATTTGCCAATGCTTCTGATCTTTAAATTTTACAGTGCACACTAAATGTATGTTTTGTAGGTGATTTTCGCTGCAAGGATCATCGGAGCTGTGTGCCAAAGAGTTCAGTCTGCGACGGCCGCCCGCACTGCCTTGATGGCTCGGATGAAGCGGACTGTCCAAACGTAGCGCCTAATGGGTTAAAATGTCGCTTTGGGTCCAAACGTTGCCGAGACGGCCTGTCTTGTGTTCTCATGAGCCACATCTGTGATGGCGAGAGGGACTGTCGGGACGGATCAGATGAAGATGGATGTGGTAAATAAGCACTTGTAAAACCTAAAGCTTTAATCCACCTGGGATTTTTCATGTTAGGGTAGGAATATTGGTAACACTTAGACTGAGCCAGTTGGTTCCATGAGCGGCAAATGAACCGATTCTGTCCCATAAAGTACACTTTTTTTTTTTTTTTTTTTTTTTTTCCCCCCCAGTTAGGGTTGGGTCACTTTAGTTCTAAAATATTTTGAATTAAAATGAACTTGTTTCTGCTTAAAGTTTTTTCAGTATAAGATTCTGACAAATTTGGAGTTGAAACGGTTCCTAACTGTGCACAAAGTAACATGAAGTTTAAATTACATTTATTGGTTCTTTGTATAATTTCTAGACACGCCAGGAATTGCAACAACCATCGCTCCCACCACACCAACATGCACCAGTCCTTCAGTTCTGTGTCCAGGTTCTTCTATATGCATCAAACCAACACAGATGTGTGACGGGCGGAGAGATTGTCCTGATGGATCTGATGAGAAATGTGTGAAAAGGTGCTCCTCTAAGTGTAAGTGATGTCTTGAGCTCTTTACTGCTCCAAAACTCATATTGTTACAAAAGATATTTCATATCAAAAGGGTATTGAAACTCATACAAATTTCTTCTCATCCTCAACAGCTGATTTCCACTGCAAAGACCGTCGAAGTTGCGTCCCACTGAGCCAAGTGTGTGATGGTCGCTCTCAGTGCAACGATGGCTCAGACGAGCTCAACTGTCCAAGTGAAGCGCCCCCTGCAGTTCCAAATAAAATCCTAAAATGCCACTTTGGTTCCACACTCTGTCAGGATGGTCTGAGATGTGTCCTTGTCAGCCACATTTGTGATGGAGAGAGAGACTGTCAGGATGGATCAGATGAAGACAGATGTGGTATTTATCAAGAAACTACTTCTGCAATGCAAATGTGAGATTCAGACTTGATTTTTGTCCCCTTTTTTAACATCTAGATGATGCGCAGAGTGGTGCTGTTGAAATTGAGCCACCTATTGGATCTCCCACACCCACTAAAGAAGAAACTCAGCCTCCCACTAAGCCTCCATGCACCAGTCCTTCAGTTCTGTGTCCAGGTTCAACAATATGCATCAAACACACACAGATGTGTGACAGAAAGAAAGACTGCCCTGATGGGTCTGATGAAAAATGTGTCAAGAGATGTACCTCTTACAGTAAGTTTTTCTTTTGTACACATCAAATTTTTTATGCTTTCACTTTTTGTTACATTACAACCAGAAACTTAATTGTGAAGGAAATGGATTCAGACTCTTTCCCACATCCTGTAACTATGAGTAGTGTTCAGCCTCTTTACTCTGATGCCAAATTGTGCAACAAACTGCTCAGGAGTCATTTAATAAGTACACAGCCTCTTAAATTGCACCTGTGTAATTTAATCTCTAAACAAAGCTACTTGAAGGTCTGAGGTTTGTTTGAACAAACTGCCTCCATGAAGATACAGGAATACAGACAATTCAGAGATGATTGTGGAGAAAGTTGGAGGACCATCCCTCATTTTGAAAATCTGAGTACAGTTTATCCAGTCTTCTGAAAATGAAGAGATGCAGAGATTCTAAGATCTGGTTGGAGATTTATCTAAAAGTATAACGACGATCAAGTTGCCATAATTTCTTATGCAGCCGACTTCCGTTGCAAAGACCGTCGGCGCTGCATCCCACAGAGCCAAGTCTGTGACGGGCGTTCTCAGTGCACTGATGGCTCGGATGAGGCGAACTGCCTGAGCGCAGTGGTTCAAGCGGCTCCAAAAGAAGTATTGAAATGTCGCCTTGGTTCCAGACTTTGTAATGACAGGACAGCATGTGTTCTGCTGAGCCACATCTGTGATGGAGAAATGGACTGTCGGGACGGCTCAGATGAAGAAGGCTGCGGTATGCTTCTAGAAGGTTTAATTGGATCACAAATGTTTTCATTTACTCTTTAAAAATATATCTGATTTTTACCTTGAAGATTCAGAGAATGCTCCTGGCCATTCTATGGGAAATGATCCAAGTAAATCTCCTGAGCTGGATAAAGAAGTAACAGTAGCTCCCACTAAGCCTCCATGCACCAGTCCTTCAGTTCTGTGTCCAGATTCATCTGTATGCATCCAACACACACAAGTGTGTGATGGAAAGGAGGACTGTCCTGATGGCTCTGATGAGAAGTGCATAGACAGTTGTCCTTCTGAAAGTAAGCAGTTTGAAGATTCAGTCAAATTAAAATGGTTAAAATATTTAAGCACATGTTTGCTATTTAACAATTGACTAAGATATAACCTGGTACATTTAAACTGAAAACTAACTTGTACCCTTTTAATTTTTCTTCTGCAGGAGACTTCCTCTGTGGAGACCGCCAGCGCTGCATCCCAAAGACCCAAGTGTGTGACGGCCGCTCTCATTGTAATGACGGTTCAGATGAGGTTAGCTGTCAAAGCGTAGCGCAGCCTGAATCTCCTACCAAAATCCTAAAATGCCGGTTTGGGTCCAAACTGTGTCGAGATGGGACATCGTGCGTCTTCCTAAGTCACATTTGTGATGGAGAAAAAGACTGTCGGGATGGATCAGATGAAGAAGAATGTGGTATTTACCATTAGTTAACTTGTACTTGTATTTTATCAATTTGATTTGGAATGAATATTTTAACTTTGACTTGTAAACTTTACACGGGTTCTCTTACTTTCTAGACGAGAGCTTGACTCTGTCTCCAACACCCACAAAAGAAGTCACTCTGACTAATCCTCCCTGCACCAGTCCATCAGTTCTGTGTCCAGATTCTTCTTTATGCATCAAACCAACACAGATGTGTGATGGAACATGGGACTGTCCAGATGGTTATGATGAAAAATGCGTGGAAAGATGTCCATCTAACTGTAAGTGTTTAAGGGCTTATTCATTGTTGCTCAACTCCTGCTTTAATACAATTGGAGGCATTGACTAAAGATAACATGCAAATGTAAAACTGTGTCTTGTGAATTTTCTCATTGAACTCATTGCAGATTTCCACTGCAAAGACCGTCGAAGTTGCGTTCCACAGAACCAAGTGTGCGACGGTCGCTCTCAGTGCAACGATGGCTCAGATGAGGTTGACTGTCAAAGCGCAGCGCCCCCTGCTGCTCATACTAAAGTCTTGAAATGTCGTTTTGGGTCCAAACTGTGTGACGATGGTGCATCTTGTGTCCTTCTGAGTCACATTTGTGATGGGGATGTAGATTGTCATGATGGATCAGATGAAGAAGGATGTGGTATTTATCAACCAGTTGTCTTTTTTTACTTTTATATTTCCTCATTTAGTTTGCGACAAATATTCCAACTTCAACAATCCTTTTAAGACTTTACAGAAAACATTTTTTCATTTTCTTTAGACAATGGGAGCTTGAATCAGTCTCCAACACCCACTGAAGAAGCACCTCTGATCCCAACTAATCCTCCCTGCGTCAGTCCATCAGTTCTGTGTCCAGGTTCTTCTATATGCATCAAACCAACACAGATGTGTGATGGAACAAGAGACTGTCCTGATGGCTTTGATGAGAAATGTGTCAATCGGTGTCCCTCTGACGGTAAGTAGAGCTGGCCAAAATGAACTTCAGGTTATCTATAAGAAATTGTAAGATGCATGTAAATTAAATGCTCTTTATGATCATCTTCATGATGCTCAGTTAGGCTTGACCTAAAATGGAAATGGGACATCTTTCCACCTAGACCCATGATGTCCATGTGCAACGCAATGGTGGAGTTGTCAATAACTTTCATCTGGCTCTCAGGACAGAGTGGCATGAAGGGCTCTTGGAGTTTTCTACATAACTTGACTTTTTATGCAGTACTGAAGAGGAGTTGCACTCTTACTCTAAAGTTGCCCATGGAGAGGGCATTGGGCAGAGCATGCTCAGACATTCCTGGGAGTAGCTTGAATTTGCAGCAGGAAACATTTTAAATGTTTGCTCATCTGCCCAACACACAGTAGTTGGCAATTTGGCACTCAGAATAATTTTCTAATCTCGTGATCCTGCAATACTTCAGTGCTCATTTTGGGCAATGATGGAGACACCTGGAGGGGTATGACTGACTGTTTTCATTTTCTCCAGCTTTAAATTGGGGGAAGTCACTAAATGCAGTTTTTATAATTGTGCCATCAGATCTACAGCTTTATCTCGCACTGAAGATTAACCCAAAGCTCATCTGTCATGTAGACATTGGAAATATGGCAATTGTGGCCTGAACATCATTGGTGCTTGGTGTTACAGGGATGGCTTTGTAGACACTAGTGGTCCTGGAAGCTGCTGAGCAGAATGAGGTGTTGGACTTGATAGTCTTTGATTAGCATAAAAGGTACCTTTGTGAACAGACTGCAGAACGTATATATATTTTCCTCACCACAGCTGACTTCCGTTGCAATGACCGTCGAAGATGCATCCCTAAAACCCAAGTATGTGACGGGCGTTCTCAGTGCAACGATGGCTCAGATGAGGTGAACTGTCACAATGGAGAGGTGGCTCCTAAAACGCCATCAAAAGTCACAAAATGTCGCTTTGGTTCCAAACTTTGTCGTGACGGGATGGAATGTGTCCTTCTGAGCCACGTTTGTGATGGTGAGGCAGACTGCCAGGATGGATCAGATGAAGAAGGATGTGGTGAGTTTATCTAGAGGCTCATTTCACACTCTAAAGGATGAGATTCATTGTCTTAATTGCTCATGTCACTTTAAGATGCCAGTGCCCAAAGTTCTGTGGATAATGACTACATGAATGAACCTCCCAAACCAGTCAAACGTTTTAGTCAGCCTACCACCGCTCCACCATGCACCAGCCCGTCAGTTCTGTGTCCAGGCACCTCCATTTGCCTCAAGGCCTCACAGATCTGTGATCGAAGGAAAGACTGTCCTGATGGGTCTGATGAGAAATGTGTGAGAAAATGTCCAGGCAGTGAGTGGTTAAAATACAATTGTAGAGTTTTCATGTACACTTCAAAGCTTAATTGACTAGTTATAACCATATTAAACTGTAAATTTTGAAAAACATCTTTTCCCCCTCAAGCTGATTTCCGCTGTAAAGATCGTCGACGCTGTGTCCCAAAAAGCCAGGTCTGTGACGGCCGCTCCCAGTGCAACGACGGCTCAGACGAGTTCAACTGTCGGTCAGTGCAGTCACGACCATCTCAGACAAACCCCCTGAAATGTCGCATGGGGTCCAGAATGTGTCGCGATGGGACAGATTGTGTCCTCTTCAGCCATGTCTGTGATGGGGAAAGGGACTGTAGGGATGGATCGGACGAGGAAGGCTGTGGTGAGTTTGCTTACCCAACATGTAGACATCGCCACTGTTTAATGGTAGATAAATGCAAACTTTACAGAAAACTTTCTTGCACAATTAACTGTTTGGATACATAGGCCTAGGGTAGATTTATTTTAAGATTGCAGAGAACATTTTTAAAAATGGCATGTATTCTAAAACTTTCAATATTCACAGCAATCGCTAATAAAAAAATTTTCTGGTCCACATTTTTAGATGCTACAGAAACGATTGAATCCTCATCCCCAACAAACAGTTCTGTAGTTTCCCTTCAGTTCTGTGTCCAGATTCAACCGTATGCATCAACCCATCTCAGTTATGTGATGGGATCAGAAACTGCCCTGATGGATCTGATGAGAACTGTGTGAAAAAATGTGCCGACAGAAGTGAGTTTACAGCCAATTCATTTTTTATTGCGACATTTTCGACGTACGTAAACGTTCTCTGTTTTGTAGCCGACTTTCTGTGCAAGGACCGTAGGAGCTGTGTGTCGAGAAGTCTGGTTTGTGATGGGCGCTCTCACTGCTATGACGGCTCGGATGAGGCCAACTGTCGGAGCGCAACTGCTCCACCGCTCGAGTCCGTTGTATTAAAGTGCCGCATGGGCGCAAAGCCATGTAAAGATGGCAAAGAGTGCGTTTTATTTAGTCATATTTGTGATGGCGAAATCGACTGCATGGACAGGTCTGATGAAGAAGGATGCCAAGAAACATGTGCTGAAGGTTGGTTATATTGACTAATTTGTAAAACTGAAATCTGTTTCCAGTTGGTCATGTTTGATTGTGTGCTACCTTCAGGGCAGTTTCAGTGCGCCCATGGGAAGATGTGTATCCCTGAGGCAGAGGTTTGTGACGGCAAGCCACAGTGTCGGGATCACTCTGACGAGGTGGACTGCTGGCAGCGAACAAAGAGCTGTGAACACCGTTGTGCTGATGGCAAGCGGTGCATCCCAAAGAAGTTCCTCTGTGATGGAGAGCCAGACTGCCTGGATGGAACGGATGAACTGAACTGTGGTAAGTTCAGTTTTTTTTTTTACACAACTGATCATTGATGTCAATTAGTTTATAAAAGTAACATTTGCAGCAAGAGTGAGGCTTGTTTAGTCGCACAGCATGCAAAATTCCACCATTTAATTTTTTAACTTTCTGTTTCAGATTCTGCTCCAACAGAGTTTCCTCTTGTTGCCTCGACATCAGCTTGCATCACTCCTTCAGTTCTGTGCCCAGGCTCATCACGGTGCATCGCTCAACACCAATTGTGCGATGGACAAAAGGATTGCCCAGATGGCTTTGATGAAATGGAATGCATAGTTCAATGTGAAAACCCAGGCAAGCCCACATCTGCAAACATTTAGACCATATCCTGATGGCATAACAGATCTGCAACCAGCTTCTGGAATGTAGAAATGTTTGAATTGGTTTTCAAAAAGAGTGCTCATTTATTTTATTGACCATTTCTTCTTGTCTGGACATTAGTGGACTTCCTGTGCAAGGACCAGAGGAAGTGTATCCCAAAAACTCAACTGTGTGATGGCCGTTCCAATTGTCTAGATGGTTCAGATGAGACGCAGTGCCAATCAGAACTTACAACAGCATGTAAGAAGGAAAAATACTAGAACATTAACATGTAATGGTACACTGTTCATAAACTGAAAAAATTGAATATAAACACACTTCCCAGCAATGAGTGTCAAAAACTGACTTGAGTTTATTCAATGGCTTTTTCTGGCATTCTGAATAAATCCTAGGGTTCACACTTGCACCTTTAAATTTAATTAAATGTCAAATTAAAGCAAAGTAATATTGCAGCAATAAAAATTGGGTTTTTGCATAATTTAAATGGGAATGCTAAAGTGCTTTGTTAAATTATCCTCACCAATTGCAACATTCTAACCAATTTTTGTTTTTCTTCCTGCATTTCTAAGCAAACGTTTAATTTTGCATTTGTAAGGTCCACCATTTTCCCATTAAATCCCCCCAAAAAGTAAAATTGCAGAATTGTAATCAGTTCTTCTAATGCAACTGAGCTTCTCTCTTTAAAGCTTCTCTTAATGCACCACGAACAAGGCACGGGCCTCTAAAGTGCCGCACAGGTTTTAAGCTGTGTAAAAATGGCCTGGAGTGCATCATGTACAGCCATGTCTGTGATGGAGAGCGTGACTGTCAGGATGGGTCTGATGAGGAGGGATGTGAGAAGCATTGCAAGCCAGGTTTGTGTTATGCACTGGAAGAAAATGCTGAGTGGGTATGAAAAATGACCAACATGGATGTTGAAAATGTATATCCCCCCCATCAGGACAGTTCCAGTGTTCCCATGGGAGAAAATGCATCCAACAAGAGCAGGTGTGTGATGGGCAGAACGACTGTCAGGACCGCTCTGATGAAACGGACTGCTCCAAACCAATTGAAAGCTGCCATCACCTTTGTGACAATAAGACTCGCTGCGTTCCAAAGACTTTTCTTTGTGATGGAGAAAAGGACTGCGCTGATGGCTCAGATGAAGATGAATGTGGTGGGTGAATTTTAGCTGTAATCTTTAGACACTTGATGCACGAGTTTTCCAGAATCCATTATTTGAGTTCATCTTGTCGCAGGTTCGGTCATCTGTGCTCCGAATCAGCACCGTTGCGAGAGCGGGCAGTGCATTTCTGAGGTGTTTAAATGTGATGGTTATCCTGACTGCCACGACCACTCGGATGAGGCGGGCTGTCCACGAGCCCCTCGTTGCCCGGCACGCCTCCGATGCCCACACCGCCATGAATGCCTGCAGGAAGAGTGGCTTTGTGACGGAGAAGAGGACTGTAAAGATGGCTCGGATGAGAAGGTGAGAACATTGATGGGTCTTTATTTCTTATTGTGCAGAGAGTGAACATGGTCTAATATTAATCATCTATTCAGAACTGCAACAAACCTCCAACAAAGTGCAGGAAGTACCAATTTCAGTGCAGAGACAGCAGTTTGTGTATTCCTCAGTCCTGGAGGTGTGATGGAAAAGACGACTGTGACAATGGAGTGGATGAGGATAAATGTGAGTAACTGTATTTACAAAAACACAGGTTCCACATTTATGAAATGATGAACATAGAATGGAAATGCCCTGTGATTCAGTAGCTTGTAGAACCACCTTTAGCAGCAATATCTTGTCTGTTCTTAAAGAGCAAGTCTCTTTCCTTCTACAACATTGCTTCAGTTCATTGTTTGCACAAGCATTTTGGTTGAAGTCTTAAATTTTATTGGGAACCCTGTTGTGCAAAGGAGATTGTATCAAATTCCTACAGCTGCAAAATAAGTTGGGTCTTGCAGAAAGTTTCAAATTTCACCTCATGCAATAAGCTGTTTTTGTTCTGATCACTGTAGCTCTTGAAATTTAGGTGTCTAATGTCTTGGATGTCTGAGAATTCTAGTTTTAACAACTGAATCACAAACCCTCCATCTCTGCTTGACAGTGTGAGATGCATAACTCTGCTTAAGATGTTCAGCCATATGCATTTGGGAATTCTACCTGTCAAAAGGAAATTGTGTGGTTCATTCAGATGCAGCTTGGCATAAAAGTTCTAAAATTGTTTATAGTAAGGCTTTTTCCTAATATCCCAAACAAAATACCTGTTCAGTTGTTGGATTGTCATGAATTTTAACTTTCCTAACAGGCATGCATAATCTAAAATTAAGGTTTGTTTTTTAACTCCTTCAAATATTGTGCAAGGTGAAAATCATTTATCAAAACACTTGAGACTGTTACTCTGCAAAGAGGTTTTTTTTTTTTTTTTTTTTTATAAGCAGAGGCCATTTGAAAATTGCAGTCACTTCTGTCTTTATGACAGTTGATGCATAACTGCGTTTGGTGTGAAATCTGTAAAACTACTCTTACAGGCACCCAAAGGAAATGCCCCTACCACCTTTACCAATGTGGCAGCAAAGAATGTCTGGAAACCAGGCTGGTGTGCAATGGTGTCGCCAACTGTGTTGATAGCTCAGATGAAGGTGTGGGATGTGCTCAACGCAACTGCTCAAGTCTTTCAGCTCCTACCTGCGACCACAGATGTGTCAGCACCCCTAAAGGACCGGTTAGTGAAGAACTGCTGGTGTTGAATTTCAGTCCAGAACAGCTTTAACGGTATTTGAATCTTTGTAAAGTGCCACAAACAGCAGGACTAATGCACATATTTGGTCGCGTTTTATTTTCCCTACATTAGAGGTGTTACTGCGGTGCCGGTTTCAGGCTGCAGTCCAGCTCCAAGTCCTGTATGGACATTGATGAGTGCACTTCAACACCAGCTACTTCATGCAAGCACCTTTGTCAGAACACTCGGGGATCCTACAGCTGTCTCTGCCACCCTGGCTTCTACCTTGAGCCAGATGACAAGAGCTGCAAGACAAAAGGTGCTGTCAAGTTAAATCAAATCTCTGCATTAAATTAGTGGGCCTGTGCAGCATGTACATTAATTAAAAACTTATCTGAATACATCCATGGCTTCTAGCATCAAGCCAGAATTGCAAAATTTTATTGTCTTTATGCACCTAAATCCAAACATTGAGGTTTGCAGTAATTCAGTATGTTTAATTGAAAAATGACTGTTTTTAGTGGACAACTGTCTGTTTCTTGCAAAGTTCAAATTTCATGATAGTTAGATGGTTGCCATTTAAACAGTTTTGTGTATGTACAGATTTTTCTACTGTGGGGGGGGGGGGGAAGTGTCTTGTAAAACAAGTTATTACGGTTTAATTAAAATCTATTTTAAATTTGTAGATGAGCCTCTGCTTTTGGCTTCGGTGCAGTCCGAACTGCTAATTCTTGGAGTCCATAGCGGTACATTGCAGCGTCTCTCCTCTGCTGACCGGCCTGTTTTTACTCTGGATTTTCACTGGGCTGAGCAGAGAGTCTACTGGCAGAGCCCTGACCACCAGAGCATCCGCTGGGCTGACATGGAAACTAAAACCAAAGGGACGCTGACTAAAGGTAAATCTGTTAATTTCCTGTATTCCCACAATTATTTCAATGTTTCACAACTTAACTTTTCTTTTCTTTAATAATAAAGGTGTGACATCTGACTCAATCGCAGTGGACTGGGTTGGTAAGAACCTGTACTGGGTGGACAGACTAGCTGGACAAATTCTGGCTATAAAGCTTAGCGGTTCAATCGTGAAATCTCAGGACTACACTGTAGTTCTTGGAGAGAACCTGGAGCAGACAAGCTCACTGGTCCTGATGCCAAACAAGGGGTACGGCTTATTTATTTGTCTGGTTTAAAATTTGTGGAACAAATATTTGAGCATGTTTTGTAATTTCTCTTCTCAGATTGATGTTGTGGTCTGAGGTTGGCAGCGTCCCTCAGATCGAGCGGTCTGGGATGGATGGCTCACAGAGGAAAGTACTGGTGAGCCAGGACTTGAGCTGGCCAGTCAGTGTGGCCTATGACTTCCTGGATGACAGAGTCTACTGGGCTGATGAGAAGCTGCACTGCATAGGCTCAGCCTCGCTGGATGGAAACGACATAAAGGTGGGTGAAAACCAGTAAAAGAAATGTCTAGTCTATTCAGTTGAAGATCTATTGCGCCTCAAACAGGTGTGCTCCACATCACTGTTTTGGTGTTTACGATTTGCAGTTTTGGTTTTCCACCACTCTGAATATTGGCATAAAGGTTCAGTTTCACTCATTTGATCAAACTAGACAACTCTCTTCCTCAGGCTTGCATAAAGTAGCAAAATTCAATAAAATGTGAGTTTTCTTTCAATATTGGGTGACTTCATTAGCAGTTTCTACCAGATTTGAGTTTTTACTTTCATTTTCCATGAATCATACAAAATCCTGTTTACTTTCTTTTATCAGATCCTCCAGTTGATGGAAACTCCAAGCCCTTTTTCTGTGGCGGTTTTCAGCGACCGCATGTTCTGGTCCGACACCAAGAGAAGAACTGTTCGTTCGGCTGACAAGAAAACTGGCAAGGATCAAACGGTTCTTCTGAAGAGACCTGGGCAGCCATTTGGATTAAAAGTTGGTCTTTCTGATTACATTTGTACATGGGGAAAAGTTGTATTGTGTTCTGTAACTAATGTCACAATTTTAACTTTGTCTTTAGCTGATGCATGCCCTCTCCCAACCAGCTGTATCAAGCCCTTGTGATCATCTTCGATGCTCCCATCTCTGTCTTTTGGCTCCAGCAGAAGGAAAATCTAGAACTGGAGCTCTGGCAGTAAATGCTGCAGTTTGTCGATGTCCAAAGGGTCTGCTTCTTTCTCAGGACAGAATGACCTGCGTTCTTCCCAAAGAGTCATCCTTCATCCTGCTTTTGTCCCACAACAAAATAGCTCAGGTAGTAGAAGTACCACAAAGAACTGGTGTCTTTTTTTTTTTCTTAAAACTTGATCAAAATATTTATTTTTTTTTAGATTTACTTGCGCTCTATGCGCCGTTTTGGAATCGCACTGAAGAAAATGCCAAATGGCAGAGACTTCAATCTCCCAGGAGTAACTGAGGCTATGAGTCTGGACATCAACTTCTTGGAGCTCTCAGTGTTTGTTGCTTATTTAAGACATGGCTCTGTGGATGTGCTAAAACTCTCAAACTCCAGATCAAAACCAGAGCTTGTGCTTGCTGGACAAATCGTGAAGTTACAGGTATGAATACAATTCCTGGGAAACGTCTTAACCATTCAACCCTTGACGGTTACAGCTGCAGTAAGTACCTATAAGTGCTTTTTTAACATTGTTAAAACTCGCTGTCCTGACTGTAAAATGAGATGGCTAGTCTTGTTCTCTGAGCTCCAACGCATCACTCGCAGTGTAGCCTGCCATAATTATGCAGGCTAGTAAAGCATGGCCACAGATGATGGTGGATAAATGGTTATCCTGTAACATTAGGCTCTTTACCATTAGCATGACTGCAGTAAACTGGCAATCTAGGTTTGTATGAACACTGCGGGGGGGGGGGTGTGAGCAACATGTACACAAGCATAATTGTACAAAGACCTTCATTCGGACTCTAATTGGTAGTTTCTGAACAGAATTTCTGCAGTTGGCAGTAGGACCACCGGAAGGAGGCAGAGGAGCTTTTTTGTTTTGTTCTCCAATGTTTGTATTGTGACGGATTACAAGAACTTTAACAAATCTAAACAACTTTATAAAAGTTGACTACTGCAGCTTTAAAAATGCAGTCGGTGGTTTGTTTCAATTTCAAACTTGTTTTTTGTCTTCCATCCTAGAAGGATGATTCTGTAACTGCTCTGGCAGTAGACTGGGTGACCTCCAATCTGTACTGGAGCAGCATGAAGAGGCCAGACATACATGTGACATCACGTCTCAAGAACCACACTGCCTCTCTGCTGCAAGGACCTCTCATTGTAAATTCTCATGGCCATTGGCTGTACAAAGACGACTTCATATTTTCATTCAGGGCAAGCCGAGGTTTTAATTAAGATTTTAATTCATTTTTGTTTAGGGAGTTGCATCAATCGCCCTCCATCCTTCCTCGGGTAGACTCTGCTATTTTGCCATAGTAATGATGGGTTCAAGGAGCCACACGGAGATCCACTGTGCATGGATGGATGGCCGTAACAAAGTAGTGCTGTGGAAGCGGTTGAGCGTTCCTGTGTCCATGGTTTTTACTAATGATGGAACCAGAATCTATTGGGCTGACACTGGTGAGAAGTTTTAACTTATTCAATGCTTCATTGCCTTTGTTCCTGTATCTTATAAGTGTTCTGTTTTCCTCAGGCGAAGGAATAATAGGATCTATTGGAGTGGATGGATCGGCATATAAGGAGTACAAAACGGGACCCAATCTACTTGTGTCTTTCACATTTATTGAGAACTTTTTCTTTTGGGTCACTCAAGACAAAGGTAAGAAACAAACATGACTTCTGTTGGAGATGCAGTTTCTCATTGGCGCAAGTTTGATCCTTGAAGTTGACCTACATTTCTCCACCTCATCCAGCAGATGGCATCGCAAACAAATTTCTATTTGATCTAATCTCATTTTCTATTCCCCCTGAAACTTTTTTTGTACTGCAATTCTTTCAGACATTTTAAGTTCCACTTTATTCCTATGCAGATGTCAGCAAATTGTGGTTCAGTGATGGACTCCAACCAAAGCAGTTGTGGTTTGAAACTAAGACAAAGGTGTCCGAAATCAGGTCCTACAACAATGAAACCCAGTCTGGTAAGTGCAACAGTTTGTAGTTTACCATTAGAAAATCCCTCTTTTGAAAAGCAAATGCCAAAATGGAGGCCTAAACTGCCATGCAAATATTAGGAAAAAACAAATTTCCATAAGTATTACATCAAACTCATTCACCTTGCATTTTATAAATCACTAATTTTTGGAGGGTTGGGTCACGCAATGCTTGGAAACACCCATTTATCCTAAAGGTTCATATGAGTGACCAGAAGAATACTGAATACAATATTAATCCTTTGAAGTTCTTTCTATGCTAATGTGCTTTAACTATCAAACTCTGAAATAAATGATTTAATGTAATATGTGGTGGTCAATTGTATTCACACCATAGATGTCAATAATGCAGCAATCAGATTTTGGTGCCTTTTGTGCATTTCAAATGGACCTTTGACTGATAAAAGCTGGTGCAGATGAAATATAATAAAACATGAATTTGCTGCAACAAGTACAGTTGGTTTTCCTAATACTCTGGTATCCTGATTAAGAATCTTTTTTTCTTCCCTAGTTAGTCAAATTATTTCATTAACAAACATTTTCATCTTTTCTTAATTCTAGCTAGCTGGTCCAGCTGCTAAATTAAAGCTGAAAGCATGGCAGTCTGTCACAATGCAGGAATTGTACCATCTGCATGCTCATGTTTTCACACAACTGTCTCTGAATAGAAGGAACTGAGGACAGCGTTACTGGACACTGCAACTAGGACAAAAGACTGACTTGGCTTCAGTTCAAGCTGAATGAGTGATGTGATGCCTGCAGGGGCCTGGTGAACTGAGCCTGGCCTGTTGGCTGCTGCAGTGTTCACTCCTTCTGTTGTTGGTGCATGTAAGCAGGGCTAGGTGATCGTTTTTATAAACTATATTTCAAGTCATGACAATTTCATGATTAAGATGGCCATTAATTTTTTTAAAGATTTAAACTTTTCCAGAAGTTTTGTGAACTGCTCAAAACTTAAGTCTTTAAAATCCAGAATTTGAGAACTTCTGGATTCTCTGTATAAAGCATAAAGAGCTGGCTCCTTAGAACCCTATAAACACTGACTAAAATGATCAGATTCCTGATAATTGAAAACGTTTTTTTTTTTTTTTTTTTACACATCGGATCTTGATTTAGTGAGTTTCTGCTGATGAGCTAAAATTCTGTTTATCCATTTCGTTTAGGAAGCAACCATTGCTCAAATGGCAGCGGTGGATGCGTCCACCTCTGCCTGCCTTATCCGGGAGGACGGACTTGTAAGTGTGCATGGGGCTTTTACAGTGCCAATGACACTTCCTGTGTCCCACTTCCTTCCTGCCCCTCTGGAGAGGAATCCTGTTTAGATGGCAGCAAGTGTATCGGGAGCGAGAGGTTCTGTGACGGGCATGCAGATTGTCCAGACCAGTCGGATGAACAGGACTGTGAGTTTAAATTTACTACCAGGAATAAAACATTTGTTCCATTAGTAAATGGTTTACTAGTAACATCAAGATGAGATGTATTCATGTTGGACTAATTTAGAAAAAGCCTTCTCCAATTCTGTTGTGGCTTTAATATTACAGGAACATTTAACTCTTGAAGGAATTCAAATATTGCACTGCAATGATTTTTAAATGGGAGATGAGGATGAGATACTTTGTTGCAACTGCAAAATTATGGCCAATTACCTACTAGTTGCTATTGGTCTTGATGTCAGACTGACTTTAAACACTAGATCTGTCTTTAGGTCCAGGATCTACCTCATTTGGGACAATCGTTGGTGGTGACCAGTCTTCCCCTCACCAACCTGACACTCAGAAAAACACCATTGTGCCTAATGAAGACTTGGCATCATGTGATCTCCAGCGCTGCAATGGCCACGGCAACTGTGTCACAGAGGACAAAGTCACTAGCTGCCACTGCCTACAAGGTTACGAGGGAGAATTCTGCCAGAATCAACAAAGACAAAGTCACCCAGTGGTCATCCTGGTGTCAATTTGTCTGGTCTCTGCAGTAGTAGTGGGTGCACTCATCTTCACTAAAAGGTAGCCTGAGTGTCATGTCTTTGGCAAGATCTTTGCTTTTGTAGCAGCAGCATTTAATCTCCAGCAGCTCGTTACTAGCCACTTTTTATGTGGCGTCTTCACTTTGCTGCTTTGATATTACAAATTCTCTTGCACAGTTAAAATTCTGAGTGTGAAAGGCTTTAAAGTACATGCTGCCATCCAAATCAAAAGTAAACCGACAACTTGCCTTGTTTAAACAGAAGATGGGCATACATGAGAAGTAGACCTGCCGATAAAGAGAACCTGATAACGAATATGGTTATTCCAGGTGAACAAGATTCTGATTCTGAGGTAAAAACCAATACATCTTTAGGAGTATAGCATATTCTGTCTTACATTTTTTTTGTTGAAAGATTTACAGCTCGTTGGACTTGCAAATATCCTAATGGCTCCAACCTTTCTTTTGCAGGAGCTGGAATCCCCTGTAGATGCAAAGGACCCGCTGCCAATGAAATGAACTAAACTTTTACTGTATAATAAAAACATGAACCGAAATGATTTTTGTTGTGATTTAGAGAAAAAGCTCCACCATAAATAAAACTGCCTGCATATACTCTAACTGCAGATTTTGATAAATGGGCTTTAGAGCAAAGAAGTTTTAACTGGTCAGACAATTTCAATGATTTGGCACTAAAACAAGATGCTAGAACTGAAGTTTTTCCATTCAACCGCTGCTAGTGATCACCTGTGATTTGGAGGCTTGTTTCCTCGTACTACCAGTTTAGCCTGTATGTTTTGGTAACACTTCTGTGTCAACTTCATGTTGTCATGAAGCTGTCAGTTCAACTTCATGGCAACGGTATCCAACAATCTGGTTCCCGTTTCTGCATGTTGCCCATTACACTGAAATTCATAGGAACCAGTTTCAAGTATTTCATGGATGACTTTACTTCAACTTTCTGTTCGTTTGGCACAAGAAGCATATGTGAAACAAAAGGACGCACGTAGTCGTGCTCAGTCGCACAGATGGCGTATGAAATCAGATCCTGAGGCTGAAAAAATAAATCCCGACAAAGTGGTCGATTATGCATTGCAGCCAATAACCTGAAAATCAGGTTTTAAACTTGGATGGGGCTCATGTTGAATACAGCATTCATACACTGAATGTGCCCTTAAAACTTGCAACTCCTTTTGCATAAATGGAATTTGTGCAGTGATGAGCATGTGGTCTGTTCTGAGGTTCAGGGAATTTTTTTTCTGCACATTCATGATTAAAAGCGGGTATGTGAAATTCTGACTATAAAAATGTTCTAAAATTTTCTGGTTGATATTGTGCTGACTTTGGACAGTCCTATTTGAGCCAGTGACTTGGATTAAATTTAGCCATCAGTTAAGAGCAACTCCAAACAGCCACAAGTTTACCAAATGATTGATATCCAAGTATGAGATCTATTTAATGCATTTTTCCACTTGTGAAAGAAAATGTTATGAAGCCTAGATCTGGATTCTACTTCAGTTGAAAAATGGTGCCCATTGTTCCTCATTGAAGTTCACTAATCTTCAGTAGTCAATGCATGTCTACAATCCTCCAAACGATGTGTGCAGGAGCATGCATGCATTGAGTCATACATGATCCCATCTGGGCTCCACCTCATGCCAGAGCATGTGAAAACAACCAGTTTAAACATGCTCAATAGGTGATCTTGAAATGAACTGGTCTGAGGCAATATCTTATGTTAACATTGCCAGAATGCAAGTGCTTTTGAGAGGAAAATTCCTTATGTAACATGACAAAAGAAACTGGCTTTGAGTGACTAAACGGCATTTTATCAAATGTAACTTTCAGAGACTCTCTTGCTTTTGCTAATGGCCAGGTGGTTGGCTTATCTCATCAAATAGCTACTTAAACCTTAAGATTGAAATGTCTGCCAATTATCTATGAAGTCATGAACAGACATGCATACTTGTTTAGGTACAAAAATATTTTTTAGCTTGGACCTTTAATGAGAATCATCTGTTTCAAATAAAAACGTGACAAACGCCTGGCTCGGTGAGAGACGAGTGTTCAACTGGCAGACGTAGCCAGTTGAACACATTTAAGGCACTGGGGTTGTTTCTCCGTTTACTCAAGAACTGAATGAGTGGCTTTTCTGTTTAGTTGGCTTTTATGGGCGTTGACTCCAGCAATGTTTACTCTGACTTTGATCTCTAAGGAAGAAAGAAACTATATTTTCTTTGCATTTGGTCCTTTTACATTTCTAGGTATTTTTATTTAATATAAATAAACTTTGTGACATTTGTTTTGAACTTTTTTTTTGTTAGACCAGGGTTGCCTCTTCTTTTGAATGTGAAACTGAAATAAAATTGATATTATACAAAGAAAGCTCTTGTTTTGTTTTATAGGGGCTGTGAAAATTTTATTTTTCCGTTGATACAAAAAACTGCATTACTCAATTGCTTAAGCTTTTAAAAACATTGCTAGTACTTTGAGAATATGACTCATTGATGGAATAACTTATTAATCTAGTATTGAAGCAATGGATACAACACAAACTCATCAATCTTGCTCAACTGTTTAGCACTAAAATCAGAACAGTTTCATGACTGTCATACCAAGGACTCGTGTTAATTTCAACTATCTTTAACAACTTCCTGTTGCAGTTTTGTTGATGATTACTTCAAACATGTTTTTTAGAAAAAACAAGCAATCAGTTGGACAGAGGAAACATGTACGGTACATACATGACCAAGATCCAATAAGTGGTGTTTGGATTTCATTTCTGTTCTTGCCTATGAATATTTTTCTTTCAGCATCATTTTTCATGTTTCTTGTAAAAGGAATAAAATGCTCACTCTTTCATATTACTTAACCATGTATGTTGTATGTATACATGCATGACTTCCGTAGCTCTTCTCTATGTCCAAGCTATTTTAAAAGGACAAAAGGGTGTCATGTCTCATTTGAATAATGCCCATTGTCCTGAGAGTATTTGTTACTGAATATTGATTCGATGTGGAAGTAGTTTTGTTCCCATTAATCGTTCCTTCCCCCTTTTTTCTGTTCACATCAGAAGTGCTGATAATCCTTGCCTAAGATTAGTTGAGCAAAAGAAAAGAGGGAGGGAAGTGTGACAACATACACCAGAGATGAAATCAGATGCACATAAAACCAGTTTGCATCCTTGAGATCATCTTCGCAAATAAACTACACAGTCCAGTCACATTAATGTGACCACCACGTACTTTCCACTTCAGAGTTAAATAACCAATCACAGAAGGCAGGTGGCAGCACAGTGCAGTTGAGCGTATATAAAGGGTGTGTGTGGGCTTCGGAAAACATTTCAATCGTTGGCGTAATGCAGAAACGAAGCGATTTATCCGACGTCCAAAAGGGCATGATCATTGGCTTTCGGGCCAAGGGTGGAAGCATTTCCGAAACGGCTGAGTTTGTGAACTGTTCGCGTGCCGCCGTGGTAAAAGTGTACCGTGCATGGCAAAATGGGACTGTCCAAAATCAACGACGTGGCAAATGTGGTGCACCACGGGCCATAGATGACAGAGGCGAACGACGGTTGCGGAGATGCGTTCGGGCAGATAGACGGGCTACCGTTGAGCAACTGACCACTAAAATGAACCAAGGGGCTACCACAAGTGTCTCCCAAACCACTATTCAGCGAACATTGCTGCGTCTGGGCCTCCGAAGCAGACGCCTGGTTCGTGCACCTATGCTGACTGGTGTTCATCGACGACGAAGGCTAGAATTTGCACGCCAGTACAGCAGCTGGACGTCCACTGAGTGGCGACAGGTAGCGTTTTCAGATGAATCGCGTTTTATGCTCCATCGGACAGATGGACGTTGGCGTATAAGGCGTGAAACCTCTGAAAGGAACCACCCTGGAACCATTGCAGGAACGGTCCAAGCTGGAGGCGGGAGCATTATGGTCTGGGGAATGTTTTCCTGGCATTCTCTGGGTTCACTGATTATTGTGGAAGGCACGATGGATCAATACAAGTACGCATCTGTCCTTGCAGACCATGTCCACCCCTACATGCGCATTGTTTTTCCTCAGGATGATGGCATCTTCCAGCAGGACAATGCGAGGTGCCATACAGCTGCCAGTGTACGTGCGTGGTTCGAAGAGCACCAGGATGAGTTTACCGTCCTCCCCTGGCCAGCAAACTCACCTGACTTAAACCCAATCGAGCATCTGTGGGACCATCTCGATCGAGTTGTTCGCGCCATGGATCCTCAACCGCGTAATCTAGCGCAGCTGGCCACGGCATTAGAGTCGGCATGGCTCAACATCCCAGAGAAGACCTTCAGGGACCTAAGTGACTCTCTTCCTGCACGTCTCGTAGCAGTTCGCTCTGCGAAAGGTGGTTATTCTGGCTTTTGACAGATGGTCACATTAATGTGACTGGACTGTGTATGTAGTAATAAGGAAAAAGGTAGTCCATGTTGCAGCCTTGTTGCAATGACCGCATTGTAATGACTGATTTGTGGTGGCTAATTTGTGTTTGGATTCAGCAGTGAGCAATTACAGAACCAGTGTAGCACATGTGGCACTTGGTTATGGTTTGACATGGACATATAAATGCGGTTCAGAAGTGCAGTACTGCCGTCTGAAGAGTTCACACAAGCTTAATTTGATTTTGCCCCTCAGTCTGGTTTGCATAAGGGCTCCCTGGGCTTACACAACACTTGTGTGTGTTCACATAGACATGTTGATTTTGTCATGTCTTGTAAGGTGAGTCTTGCTCTGACTTGTCTGCCCCTCCCACGCCAAAACTTCCAAACACACCTACTGTTGCAGCTCGGATCAAGATATCGCATTTTCAGTAAGTACGAACCTATTCTGTTCTTTATGCTCGTTTAAATTCTCTCCACTTTCACTCCAACGTTCTCGTGAGAGTTGTTTCCTAAATTCCTGTTTTCCACATGCTTTCAGGTCTAGCTTTGGAAATCAGGATGAGTCACCAGCAAACCGAAACATGCAATGAAGTGGATTAAACCTTGGAACATGTCAAATTATGACATCCCTGACGAGGGATGTTTGTGTGACGACGTTCATGTGAAGAGAGGGAGGAGGGGACTCTCTTTCCTTGTTTGTGGGGGGGAAAAATACAGGCATTTGTTCACAGGACTCCGTTTTCGTCCGCCCATTTTTTTCCCCAGGTGATCAGACTGAAAGGGAAGTTAAAAGAATCTTTAGCAAGACAACAGACTGGACGAGCCAACGGCAGCAGCAAAACCGCCAGCTCACACGTTTGAAGATCCCAGAGATTTCTTAATTGCTTCTGTGAGTTTTTTTGGTATATATATATATATATATATATATATATTTATTATTATTATTTTAAATATTGTTCAGAAAAGGAGTGCAGCACTCTAAAGTTATATTAACCAAAACAATACTATTTCATATGTGGAATATTGACACAAATTGTTGGGCAGAAACTGTTTTACATGTTTGTATTCTATCTTATACTGTACTGCAGTCCTTTTAGACAGAAATCTTGTGTTATAGATTTAAATGGCATGCATCAGATTAGTCTACTCATTAAGTTAGGACCATAAGCTCAAAACAGAAATTGCATTTTGTAAGGCCAAAAGAGTAAAGTTATTTTAAAAAGTATTTTTCTTTAAATGGACTGGTAAACTTGGCAAATAATTTGTTTGTGATGTGGCCTTTAAAATATTTAAGGGCAGGGTGCCAAACAATGTCTAATTCTGTGAAGAAAACGCCTGCACCAATTCCCTGTAGTAGCCTTTCTGAGGAAGACTAATAGAGTAAAAATGTGCAGGCGATAAACTCTTTGCACCGTCAGTGACAAGGAAAAAGTTTAGAAACATATTTAAGCTGGCACAAAAACAAAAGGCACAGATGGTAAATTTAACTGAATGAAAGGTTTATTGTTTCAAATGAGATCCGGTTAGTAATGAAATTAGCCTTTTGAGAAATATTTGAGCCATTTTGCAAGACAAAGTAAAAAAAGAGTTGTGTTCCACACTGTCCATTCTGATCATGCTTGTCAAACCTGATTTCTGACTAGTTTTGCTCTTTAAAAAAAACTAATTCTTTGGCAGAAAGCTTAGCTTTTGCAAGATAAAACATAATGGCATTTAAGAGAAAATTTGCTCTTCTGTTATTTTTTATTATTTGTACAAGTGTAAAGATTGTGCATGAACTGCCCCAGCCTGTCCTCAAGACATCAACTTCAGTTCCTGCTTTTGTCTCGCTTGTCTTTGTCTTATAGGGCGTGTTCTAACCATTTATTTATAATCTTTTCTCCTTCTGCTTTCCACTTAGCTTTACAAAGTTGTAGTGTGTTTTGTCCTCCCTTGAACTTCTTCTAACACCATGGAGGACGACCACTGCAGACACAGCCAGTGCCACAGCCACGGGGCCTGCGTGGCTCCTTCAGACGGCAGCGATAATCTGGTTTGTACATGTGATCTGGGCTACAGCGGGGAATTCTGCGAAACAACAGTCAACGGGCATTTGAGTGTACCACTGACCATAAGCGTAATTGTTGTCATCGTCGTGCTGATGATCCTCGCTTTTGTCTTCGCTAAGATAAGGCAGAGGCAAAAGAGGAACAAGAGGTACTTGGACTTATTACATAAAATAAATTATTGTGGTTTAGAATGTCTTGAATTTTTGTTTTTGTTTAAAACCCTATGCAGTCGCTGCCCGCCCCGTGGCGGGCTGACACCATGCATGTAAAAGGCTTCTGTATATAAAAAAAGACGGCATGAGGAGTGTGCAATTCAAGTCCTGTTGGACACCAGAGATGTCAAACTATATAAAAGTAGTGGTTTTATATTGATTTTGTTTCATATTTACTTCCAAATAAAACCAGAAATTTGATTGATCATGACTGCCATATTGTTTTGCGCATGTACTGCGCAATCCGGGAATGTTTTATGACCAAAAAGTGAATGAATGCAACATGAAGTCCATTTGTCCCGATTTCCTCAAACGTACCACATTTCTGAAGCAACCAATCAGAAAGAATTGTCGGCCATTTTGTTTGAGCTCCTAACTGGAGATTTCTATGCAGACCTCGGCTGGCAGCCATTTTGTAAATAGTTGAAAGGGGTAGGGGGACGGAGGAGGAAGTGAATTTGTGATGGAAACAGTGGCGCAAAAAGTAGGTGCAGCACCAGGGGGGGGGCGCCAAAACACGTATGGAGGGGGCGACGCGCCGATGATGTTTTCCCAAACAGTCAGCGTGCCTTACGCTCCTTCACCTCGTGCACATAAGGAGGTCCAATGTGATAATGCATTTTGTCAAAATGAAGCAAATACTGTAAAATCATTAAGCTGAAGATAATGATACGAAATAAGGCAAGGTAAATAGTTTTTATGGTGAAAATACAAGGGTAAATTCAAAATTAGACCAAAATGGCCATTTAGACCCAAGCCTCCTAAGGGTTAATTTAGTTTGTTTTAAAAGTTTTTGCCATTTTTTTGTTGATTAAAATGAGAACATTCACTGGTGCTTGATATGTAGCATTCATTAAATATTTTTGAATTCTTACATGATGTTTAACAGCATTTAATTGTTTTTTTTTAGGATTGGGAAATTCTGGCCATGTATAGATGTCTGAATATTAAGCTAAATTTTTCAAGATATTTGTTTTCTCATGATCAATTCTTTATTCAAAACTTGCACCTCGGTTTGTATGTCCTGTATGATGTTTGTAGTTTTTGGGGGACAATTTGTTTGCCTCTCAAGTAGAGTTGCCTTTGTCTGCCCCTAGAGGACATTTGTAGTTTTGCACTCATTGTTTTGTCTCTTCATCCCATTTGGTGTGCTTAATGGAAACTATGACAATAATGAAAAAAGAAAATCAACTCAGTCCCACTATGTTTTTTTTTCCTTTGTCAACAGAAAACAACTGGCAGCACAACAATGTTACAAAGTATCAACTTAATGTGGATAAATATGCTATATGTCTATGGTAAGTATGTTTTGATCTAACCAGCTCCTTATTTTTGGATACTGATTACAAGTAATATAATGTATTTACATATTTTTTTTCTTACTTGGGTAATGTTGGTAATCAAATGTATTGATCTAACATTACACATACTGTCAATATTACTACCAAAAATAATAATACATAATAAAAATACATCATGTGTAACTGGATCACATTGCTACAAGCCTGAACTGTTAATCTTTCTAAAAGTAAAATGTAATAAACACATCATCTAGATGCTAGTTTGTCAGCTGTTTTTCCTCTTCAATTTTATATTAATTGAATAAAAAAACTAAAATGTTTCTCCTTTTTATCCAGGTAAACAACGTCTTGGATAATTTCCCCCCCCCCCACCCCCATCGTGTTGCTGGTTGCTTGAGTGTCACCCTTCTAAACGGAAAGCAGATATGCATTTTTACTCTCTGCAACTGACTTTGTGCTGCAGCTTCTGAAAGCCACGAACACTGAATTTACTGAAGCACCTTGATTGATGAGCCTGTTTGCTGTGTTCAGCTGACACAAATAATCAAACGTTTTCTGCAGGACAAATATGAAGTTGCGTTGGATTTTGTTTCTACAGTCATGGCTCTGTTGATGTCTTTATAGTCGAGCTAAACTCACTCTTTGACATTTCTTCCATGCAAAGTCATGCAAAGCACAATGATTCAAATGTTCAACCACGTTCTATGATGAAGCAGGAGCTTTGGCTGGAGGCATTGATCTCATGACAACCAGCTTATTGTATTTAACCGGTGTTGGCAAGGATTTTTCAAGGTCAGAAGGTTTTTGATATCTCTACAAACGATATATGATTTACCCATAATTGCATAGTTACCCATAATAATTTATGTGCTGTGTAGTTCACATTTTAGTGCTTTTGGTCTGTTTTTTTTTTCTTTTGGTCTGTTTTTTAAGCTACATGAGAAAAGTTTGATCATATTTTATGTCCTGACACAAAATACGCCACACCTTGCTGACTTTTTTTATGCTTAGAAAAATATTTGGGTCCATCTGATCATTGTCTAATACATTGTCATAATTTTTTAATCCATTTTATTTCCTTGATTATGCACACATCTGATAATTTTGTGTCCCATAATAATCATAACCACTACCAATGCAAAGCTACACTCCGTAGTTTTCTGTCCTTATGTATAATTTTTTCTTTAAGCAGATCGTTTGTGTTTCTGTTCTGTGGAGTATTTGTTTGGCGCGATTATAGATATTTTTTAAGTGGTAGTCATTATTTATAAGATATTTGAGCATTAAGTTTTTACAATTTTCCTTGTAAATAACTATCTGATCCATGTAATGTTTTAATTCATGGATCAGATCATGGCCCTCTGATGTAATTGCATAAAAAATGAGCTTCAATTAAACACCTCTTAGATGTTTGAGATGTTTAAAGAAAGCAGAAATTCAGTTTGGAACCAATTCCATTCTTATTGGCCACTCAATTGATTGTCTGGTTAGAGCATTTATTTCTCCAAACTATGGTCCTTCAGGTGGTTGTCTGCTATAGGTAAGATGCTGACTGTGTTCAATGTCTCCACAGAACCCTTATGTCAAAGATCTAAGTAAACCCATTTAAAGTAACGTAGTCACTTTATACACTCTGCAGCGCCAGTAAAACAAAAGGTTTGTGTTTATAGAAGACATTGGCTATGTAAATTATGTTTGAAAAATAGCTTTTTTTTTCGTACAAAACTGAACTATGAATGTTAAGCAGATAATTTGTGGATGTCCGCTTTAATAATATAATCTGATTTTGACAAACTGCAAGACTTGTTTACAGTTATTTTTATAGAGCACAAGACCAACAATTTGTTCCCAACAAAACCAAAATCAAGTCTTTGTTTTAGTGACTTGTTTGTATTTTTTTTCTTTTTTGTTAGTAATTTTTTTCTGAATTTCTCTGAGTAGACTGGAGTTTTCACATTTCTAAGCGCTGCTGCTGCTGAACATTTATATTGTAACAATATGGTAATTACTCAGTTTCTCAGTAGATATTCTGGTGAGTTTAATTTTATACATCTATAAAGGAAAAATACAATAAACTTTTTAAGTACTTTTTATATACACTGTTAAACAGTTGTACACAATATAACACTTGTCCTTTATTTTATTCTAATAAAATTTATAAAACCTTTCCTTTCTAAATGTCAGTTTTTGTATTGTTTTTATAGCTGTCCTTCAGATTTCTTGAAGCAGCACAGCTATAGGTCAGTCTTTGCTGCCTAGTACCACTGCAGTTAGAAATTAACTTCTGAAAACCATTCAATAAATCAGATTGTCCATTTTGAATTTGCCCACACAAACTTAATTAAAACAACTCTCTTTTTTTTTCGCAAATGTACCATCCAGCCTGTCATTATCTGACAAATTTGATGGTGAAAATCCTTTTTTAATTCTAGACTTTGACTTGGTCATTCTGATGCATATGATTTTGTCCAAATCATTCTATATTTCTATTCTCTAGTGTTAAGTTTTGGGGAATAACAGGAATGTAATTTGTATGCAGAGTTCATACAGTGGGTATAACATTTTTTTCCAAAGCTGAATCATGCCAGCGTTTGAAAACTGTATGTTGTATCTAGTTTACCTCTGCCTAAAACTACAAAGCAAAAACAGAAGACATCTTTATCAAAAACCCTGGCAATGCACAGCACAAACATGAGAAACTGTGAGTTACCAACACAAACGGGCATGTTGGATGCATGCTGAAACATCCGATTTCAGATGCCTCCTGCTCAGCTGTGTTGATCTCAGATTTCTGCTTCAAAAGCAGAAGCAGTTTTTGATACGGCAGATATGCCTCAAAATAAGGTGGCATTCATTCAGGGACAATACAAACACTTCAAAAAAATCTATCACTCGTGTCCTAAACAAGTTTCCTGTTATCAAATCCTCTATATTCTGCTTACCCTCCTTGTCAAAGCTTCGTGTGTTAATCCTGTCCTTGCATACTCTCACTCATCTGCTTTGATAAACTACCAACCTGCCTTGACATGTTTGTGCAGCCACAGAACCTACCAAACGTCTCCAGCAGGTGGTGCCAATCTGCTTTAGGATTGATATGGGCGACCCTGGGAATGTCTGCTGCAAAACGGTAAAGGGGAAGTTACGTAGGTCTACCACTGACCATCATCATCTTCACTTTTGCTCTCGCCAAGAGGCTGGAGAGGCCAAAGCACAGTTTCAAATCAAATTCTCCTAATTACTGTGTGTAGGATGAAATTATTAAATTTCTATTATTAAAATTATATATAAAGTAGAAGGATGAAACCTTTTGATTTACTTCAAGTTTATGGTCTGTACTTTATAACTTTTTTAACAGTAAATTATTTTTATGCATGCAAAAGCAAACTCCAGGTGTTTCGTCTATTACTACCTAATAAATTTGGTATGGACTATTTCATATATCTTTCTTAGAATTGTGAACTATCGGCACTGGGCCTTACTTTCCTCAAGGCCCAGTGCCTGAACTTTTCTTTGTCCATTTTTCATATAACACATATATATAATATATATTACACACATATATTTAATTTATTTTTTCTTTAAACATTCTCTTAAAGCATATTTACCCAAAAATGCCTCATTGTGTTTTGTAGAAAATGGATTTACTATCTTGACTAAAAAACGTTTTGTGGTCTCCCTCTAGAGGCGAGATGGGATTTTGCAATTAAAGCAAAATTACAGCATGGCCTTCATATTCCTCAAAAATTACTTCTATGTTTTTGTAAATTAATCTTGTTTGTTTTCTCATCTAGTTTGATCAAATGTATCAGTGAGATTAAAAAAATAACTAAGAAGTTTTCCTTTAATCTACACAAATGTTTGTAGGCACAGATTCTCTAAAATTCACATATGTCGAAGCTCTAGGTAAGCTTGTGGTTGGAAATATTAAGTTATATGTGTGTATATGCATGTATGTATGTATGTAGGTAGGTAGGTATGTACGTACGTATGTGTAACCTACTATATAGGTTAAATGAGTGAATAACTTTTTTTCTTTTCTTTTTTTTTTACAAAAAAATGAATGCCAGTCAGATTGTCGCCTTGCTCAACAAAAGTGAAGACATGTTGCATATGTCTGCTTCACTGCTCTCTCTGGGGATCAGCCAAATCTTCACTTGCAGACAGACTGTGACAGAATAACAGGTCTAAGGTCTCTGCTGAAAATGAGACAAGCTAACAAACATTTGGTTTTCAGTGTTACAGGTGCTGGTCATAAAATTAGAATATAATGAAAAAGTAGATTTATTCCAGTAATTCCATTTAAAAAGTGAAACTTGTATATTATATTCATACATTACATACAAACTCATATATTTCAAATGTTTATTTTGTTTAATTTTGATGATTACAAATGACAACAAATGAAAATCTCAAATTCAGCATATCAGAAAATTAGAATATTACTGAAGACCAATAAAAACAAAGGATTTATAGAAATGTTGGCCAACTGAAAAGTATGAACATGAAAAGTATGAGCATGTACAGCACTCAGTATTTAGTTGGGGCTCCTTTGGCCTGTATTACTGCAGCAATGCGGCGTGGCATGGAGTCGATCAGTCTGTGGCACTGCTCAGGTGTTATGATAGCCCAGGTTGCTCTAATAGTGGCTTTTAGCTCTTCTGAATTGTTAGGTCTGGTGTATTGCATCTTCTTCTTCACAATACCCCATAGATTTTCTATGGGGTTAAGGTCAGGAGAGTTTGCTGGCCAATTAAGAACAGGGATACCATGGTCCTTCAACCAGGTACTGGTAGCTTTGGCACTGTGTGCAGGTGCCAAGTCCTGTTGGAAAATTAAATCTGCATCTCCAAAAAGTTGGTCAGCAGCAGGAAGCATGAAGTTCTCTAAAACTTCCTGGTATGTGGCTGCGTTGACCCTGGACCTCAGAAAGCACAATGGACCAACACCAGCAGATGACATGGCACCCCAAACCATCACTGACTGTGGAAACTTTACACTGGACTTCAAGCAACGTGGATGAAGTGCCTCTCTTCTTTTCCTCCAGACTCTGGGACCTTGATTTCCAAAGGAAATGCAAAATTTACTTTCATCAGAGAACATGACTTTGGACCACTCACCAGCAGTCCAGTCCTGTTTCTCTTTTGCCCAGGCAAGACGCTTCTGACGCTGTCTGTGGTTCAAGAGTGGCTTGACACAAGGAATGCGACAGCAGAAACCCATGTCTTTTATATGTCTGTGTGTGGTGGTTCTTGAAGCACACACTCCAGCTGCAGTCCACTCTTTGTGAATCTCCCCCACATTTTTGAATGGGTTTTGTTTCACAATCCTCTCCAGGCTGTGGTTATCTCTCTTGCTTGTACACTTTTTTCGACCACATCTTTTCCTTCCCTTCGCCTCTCTATTAATGTGCTTGGACACAGAGCTCTGTGAACAGCCAGCCTCTTTAGCGATGACTTTTTGTGTCTTGCCCTCCTTGTGCAAGGTGTCGATGGTCGTCTTCTGGACAACTGTCAAGTCAGCAGTCTTCCCCATGATTGTGTAGCCTATAGAACTAGACTGAAAGACCATTTAAAGGCCTTTGCAGGTGGTTTGAGTTAATTAGCTGATTAGAGTGTGGTACCAGGTGCCATCAATTTTGAACCTTTTCACAAGATTCTAATTTTCTGATATGATGAATTTGAGATTGTCATTTGTTGTAATTTGTAATCATCAAAATCAAACGAAATAAACATTTGAAATATATGAGTTTGTATGTAATGTATGAATATAATATACAAGTTTCACTTTTTAAATGGAATTACTGAAATAAATCTACCTTTTCATTACATTCTAATTTTATGACCAGCACCTATATAATTGTTATTTTCTGATTGTTTTTGACTGTTTCCCTTTCCTCAGTAGAGGTGCATTTTAAGGTTTTTACTTTGTGCTATAACCTCTGCTCATAAATCTACAGGCAGTTATGGTGATTATATTTCGCTTTCTAATTTTGCTGTTTAAGATTATGCCATTATTATTGACATAAATGCAATAAATCCTCTGCCTAAATATGTTTATGAATACTCTACAGTTTACTTTTAAGTACCTTTAAATTCTTTAGACTTTATGTAAAATAGTGTTCTTTTTAACTAAGGAAAGAAATATTGTGAGATTTAAAATGCTTTTTCTTCCAATTTGGTCAGGTAGTTAGATGTTCAAACTTTCTTTTATATTACATAAACTACTACAAATATAGGGAATCAGATAATATATCAGGGTGTTGCTTCATTTAGACTTTAAATGACTAATTATTAGGATAGTTAGATGGTGTATGTACAAGCTGCATTTTAATCTCATTCTGAGTTTGATTGATGAGCTAACATAAACTCTAATACATAAACTCCAATAGTCATACAAGACCAGAAGCAACCAACCTGGTTACCTGAGAAAGTGTCTGAGACAAGATCAAACTCATGCCATGTCAACACGTGTTATTAAAGTAATGGGCAAACCTCATGAGTCCGGTGCGTAGCGACATGAAACTTGAAACTTTATGCTAATATTGACTCTTGTGGATACTTAATAGGAAGTTTAAAAGTATTATAGCCCTTTCATTATGTAACTTGCTGTTGGGGGATTATATTTTTGTGAAGACACAAAGTTTATTTTGGCCACAATCCAAGTGTAGAAACCTTGCAGAAAACAGTGAACTTTCAACGGAAAGGTGTTTTGGATCGTGAAAAACTTGCCACTGGTTTAATAAAGAGGGATGATGATAGTGTTTCATAAGTGCTTTGTTTCATATTATACCATTGGTTGATTATTGCCAAAATCAAATATAACTTCTAGTTGTGTTGTGTTGGTTATTTTAAGTGAATCAACTTAATAAAGTTGATTTTGCCTCTGAGTTACTGAGAAACTATTTAAAATGTTCAATGACCCCATTAGTCATGTGTTGGTGTTTATTATGCTTGGGTAGCTGGGTTTCTAGTATTTAGATTTGTGCTTTCGTTTCTCATTCGCTCTGTTTTGGATAATCTGGCCCTTTCTCTTCTGTCTTCTCTTTACTTCCTGATTTCTTACCGTTTCTGAGTTTCCCAGTCGCTTTATCAAAATTCTTTACAGACCATAAACCCTGCAGTGAACCAGTAGAATCTGGACAGAACTGAACAGAAGCTCACAACCATGTTTATTTTCAATGGTTTCATGAAGAGAACTACATTCAAGCACTGAGAGAAAACTTTATTTTGTAAATATCTGGGTTTTAACTTTGTTCAGGTGTTGGTGTGAGAAAATATGCTTGCCGCACCCCAGACACGTCTTGCACTCTCCTGGGTATTCAGGGTATGCATAACAAATAATTTACATCTGTAAAGCAGAGAGTCATCACCATGTTTCATTATGTAGGTTTACTACTACATATAGCATTTTGCCAGCATAAAAAATATTTAAAAAGTTTTATTGCATTAGTGTTTCTTGAGTTGTGCCAGATCCTCCCTCAACAACTTTCACACTAAAAATATTTCACTGACTTTCATGAAATACACTTTTTTTTAAATCTCATTGTGGTTATATACAACCATTAATTCTACAATACATTTTTCATAGTATTCAACCATCTCCAACCACTTTATGTTAATACTGTTTATCCTGTATGGAGTAATTTGACTATCAGGAGGTCTCAGAGAATAAACATCTGATTCATATATATTTAAAGAATTCAGGAAATATGTCACTGATCAGGGCTGAAGCAAACTCTTTATCTTTGACCCAAAGCCTGACTCCTACTTGTGTGGAGGAAAATATTTCATATTTTTGTTCTCTTTTAAAATAATATTTCAAATAAACTAAATTTTAAATATACAATTGTATACAAATGTACAATTCAGTAGCTTTGAAGTAATAGTTTTTAATGCATTGCCATGAAGTTGTAAATTTGAGAAGTGCGTATGTATTAAAAAAATGCTTTCATTTAAGCTTGACTGAGACTGTGCCTTAAATAACAGGTCCTGCAAGGAGAACTGCATTGTAGTTTCCTGCAGGGCCTTTGAGTGACAAAAGACTCACCAGGAACCTCACCTTTCTTTTTTCCTTGAACAAAGAAAATAATGCTGTTGTACACGATGCATAAAGAGCCCAGCCTCTCAGACAGGTCAGACTACATTGTCTGTATACTTTGGGAGGAGAAGCCATGAACACGTGGGGCTGAGGAAAAGAGAAATATGAAATGCAACTTGGAAAGAAAGTTTTATTTCTTTGTGCAGAAGGAGGCCAAAACATTGTCCTTAGTCATTTTTTTCTAGTTTTATCAGCATCATTGCAAATATTTATTTTCATCATACTTTGCTCCAACAGCAAATGCTCCATCCAGCTTTAACCTAAACCAATAGACATATGTAGCAAACACAAATTTCCAGCTAAAGCAAACATCTCCAATTTTTTTTTGCATTTTTAAGTAAAAAACTCAGTAAGGAAGCAGAGTGCACATTTAATAAAGACATTCAGAACAAATGGCAACACTTTAATCACTTGGGGATACTTTCAACAGAGACTGCCTTTTATAAAGTGCTTAAGAAGACAGTATTTACATAAAATAGAAGTGCAAAAACTGAGAAGTTCATAGACAGCAACATTTACAAAAATGCTTTCTTCATTAACAACAGACAACAGACTAGACATACTCATTTTTGTTCTCCACTTACAACAAATGTAACTTTTATATTTGCCTATTTAAAAACTACAATACAATATGTTCATTTTATGTTCCCCATCTTCTCATTCCCCCCTCGTTTTATAACAAGTCTCTGACTCATTTGCCTAACTCAGGTGAGTCTCATAGATCAGCATCGTAGGGTCTTCCGGTGAAGGAGGGGTTGCTGGCTCCTGAGCGGGCCCCGGGGCTCTTGGCCCTGGGGAAGGACACATCTATGTCATCATCGACGGATTCCCTGCTGGAGGCCGGATAGCTGCTGGCGGCGCTGCTCCTGGCTCGGCTCAGGCTCGGTACGTCCACGCGTCTCGGCTCCCTTTTCGGTTGGCTCCTGGGGCCAAGGACCTCTTCGATCGGCCTCTCTCCGCGGTTCCTCCCGCCACAGCAGCGGCAGCAACCGATGGTCATAACGATGCCGCCCAAGACTTCAAATATTCCACCGATGAAGCCCAGTATGAGACAGTAGCCGACGCGGGTGTCAGTCCGCACGAAGTCCGTAGTGATGTTTCTGAAGATGTGCGTGTACCAGGAGACAGGGATCAGGGTCATGACGCCTGCGCAAAAGATAAGAAAGCCGGCCACTGTGCAGAGCGCCCACCGAGGTTGGTCTTTCCAGCAGCGGACCCCGGGATGGCAAAAGCAATCCCCACCAGATTCACGATCAGGGAGGCCAACATCAAACCCTGAGAGATGTTAATGATGTTGTCCGAGTTGTAAGTGGTGTCCGTTACTGTACAATCCTGTTTTTCGGTGGCTGAGGCGGCGATGCAGACGTCAAAGATCCCTTCCTCGTAGACCCGATCAACTGGTACGCCGGTGACGCCATGGAGGGTCCTCCAATTTGGGGCCACGGTAGTGACGAGACTCAGGATCCATCCGCAGGGAGCCATCACCATCCCGAAGATCAGGATCCCCGGGGTGCGCATGGACGTGCGGACCCATTCTGTGTCTCTTCTTCTGAAGATGTCCAAGAACGACGGCATGGCTGTTCTCTGTCCCTAACCTCGTGTTCAGAAGATAGGAGCGACTGACTTTTGACAGCTGTGAGCGGTGGCATTAAAAAACAAGTCCGACTGAAACTTTGCAGTGGGCGGACACTTTCAGGACAGGTGCGGCGGGCGGGGCTTTTTTTTTTTTAATTTATTTTTTCATCTCCACCTGCTATCAAGAACAAGGCCAGTTTCGACGAGGCTTTTTCTGTTTCAGATGTGCGTATCTGATAAAGAACACGCGATTTATTAAACACGTTTCAAATAGTCAGTCAAGAATGAAAATAGAGCCTCAGCATTTTTATAAAATGCAATTAAAATTGCGCTACTGATTGAAATACACACATGAGAGATCTTAAAGCTGTCAGAACCAAAAAAAGTATTTTTGACTATGTATTTAGTAAAGTTTTATAAAACAGGCTCAATAGTCTATGAACTGATTTGTGTTGGCTTTTTGGTATGTTTGTGTCACTTCAGTTCTTCTGGAAGTGTGGTGTGAACTTCCTACCCATCATCCAATTAGTAATAAATTGAGTGAGATTTATTATTCATTCAATTTATTAACTTACATTTATGTATGTTTGTGTGTGTGTAAAGTTTGCCCATTTTATTGCAGTGGCATTACACAGCCTTAGACATTTCTTAAGGTTTTTAGTTTTAGTGATTAGATTTAGATTAGTGATCAGTGGTCTGCATCTTGTCAGTGTTTTCAAAACTTTTCACAAATTCATCTAAAGCTTCAGAGACAAAGTCTTGTTTTGACTGTAGCTTGAAAAGGCCGCAAGAGAACTATTAATGGAAGGAATGCTGTTCTGCTGGATTTTCTTGAAATAACTTGAGCTCATTTGTGCTCCAGCATTTTTCTCTTTCTTGTAGTCCCTTTTCTATCATCGTACAGTGCCCTGAAAAAAGTGTTTATGCACCTTTTATTTTTATTTTATTCATGTATGTCTCCCCATACATGACTCTTCTTGAGGATTTGTTTCTTCAAGCTAGGCATAAGCCTCAAGGGTAACTGGGTGTTTCTAAAAATGAATTGTGAATTTCAATGGGCTCAGTAAAAGCATTCAATGTCCCAAACATAACAAGATTCCTTCAAAAGAATCTGTTAAGTTCACACAGCACTCAATCAGTCTTTAATTATCATCAAAACAGATTAACGTCTAGGAGGAAACTTAGGTTCTAATCCAGTGCAAATTATCTTTTTCTTATTGTCACTTACATTTTATGTAGTTGAAAAATAATTGCCTTTTTCAACTGATTGGGACTGTTGCTACTTTATGCTAATGTTTTCACCAAAAGTGCAAAATTCCAATTTTGAGGTCACATTTTTTCTGAAGGTGCGTGAGGTTGTTTGTAGTTTTGTTCCCAGAACTTGAGAGTTTTGATACATAAAGAGCACTGGCAGAGGAATGGCAGGCATGTCAACCAACCAGACTGACTTTGGATTGTCATGGGGACATTGCCTTATTTTTCTGTCCACATTTACAAAACTAAATCCTTGTCATGGGGACTGTTATCAGATGTCACCAACTTTTTCTTTTTAATTAACATGAAACCATAGCTCCCATCGAAAGGTGACAAGTGTTTTCCAGTGGAAAACAGTTCTGATTTTCTCAGGAGGGAAGGTCCAAGCAATTTGAAGAGATGATTCATGCTATATAGCTAACATAGAACCATGACACATTGGAATAGTTAGGATGAGCATGAAATCATCTGAATATTAAAGTATTCTGGAGTCAAATGTGTGACCTGATAGCTGAATCTTAGCTAAAACTGAGTCAGCAACAGGACAGTTTTGCCAAACACAGTAGAAGAGATAGAAAATAATCACAGTGTTGCAACGGCCCAGTCAAAGTCCAGAACTCAAAACAATTCAGATGCCATTTTCAAGCCTTCAACGATCTGTGAAGAATGTGATGTCTGTAAATTTCAGTGAACTGAAGCAATGTTACAAAGGAGACAATCTGGGAAACTCATAAAGACATACAAAAAACAGCTTCAAGTTATTGCTGCTAAAAATAGCCCTACCTGCCAACTGACCATGATAAATACATATTTATGTAAATAAAAGATAATGCATCTGCATTTTTTCACATGCATTATTTTAGTTTTTTTTTTATATTTACTTAAAAAAATACAAAAACAACAACAATATAAAAGTCTGCCTTACTTTACCTTAAAAATATTAATGTGGAATTGGTTCTGGCATATGTTCTGATATGCAAAACACAATAACTAAAAAGAGGGTTTTCTCTCATTGTATGTTCACTTTCTACACCAAACAGATTTGTTTGTCTATGTTTTGATTTTAAGGTTAGCCATGCAAAAGTAGGTTATCTAGTTGTTTCCTGTAACTGTTGCCAAATATTTACACGTTTACAGTTTCGACTGACTAGCTGACGAACAAAGTGTTCAGATGCCAATGATGCCATTAAGATGTTTCATAATTCATTTAAAAAGTTGCTAATAAACAAAAGATATTGGGCACATATATTATTAATTTGTAGTCATATTTTTTGCTTAGCTGCGGGACAATTATTGAGCTTGCTTATAAAAATCTAAAGAGTTAACTGACAGAGACATTAGTCTAAACATATATCAATACATTTTGTTTTCATGGACTGCATAATATTCCAACTTTGAATCATGAATTTTCATTTGTTAAAACATTTGTTTGAGTTCATCTTTAACATTTTCAATGGATGCTGTAAAAGCTAAACCTCACAAGGCTTCATCCTAGAACATCTGCTGCCATCTGATGGCAAATAAGTGTAACAGCTGTGACATTACTGGATACTTGCTTAAGGTTTATGTTTCAAAAGTGCATTTAAACATCCTTTTTGTTAATATTGCAGACACCTTGGACCTTGTCGTTTGTCTACTTTGGGTTTGAGGATTTTTTTAATTATTATTTAATTACCTTTAGAAATCTGAAAGTGTAAAACAACATTGATTTCTACACCTGGGCAGATGGCCAGTCAATCATAGGGCAACACACAGAGGCACATCCAATAACCATGTAGGAACAAATTCACACCAAACTGGAATTTAGAGGGATCATTTAACCTAAAAGTTCTGTATATGGCCTTTGGGAAACCTAACCTCTGGAAACCTAACTGAGCCACCGAGCAGTCTGTAATTATTTGTTTGAAAATAAATTGAACTTTATGCTCCCAGACATGTCAACATTGTTCAATATAGCAGCTATAAACTACTGAAAGTGATATAAAGAACAACAAATTCGCGCATAAAATAATTACAGAATAAAACAGAACAAGACACGTTTAGAAATCCAACGACGTAATAAAGTATTTAATAAATTCCTAGGGTATTTTTTTCGTTTTTTAATTTTTATTTGTTTCCCTGAACTTCCACTCTAGATGACTTGTGTCTAGTTATTGAGTTTTTTTTTTTGCCAAGCAGCTGTTATCCTGGTAATCCCGAGCGGAAGTTTGGTTTTCCTGGCAGGAAATTGTCAGCAGTGTTTTTGTTGCTGCTCGGGACTGTTGTGTTGTGAAAATGGCGACGCCTCGTCGCTCCTCCCAGCAGCAGCAGCAGCTGAGCGCCCTGCTGTCCTCACCTCCTCGCAGCGCGTCTATACCCGTCAGTCCGCCGGACTCTCCGTCGGCGCCCGCCGAAGATGCTTCCCCGTTTTCCCTTGGAGCAGAAATGGAAAACGTGGCTGATGGTGAGGTAGCGCCGACCTCTCCCGACGCCACTTCCCCGGCTCTGGCCCTCACACCCAGCAGCAGCAGCAGCAGCAGCAGCAGCTCCACTAGCTCCCCGACCACCGCCGAGGGAAGCGAGACTAGCCGTGGCTCTACGCCGGACTCTGGCGGCGCTAACCCCCGCAGCTGCAGCAGCGCCATTAGCGGCGATGCAAACGGCGCTTTTCGAGAGCTTTTTGAAGCCTGTCGAAACGGGGACGTTTCCAGAGTCAAGAAACTCGTAGATGCGGTGAATGTGAACGCCAAAGACATGGCTGGACGGAAATCTACACCCCTGCATTTCGCTGCAGGTAAACTATATGAAAACATATATATATATATATTTGTTTTGCTATGAAAAGATTATTTTTGTCAACCCAAAGAGCTACAAATTTAAAGTGCATTTGATCGGACGTGCAACAGGTTTTCTTCCATAAGAGGCAACGTTTGGAGAGAAAAAAAAATAACAGAAATAAAGGAAGCACAAAATTTTTTTTGACTTCATGTCACTTTCAGATTTGTCGAAATTTAGTCAATATTTAACTTCGGACTGATATCGGTTTCCCCGGTCAATGCCGATATTTATTGATCAGGATGGTCAATTCTGTTGTCCCTCATATCGACTGATGGGATTTTTTTTTTAAAAAAGTCATTATCTATTTTACCTGCCACTTATTAAACATAATGACATCCAATTGCATTTAATTTTCATTTAGTTTTATTTAATATTCAAGCTGAACAGAGAATCCACATAGTCCCATCACACATCATGCAGATTAATACTTGTCAATTTCCCTACAGTGACAAAAACCGCTGATTGCGGCATCAATAATTTCATAAAAATTGAGTGTAAACGGTGAAATAGCCCTTTATTTTAGCACCAAATAGCAATATTGAGTCAGATACTAAAGTCGGACTATTACCCCATGTATTTCTCCCCAATTTATTGGACCAATAAATCATAGTTGTTTTTTCCCCCCCAACGACTATTAAAGTTGTGATTTTATGTTTTCATTGTTTTCTTTTTATTCAGTCCAGACATTATAACCAAAATATTCACAAATATTCAAAATAACACAATTTTAGCAACATGATTAACTCTAATAATGAATTCATTAGAGTATTTTAGCACTGTTTGGGTTAACTGTTGTTTTTTTGTTTTAATTCACCAATGTTTTTTTAGCATGTATCATAAAATGCTACGTACGTGTATTGGTGGGCTGAAATGAACTCCCTTAAGCAGCTGCTGCTTTCTGCTTTTTGGCTCCATAGATTTGATGGTGGAAACGTTTTAGGGAATTCGCATCCCATCGTCTTTCCTCACACACCCTCAAAAACAAAGAATGATTTCATTGTCTAGCTGAAACTGTCAGAGCTTCCAGCCTGAACGAATTGTCTGCTTAGATACAGCCGACTGAAAGCATGCTTTCACACAGAATCGATGCTTAGCTGATCCTACTTTTAAATATTGGTCGAATGTTAGGTTGATCAGCCAGTGTTTATGTTAGCCCTGTTACTACAGTGAATCATTATGTGATTCTGTACTTGACTTCATAGTAGTTCAGCCTGAACAGTGTCATAAAAGTGACTTAACACATCTCTAAGTGTTACCTTTGAGTCAACACCCTGATCAAACTGTGTATATTTAATATGGTCATCAGCATTAATGACATGACTGGCTGATTTGAATGTGTGCAAATAGATCAGGGTCACAGCAAAAAGTGTGAGACTATTTAACATTTGCAACGGAATACACTCAATAATAGCTGCTAGCCACCCCCCCCCCCCCCCCCGCCCCTTCTAATCAGCACCCTGCCCACTTTCATCTTTTGTCTTAGGTTTTGGACGGAAAGATGTGGTGGATCACCTGCTCCAGACAGGCGCCAACGTGCACGCCCGAGACGACGGGGGGCTCATCCCGCTCCACAATGCTTGCTCTTTTGGTCATTCTGAGGTGCGAACTTTTAACTATTTCACCAATGTTTTTTTTTGCAATTCTGCCTCTTAAGATCAGACTCACGTCTGTGGTTTTTGATGTTTTAAAGACATGGTTAGCAGGGTTGGGAAATATATATTACGGATAATATATGCATTATCGATAATATTAGTTATCAACCACAGCAGAAGTATTAATATTGGCCCAAATGTTTATATTTGTTTCCTACATGGTTCTATTAAAAAAGTAGCATATGGATATATTTGATATTTTTGAGTAGAAACAGCCGAGTTGTAGTTTTGTAACGACTCTACAATTGCATTCTAATTAAAACAAGAATTAACCTGTGTTTATAAATGCATTCTACTTTTGTAATTAGCTTAAATTTATCACAGTTAAAGTAGGTTTTTTGTGATATTAGCCTTGCATACAGTCATGCTGTGAAAACAATATATTTTCTATGCTTTGTGCAGCCCTGCTTGGAGCCTTGCTGATACTTCAGGATACCTAATTCTGTAAATTTGTTCTTCAATAGAGTATTGATGTAATTCTAAATCTTGTTTTAGGTGGTGTCCTTGCTTCTGTGTCAAGGCGCTGACCCCAACGCTCGAGACAACTGGAACTACACGCCGCTACACGAAGCGGCTATCAAGGGCAAGATTGATGTCTGCATAGGTAAGCCCACAGAAACGGATGCCAACGCCTGTACATTACAAATGGTTGTGTGAATGGTAGCCGTTTATTGTCTCACTGTCCGGTGAATGTAAATGCCTAAGCTTTATTGTCTTTTTGCCCTCTAAGACGGAAGTAGACCGTTGTGTGAAGGCAACAAAACGAGATAAAAAACGCTGCTGCTTTGTTAATTTCAGCACAATAAAAGCTGTTGGCTCCTCTGTGATGTGAATACATCCCTTCATTGCTTTAGTTAATGCCGTGCATAATTTCTTGATATTAAAATCTGTATTGGCATATACATAAAGTGTGCGTTTGTGGTTGTGTCTGTCGAGTTGTGTGTGTGTGTGTGTGTATCAGGACACAACCTTGAGTTTTGTGGCGTCACAGATTCGTTTTAGAAACTGTAATGAACCACCCACAGGCTGGATGCGTTCATTTCCCATCTACAATAAAGCATCAAATATCCTATAAATTGCAATTACCGCTTCAGTGTTTATACTCATCGGGGGGAGAAGAGGCCATTGATTTTTGTGTCTCACTGGAATTTCACATTAGTATTTCAGAGGCTGCCTCAAAAGCATTACAAAGGTGTTTGGTTCCTTCACTCCACGCCAGCCTCGGCCTTTGTTTGGACATATCTGACATCGCGTCTAGATGCCTGTCAGTCAGCCATAAACTGAAGCTGGCAGGCGAGAGCAGGCTGACTGACAATAGACAATCTTCTGAAGACAAATGATCTGTGGAATTACACTGGAAGGAAACAGATTTGACAATATTGATTGATCCGTTCTTTTCATATCCCCATCCTCGCAGTTTTGGGTTAGCAGAATGAGTCTTGGGTAAAATAAACAGATGAGCAACAAACATGTCTGTCAGTGTTTTTGTTTTAAACTGCTTTTTTTGTAAAAATCACTAAAACCCAACTTGAACGTTCATCCATCTCAATCCAGGATGTCTGTGCATTTTTAAAAAAGTCTTAAAATATATATTTTTTCAAAGGAAGTTGGCCTTAACTTCATTAACAGGTCTTACATTTTGTCATGGCAGCAATAATGTCGTAAATGTAGCTTTTTTTTTTGTTTATTTTTTTAAATCTTGCTGGATGTTTCTGTCGGGCAAATGTTTGAGTCGTGCGTAATCATATTCATTGGCTTCTGTGCTAAATAGCTTGTTTTGCGTCCATCATGGGTAAGTAAAAAAATGTCACCAGTTGGCTGAATGTCTGTTGCAAACTTTTACAAGGTGAAATCAGTAGGAAAAAGAACAAACTTCTAAGACACTATTGGGTTTAAGGCTGCAAAGAGCCATATGCACTGTGAAGAGCACAAAGCTGCTGCAGGAGGCATAAACAAAAAATGGACAGTATTTACTATTCTTGATTTTAATTCATGTAGAACCAACCATACCTTATATTTGTAATGTTTTGGTTTTACATTTCATTCACAGTGGCATCAAAAGAAAAAAAAAACTAAGAAAAGAGGGGGTTCTTAAAATCTGAATCTTATAAACTTAGTCTTGTACAGGAGAGTGCAAAGCCAGGATTTAAGATTTAAATAATTGATACATAGCATCAAGTTGTGGGTTGTAAGTTGAAAGAATGTGGAAATGCCACTGCATACCCATGTAGATTATGCGAACAATTGGATTTCATCATTTTGGAGAATATCAAGTGCTGCCACCTCCATTCAGTTCAGTCTGACAGAAGGTCAGAACCTGCTGAAAGCAAACATTTTCAGGTCACATTATAAAATAAAATTCTGGCACCTCCAGGACTTCAAGGTACAGCGTTCATCGTTTTTACCTTTCTGTCGAAAAAAAAAAATCTACAATGCACTTTCTACTTGTCATTCCTCTGCTGGATCTGAACGTCCTTGCCTGCAGTAGCGAGGGAGGTGTGTGTGTGTGTGTGGGGGGGGGGGTCTGTCACTGCAATACCATGTAGCAATAAGGGAGCAATGGTGTTCTGTGTTGAATACAAATACTCATGATGATAATAAATGTGTTTTTCTTCAGTCATGTTTTAAAACTGGTTTTCTCATATTTGTGTTCTTTTGTTCAGTTGAGATATTTCAGTCTTAACGGCAAACAAAACAAAGCAACCTTCATCAAGTTGTTCTTTTTTAAAATAAGTTTTTTTTCCTAGAGATTCAATAATTGGAAATCTGCCAGCTGATGCCAAATTTCCATTTTGGGTTTTCTCTGACCTGTTCATTTTTGGAGGATTTCAATTGAGGTCACTGAAAAATAAATTTCAAATCATTTCTTGGTTTACTTAAAACCCTTGTTCAAGAAATTTGAGCCAAAAGAACACAATTAACCATAACAGTCTTTTGCAGAACTTTGTCTCTTAGTTGCTGAAGGTATAATGTCATCTGAAGTTGTCACTTGGAAAACTTTAAAAACTTTAACTTTCTTCTGGTGAAGCTGTCCTTTTGTCCGTCCATCCATCCATCCCTCCCTCCCTCCCTCCCTCCCTCGCTCGCTCGCTCGTTTCGCTCGCTCGCCCGTCCTTTTCAGCTTTATTGTGTTGAAACGAATCAGTTCATAATTTCATTACCCTTGACAAAATAAATATATTTTTTTGTAAATGCTATTATCCGATGTTCTTCAAAGAGTAGTCCTGGGCAGTCAATATTACACCGACTCTGAAAAAGCCTCTGACTGAAGACTGTTGTTGTAAATCAGTCTTTTTAGGTTTGATTACTGCATAAATTAATCCTAAAACACAGAGACACTGTTGACTTTACAGCTACCCATTTTGAACAGCTCTATTTATATAATATATATATATATATTATAGCATAATGCAGCTGTACCTATAACCATATGTGTGTTTTTAAAGGGTGTGGACCTTTAACACAAAGATTAAACTTTAGCTAGCATTACTAATAAGAAACACACACGACAACCTTTTATCTTTTAAGATTTATTTGCCAATGTAAAAAGTTTAGTGGTTTACTGACCAATTTTACTTCCATTTATAATTACACAAATGTGCCTTTATAGACCATTCAACAGTTGCTTTTTTTATGCTGTCTGCAAGAATTATTTGACTTGAAGTTGATTGGTTACGTAATCCTTTTGTTTTCCGCATTCAAGTAAAGCCACTAAATTATGTCCATCAGTCTTTTATAATCTGGTTTGATCCCAAATGAAGAAGGGACACCCTGCTGTATTGGAGGCGTTAATTTATCGGATTTGAAGAACAAGGGGTTCAACTGAGTCCCTTGATGTCACTAATTTCAAACAAAGCAACTAATGTGAAACCTGGCACTGACGTAACAACAAAACTGTTGGTTTCTAATTGTTATAATTGCCTTATTCTGTAGGATTACGTACATTTAAAACTAGTTAGTGGCTTAGCATAGTGGAATATGTTTGCCACTGGTTTTCAGAAGTCTAGAGTGAAAACTTTATATGCTTTATTTAGTACATGAAAGATCTGAAGTTCCTCTTCTTAGGGTATGAAGCCTAGTAAGCCTACTTATTTTGCAGTAGAGATAAGTAGTTTTACATTTTGAAACAACTTTAGTAGTTTTTTGCTGTTTAAACACCTGAAGGCTTTTATTTGAACTCTGATCAAGGCAGTCGCTCCGCAGCACAGCGTTTTCTCTCTTCCAAAATTGTGATTGTACTTGAGAAGGACTGCTTTTATTAATGTCCTCCTTTTATCATTTTTACACATTTAAAAGCTGCAGGACGAGGAAGCCCATCTGAATGTGTGTGATTTCTTTTTGTATCGGCTGCATGCCTTAGCACAGACGTTGTCCGTCATAAGGCTGCAAATCTGACATTGTCCTGAAAACTAATCCTGCACAAAAATAAAAAAAAAGGATTTGGGTTGTTTGGCGAGGGCTTTAGCAGCTATTATGGGAAAAGCATAATCTTTGGAGACTCGACAGAAAGTGAGTTAGATGTTGACGGTTGTTGATGGAATTGGAGTTGTTAGCTTGCGTGAGGTTGTTTTGCTTGAAATCAGACTGCCATTTTTATAGGCATGGATTTATCCTGTGGATAAGAGTCGTAGACCTGCAGTGTCAAATCACTTTTTTCTGATATTGTCATGTTACAGCCGCAAATCTTATTGGACTTTATGGGGATGTTATTGGATGGGCCAGCACAAAACGTTGCCATATATAAAAATTATACTCAGCCCCCAGTCCACACTCAGTCAGCTTCATCTCTTTTATAGTATGTTGTTGCCAACTTTTTTAACTAGAAGAGGCAAAGACTACACAATATATTGCAAATATGTTTTCATCCCAATATCAGTGTGTGCAATATTCATACTTCAAAGGACTGTTTAGAGTGCCATAACTTTTGGTTAATGTATTCAAAGTGTGATGATCCTGTGTTTTAGATGCTGATGTAATATTTTGCCGGTTGGAGAGAGACTCACTGCAGCAGATGCTCATAAATGACTTTGACCAAAATGCTAAAAATGAGGAAAAAACAAGAGAATATTGTCATAAATCACAACTGATGCAGTCTGTGGAGAATTTTCTAATGTTATGTAGCCCTGCAAAAGATTTACATTTTGTTTTCCAGTCTTCTTTGCTATATAAAGCTCAGACTGGATTGAGAACATATGTGGAGTTTTCAAGCATTGACACAGATTATTTGGGCCAATCGTATTTTAATTTTAGCTACATCTGGATTTGATGGGATGCAACAAGGCAAAGCAAATAAATGATCAACACATGATATAAATCTAATCTACATTTCATAAATGAGTGTTCTCCAATAATTCTGGTGCACTTTTATAAAATATGAATTAAAATAGACAAAAACAATGAAGTTGAGCAAAATTTAAATAAAAATAATTAAAAAAATAGCTAAAAAATAGCTAAAAATAGCTAAAAAACATTGCTAAACAGTGCTAAACATTCATTCAGTCACACTATAATGAGCAGCAAAAATGCATTTTCTAAATTATGAACAATGATGTAAGTAAAATATTTTGATTACAATACCAATTTCGCAAATTTTGACCATATTAAAATTAACCTAAGTCCACTATCAATTTTAAGTGAGGAAATGAGAGCCCTATACTCATTACTTTTCTAAGTCGGGATATGAATATAAAAGAAAGACAGAGGTGTTTGTAAATGTCTCTAAATCTGTTAGGCTGTAAGGAATGAAGGCTTTAAAAAATTTGAATACTTTGATAATCCAATTGACAAAAACAAACGGCTGCTCCCCTGTTACGTATCTGAACCCCAGGAAAAGCTGAGCCACGTTTTATGTTGTCAATTGTGTGTGTATTTTTTTTTTTTATCTCATTCATCATCCATCCATCCATCCATTTTCTTTACCCCCTTGTCCCTTAGTGGGGTCATGGTTGCTGGTGCCTCTCCAGCTAACGTTCCAGGCGAGAGGCGGGTTGCCCTGGACAGGTTGCCAGTCTGTTGCAGGGCAACACAGAGACAGACGGGAGACACAACCATGCACACACACTCTCACCTAGGGACAATTTAGACAGACCAATTAACCTAACAGTGATGTTTTTGGACTGTGGGAGGAAACCGGAGTACCTGGAGAAAACCCACCATGCACACGGAGAACATGCAAACTCCATGCAGAAAGACCAGGGCCGAGAATTGAACCCAGAACCTTCTTGCTGCAAGGCAACAGCTCTACCAACTGCACCACTGTGCAGCCCCTCATTCATCATATTTACTTATTTGTTGTAACATGGGTCCTGTATGCTCCTCCAAATTGCTTTTTTCCAGTGCTTTTCTTTCAAATGGTCTCGCATGTGTCGCATTTATGCCAATTGTTTGATCTTAGCTTTGAAATTAGGGGTTGTTGTCCTTGTAGAAGGAGAACCTTCTCACCCATTTCGAGCCTCTAATGGCATTTAACAGAATCATCCGACATTGCTCTGTATTTAGCTTTGTCCATCTTCCAATCAGCTGAAGAAGAGCCGTCTCACTGCATGAAGCTGTCATTACCTCCAGGGTCATGAGTGGTGTAAGTTTTATGTCACTTTGCGTTTTGAATAAAGAGCAAAGTTGTTGCCTTCCAGTTCAGTTGTGTGCTACTTTGTGTTGCTCTGTCACTTCCTTCCCCATTAACACACAGCGAGGCTTGTGATTCTGACTCTGAATCGTTTTTCTAGGCGTCTGGTTGTTGTTGAGAAGCAGCAGCTATGTTCTGCCTCGGTCCGAGAGCAGACGTATCTGCCCCGACCCTCTCTGTTTTTCCTTTCCTCTTTGGCGGATTTTAGCAGTGCATTGCTAAGTGCCTCTGAGTCAAAGGGCATGTGCAGTGGGAGCCGCGCAACAATCACAATAGTGGCACGTCGGGAGGCAGAGAATTGACACCGGCGCCCTCAAAAGAGCTAATTTACAGCAAAACGGATTGCGGGCAGAGTTTGTTATTCAGCTCAGACCTGTTTGCAAGACACACAACTCTCTTCTCTTCCTTCTTTCTATCCTTCCCTACTTCAATCTAATCTGAATCTTTCTATCCGCTCTGCCGCTATTTCCCAGTCCTCTTGTTTTTGCTTTCCCGTCCCTTCTTCTCATCCCCTCTCCTCCCTCCCTCCTTCCTCTTTTCTCCTCTCTCTCATCTTCCTCTCCGCTGCATCGCTCACTCAGTCGGAGAGGCGAGAGTCTCTCCGCTCGCACTCTTTCCTCGCTGCCGATGCCTCGATTAGCTCCCCCCCGGTCCTGCTCCTCTCTACTTATCCGTTTTGCTCAGTCGGAAGCTCCCCCTTCCCGATATCGTGGAAGTGCGATGGCTTCGGTGATCTGTCACGTTGCCGCTTAATTAGGTCCCACTGTTATTTTTGCGGCGAAGAGCCTCAGCGAAGCAGTTCGGTGCTGTTTTGTTTTGACATGTCTGTTTACATCAGCGGCATGGCTCGCAGGGCAGGGGCAGCCGGGGGCAGCAGAGGGAGCAGCACTAGCAACAGAGGAGGAGCAGCTGGGGAAAGAGGAGGAGGAGATGAGAAGCGCGAAGCAGGGCACGCCGTATCGCTGCCCAGGGGTCCCGGAGCCCCGGCCGTTGGAGGGAGAGGGCCAGCGGAGGAGGAAGCTGGGGAAAGAAGTGGCGGCTCAGCCAGGGCAGTTTACGGAGCGGGAGGCGGAGCGTCAGGATGGGGACTGAGTGGAGGTGTTTGTCGGGGAGTTTGCGTGTCAGTTCAGGAGCTCAGCTACTGTCTGTGTCTGCCCTGTTGTTGCACAGTGCTACTGCAGCATGGAGCAGACCCCAACATCCGCAACACCGACGGCAAGTCCGCCCTGGACCTGGCCGAACCCTCCGCCAAGGCCGTGCTCACAGGTCAGTCATCTGCAACACACACACACACACACCGGTGCACACACACAGACTTTCTACAAAGTTTGGGAGAGTCTTTATGTATTACATTTAGTGGGAAGTGTTTTTCTAAACATAAGAAAAAGATCCATTCATGAATCTTCTTCATCATCATCATCATCATCATCATCAGGAACAGTTATTACAACTACAAACCAGCTATCAGGCCGAAACCTAGGAGTAGTGATGGACTCTGACCTGAACCTTCAGAGCCACATTAAGACAGTCACAAAGTCGGCCTTCTATCACCTGAAGAACATCTCTAGGATTAGAGGACTAATGTCTCAGCACGATCTAGAGAAACTCATCCATGTGTTTATCTTTAGCCGCATTGATTACCTCAACAGCGTCTTCACAGGTTTGACTAACAAATCAATCAAACAGCTGCAGCTGATCCAGAAGCTGCTGCTGCTGTTCTCACTAAAACCAGGAAGATGGAGACATAACACCAGTTTTAAAGTCTCTACACTGGCTCCCTGTAGCTCAGAGAATAGACTTTAAAATACTGTTGTTAGTTTATAAATCACTGAACGGATTAGCACCACAATACCTTAAAGATCTGCTAGTGCCGTACCAACCATCTAGAACCCTCAGATCTTCTGGTTCTGATTCTGCTCTTCATCCCCAGAACCAGAACGAAACGAGGAGAAGCAGCTTTCAGTTTCTATGCACCACAAATTTGGAACAAACTTCCAGAAAACTGTAAAACAGCTGAAACACTGAGTGCCTTTAAATCTCGACTTAAAACCCACCTGTTTAGAGTTGCTTATTTTTAATGTTTTTATCCTTTTGTAATTTTTTTTATTTCTCTTTCTCAAAATCTCTTTCCCTCTCTCACTGTTTATTCACTGTCACATGCTGTTTTTATTTTAATTACGTGAAGCACTTTGAAATGCCTTGCTGCTGAAATGTGCTATACAAATAAAATTTGATTGATTGATTGATCATCATCAGGATAAAACTTCTTGAGATCAGAAATCTCTTTTACAAGAGTGTCCTGCTAAATATCTCCATCTATCCCTTACAATCCATCCATCCATCTATCCATTCATCCTCCCATCAATGGGCCACCACAGTCCATTCATTCATCCATCCAGTCACTTTGTGTTTTATTTGTAATTAAAAATGGTCTGTAAGGGATTCTTAAAATTTGAGCTTGGAAACTGAACCTTGTAAAGGACGGTGCACATATAAACAGATTCTGTTCTGGTTTTTCTCTGTGTTCTCCTTTGTCCTACTTTCTTGTTTGTTGTTTTCCCTTTCTGCCCGTTTAGCATTCTGTCCATTACTGTGGGGCTACAGGCAGTGTCACCTTTCCATTTTATCTATCATCCATAGACACAATCTTATTGTCATTCAGACTATACACCATACGGCGCACACCAGAAACAAATATTGTTGCAGTGGCTCTTAAAGACAAAATTCTAAGTTGATAAATAATGAAAAATGTATATACCAATTCTTATACATTAAAAAGAAAAGTTTAAACATTGCACCTTGTATTTGTGAGACATATTCAACTGTTACAACTGTTTAGGAGTAGAGGCCCTTTTCCCATGCTCTGCGTACACTATGCACAGTTTATTTCTCACACTTCCCATACCTTTAAGGCTCCTGTTCCCATTTCGAGGAGCTGCTTTTGGCTCAAACAGCATTCATCAGTCTGCAGCTCAATTGAGCCACTGTCTATGAAGGAACTTTCTGTTTCCTACCTTCCCGGTCCATCTCCAGTCTTTGCCTTGCAGCTTCTTTTGTCATTCTGTAAACAGCATGGAAACAGTTTGAGCCCAGAAGGAGTTGGCACCTCTCATTCATTACACCGTTGGTATGTGGAGCAAGGATCATTATCATGACTACCCTCATCATCGTAAGTGTGCAGCTCCAGCTAACATGATGCGATCTAAATGATTTGAGTAAACATTATGCAAGTCCTGGTAAATAAGGATATTCCTTAGGAATAAAACACAACTTTCGCTGCAGGTAAATCCGAACGAAAATAGCAGCCTTATTGGCCTGTGTGCACAGGAATCGAGTCATGCATCTCAGTTTAGTTGATTTTTTTAAAATTGGTTCCACAGAGAGCACCATGAACGTTGCAGTCTTTGGGCTTTCAAAGGGTGCATCATCTCTGCTTTGTGGCTGCTGCAATATGCATCTTAATATCCAGTTAAATACATTAAACATACAAGAGTAGCAAATTAAAGTTCCCCCTCATTTGGCGTTTTATTTGAAAAAACTTTAATTTGGATGGAGCAAACAAAAAGCTTTTAGAATACATTTTTAATTAAATTAATTTGATTATTACTTAAGGAAATGAAAGCTTTCTCTAGGTTACTTTGCATAAGAATTCAAGTACAAGTTTTAGTGCGATACGGAAAATCAGCCATATCAGTCTTTTCAGTTACTCAACAGGGAGCAGAAAGATGTATTTTGTAGATTATGAGAAAGAAACGGAAACTTGCAGTGAGCGAGTGATTAGAACAATGCATATGAATTTACACATTTATTCCCACTACATTATAGCCCACATGCCATGCAGTGATGCACTTCTGCAGGAATACTGGTTGATCCACTTACTGGTAAATATTCAAGCAGAGATGCATCAGTCCATCAGCCAGAGATTTAGATTAACTGATTTTATTTTGATCAGCTCTGATTGGTGACTGGGAGGCAAAATACTGGCAGACTCAAAGTAAAGACCGGCCAACATTTTTGGTCTAAAAAACCAGCCACATGTAATTTGCTTTGAGATTTATAAAAAAAATGGATAAAGGACATACTATCTCTATCAAAAACCCTGGAGCATAGTTCTTAGAAAAAACTAGCTTCTCAAGCTAGGTTTTATTAAGCATTACTGTAATAATAATGTTTGGTTTGTTTTATTGCTGCTGTTTTCCTTTGTTTTGAGGTTGAATTTTTTGAGACACAATGCAAATTATTAGAAACTTTCTTAGTGCAAATAAGAGATTTGTTAAAAATGTTATTGGGAATCAATTCTCTGTTGTGATTTTGACATACGGTTAACTGAGATAGTCACTGAGTCATTCATTCATTGACTTGTTTTTGAACATAAACCACCAGAATAAGGTTATTTTTCAGTATCTCAATTGTATTTGAGTCGAGACTTTTACTGATCCTTTCCAAAACTTACACTTTAGTTTGTCAGTTAGAGATGGTCTTGCTGCTGTGTTTTGGACTGTTGTCCTGCTGCATAAGCCAAGAATGCCAGAGCTTATTTACCAAAATTGATGGCCAGTCATTCAGCTTCAGGACTTTCTGGTTGAGAGCAGAATTTATGGTTTTGTCATTACAAGTTGTCCTGGTCCTCAAGCAGCAATTCTGCCATAGACCATTAAACTACTACCACTGAGTGTTGTTATGGTTCTTGTTTTTATTTTTTCTTCTTTTTTCCCCAGAAATGTTTTAAAGTATAGATCAAACGTTGTGTGTAAACCTTACATAAGGTTTACCAAAAGTTAGGTTGGTCATCCAGATGTTTTTGGCAAATATGTTTTGGAACAGTCTCTCTTGTAATGCATGAAAACTGGCTTTATCGCAGGCAAGTTAAAGTTATTCAGTTCTTTTATGACCTCGTCATTTAGCCGTCCATGAGCTCCTTGAGTAATTTTGCTTGTCCGCTGTGTTTTCTCCATTTGATGGTAACGACTCTCACTGCAGTTCATTCTAGTCCCGAAGTCTTAAAAATGGCTCTGCAATCCTTTCCACACAGATGAAAGGTCAATGATGTTGTTTGTCATGTGCTGTTAAATACCTTTAGATCAAGGCATGATGTGTTGCTGCTTGACATCTTTTAGCCTTCATGTTATTGGACAGAATCTACTGAAGTGATTTGTGGGTTTCTTCATGGCTGCCAGCGGTCAGGTCTGGGTGTGGCTGGTGAAATCCACTTCAGCTTTCCAAAACAGTGTAGTTGATCACTTAATTAGGGAATTTAAAAAAGTGGAGGTTATTACTCGTTTTAATATCGCTTAAGAATAATTTAATAAATTACTCATCATTTAAAAGCCACTTTCAGTTTGATTTAAAATTTGGCAGAGTGAAATATGTAAGAGGCCAAATACTTTTACACAGCACTCTAAGTAAATTATCTTAATTTTGTTAGCTACACAAGTAAAAATACATTAAATTCCTGAAGTTCTAACAGAACTCATCAACTGTTCTTCACTATGGCTCTTGACATTGACTCTATTGATTTTCGCAGCATCAGATCTGTTTTTGCACACACTTGCATCATCGGTCCCCATTGTTCTGCCTCTGTGGTAAATGAGATGGACCTCTGGACACTTCAGAGACAAGCCAGACTGTGGCAGAACATGAGGGCCAATGATCCTGTGGAGAATGATTTATTTATGCAGTCGAGATCTGGTGTTGGTGTCAAGATTATTAAATGTTGTAGCTAACTACATTGCTGTTGTCAAAGTGGATTTAAAACGAGGGTAACTAAGTTGGTACAGAAAGTGTTGCCACATATTACAAGCTCAATGAAGTCAATATGGGTGCTTGTGGAATATGATGGGATTGTGGTAAAAGATTCAGGTTTAAATCTGTAACATTGAGGAAACTATAAGCAGAAACATTTGCAAAACAATATTTTTGCTTCGACAAACACAATCTTCAACCAAGAAAGATGTAAGATGATGATATAATGGGAGCCCCAATAAACAAGTCCATTCTTGAAACCCAGAAACCCAGTGGTGATTTAATTATTGTGGATGTCTGTGCTGATTAGGCCTGTCACGATAACAAATTTGTGGGACGATTAATTGTCTAAAGAAATTATTGCGATAAACGATAATATTGTTTCAAGACCTCTTGACACTGATTTAATGGAAATGACTAATAATACATGCGATTTCCGGATATTTATTTTCAAAATAACACGCAACACTGGAACTGATAAATGTAAGATGATGTAAGATGATGTAAGATGATGATATAATGGGAGCCCCAATAAACAAGTCCATTCTTGAAACCCAGAAACCCAGTGGTGATTTAATTATTGTGGATGTAAGATGTAAGATGATGATATAATGGGAGCCCTAATAAACAAGTCCATTCTTGAAACCCAGAAACCCAGTGGTGATTTAATTATTGTGGATGTCTGTGCTGATTAGGCCTGTCACGATAACAAATTTTGCTGGACGATTAATTGTCTAAAGAAATTATTGCGATAAACGATAATATTGTTTCAAGACCTCTTGACACTGATTTAATGGAAATGACTAATAATACATGCGATTTCCGGATATTTATTTTCAAAATAACACGCAACACTGGAACTGATAAACTAAATAAACAAAACAACCAAAAACAAAAATAAAATGGATTCTCAGTCTCCATTAACAAAAATCGTACTTGAATAAAAACTAAACAACATGAAGCCAAAGTGGAAATAAATACTGCATTCAACCAAAAGAGTGCAGATTATGAAGTCTGTATACTATATTGCCCTTCAGTAATCTCTAGATTTAAATAAAGAAATCGGGCACATCCGGCTTCCTAATGAAATAGTTCACACTACACCATTTTTTGCCCCTATTTTCCCCTTATGACAATCTTAGATTGTTGGCCGATCTAACCGATCACCCTCCAGTGTGTGATGTGTTACGGTAGATCGTGGTGGCCGCTCTGATCTAAATCAAGGATTTTCCCCGACTGGGAGCTTAACGCTGAGTGTGACAGGTAGCCAATCAGAAAGCGCGGATTCTCCTCCTGCTTTCTGAGGGGAAATTACGGAGGGGAATCCCAAACAGCTGAAACAGCGCAACCGGAAGTCCAGCAGATGTTGGAGATGATATGTGGAAACAGCATTTATATTTATTTAATGTTTCGTGCAAAGAATATAGAAATGACAGGAGGAGGATTTGGAGCCAAATTGCTACCTCAGTTGATGAACCCGGTAAGTTTTCAGCTAGGTTATAATTATTTTCATTCAGCTAAGACTTTATGCTGACTCTAGCCACATGCCTCACAGGTAGATTCTAGTAAAGCATTGATTAATGCCTGATTTTAAAATTAGTTAACTGGACTTGCAGCCGTTATTTTGAGCCCATGTGGCTGAACACCACATGGCACGACGAACCCGATCGAACCGTCTAATGTGTCTCTCAGGGTTTGAAAATGGGCCGACAACTTGTGTAATGTGCGCTGGACATTAGACTAAGGAAATGAAGAAGGGAGGGTCAGTGGAGAGCACTGGAGCTGAGCCTTTTTTCATTCAGTGTCATCAATAGAAAGAAAAAAAGGCAGGAAGAGACGATAAAGACAATATTTAAAATTATCTCGATAGGTTTTTTTATCGTCTGATTAATTGATTTATCGTTTATCCGACAGGCCTAGTGCTGATTTAGTTTACGTAGAAGCAACTATGGTAGCTACAACTGGGACAGCAACTCACAGAGGCAATTAAAACATATTAGTCACCTCTAGCATTTCTTTCTTACCCCCCAAACAATATTAACGTTGGAATCTATAGGGGCAAAAGTCAATCTATAATTCTGCCTAAATTAGAAATGGCAATGAAAACGGTGGCTACACCTTCATTTGGATCAATAAGCAATCAAATGCAGAATGACTCAACTTGAAAGTGGATTAAAAATACAGCAATAAGGATCAAGGAATCAGCACAACCAAAGTTGACCAACCTGGACTTTAATATTCTTAAGAAAAAATAAATAAATAAAGCAAAATCACTGGAAGAGTAAACGGAAAGCATCACAGATTTACTGTCTATATAAACAAACAAAAACAATCAGCTTAATATCTTAAACGTTTAGTTTTTTTCACAACTAACACTTAACCATTGTAAACCGAACACTTTAGGCTTAGATTAAAGAGGTTCCATCCTTCCAATTTCTTCACTCAGTTCATCTATGCATTGTCTCTCGGGGGCTAGTGTCTACCTTCAAGCAGTCAGTGGGGGAAGGTAAAACTAGGTTGTCTGTTAATGTAGGTTCAATGCAGAGACATGTGAGACAAGCAAGTGTTTGCACACAGATTCAGAGGGCAGGGACATTTAGGAATCTAAAGACCAATGTAAATGGCACTTTAAAAGGACTAAACTGTCACTAAAGGAGATAGTTGGTACAGTGTTCTTAGTATGTAATAATAGAGAGCGTACAAGACCACAACATAAACTAGATTGGAGAAAAACAAAAAATGGGGCTGATCTGAAAAAACTGGATTCAGTCCAGAACTGTGTAATGTCAATCTTTGGTTGCCCCGTTGCACATGGCACAAATCACAAGGAAACACATCAACAAACAGGCCAAAGAGAGACCTGAAATCAACTGTCATTTAACCATCCATTGGTGGGAGTGGATGTACATTTTTGAGCCTGTATCTCTAATTTTAACCCTTTTTTGGATCAGAGAAAATCTTCAGAACTTACCAAAATGAAAATATTGTTTTTGTAAAAACAAGCTATTTTGAGCGTACACAGCAAATCCAGCAGGCCCAGATTAACACTGTCAGATTTGATTTCAACACTTTAAAAGTGTCTATATGGGTCCACACCAGAAAGTGTTAAACTAACTCTTTTTGGAGAGTTGGTACCTTAACTCTTATAAAGTGTTAGAAATCAAATCTGCTGGAGTTAATCATTTAACACTTGCTAACACTAATTCAGTGTTAGATCTTAATATTAACTCTCACAGAGTATTTTTTTTTAACTTCATAAGAGTTATTTATAATTAATATTAAATAGGTATTTTATTGTTTGAACTTTTAAAAATTCTTTGGAAAATAAACATTTAATAAAGAGGCAATGATTTTCTCAAATGCATTTATTTCAAAATATGCACCATAATTACAAAACATCGTGGAATAATGTGCATGTTTCACATGTAACTTTTATTCACATATTATCAAAAGGTCAAACATATCAGCTGTGCAATACAAAATGCAGTAATGCTTAATACATTTTCCTTCAATACAATATGCATGAAATTGTTCAAAGTACAAGGTGGAGAAAGTAAAGCAAGCAGTTCATGTAATATGATAGTGTACATTTTATTTTAACAGGTAGATTGCTGGATATTACAGAACATAACAGACCAACCTGATATTCAGATCCATCATTTCTTATCCAGTTGATGTTTCTGTTGATAATAGTCAGTTCCTCTCTGAGCTCCACCAGAGAGATGTCCACTGACTAGAGAGATGTCCACTGACTAGAGAGATGTCCACTCACTAGACAGATGTCCACTCACTAGACAGATGTCCACTCACCAGAGAGATGTCCTCTCACCAGAGAGATGTCCACTCACCAGAGATGTCCTCTCACCAGAGAGATGTCCACTGACTAGACAGATGTCCACTCACTAGAGAGATGTCCTCTCACTAGAGAGATGTCCTCTCACTAGAGAGATGTCCACTCACTAGAGAGATGTCCACTCACCAGAGAGATGTCCACTCACTAGAGAGATGTCCTCTCACCAGAGAGATGTCCACTCACCAGAGAGATGTCCTCTCACCAGAGAGATGTCCACTCACTAACAGATTGTCTTCAGGTTGTTGGGCTGTTCGTGATGTTTGGCCAAAGACACCAACCTGCTCCTCTACTGCATTAGACAGTCTTCAGTCTCTGAGTAGGACAGCCAGTGTCGGTCTGGATAATAACAAAAACATAATGAGGAATGGAACGAAGGAATATATTTTACTACAACTCTACCAACAAGCCTCCATTACAGAAATGTAGAGTTTAAGAGATATTAACACTTACATAATCATTTTTGGAGCTTGAATCTTTGATGAATCCATGGAAGGATTGGAGGGAAATTGACGCTGACGACTGGAGATTCATCCTCAACCAAACTGGTTCTAATATATACAAAAAGACAATAAAAGGATTAAAATATGCTGCAAAACGTATATAAGACACAACAGCGGGAATAATGCTCTCAACGTGAAAAAGGCTTTTACATTTTTTCAAAGGAAAAAAATCGATCAGAAAGGTTGATAAATCTGACCAATATGCATGAAAACGATCAACATGATGAAAAAAACATACTCCAGATTATTACGGATCTGTTCAGGTTAGCCAATAATTTGATTAAATGATCACCGGCTCAATATTTTCCAACATTTATACTCCGCTAACATTCGGCATGCTAAGCTAAACATGCTAAGCTAAACATGCTAACACCGAGCCGTGTGGCGAACATGACGTCTGTCATACAGGTTGAGCTCAACTCAAAATAATAGTTATAAACCATCTCAGAAAAAAAAGACTTACCAAGAGCAGTAAATAACTCACAGGTGGAAAGTAAATAGTCCTGAAATGTCTCGGCTTCTGTCGCTTCGCTTCTTCAGTGGGAATCTGTGATTCTGGGTGGAGTCAGTGAATTAACTCCTTCAGTGTTAGAGCCGCTGGTGGAGTTCAGAGTTCAGAAGTCAAGAGTTATTGATTCTATTTTAACACCTATAGATTTGATATGGAAACACTTTGTTTTAACACTGGATTTTAAGTACTAATAATTTACACCCCAGTCTTAAATAAACAGAATGTGACTCTATAAGAGTAAAGTTAACTCTGCTTTTGGATGAAGTCTACTAACACTAAAACATTTAACACTTTTGAATTTGCTGTGTAGCCTTTTCTATGTAAGGTTTCTCATTTCAATGCCTAGTGAAGTAAAGGCATTGTAAAAATGTCCATTTATCCCAGCAGTCTCTGAAATATTCTTTGATCCTGTAACTGAAATGTTTCTTATGAAAAATAATTAAAACATTTACTCTTGCCCGCTTGAAACATCTGAATCAGCTTTCTGTTGTCGCAGATGACGATTGAAAAGTAACCATTTTACTGCGTGTTAAGACAGACATTTGTTGCTGTACTTCTTTGATTTCAGTCAGGTAACGTCTTGAAAGTGCAACCTGTCTTTTTATTTGTATTGACAGGCGCTAATTACATAAACTATCATCCTGCCACACTTTTTGCCATTCTGGTCGAATCCTACAGTTGTAATTACCGCAGTAAGTGGTGCGTTTAATGCGATGCACAGAGAAGTTGTTTTATTAATGGATAAAGGGTCATAGTTCCATACAAGTTGTTACATTTTTACCAAGGACATTTAGTCTTCAGAAAAAAATCAGATCAAATAGCATGTGTTTATTTGAGGGATAATTCTGGCTTGGTAAAGGTAAGGGCTCCATTTTCTTTCTCCACTTAGACGCTTTGCTCTATTCTCTATCCTCTGTTGCAGCACAGCTTTCTGGTTCGATCTGTAGCAATGAAAGCTCATATTGAGTCATAAATTAGCTATATTGCTCTGCCAAATCCAACAGGCTGCTCTCAGACATGATAAACTCAGATAGAAATGTGAAATAAAATGTGTAAGAAAATGGCTCTCTAAAAGTGGCTCTACTATATCACAGCAATATCATAAAAAACGTTTTAATTTTATGCATATTCAGTTTTGTTCAGCTCTGCTGTCACAACAGTTGTTTTATTTGTGGTGTTAAAATGGAAACCTACCTATGCTTACGCTTATCAAGCGATAAAAGAGAACATGCCCAAGTTTGCTGGCAAATTATTAAACACCTCTGGAGCTAATTATGGATGTTTATCAGTTACTGGAGTGAATCTGCTTTGTTCAGCCTGATTTAAGGTGAGGCAGGTTAAAGAAGCCGGAGCAAATTAGCATTCTGTGATCAAGCAACGCAGTTTTCAGCACAACCTCAAGGAGCTCCTGTCTGTGGAAAAGGTGAATGAGAATGTGACTCTAGAGGTGCTCATTTAATCAATTATGCACAGCAGATGATGGACTGCACAGCTAATATTGTAACAAATACTTTTCAAAGTTTAGGAACACTGGAGTTATAAGAACACAAACCTATAAAATACCAGCTAGGAAGACGCGGCTAAGGCTAAACACAGATTGCATTTTTCTGACTGATCACCGTTTTTTTAAAAGCCTTACTTGTGGATGTGAATATGATAAGTTTTATCTGCAAGTATTGGCCGATTATTTAGATGGGCCCAAAAAATCCAACCCAACCCGACCCAAGCCCGTAGACGATGTGTCGGAGACCGGATCCGACCCCACTACTTAACTTTAATTGTTTGTCCGAGCCTGAATAAGCCCGACATGTTATAATTACGTTTTTACTGCTTTCGTTTTTAGGGCATAATTTGAGTAAGCAGTGTAACTTCTCCCATTTTTAGCCTTTGTTTAACATCTTCCGGCATCGTTTTGTGGCATGTTGTAAACGCAGAGTGATTGATAGGACCGCAGCACGGTGGAGCTGTGTGTGCATTGTGCCAGTGTGCTGCACTTGTCACAGACTAATGAACTTCTGTCCCTTTCTTTACTCAACTGAGTAAGCTGTCAACTCCTACATTTTGACAATAGTAAGTAGATTAACAAAACTTTGAATTGCATATTCTTGTTTGGTTTTCTCTGTGCTGGATGTATTGTAGGCTTGTTAAAAACCACAGAGCCCAAACCCCACCTGAACCGACCATCAAGCAAATCATTTTGGTCCAGTCCGATCCTGCCCGAATTATGGGCCATGTTCTGACTCGACCCATAAATCTAAGCTCTAACACCTGGTCACCCATCATTCAACATTTAATAAATCAATGCAGATTTATCAATGTACCCCTGAATTTTACACTTAATTTTAATGCGGCATTGTGTTTTTTTTTTCTTTTCTGCTGTATATAACATTTCATGATATCTAAAATTTTACTTTTAGACAGAAATCCTATTCAGGATATTATTTGAATTTCTCAATGTTGGTAAAATTTGTATTAACCAGGCACCTTTATGTTCAGATATTTTTAGACAAACAGGCTGTTTTATGGTGTGGTAATTTTTATACATCCGTTTCTGTAGCATGGTTGTGTTGACATTTCCTTTTAGATTTTTTTTTGCAGTGTTTATGTGTCAACACTGACCTTTTATTTACCATCTCTAGCATGATAGGGAACATGGAGCTGTTATACAATCAGTGTATTTTTAAACCGTGCTTTTTCTTAACCCCCCACATCTCTATTCAACTGCTTTCAGCTAATTACATAAACTGTGTTTTGACTGAGTCATGTTTGTTTGAATCATAGCTTTGATTCACCTGATTCCTATCATGAAAAAAAAAATCTGTTTTGATCTAAGCTGCCTTAGAGCTTAAAAACAGACGCAACCATTACTTTTCTACCTCTATTCACTAGTGTGTAACTGAATTGCTTTCATGCAAGGTCAAAGCAGTGATTTGAAGTGCTTTTTACAACTCCGAGGCCAAGGTCGCTTTTTTACTCTTTGATTTTTGCAGGTAAATAGGAAATTATTTGTGATAAAATCACAACGTCCACTTTTTTTTGTCATTGTAATCATAAATGGTGAGTAAGTAATTCTACATGTTCAGCAAAGTTTGTAGAATGGGTTTGGTAGGATGCTATGATAATTTGTAGTTAGCTGTTAAAATCTAGAAGAATGTTCCTTAAAGGTGCTTGGGCTGTCATCAGTTTTGGTATCAAGTATTTATGAGGTAATGGAAAGCAAACTACTCACTGAAAGTAAGGAGCCTTCAGTAAAAACTAAGTTCAATGATTCTGAATGGTGAATGAGTCCTGATGACTACATATGAAGCTGCTCTATTTATTTCCAAAGGCAGAACTTGGAAGGCTTCTGCCTCTCTGTAAGGGACTCGTCTTTTTCAATTTAACCTACGTCACAAAAATATACAAAGGAAAATTGGTTTACATACTCCTCGTTAGGGTATACAGAGAAGTAGACACAGTGTGAGCATTTGAACTGCTACGTCAGTGGTTTGTTCCGACGTCTTTCTTTGTCCTATCATTTTCCTGTGAATGTGAAAGTGACTCGACTCGGTTGTTTGGTTAATTAAAAATTATTTCTAAGTACTGGCTGATGCTGATATTCAGTTATGCCTGCATCTTGGGTTCATTCCAAGTGCAACAGCTAGCTAAGGCACTTGTACACTAACAGCCTGAAAAATCACTTTAGCAAACTGTGGATAAGTAATTGGGGGGAAAAAAAACAAAGTAATGATGTGAGAAGTCTCAGGGGAGCCAATGTTGGATCACCGCAGGAACTTTCCTTTACATCAGTCTGCTCTGTCGCTGCTGATTGATCTTTTTCTGCCCAGAAAGCAGTGATTAGGACACTTTCATCAAGTTGTGTCTACCCTTGAACACTCCCCTTTGGATCCAATGATCTCTCAGACACACTTTTTTTCCTTCCTCCTCATCAGCTAATGTGGTGTTTAATGAGCTTGCAACTACAGCACACGTCCCCCTTCGCTCTTCATCTTTTCATCAGCCACAGTCTCTGGTCCCACTCTCTTTGACACTTTGTCCATACTTTTTTTTTAATTTTCTCTCCCGCTGCTGTTTCTGATTACTTTCACTTATTCCATTTCAGCACTTGAAATGTTAACACTTGGCCCCATCCTCTGCCAATCTGACAGGAGCACACGACTCGAAACCCTTTCAGTTGAACTGTTGGGTAATCTTTAGCCAGCCACCCACACGCAAAAGTGAAGATTACACTGCCAAACATCACCGCCAAATTGTTATAAATCCAGTATGAGGATAGGTGTTTATCAAGCATTTTCAGCCAAATTAAGTGATTTTTACTGGAGGTAAAAAAAGCCTGCTGAGCTCATTACATCCATCTGTCACTGGTTGGGTTAATAATGTTGCTAAGCTCTTGGTGTTTTACTGCTCAGTCGTAGAAAGCGGATTCTATTAAGCTTCTAAAAACCAATAAATAACCTCTATTTAACAATATTTTATATATTATATACATATATATTACTATCCGAAAGAAACAAGTGAAGCAGTGACTTCACCACTGCTTCACTTAAACTCCCCACAACCTTGCACTGCATCACAAACCAAAACTACAATGACCAGGTGAAAAACCGAAAGGTGCTTGTGTTCAACTCGAACACAAACGGCGCAAATAACATTTAATGCGCAAGTAAAAATCCTGAAGCCGACTGAATCTCTATGACTTCAAAATTGTTGCACTGTTTCATTTTAACAGGCAAAAAGTGTGGAAAAACAAATGCAGTGTGATGATGTTTATATTCACACCTTCCTGTTTCTTCTCTATTTGCATTGCTATAATTACCAATAAACTCTCTCAACGGGTGGTTCATTATTTATTGTCAGTGAGTAACTTATGTCTTTTGTTGTGAGCTGTTTTTATTTTTATGAGAAATCTTTTTAGTTTGAAAGGCTGGTCTACATATCTGAATGGTGAAGCAAAACAAAAGGAAGGTAGCATCTATATGTAGTATGTTTAGATTTCTGAAAAAACCTCATCTTACATCAGTTTTTAATGGCTTTTTTTTCCCACTCTTGTATTTGTAGTTAGCATCATGTAACATGATGTTTCCTGTTAGAGAAGAAACCCTACAATCCCAATCGAAGCTGCCTACAAAGTCTTAACCACTCCTGAAATGTTCCATTCAAAGTAAAATATTGAAGTTTGAAAGGTTTTAATGTAGGAGACTAAAAATTACAATATTCATTTATGTGAACTGTGAGTGTTCAGATTTTAGGAGTGAATGAAATGCTGGCATGAATATTCACTCAGAAGAGAAATTAGACCAAAAAGAGTGACAGTCCATTAGCTCCTCTTAATTACCTCTATTGCTATTCAAAGATCAGCTGCTTCTTCGCCTTGAAAATCAATTCTCTTCTCTAAGCCAAGTCAACACACACACCCAGAAATATTTCTCCCTGATCCACAGTTTTTCATACTTGTACCAGACCCACAACTCAAGTCCAACCTTTTTGCTCCAATTGCCAAAAAGATTTAGGCTTACGTAAGGTGACAGCAACACAAAAAAGAAAAGAAAATGCTAGTTTTTATTTATTAATTCATTGCAAAAAGGTACATTTGAAAAACTCTTAATTTAGAGCTCCACCAATCAAACTTTTATGGTAGATTTCCAATTACCAATTTTTAACCTGGATTACTATGGTGTGAGCACTGATTTGGAAAAACAAAATCGAATGTTTGAGTTTCTGACCAGTTGGTCATTAAGCAGACCAACTGGTTGGATCCAGCTGAACTTCATATGGCTGCATCAGTGCAACTAAGGTGTCAAATTTGTCAATTGGCAGATTTTCAGCCATTTTGTAGTTCTTAAGTTCCCTTTTTTAATTTTCTGACCAATTTAAGTGTCTCTGTAGTGGATATTTATACCCTATATATTTACAAACCAGATTGACTCTTGTACACATCCTCTATCGTTCTATTGTTTTATTGACTTGGGTTTTTTGTTGGCTGTGAATTGGTTGGCTATCTGGTTAAGCAATGTGTAACTAGTTTGTGTTTTTTTGAGTGCTGTGGAAACAACTGAAGTGTTCGGTGAATGACAACACTGTAATCTGATGACAACAAAGAGAGATGTCGTATTTTGAGCTACAGCTGCTCATTCAAGCTGAAAGAATCACAGCGAGCGTCATATCAGAGCTGGCATATATCAAGATGTCCGTTCTAAATTGGTATTGACAAAGCAGGACTTCAGCTTTTTGCTCTCCGAATTGATCTAAGGGAATAGACTTCAGATGAGGACAACTTTCTCTCTCTTTGATGCAAAGCTTTAGACAGACAAAGGGGGTTGTAGGGTTGCTCAGTATCTGTCAGAAACTGCAAGACAACATCAATGTGACATTTTATATAACCGGTTTCTACAGACCTGTGAAGGTCCAGGACTAACTTGGGAATAATATGTCAAAAAGTGCGACAGTGTTTTACAGTATTGCAGCCTTCCTTCAAGGTTCCACATGCTGAAATAAGTAAACAGATCAGTTTTTTTTCATTTCTTGTTATTCCATCTGCTTACTTAATTCCTCTACAATCTTGACACTTTAATAGTGCACATTCTCACATGCCACAAAATGGTACCTAAACAGATTTGTTCAAATGTGTGAAAATGTAACAGTGGATGCATTTTTTTTGTCATCTTAAGTCACCAGGTAGTAACACACTCCTGACCCAACTACAAAGTGACCATATGTTAATTTGTCAGAAAAAACGGCTTTGTTGGAAAAAATATGTATTTTTTGCCACTAAGGTATTTATTTATTTTTTTACCGATTTTTACAAACTCAAAACTGTTGTCACTAGCAACATTCAGGATAAGCTACAACCACTTATTCGTTTTGTTTTACCACTGATGTGCCACTGCCAATTGTTGTGGGATATGCATTTGCACCATAAGAGAAAAAAGGAAGCGTAAACATAATTATTAACATTCAGTGGATACTGTACTGAACAAATGCAGCGTTTTTATAAATTAACTCTCGCAGAACTAAGTGCAAAATGCAGTTTTCTGTTTCTTAACTTTAAAAAGTGACGCCAAACCAAAGATGACCCCCAGATGTCGCTGAACTCTGCTACGCAAGTTTCTCATGCGACCATTAAGATTAAACCTTCAAACCTTCTTTTGAAACTTCATCTGAATGAGGAAAATACGAAAATAAACAACTTTAATTGAGCGTTTTTGTTCCTCAAGAATTTACCAACAGATGGTCCCGGTTATCTTTTCAGCTTCTGGAGAAAGTTCCGGATGACAGAAACACAGAAAAGTTGTCTTCATGGAGATGTTAGCTGGCATAAAATGGACAAGAAAAATGTGTCCTCTGAGTATTTAATGGCTCTCAGACATTTTTATATTGTATCCCTGTCATCTTGTCACAGCTGGAACATCTACTAATCTAAAATTTTTTTTCTCCTGCCAGACAGATTTTTTTCTCGTCTCTTGAAATCAATTAGAGTTTGTGTCCACCCTGTGCTGCCTCTCACACTAACAGAGCTCAATAGAAGCTCCTGGTGCTATGCGACTGGAGCAAAAAGGGAAAACAGATGTAACTTAATCGAAGCTGCGTTCCTGTTTCTCCATGAAGGTTTAGTGCTCCTGCGGCACCGAGATTGCGAGGATCCGACATGAGCAAACACTTCTCTGCTGTAAATAACGTGAAAAAGAAATTGACGCTGTGAGGAGAGGCCCATAGTGGGCAGACAGATTCAACACAGAGGAAAATTGGGCTGCGCTCTTTAACGAACGCAGGCGGAAAACAATCAGATACTGTAGTTAGAGGTGCCACGGGCGTCCGCGAGATGGAGAAAACGCCAGTGGAAAGAAAGAACCTTTATTGATGTCAAAAGAGGGAACAAAACAATGTCAGGGGGAAGAGGGGAAAGCCTGACGGGGGAGGAAAAAAAGATGAAGATGCCTTCTGGTCTGGCTGACAGATAGTGATAAATTGATGCGACTTCCAGTGAATGTGAAGAAACTGGAAGAAAAGGGCTGGTTGACGGGAGCATATGGAAATCATGTGCACAAAGAGCCGCTGTGACAGCTCCTTTCTGCTAATGCACAGATTAGTCTCACACCTTTGAGTGCGTATGAGAGAGAGAAAGTGAATTTGTGTTGCTTTCAGCTCCTTATCTGAGACAAACCCATTGATTACCATGAGGACTGCTGTTCGATTGGTCCCCTGTGATGAATGAACCCCAGTCTCAGTTCCCCTGAGATGCTCTGTCTCTTTCACAAACCCAGACAGACTTTTCTTTCGCTATCTTAAAAGGAACGAAAAAAAAAGGGGATGGCTTAGTGAATAGAGGCAAAACAAAAATAATATGTATTTTTTTTTATTATGTGTGTGATGCGTTTCCAGAGTTCACTCACCCCATTTGGGTGCTCTTCCTGCAGCTGAAATTGGCTAGTTTTCCACATTGCTACATAGCTCCACAACTCAAAATGAATGATGGTCAGCCGCTATGCAAGAGTAGACTGACAATAAAATGAATTAAAATAAAAGTTCAGCGAATTTACATGAACATGAAGACAGGAACTTGAGTGTGTGGGTATAAAAAGACATATCCCTATGCATCACTCATCCTCTTTCAAGATTCTTCTGGTTTGAAATTGATCCTCAATATAATTCGAGTGGGATGAACTAGGGAAATATTGAATTATCATGAAATTTGGAGACTATCTTTTGTAGAAAGAGAACTACGTTAAACGTGCCATAAATCTTTTTAATGGTTCGACTGGGATTTTATGGAGTCTCATTGCGTTGAGCTGTCCTGGTGTGGTTGGGAAGCTGCTATGAATCAAATGGAGGAAATCGGTTGCGTGACTCTTCGTTTACGTGAATCAGTATAGTCTAATCAATCAGACTATAGTCTAATCTTATACAAGCTCATCTGTCCAAAAAAATAATAATTAAAAATTGCTGTTTTTAGTTATTTGCGTGCAAAAGAAGAGGCAATGCTTTTGTGGCACACAAAAGCAGACAAATGTATTTGCAGCCTTACTTCTCATTGAGTGGTTCATTTATCCTGAAAGTAGTATAATTAAAAGGAAATGTCTAATATTCATCTGCTTGCCTTTAGGCAAGGTTATTTTATTTGTGTTGCACATTGCAGCAATGGGTAATTCAAAGTGCTTCACATGATTAGGAAGAGAAAAAAAGTAAATGCTGCTTCTCTGTGTTTGGGTGTTTATAGGGGTTGGCGCTCGCTCTTGTCTGGGGTTGTAAAGTTTTACATTTTGCCTGCTCTGGCAGATGCCGCTGGTTGAGGTGGTAAAACGAATCGGTGTTATTATATGACCTCGTTGGAACATGTGCTCAACCTAATTTGCAGGGCACACTATTTTGCTTTTTTTTGTCCAACTTTTAAGTAGCCAATTTACCTCCACATGACTGAACTGTTCTGGCTCTTCTTGACCATGAATAACATGTCTGAAATACGTGGCTCTGTTCCAGAGATTCTTCTCCAGAACAGCTCCTTTGGTTGGCTTTGAACATAAAGTTTACATTTATCAGATCACATGGCTCCCACACCAATCCACAAAGATCTTCTAACAACCAGCTGTACATACCTGAGAGAGACCAAGAAATGTTTGATAATTCTTTACTAAAGCTTCCACAGAGGTATCGAGTCCTTGAAATGTTTACTCAAAAGTAAAAAAAAGGGAAACCCAGCAAACTCATGCTGGCTAACTTCGGGATGCACTGAATGAAAGGTTTATCTAAGGAGATTTAGCTGTTGTACTCAGATAAGTCCCACAACGGTGGTTTTTAGTGGCCAGCATCTACATTCAAATGAGAAGGTGGGAGGTGGTGACCAAAAAACACATTATTAATCCAGAGCAGGTCTCCTTGGTGCACTTTTGTGAAGCAATTAATCACATGATGTAAGAGGAGAGTGCTGAAACAACAATCTTTCACAAATTTCAGTCCACCTCCCATTTATTCTCCCTCGCTCCTTCTCTTTGAAGGGTCTCCTTGCACACAGATCCACTTACAACGTCAGCTCTTGTGACCTTGCTGCGGCTCCAAGTACATCGGTCATCTCCTGACTCAGAGCTGGTCATTGTGTAACAGCAGATAAACTGCTTGTAGAATAAGTGATGTGTGACTTAGACACACACACACTAACCCAAGGAAGCAGACAGCTGGGCCGTGAGGTTACTTGTTTCTCAGCGAGCATCATCTGCTCTGGTGGAGCTGCTTAACACACACACTGTATATTAAGCCCTTATTGCCTGTAAGATAATGAAAAATAAAAGCTCACCTTTGCAGATTGACATATGGAAATGCACAATCAGGCCCTTCATTACACAAGAACTGGGATTTAAATTATGGTTGCTGATGTCTACAGGAAGTTACACACACCCACACACAGTACTCACACACAGTATCATCATTCAGAGGGTTGCTGGCCTGTCATGGGCTATAACATGTCCTTGTGTCTTCTGTTTGGTGTCGGCCTCATGCACACACTTTACCTCTCTGGAACATGTTCCTCCATACCCCCTAAAATTCAGCTTTACATGATGTGGAACACCAAACACTTGCATATGATTTGCTTCTCAATGTGATGCACCTAGAATTTCAATTAATGTCCTTAAATTAGCATGCGGTTTATGACTTGTGACTCAGAGGCTCTTATCATACAATCTGGTTTTAAAGAAGCAAGAGCCTAACATCGTTCTCTGCTTCTTCTTTTTTTACCCTTGTAATGTCATGAAACATGTTTAATTTGCCTTTTTAACCTGCCTCCATGTTAGCATTCCAGAGAGTCTCACCAAGTATGAATAATATAAATTTTCTCCCTTTTTGGCTTTACTCAAAGATTAAATGTTAAGCAAATCAGAAAGGGTGGGGGACTTGATGGCACAGTGTTTTCAGTTATAAACTCACTCTCCTCTTCATCCATGTCTAGTGGGGAAGGACTAAAGTGCAAGATAGCAACAGCTTATCTGTACAAGCCCCTCTTTGCTGTTTAGTAAGTGTATGATACGACTAGAAATGAAGAAATGACTGCAACACCACAAAATACTAATGTTAACATCTCAAAGGACTGTTTCTAGAACTGTAACATTTATTGATAAAACTTGCATCTATGGTAAAATAACTTCTTTGAGTATCTCTAAAAAATATGAATACTTTCTTCTAATCGGAATGCAGCACGTAATTTCTTGAGACTCGAGTTGAAAAGATGGTGTAATTGATTTTAAAAAGAAATATATATATATATATTTGAAGAAATTCTTATAATAGAGAGCCACCAGCTTTTTAAAAGCCCGGTGTGAAACTTGGAGACTACATAAACTTAAGAAAATATTTACTCAGTGACAAATACATAGAGAATTGTAATTATTGTAAGGACAAAACATATGTTTTTCCAACAAGGTTTTCCTCCTGCTGACTGCATAAAAGCACACAATGCAGGTGAATTTCTATTGGATTTTTTTAAAGTTATTATTATTTTTTAGTATTTTTTCTGAATTTGCAAGCCTTGTAGATGGATTCCACGGCTGTAGTTTTATTTCCAACGCAATTTGATTGGCAATAAAATTGTGGCGGTGAATATACGATTATGTAGAAAAGTTAAATGCAATTGTTTTATGCCAGAAAAACCCCCCATCACTGACAGTGAGGTGGATAGTGATTTGCATAACAAATGCAATCCAACTTGATTCAAAGGCTGTCGGTTTACTTATGGGAAATTGAACCTCTCAGCTTAAAAATGGCTTAGAAGTCAAATTTAGTGTCTTGACCTTTTTCTTGTTCTGTCTGTTCCTCCCCCTTCTCTCTCTCCCACTTTCCTCTGTCTCTCCCTGTTCAGCTCCAGCTTCTGTTACACCAATTATACTGTGTCAAATCCATGCATGTCAGCTTCCAGATCCCTAATCATCCCTTCTCTCTTTCATCTGTAATCCTTTGTTCTATCCTCCTACCCCACTTTTTTCCCTCGCTTGTAACCTCTCTTCTCTTCTTCGGTCGTCACACATTTCCACCCCTCTGTCTGCTTCTCGTACTAAACCCATCCTCTCCGTCCTCCTTTCATTTAGCTCCAGCATGTCATAGCACCTTGTCCTCACCCTTCTAGTTTTTTATTCTATTTCTAATTTCTGTTTTATGGCTCTTCCTGAGACTTAAGCAGCTCTGGATTTAGAAATGCCCTCTTGTTAATTTTTGTTGTAGAAAATAGCAGTGGTAGTTTTAATGGGTGTGAAATTAGAAAGCTTTGCATCGTCGCCATCACTTTTTGTCCTTCTCTGGAGTACATGAGACCAAATATGAGCAAAACTAGTAATTGTCTTTGGTAGCATTAGTATTATGCTATGGTTAATAAGTTGCATCGTAGTTAAATATTTCAATTTGAAAGAAAAACTAGTGCTGTATGTTTAGTTTCTTTTACCACAAAACGGCAGATGTGCACAGAAGTACCAACTACTGTACATTTCGGGAGAATATATGGTAACAGGTTGTATTTATTGTGATAACAGGGGCATCGGTGGCTCGGGTGGTGAGCAGGTGGCCGCTGCCTTGAAGATTTCTGGTTTTAATCTGATTTTTTTTTCTGGGGAAAATCAAGGGGGTCACACCAAGAAGGGCATCCGGTGTAACATCTGCCAAGTCTGTGTGCATGCAGCTGTGGTGTGGGTGGAGGTGCCTTAAAGCAACGATGTTTATTTTCAGAACAATAAAATTTGTGCTAAAAAGTTGTCTTTTAAAACTATCTGCAGTCTTTCTTTGGTAATGGCCTGGTTGTGGTTTCATTTTACTGCAGTCACTGCCTCACAGGGAAAGAAAGAAAACATCCATCAGATACATTAAATATTACATTTTTCATCAAACAATTCAAAATATTCTCAATTTGAATATATTTTTAAAGATATTGATGCTTATTATTGCTCTATGAAATCAATAGGAAAAATATTTCAAAAATTCCAGACTACATAGCTGATTTGCATCATACTCTACAGTTTGTCATCACGATAAATCAAAGTTTTAATAACGATGAGAAAAAGTTAAGATAACAGAAAATTTGTCCACCCCGACACATTAAAACAGTCCATACTGTCTCCAGTCATAGTACTGAATAGATTTCAAAACTATGAGCAGAAAATCTATGGAAGTTCAAATGTGTCACAATTAAATAAATCGGTGTGTAAATAGTTAAGTTAGTTTAGCAACTAATGAACTTTTAATCTTGACGTTTATCTCAATGAGAATTCACATGTGAAGTTGTGTATTATTTTATATATATATATATATATATATATATATATATATATATATATATATATATTTTTTTTTTTTTTATTTGCACAAGTAAAAATAAATAACTTAAGCAGTCATTGAAGCTCCTCATCACTGCTGAAAAACTCTGATGGTTTGTTCCACCTTTTTTCCCCATCGTCATTGTACCTGAATAAGAAACATCAATGTTACTAAATAGCAGAGTTTCATGATGGGTAGGAGTCAGTTTAGTTTAGTTTGTATACGCATTGTAGTGCATGATGTTTTTTGCCATTTGACATAAAAATAGGTTGGATTAATCTTGACACAGGGGTGAGCGATATTAATTTAAAATTTTATCGCAATATTTTGTGGTACTATTGTGATAACAATAAAAGTTATGATTACAGAAAACTATTCTTTTTACGTAGCTCAATCTATGTGAATGCATGGCACAGTATTCACACCCCACAAACACAAAATAGCATTAAGAGAAAAACATTCAGACTTGAAACGGGCTTCTTCATGACGCTACTTACTCAAATAAGTGAAATATAATCGTATTGATTTTTATTGATGTTCTTGTGGAACAAATGGTGGAGAAATTATTAAAATAAAATTTCTGATAATGTCAGTTTTTAAAAATTTTATATCAAGTAGAAGTTTATGGAGACAACAATAAATCAAATTACTTCGTCACGATAAATGATAATTGCCCGCTCATACCTTGACATAAGTTGACAAGAAAGCAAGTTTACCATAGTGCTTCAGGAAATGTCCTTCTTTCCTATTTTAGCAACTTTTTAAAGAAATAGTTCAATCAATGTTGCTATTTTGTTTAACTTGCCTTTTTACACAAGAGGTTTCTAACTAATAAAAAGAGAGAATGCAATTCAACAAAGGGATATTTTTTTCTTTTTATTCTATTGAAATAATAATAATAATTAATAATAAAAAAATCTTCCATTTTCTGTCTGATTATGATTGTTTTCATAAATGGATGAATAAAAAAGATCATTTGTGGATGAGGCTCATGTCTCCCCATCACTTGTCCCTGGCAGCAGAGATGCATATGGGAAGGTGTAAATGTTGTGACTGTAGCAGCAGGGAGGCATGAGATGGAGATGGAGAGGGAGTCAGGGCGAGGGAGATAAGGGGGAGGGGTTTGTTTATCTCCCTTCCTTAAAAAAATAACTGCGCCCCCAGAGTCCACTGGAGAGAACCCCCCCCCCCCCCCAAAAAAAAAAAAAAAAAAAAACAAAGGTAGTCGGACGTAGGGAGACTGGGAAGACGGATGAATGCGAGCCGGGGACAATGGGACGCAGCATGAGCAGCAGCCGAGACTCCCCACAGCGAGTTAAAGACGGGAGGGACGGACGGACATACGGACTCACGGAGGCAGCGCGCGTGCCGGTCCGCCGCTCGTCGCCCAAACAATGAACGTGCTGTGGTCGCTGCCGGCAACGCATCGTAGCCAGAGGGGTGCGCGCTGAGTGAGAATGGCAGAGACGGAGAACCGGAGCGGGGGGGTTTAAATAGAAATAGGAAAGATGGTGTCTTCCCCCCCATAGATAGCATGTGCTTTTGTTCATGGTGGTTCTGTTTGCTCAATCATGTGTGTCTCAGTGTGGCTGATGTGCATTACCGGGAAACTGTCTGACACCATGATCTTCTGTAACCATTTAGGTGAATACAAGAAGGATGAGCTGCTCGAGGCAGCAAGGTGAGTACCAGACTCTCTGCATGCTCTTTGTTTTCATTTCTCTCCTCTCTTATCCTCCTTTCAAACCTTTTAATGTTTTTTTAATACTTTCTTTGTTTTCTCCTCCTTTTTTAGTCATGCTAATATTTGTTCTCTTTTGCTCATTTTTTTTCTTTTTCATGCATAAATCTTCCAACCTTATTTTTATCCTAATCTTCATCCCTCTTTAATCCATCTTTTTTCTCTTGTTTGATTATATTTTTTTCTCCACCTCAGTGCATGCACACACACTTGCACACACTCAGCTCCCACACCAGTTCTGTATTTTCAAATCCAGAGAGCCTGGTGCTTGTGGGCCAGCGCGACACTTGTTCATTTTCGAGGCATGTTATGGTTTCAGGCAGTTCATGTAGGTTGTGTGTGTTTTTTTTTTTTTTTCTTTTTTCTTTTTTTCCAGGCTCTCCAATTTGGAAGTGAAGTAGCTCTCGATTTGGGATTGTGTGTGGGTGGTGGAGAGCTTGATGCCTCAACAGAACCCCCCCCCCACCCTCCTTTCCCTCCATCACTTCAAGCTCAACACGCACACACACACACACACCACATGCATATAAGGAAGCATTTGGTTTAGAATGGACGTTCCCCCAGTGTATTGGGGGTCAGAGGGCTGTTTATGTGTAAATCCAGAATGGTCGTCTTCCAGCTGAGCCCGTGACTGCCTTATCACCCTGTCATTATGAGGAACTTCCTCCTTTATTTTAGGGTCATGCTCAGTCAGTTCACTCCCACGTTTGGCCTGCAGAATGTAGATGTTCGTCTAGTTTATTTATGTATCTATTTATGGCCCAGATAGGGTTTGTGTTTGTGTTTGTGCAAAGTTATGCATGGCATGGGAGGAACCCTGTGGCCCCATGCACTGCTAGGAGGAAAAGTGTTGTATGGATTAAAAGCTATTGCAGGTTTCTGTGCAGTATGGAATTTGAGTTCAGCATTTTCCTTGTCTGAATATATCTGATCTTATTTCCGTCCTTGCATCCTTTCTTCCTTTTGTTGTTCCTTTTTGTTCCATTGTATCTTCAATTTGTATTCCTTCCTTCCTGTTTTCCCATCCATTTTTCTCTTTTCCTCTATAATTTTTCCCCTCCTCGTATCTGTTCTTCCTCCTTTTCTTGTGCCTTTTATTCTTTTCTTTTCATACCTTCAGTTTGTACTCCTTCCTCCTTCATCTTCCCTACCTTCTCTGCCTACCTACTTTCTCTCTCTGATACTGAAACAAGCTTTTTCCTTCCTTCAGTTCCAGCTTCCAAACCAAATATGTTGCAGTTTGTTGGACATGTTAGAATATATTTTTGGCATTTTCACTAGTCAGGAAATGATTTGATTTTTGAGTTTTCAACCAACTTGTCACCTGTCAGGGCTGGTCAAGTTAAACATTTCTGTCGCCAGCGGGTTTCTTGATGCAGTTTCAGCTAAAATAGGTGGGACTGTAGTACAGTATGTAGTAAAGGAAGACAGAAAAGTGGTAATCTTATGGCACAAAATATTTTCCTGCAGCATTAGATTTAAATATCAAAAGGATTAGTGATATTTTCAAGTTTGAGTAACTGCATAATCACATCTATGTGTAAAGTAAAAGCCTGCTTTTCATTTTTTATTTTTTATTTCTTCAAGTCATTAAGTAAGAGCTTAGGTGGTTTGAAAGACTTTAATAAGATGAAAGTCAGAGGGAAGAACTTAGCTCATTTTGTAGAGACTGAACAGACTGAGCTCAAGAACATCACCAAAAGTTTTATCTTGTAGTTGCTGCATAGAGGCATCAAATATGAACATGTTTGTTTTATTATTTTTAAAATGTGCTAGAATGTCACATCATATTTAGCAGGATTGCCTAACAATTGATTAGGGTGCTTGATTGGAGTAGTATGTAAAGTCTCATATCTATCAGTAATTTGGAACAGAGTTTAAAGAAGGGGTTTTGAGTGAAAGCAAAGAGGAATGACCTCAAAGTCAGCCACCGTATGTCCATCAGCAATGATAATATGAATTCTTACTTTGGTCCAAAATAAAGTTCCCAAATCTACAAATATATTTACACAATCAACTATTATTGAGCTGAGAACATCACTCTCAGACCAGTGTGCTGTTCCTCTTCTAAAACTGACCTCTGACCTCAGTTGTTTCCCTTGAACTTCCAAACCACATCGTGAGCAGCAGAAAAGAGAAATCTTGCTCTTATTTCTTTGGAAAGATTATAAAGAAAATGCAAGCTGCCCAAAAAGCACTGCGGTTAGAGTAATTATATTGAAGTGAATCTTAAACAGACTGATCTAATCTGATTGAAGCAAAAGCATTTGATGGTTTTGACTCTTTCTTCACCTTTCCCAGACTCCCAAAAATTTAACATTATGGTATCTCCAGGAGAGAATTGTTTGTGGGACATTCCTCGATGAAGACCAAATTAAGATCTGTTCTTTGTTTTGAAACCTTTTTGGTTTTTAAGGAGATAGAAAACACAAATGCATTACATGCTCCAGATTACCATCAGGTAATATTTGAAAGAGAAACGAACACAAGAATACAATCATTTCAAAAGCTTTCTGAGTTCTAAACTGGCAATATATTTAGTTCAAGAGCGTTATTTGACATGGAGTGCTTCTAAATTAACAGTTTTCACAACAAACTAGAATCATAAACATTAATAACATTAGAGATTGTTTGACATATCGGGGTGAAAGAGGTTTTGTTGAAAGTCCTGATGTAGGCCTTCTGTAAAAGTTGTGAGATGGCAAGAATGTAAAATGAGATTTCTGAGGTTCCTAGTCTTTAAAGTTGTGATTGACTTTTAATTCTACAGTCACACTGGGAAAGTGTTGGAATTTGAAGCAAGGTTGAGCAGGGCAAAGCTGTGAAAAGAAATTGAGGGAGCAGATCAAAAGAGGTAGAGTAAGAAAGAGGTGCAAAAGGGCAAGAGAGATGGGAGGTAGATTTGATTGAAAAGGGAGAAGGAAGGCAGCCAGTGTTAGAAAAAAGATGGAAGAGTGCTGGATAGCTTAAAGTCAGAGGGGAAAGGAGGATATAAATGTCAATTTGGCTGGTGGTTGTAATCAGAATTATTGAAGCAAAGAGAAATGGAGAAGACAGACGATAGTAGATGGTTATGGTATAATAAGGCTGCACTACTCCCCCCCACCCCCAACACGTTGAAACCTTCTTCCTTTAAGATTGTCTGGGGGATGAGGCATGACTCCACTTGTCCTGGTCGCATCTCCCGACAGCCAATCGAGTTCCAGAGCAGTGACCTTAAAAACCAAAAACATAGATCAACATCAAATCCCTTTAGTCAGGCCAAAATACTCGGGGGCGTTTCGGCATGACAGAGCGCCTTCAAATCGTCCCCCGAACATTTCCCTCTTCAGTCTCAAGCTTCTGATAACGTTTTCCTCCAATGTTTTTCTTCCAGTCTCGTTTCTTTTCTAAACCTCTGTGGCGGTGGTTGTATTTCTGTTTAATGTGTTGCCTTGGTTTGTGCACATTTTCAGGAGTGGAAACGAGGAGAAGCTAATGGCCCTGCTTACGCCGCTCAACGTCAACTGCCATGCGAGCGACGGCCGCAAGGTAAGAGTCAAAGTGCGCGCACAGAGGGACCGTGAAGCCGTAACGAGCTCATCACTGTCATCTATGCAACTGCATTTTTGGACGGTCATTAGGGTTACAAAGCCAGTCGGCTAGTGTTTTTTTTTTTTTTTTTTTCAAGAGAAACAAATGCTGGTATGACAGCTGTGAGGCTTTTTTGAATAATCTGAGCACTCACCAGCAGGCATTGGTGTCCTTTCTTGGCTGTCAGTCATTTAAATGAATAGATGGAGACACAACGTTTTTCTGAATAAATTAGCACTCATGCTGAACAAAAATGATGCATCACAGCACACAAAAACCTGTCAGAGTCACGGCCAGAGCCAGGGAAAAATAAGCTTTTTCTGATGTCTTTTTTTCCCCTTCAGACAAGTTTTGTCATGTTGCATGCCTATTTGGGATGCACCAATTTTCTGGCTGATTGCTGATCTTTAAAAAAACCTAATCTGCCAATTCTGATTTTGTCTAACAGTTTTTTTGAGTCTTAAAAGTTGATAAATATAGCAAAGAAGTTGCTAAATTGGCAACAGTGGGGCAGTTTTGGCAACAGCCCTATATTCCTTAATTTTGGGATATCAGCTGATACTTTATTGTATCATAATAAGAATTTTTATTTGCTGCTGTCGTGATTAAATTTAAATTAATGATGTAAGAATATTCTATTGAAAATGTTTTTTTGTTTTTTTTCTACTTTGTTTCATGAGCGTAACATAAGTACATTTGAAAATATAATTAATTGCACTAACTTTTGTAAGTCTCACTTCTTTAGGTAAAATCCTGATGAAGCCTATTTCATATAGGAATATTTTCCAACAGCGATATTCTATAAATGTCGTGCCATGCATTCACAGACATACAGTTATCTAAAAATGAAGGAATAAATAGTGTTTTGTCATTATTTGTATCATTATCACAATAGTACCTCAAACTATCAAAATGTAAACTAAATGCATATCACCCACGACTGACAGATCACCAGGTCAAATCTGCACATGCACAGTTAACATCAGTCATCTCGTTGTTGCCAATTTAGTGACTTTGTTTTTATCTTTAGAGATTTTTTAGACAAAAAAAATTGATAACGTCCAAATTTGAAATCAGCAGGCCAGGCTTTTTAATAAATATCGGTGATCAGTCAGAAATTTTAATACATTTTGGATTTACTTTTATTGAAATTGCACCAATTACAAGATGCTCAACGACTCATACCCAGTAGTATGGAATCTGATTGGTCCAAACCAATCTTCATCTTCAATAGATTTTATTTGTTTGCAGTGGAAATGACAATTCTTCATCACAAGTTGCAGAGGACAACTGCATGTGTCCAAATACATAACCATGCATATTTTGCTAATGCACCTTCACTCCCTAAATATGAGTTCCAAGTACAAATCTCGAAAAGAGGCAGATTTAAAACGGTTTTCTTGCCGAACGGAGTTAACTTAATCGAGTAGTTGAAGCAGTCTGCCTTCGATTTGCTACCGATGAGCCGTGAAGTAGAAAAAATCCTGGGGTTAGACTTGAGGGCACGAGGTAAATCTGGGTTCGCTAAATGAAATTCTAGGTACAACACAAGTACGCCGACCTTTGGAGAGAGGCTTTGTGTTATCGTCTTGTGACTCCAGGATCTGCAGGAAGCCCTGAGCCTTGGGTTTAGTTCTGCTGCTTTACAGCAACATGTCTGGCTTATGACTGATTAGTTCCCTGGATGAATGGGTGGAAGGAAAAGCAGAGTGTTCTCTGGTTTTAGTGGCTTCTGGCTTTAGTTGGTGAAGTCCCTCTAGTCCTCCACATCATTGCTTTCCAAGCTGAGAGAAATATAAAGCCCTGTTAGTCTGGTCTTCTCGTCTTATCTTGACGGCAGAGTGACGAGGCTCCACTCAGCAGAGATCATTATCCAAACAATTTTAGGATCCCCAGTGGATCCTCATTGGTGTCTCTCGGGGTATAATCTCTTTATATTATCAAACATTTTCTGAAACGGCATTTAAATCAACCAAGCTCAAGTGGAAAAAGTTAAACTCCAGTCTTTTTCAAGCAAGACGTAGCTCAGTTTCAGCTCGGCGACCAGATTCTGACTTTTCTTTTAAAAGATCACTCTAGTTTATTGGACACTGAAGCGAGGCTCGCCTTGTTTTATAGTGGCTAAGACAACTGCAGGGCCAATCCGGGCTCCAAAGGGAGCGTTTTACCCTTTACTCTCGGTGGCTGTCAAATAAATGCCACAGAAGCCCAGAAGAGGCTTTTTTCTCTAATTATGGGCCCTTGAGTGATTCGGATGGTGCTCAGCTCCAGCTCGTGTTCATCATATTGCCTTCATATCCATTTGTGAGAGAGCATCTACTCGCTGCGATGGGTCCGCGCGCCCTGTCGGGGAGGTGACGCCTCCGGGGAAAACCGTGCAATATGAAAACCTTCTGAGATGCAGGAGACACACTCATGAGATCATTTCCAATTGCTTAAATTTAATGGAGCGTGAGTACATTATGGCAGCCATATCCAGAAAATAAAGAAATGTCCCCAGACAGACAGTGAAGCGACCTCTCCTGTACAATCTTCATTTGCGCTGCTCTTTAATTGCCCCGCAAAGACATCGTGCAATATGTTTTCCTGCCTGGTCCGTTTAATCCATGCTGCGTTCTGGGATGTTACTGCTAATTTAAATCGCAGTGGAGCTGAGAGGAGAGATTTACCAAGTTGTACTTTCTGGGTAAAAGTATTAGATTAATAAAGAGTGTTAAAGAAAAAAGACATTCATGATGAAAATATATTTATTTCGTTCCTTCACCAAGCTGGGCTTATACTTTGCATTGCTTTCTCGTGAATGCTTGATAACTGAATTTTGTCACCTTTGCATCTGAATTATGCCTTTAATGATTTCCTGGGCATCTTGACTTGGTTTACTGAAGTAATGTGGACATTTCTAGGAGATCTGACAACTTTTGACTGCAGTAGTAATTACAATAGATCGGAATGAGGATTTGTAAGAGCGGAGTTTCAGCGGCTGATCAGAGGGATTGACCTTCCTGCTAACTAAAGAGTAGCACTGTAAAATATTAAGAAAAACAAATACCTGCAGCAAACAGGTGTTAATTTTTGAATGGGGAAGGAAAAATTATGATTAAGACTGAGTTGCAAATAAATTGTGTACTATTAGAGTAGCATCAATGTATAAATACTGAGAGCACCTCTAAAAACACAACTGCCTGTTTTAATAATCTAATGTACTCTAACATGGACAGTCAAGAAAATCTTTGCACTATTATCTACAGTTTTTTTTTGTTATCTCAGCCAATCAGCTTTAAGGAAAATGAGCAGTGCCCCTGATTTGGCTGCTTTGTAGATTCCAGCCAATAGCGTGTCAGGTAGCATTGTGGCAAAATATTTCAGCTTCCTTAGATTCATTTTCTTTTGGGTATTTTAGATTTCGCTTAGTTGGGAGTTGGGAGTTGATTGTCACAGAAAAATCTACAAATGATTGAATTCGCAAACAGGCAGAGGTCCACTGTAACTGCAATCAATGTGGCAATTTTCAGCAAGTATCAGTGAAGTCATGCAGCCCAAAATTATATTTTCTGCTGCTACTAACTAGATGGTAGAACATAGTTGTTCGGTGTACTGTCTGTAATTTTGTCAGCCATGTTCAATATAACTAAGTTATAACAGTCACATGTTATTTACCTAAGCTATAATTTAGGCTGACTACAGTATTTTTATTTCATCAAAGAAATCAGACCAAACCCAAAATGTCATAACCACTGATGGGGGAGGAGGAATCTCAGAAAATTTGTGAAAAGTGGTGTGTTATCAGAACACCAGAGTCACTCCTTTGACCCATATTAGAGCAGCATGTTGGAGCTCCTGCAGAAACTCCTGCTGGAGAGAAACAGATCTAAAGAAAAGAAAACAGCTTGGAGAAACTGCAGCAAAATGAACATCAATAGCAAGTAAGTGCAACTCTGATGAAATGTAGTTATTTCACTGTGCTTTAAAGCAATAAAGTTTGAAAGCATATATGCATGCCACTGATTTTATTCATTTTAAAGACCAAGACCCTAAATGGGCAAATGCTTAACTTAAATAATTTGTTCATTATAAAGGCAGGGGACAGGGGCTGGGGGACATGGAGTGGTCACAGCTGCATCCTTAGATTAAAGAAAAGTAGATCTTCTCCAGCTCCAACACATTTGTTTGAGATAGTCTCATGAACATTTGCTAGACAATCTAAATAATATCAAACTAATAGTAATACACAGAAAACCTGAAGTCATTCTGGGATCACTTTCCTGTTTGTAACACAGGGCCATTACGATGCCAGAAGTAAGCTTGGAGAAACTGCAGCAGAAGAGTCATTCTGTGATCTAGTTAGCCGTCCTGTTGTTTCCTAAAGCTCCTCCATGTCCCCTATAAAGCAGCAAGTGTAGCAGAACAGAGTTTCTGCCTCAGCTACAACAGTCCAACGCAACTTTTAGTACTCTCAAAACATAAAAATAGGTGCTATTTCCCTATTAATGCTAAAATATGCACAACATGACCTTCCTATATCTGATTCAAAAAGACCAAGTGGTGCAGCGGACTGTTTGCCGACAGCGAGACGTCCGTCTGTATCTCTAAACTTTAAGCAACCTGAGATATCACATGAACATACCTGTTCTATCTATTTAAAACATCTGTTTATAAGCAATGCATGAGAATACTGTGTATTTTTCAATGCCTGAGTGTACAACAATGCTTAAACTTCAAGAGAAATGTAGGCCAAAGCACGCACAGGAGGACGGAGTCTGGAGTGGTGGATGAATCACGGGCTTCAGCTTGATATCAATCAATCAATCAATCAATCAATCAATCAATCAATCAAATTTTATTTGTATAGCACATTTCAGCAGCAAGGCATTTCAAAGTGCTTTACACAATTTAAAATTAAAATAAAAACAGCAAGAGACAGAGATTTTGAAAAAGATTTTAAAAAAAGATAAAAACATTATTAAAAGTAAAAATAAAAACATTTAAAAACATTGATCCTGATAAGGACTTGCCCTTATGGCGTCTCCTCGAACAGAGTTTTAGCAGAGTGACATCATACAAGGATTCTCAAACCTCAGTTTTTGTATCTTACAAGGATTCTCAAACCTAAGACATTAAAACCCACAATTTTTCCATAAGCAACTCTAAACAGGATGGTTTTAATTTGAGATTTAAAGGCACTCAGTGTTTCAGCTGTTTAACAGTTTTCTGGAAGTCTGTTCCAAATTTGTGGTGCATAGAAACTGAATGCTGCTTCTCCTATTTGGTTCTGGGGATGCAGAGCAGAATCAGAAGATCTGAGGGGTCCAGACGGTTGGTACGGCACTAGTAGATCTTTAGGATATTGTGGTGCTAAACCGTTCAGTGATTTATAAACTAACAAGAGTATTTTGAAGTCTATTCTTTGAGCTATAGGGAGCCAGTGTAGAGACTTTAAAACTGGTGTTATGTTCTCTATCTTCCTGGTTTTAGTGAGAACAGCAGCAGCAGCGTTCTGGATCAGCTGCAGCTGTTTGATTGATTTGTTAGTCAGACCTGTGAAGACGCTGTTGCAGTAATCAATGCAGCTAAAGATAAACGCATGGATAAGCTTCTCTAGATCTCGCTGAGACATTAGTCCTCTAATCCTAGAGATGTTCTTCAGGTGATAGAAGGCCGACTTTGTGACTATCTTAATGTGACTCTGAAGGTTCAGGTCAGAGTCCATAACTACTCCTAGGTTTCGGCCTGATCGCTGATTTTTAGTTGTAATAACTGAAGCTGTGCATTGATTCTAGTTCGCTCCTCTTTAGGTCCAAAGATAATAACTTCAGTTTTGTTTCTGTTCAGCTGGAGAAAGTTTTGGCACATCCATACATTGATCTGTTCTAAGCATCTGTTCAGTGTTTGGATGGGTTCAGAGTCACCTGGTGACATCGTGATGTAGAGCTGTGTATCATCCGCATAATTGTGGTAGCTGATCTTATTTCCTGTTATAACCTCAGCCAGTGGGAGCATATAAATATTGAAGAGAAGGGGTCCTAGGATTGAACCTTGGGGTACCCCACATGTGACCTTTGACCTCTCCGATGAAAAATTTCTGATTGAAACAAAGAAGTCCCTGTTCTTTATGTAGGATTCAAACCAGTGGAGCACTGGACTGGAGAGTCCGACCCAACTCTCCAGTCAATTCAATAAAATGTCGTGGTCAACCGTGTCGAAAGCTGCACTGAGGTCCAACAAAACCAACATTGTGGTTCTCCCACAGTCTGTATTTATATGGATATCATTGAACACTTTTACAAGGGCCGTTTCCGTGCTGTGGTGAGCACGGAAACCAGACTGGAAGGAGTCAAAGCGATTATTAAAGCGAGTATCTGTCCATCAGCAGCTGGACAGATACTGATATTTGATCCGATCAGCCTTTACCACCTTCGTTTGTTGAAGCACAGATAGCTTTACAGTATTTCTGTAATTTGACATGGTTGACCATTATTGGAGATCTGAGTAGGACTCTATGGTCCAGTACTCAGTTGGTTCAAAACTTGCATAAAAAGAAAACTGAAATTTCTTTGTTTTTACTGACAACTTCTCACTGGAGCAAACAGATATGGGGTACCTCAAGGTTCAATCCCCACTTATTCAATATCTACATGCTCCCACTATTTCAGGTTATAGCAAGAAATTAGTCACCACAACTACTCAGTTGTTACACAGCTCTACCAGGTTACTCTGAATTAATCCATGAACTGAATGCTGAGAACAAACAAATGCAAACAAAAACAAAACTGAAGTTATCTTTGGACCTACAGAGGAACAATCAGTACACAGCTTCAGTTTTTACATCTATAAACTAGCAATCAGGCCCAACATCTGGGCATGCAAAACATATAAGAACATTTCTTTTCATGATGTAAAGCATTTTGTACTGCCTTGTTGCTGAAATGTGTTGTACAGTTAAACTTGACTTGTTTTACACTCAGACTTGGAACTGGAAGTTAAAAGTAGCTGCTCTACGAAGCCCAACAAGATTTGTTTTGGCACCATAACAAGTTATTGTCAAATTGCCACTCTTGAGACAATCCATTCAGACACATACAAATCCTCATAAGCACTCCAGTAGTAATCATCACAGCCACAACAGAGCATACCAAGATTTGAACGATTGATTATAATGAAGCTTTGCTGTAAACGTGGAGAGCCACCTAATGTCCAATTTCTGTCTTTTTGGCTTTCCTGCACAAACAAACTCAGTTCAGGTGATGAAATGTAGCATTTGGGGAGTCGAGAAGCTGATTGGATACTTTATGCTCAGGTGACTAATCGGATAGCTGTCTTCTTATATTTAAGTCCTTAATCACAGCTAATTCAAATAAATGTGTTTTTAGTAGGTTTCTACAGAACCTGATAACAAGCAGGTTCATTTATTGGAATTAGGTGCAGTGAAGCAGACAGGCGACTTTGTACAGAGCAGAGGGGTAATATCATCTAAACTCAGCTAGGTTTACTCATGTCAGTTTGTTGGGTAAATGATTTGTTTGACATGTTTGACCAGTTTTGATGCTTTGGAGCTGAGTTCATTTTGACAGCAAAGCAGAGATAATTGGTTTCTGGTAGCCATTTTTATACTTGCTCATGTGTAGCATATCTACTCAGCTGCAAGCTGCGTGCCTCCTCTACCTACCACTTGTAATCAGTGTAACTCATGGGGGATGATTGAAGTTGTTCCCCATTTGAAGTGAGTGAAAACCATGGTGAGATGGGAAGCTGTGTGAAACTTTCAGAAAGAAGATTATTTGGTAAAAGGCTTTAATGACATTCTGAAATAAACCAGATCCAGCATTTGAGAAAAAGAACCCCATGCTAACTCTAGAGCACCTGATCAGTTCACCATCTTAAAATCAACCATAAAGCCTACGTATTAAATGGTGCTGTTTTGTAAAATATGACATCGTTAAAGAAAATAAAACCAGAAACAGAACTGGATACCCTAACATAATCTAAAATCCATTGAGACATGGCTAAAAATGAAGAAATGGAAAATACTGGGAAGACAGAAATCTGAGGAACACATGGCTGAAACTTGGTGTTTACAGAGAAGGTTTTTCTAACTTTTTCCTTTACCGTATATATATATATATACAAAGACAATTTAGTCTGGTAAGCACCATTGTCTAATTAAACTAGACAATAAAGATAAAGTGGCTCATGCTGAATATAAGTTTTAATACGCATGGATTGGCTGCTGGAGTACAGGCTTATCAAGGATTTTATACAGTTACATTAAAAGTTTCAAAATGGAAAAAAACCCATTCTATTCATAGTCATTTTACCGAGAAGCTATAGAAAGTGAGAAAATGATTTTCTACCTTTGTGCGACAGTCATGTAGCACTTTTTCTGACATATTGTTCGCAACTGCCAATCGGCCCATAAGAAGGCTGCAACACTTTTCCCTCACTAAGAGAAAATTGACTGTTTTGAAATATTTCTATGCGAGAAAGACACTGATCGTCATGCTGTAGACTCTAATGGGGTACTTCCCGTCACTATTGTAATTAGTTCCAGTTCTCTAGCTTCTGGAACAGATGGCCTGACTAATTTGTCAGCTAATATAAGGTAGCTGATGAATTGGTAGTATAATGTTCTATTCCAAACACTACGACAAAATTGAGTGAATCTTTATTCTGAATTTTGTCTGAAGTCTGTGAATCAGAAGCTACATAAAAGTAAATTTCTTTTATGGATGACACGTAAAAACGAACATGTTTTGTGCTGTTGGATTGTATGTCACATCTTGTTTTATTGTGATACTTTTACTTGGTATAAATATCCTAAAATATCCTAAATATCCTAAAAAGAATATCCTAAAATTGTTGGTTGAAAATAAAGAATAACTTTACTTTGAAGCAACTCTAAAAGTGTGATGTTTAACGGATTTGTTTATTTCCTCTCCAACCACTGCAGAAATTTTGTAAGCTCCAAATTTTTCCTGTTTATTTTGAAACGGGAAACAAATGTTTAGGGCAAAATGGGGACTGCAGCTGGACATTTCAACATTTATCCCTCAGACAAACGTATGAGTTTTATTTTGAATGCATTTCTTTATAGTACAGCCTTCACCTGTTGAGTGCTAGCGTGTTACCACCATGCACTCAGATGATCGCAGAACGCTATTATTACCTCAGCTGAGTGGAGAATGTTATCAACCTACCTCCACTGATCCTGCTGCTCACACAGACATGCTCAGATACCACCAACAGCGCTTGCTCTTTAAAAGGCTTCCTCCTTCCTGTCCTCCCACTGCTAGCAGTGAGGCCTGTTTTGTGTTTTTGCTGTCCTCTTAGATAGCTGAAGCTCCTCAAATGCGTCAGTGCCGTTGCTGATTCTAAATTCTGCTTTTGGTTTTGATTAGCACACTTCTAGTTTTTTTTTTTCTTCTTCTTTTTTTTGTCAATCTCCATCTCTTTTGGGTGTGTGACTTTGCAGAGGTCTTGTGAACTTTTGATCCGTTGGTCAACCCCGGTCCCATTCTCGCTGGTGGAAATGTCAAAGCATCAGCTGACTGAAAAGCAAATTTCAAAATCTGAAGGAGAAAATAAAGATTTTCAGTGGAGCACTGTTTAAATTTTAATCATAGGCTCATCCCATTCAGAGCTTCAAGCTTACTTGCAGGGTTTATAATTTCTTTTTGATGAGAGACGTAGATCTTAGGGGTGAACTTTAACTGCAAAAACAATGGATATTTGACATTTTCTAAAGAGGTTTTCGAATATAGTTTTTCTGCTCTGTGAAGCCCTACAGCAGTGGTCCCCAAACTTTTTCCTGTGAGGGCCACATAACATTTTCCTTCTCTGCTGGGGGCCGGAGTCAGTTTGTCAGAAAAAGTGTGACGATTGCAGGAGAGACTAAATGTAAAAATATATTTTTTTCTGGAAAGCACAATCAAATAATCCTCTTTGGGTTCTTCGCAGAAAAAATCCAGGAAGGATTATAGTCCGTATTTTCCCAACTATGAGTCGCACCGGACTATAAGCCACAACCCCAATTTTTTTTTTTTTTTTTTAAACCAGTAAACATATAAGCCTCAGATATCTTTGCCACTCCAGGTTTTCCTCAACGATGCAGCAGCAGCAGAGGGTCGGACACCCAAAGTTTGAGTCATAACAGGTCAATTGAATATCACATTAATTAGGTTGAAAAAGAAAAAGTTGCCAAGATTAGATTTAACAGAACTGATTACGGTAGTTTCCGAACGGTAATTGCAACAGTAAAAGTTCTGATCCATCGTGCTGCTACTAGCATGTTCTAAATCAGTGGTTCCCAACCTTTTTATTGCCGCGGACCGATCAAGACTTGGACATTTTGTTGCGGTCCGTAGGGACGGGGGGGGGGAGGTGAACAGTCAGATGAGGCTTCTGCATGTTAGTGTTCCAACTAAATACTGAATATACCCTATTTGGGTTGTCTTGGCCCTTTTATCGCAGCTTGTGGGGTTTTTCCCTGACTGGGAACGAGAATATGACCTTTTGAATGTGACAGGTAGCCAATCAGAAAGCGCGGTGACGTCAGAACAGAGGGGAATCCCAAACAGCTGAGATATCTGAGAGTCCGGTGGACATCGGAGATGATATGTGAAAATATTAATTATTAAATTTAAAGGTCATTATTATGCTTATTCAGTTAAAAATGTTAACTATGAAAAAATATATTCACCTCCAAATCATAGTGCAGCAAATAGAGCAGCTGCTCCCGACGTCTTTTATCCACCGCCTTTTCTTTTTGTTACGTCTTTTATCTCGTAAAATGACTCCACAAACTATCACTTCAACATCGCCATCCGTGTTTGGTTTTTTCTAAATTCCCGCTATGTTGGGGGTTTTACTGGATTGTCCTCTGGAATCGGGATGTTCGTGACTGGAATCGGTTCCTGCCGTGTGACTGGAGACACGAACCGATCAAATCTGTTGTACTTTTATCAGCTCTGTGGTCACAGAGGTTTGGAGAATCGGCTGACGATTCTTAAATTTTTCCGTCTAAGCCAGACTTAAGGCTCACAAACTCTCCTCTCGACCACTGCCCAAACGCTCTGACTCTGGTCGCTATGGTAACGTTTATTTATCCCATTGAAATAAGATACAGAAGCGCCACAAAATAAAACATTTTACTTTCATGAAAATTTTAACTCATGATAATGACTAACGGAGCCCTGAGCTTGTTTCGCTGCAGCGAGACGGTTCCATCTGGGAGCTGCTTGTAATGTGAGACTCACCTACCGGTCCGGGATAAATCCATCCTCCTGTCTCTTCTCTGGGCCTTTTCCCCTTTGAAAAATAAACTTTCCAAACACATCTGATCTGTTTCTGACTCATTTTGCTGCTTGTGGGCTCAGTCTTGGCGCGCAAGTAACCAGACTAATAATGATTCACTTCCTGCTAAAGAGCCCCCTGGTGGTTGAAGAAAAATTCACATGTAAACGGCTTGTAGTCCGGAAAATACGGTATATGAAAAAAAAAAAAATTAAATGCTCTCTGGTATTGTTCAGGGGGCCGGACCAAATGTGGGGGCGGGCCGGATCCGGCCCGCGGGCCGTAGTTTGGGGACCATTGCCCTACAGTATAAACTGCACTCAAGCTTTCACAGATTGCTGATGGAGAATGTCATCAGCTGCCTTTTTACTTGCCATACCTTCTCTTTGAATCATGATTTGCTAAGTTATCGAAAAACTTCATATTTTTCTGCACATTTTGCTCTAAGCTAAACTTTTGCAGGATTTGGTGACTCAACTGCAAAAATAACAGTTAATCGGCTGCTTTAGTTTTCCAAAGCAAATTACTTCCTAAGAGTGCGTCGTCGCTGCATAAGCGCACTGCTGAGATTGTTGGTAGCGTTTTGTCGTTTTTCAGAAGATAATTAAGGAGGCACAAAGCTAACATTTCCAAGCTGAGGATTGTTCCCATAGTAATTGTTATTTAAGTGAAATTGTGGAAATTGAGCACTTTATAGGATAACGGTTTTAACAGTGATGTTTTGGTAGATCAGGACTTAACAACTTTAAGCCTAAGCAAAAGGTGGAAAAAGTGATTTTCTTAAAAGCCTGAACCAAACTACTTTTTTCATAATGTCCTTGGAAAGGCAGTGTTTCTAGGTGGTAGGCAGAGCAGATAAGATAGACAGGTGTAGGCTTAGACACCAGCTGATGTGCTTTTGTGTCCTGCTGCATGAGTGCACAAGAAGAGCATAAGATGAGAGCTCTGGCTTCAGGTTATTTATCTTCCAAGATGCTGGCAGGGCAGAGCTGTCAGCGGCTTTATAACGTGTGTGTGTGTGTCAGTCAGAGGAAGCACAGACAGTTTTGCTAATATGTTTATTGATCCTGTAATCTGACACTACTCATCTTGTTAGCGCATCCACCTACTCATGTCCAGCCCTGGCCTGAGTACTTATGCTGCCGAAGTCCAAACTTCAGAGGAATACTACACTGTTCTTAAAGTTCTAATTTCATGCTTGAGATGATCCTGCATTTCTCTTCACCTCGGATGCGGAGCTGAGGAGGGCGTTCCGTCAAACTGGAACCGATGCAAAAGCTGCTTGCTCAGCTGTGCTTTTTTCTTGTTTAAATGAGTGGCACCGACTGATGGTTATACATTCTGCTAAAAACAGAACACAAGTCAATCTGTATCTGGAAAGATCATAGGAATACCATTGTAAAAGGTAATAAAAAAAACTAATATCCTTTGTACTTGTAGAGTATAAGTCAGTGTGTACATTGCTTCAACATTGTTGGATCCCCTTTTCATTCCATTTCATCATTCAGTTTTCTTTATTGTGAACCTGTCGGCATCCTACATTTAGACTTGGCAGTATGCGCCCACTGTAGCCTGTAAAGAACCTTCTAATGTCGCCCACTGGGGAAGATTTGTTGTCCACAGACGGCTTCAGTTTGTCTTAGAAAATACTCACCACCAGCATGATGTCGACACTTTTAAGTCTCATTCTTTTATCTTGGTCATTTGTAACTTTTTCTCTGCAAACGGAGGCGTTAGCCATGGGATGCAATTGAACAAATGTCCAGAAAATCCTACTAGGACTGTTGAACTTTATTTAAATATCACTGGATTCTATTTAATAGATTAGTCGTGTTGCCAAGAAGACTGAATGCTGGAATCAAAAATTGGATTAAGAGGTTTTTGTTTAAGGATGCAGCCTGTTTATTCAATGCAACTCAAAAATTCTACATTTGTCCCAAAGGGAAATTAAATGTCCATACCATCCAGGTATCTGAAGTGAGTCGTGGTGGGCAGTGATGCTGTGGGCAAGGGGGATTTTTTGTAGCAGTCAGTCGCAACATAAGTGAAAAACGCCTCTGACTGAAGACTCTTACTGTGTGACAGCATCATGACTGTCACAAAATGCTATCAGCTTAGTGACATCATCACATGTTTGCATGAACTGCTAATCCACCTCATTGTCTTTTGATTCTCCTCTTTAAATCACCATCTGGCCGTTAGAAAAACAAAATGAGAGACGTTGCAGTCAAGTATGTGACCCTTTCTGATTATGATCAGTGGAAAGGATGATTTGAACTTCATCCTTCCTTCACTTTTTTGTCCTTTGGCATCAACTCTACTTTGGGATTTGGAGTCATAGTTCAGGTGTCATTTGAGTGTTTGACATGCTAATCAGCTTGTTGCTAATGTTACATGTTGCCTGAAAATAAAAACAAAACGGTGAGTAAAAATTCTTCCAGCTGAACAGTATCCAAAACCAGAGGGAATAATTGTCCAAAGAATTGGTGCCTTCACCAAAAGTAATGAATAAATGTTGGAAATGACTTACTGTGATTCTGGTGGTATTTGTCTTGTCATGGTCAAAATTTCCCTGGGCTGAAAATCCTGTAATTTTCACAGGGTTGTGTACACTTGTGAAACCCACAGTAGAAAAACCATTTCCTTACTCTGTGATCCCTGCAGATTTGAAATACAAAAGTGTGAAGATCAAACATTTACACAGAAATGTTTTTTTTCTGCCTCATGATGTGCAAAAATCAAATAGTTTCTTAGCTTTAGTCTCTCTCTCTTTTTTTTAAGGAACCAGTTAAGAATGAGCTCCAGCCCTGATCTTAGTATGGGGACAGTTTTTCGTGTGGCCTTCCTTCCGTAGTGAGTTCCAGTGTTTTGTGTCGAGTCGATAATTCACTGTTCGGGATCTGAAAGGGGATACCTGAAGAATAGCATCCTGGGTGCACACGCAGGCGCTTCAACCACACTAAACAGAATGGGCCAAATCCACCCACCACTCCTCAATACATCATTTCCCATTGCTATGGCAACTGCTGACAGCCAGCAGTCACCGTTGTCATGGAAACAGCTTGACAGGCTCGTAAGGAAAAACAGGGAGAAGGTAGGATGGAAAGAGGGATGAGGAATAATGGGAAACGAGAGGAAAGACCACAGCTGTGGATTAAAGATGCGGTTATTTTGAGAATAGTTTATATGCATGTCGTTTAAGATAAAAACAGTGTTACATTTTGGTTTGTGTTCAGAGGCGGTGTCGACAAATTCGAATTCAAATCCCAACAAAATTGATTAGGAGTCGTTTCCTGACTGAAAGCTGTCCTCTTCTCCTTTCTCCCTAATTTGGCTTTTCTTCCTGTCTTCTTCCCCTTCGCCACTCTGGCCGTCCTCTTCACCGAAAAGCTTTTAGATGATTAAAGCGTGGGGGATTGCTCTTTTTATTGTTGGGTGGGCCATTGAAACATGCCATACTAATTTTCATTTCACAGTGACTGTGTCTTTTGGAGTGCAGAAGAACTTTATGCAGGGTTACAACAACCATCTGGAAACATCTGGAATCGGTCATTTTCAGCTCTGGATTAGTGTGGTCTCGGTCTTATTTTATTTTTTTTTTTTACGGATAAAAACGCAAACATAAAGATATCTGCATGGTAAATATAAAAGATGAACATCCATCCATGAATCTTTCACGTTTATTGATCCATCAGTTTAGCCGTCCTTGCTGTTCATCAGTCTTTTCTTCTTCCATCCATCCTTTGATTCCGACAACCCACAGTTCATCTGTCCAGCGTCCCATCGAGCTATCTATCAGTTTATCAGTCTGTTTTTCCATCTATGCATTATCTCATTTATTGATCTTTTGTTCTGTCACCTCATTAATTCAGCAATTGTTTTGGTTATTCATCCATCCGTTTGTTTTTATCCATTCTTTCTTCAGTCAATGCATCCATTCTTCCCTATTGTCATTTCAGCCATCAGGACATTTCAGTCCGTCCTTACGTCCTTTGATCAAATATTTTAAATTTTCTGCTCCATCTTCTTTGAACTAGTTGCAGAAACACATAAACCTGAAGCTGCTGTTTTCATCAGTCTGTAAATATTTTAACTGAGGAATCTTTCATTTATTTATGATGGTGTTAACTTTTTCTGTTTTCCTCTGAAAGTTCTGTAAACTGTGCTGCTGCCAGTCTGGGCCTGGATTTTCTTGTTAAAGAGATTTTTTAGTCTCAATTGGATTTTCCCAGTGACATTAAAGTTAATAATAATAATAATAATAATAATAGTCAATCAGTGCATATATCTCTTCATGCATGTGTTGTTCTCTTAATTTTTGTTTTGCAAAGTATGTAGTTAAAGTCTAACTTCTGTAGACATATCCACCATAAAGCTCTGAATGTTTTGAAAATACATTAAGTTAAGGTTGCTGAATTATTTGCTTTTAGAGCATTCTGTGTCTGTGTTCTCCTTTTGAATAATAGAAGTGAAAACCAAACAAAAGTTTGCCATACTTCCAGTGTGTCGGGCTGAATACTCACCTGTCACATCCCTCAGGATTTTAACACACACATCTCTTACGTAAGATGTAATATTTAGAGAAATATTCATTTCAGGCAATTGTGTAAACGGCCTAATCTGATCTTCTGGCGATATTGGCGCTGGCAGAATTTATGTGCTTATGTAAACACAGAGGCAGTAAAAGCTGCTTTTACTTTTTTCTTTTTTTGCTCACAGCATGCCTTCTGCCCAATTTCCTCTGAAAGCTTTAATTTAGGAAGAGGAAAAAAAAGCATCTTTTTCTCTTCTGCCATCTTTCATGTTTGGTAATACCTGCCTGTATGGCTTTAAATGGCAAACATTTTGACTTCCATAATATAAAACAAGATCACTTAAACCAGTTGTGATTTTTATAAAGTGGCAGCAGGCTCGATCACGCACACGTATGTAGCGGCTCATACAGGGTTGCCAGTTTGAAGAGGTGAAGCTGAAATTACTCAATCTGACCCTGGCAACCCCAGCATTGTGATGCAACTCAGGGCTCATGCTTTAAGATGAACTAAAAAAATGCAGTTTTTTTTCTTTCAGTTTACTTCTGTTTATGTATTTTTTCAAGCTAGTTGAAATAACAAGTGCTAAGGCACAGGCATAGTGAGAGAGACTGCAGCAGAGATGAGGATGGTGAGTAAGCGCTTGCTGTGTCCTGCTTCCAAATGCCGCTGTCACATCCTGTAAATACGTCTCCACCATCTGTCCCTGCAGCAATGCCTCGCTCCTGCTGGCTGCCGCTGCTTCTCGGATGAACTCCTGAGCTGGCAGCAGAGATCGCTGAACATGATTTTTTTTCTAGTGTTTTTCTCTGAAGCTCGTTGGGCATTAAGAGTTGACCAGTGTTGGAAATGTGCCGGCAAATCTTAGCAAATTGGAACGTGATGTAACAGCTTTGTTTTTCTTCCCCCAAACTGTTCCAAGTCAAAATATGAAACTCTTAGGTCCTATAGATTTATTACACAGACGTGTTTTTTTTTCTTTTTAATTGCATGTTTCTGTTAATTTTGCTGAAAGCTACTGAAAGCCTTCAGTAACATTCACATCTGATGATTTGAATGTTACATAAGACCAGTAAGAGGATTTTTAATTCAGAAATGTTGCATTACAGTTGGCCATTAGCATTTCATGCACAAGGAGAGCAGCCATACAAGACTGCTGCTAAGGCAGGATTTGCAGTATCGAGCATATGCATGGAAAGTTAAGTGGAAGGAAAATGTGTTTTAAAAAGGTGCAAAGCCAAAAGGGATAACTGCAATATTGAGTGGATTGGGAGTCAAAGAGCATTGAAAGATTTAGGAGAGATTCACACTGACACTCCTGAACCAGTGGCAATGCCAGATGTTTCCCACATGATCTGAGAAGATACTGAACTGGACTGGTGCTGCAAAATCTCTTTTTATATATATATATACATATATATATATATATATATATATATATATATATATATATAAATTTCCCTTCTCACCCTCCGCTGGTGGTTTCTCTCTCTCTCTCTCTTTCATCCTCTGACCTCTACCAGAGGCCTGGGAGCTTGAGGGTTCTGCGCAGTATCTTGGCTGTGCCTAGTACTGCACATTTCTGGACTGAGATGTCTGATGTTGTTCCTGGGATCTGTTTTAGCCACTGCTCCAGTTTGGGGGTGACTGCCCCGAGGGCCCCGATGACCACAGGCACCACTGTGGTCTTCACCTTCCAGTTCTTTTCCAGTTCCTCCCTGAGGCCCTGGTATTTCTCCAGTTTCTCATGCTCCTTTTTCCTGATGTTGTAGTCACTTGGTATAGCTACATCCACCACAACGGCTTTCCTCTGTTCTTTATCCACCATCACAATGTCCGGTTGGTTCTCCATCACCATCTTGTCTGTCTGGATCTGGAAGTCCCACAGGATCTTAGCTCGGTCATTCTCCACCACCTTTGGGGGTGTTTCCCACTTCGATCTCGGGGCTTCCAGTCCATATTCTGCACAGATGTTCCTGTACACTATGCCCGCCACCTGGTTATGTCGTTCCATGTACGCTTTCCCTGCCAGCATCTTCACTCTGCTGTTATGTGCTGGACTGTCTCCTTGCACAACCTACACATTGGGTCTTGTCTTGTCTGATGTGGTAGATCTGAGCCTCTATTGCTCTGGTGTATATATATATATATATATATATATATATATATATATATATATATATATATATATATACTGTATATATATATTAAACCAAATATAGCATTTTATTTGAAAACTGAAGCACAACTTTAATTCAATTGAATTAGGAAGGAGAGACACAGAATCCTAACAGCTCGAGGTCCAGGGTGAGGTTTTTGTTGCTAGAGATGATTGGGTTGATTCCGCTGTTTTATCATTTCCAAAGTCAGCACAGAGGGCTACAAATAAATTTTTGCTCTGACAGAGATGCTAAGTTACAGAACGTGGAACCTGCTCCCACCTCCAAAACGACTAATACTGGATTTAACGACCAGGGTATATTGATCCGCTTGATGGTCGACTGATTTCTCAGAGGTAAACCAAACAGAAAATCTGTACATGGAAGATGAGGGAACCAGAGACAATTTTGTGTCAAAATTATATTTTAGTTATTATTTTCAACTGCAAGCCATTGAATTGTATAAAAGGAGTTTTTGAACTGAATGGCTTAAGTTAACCAACTATCCAGTAGTGTTATTTGAAAGATGCACCAGTAAAACTGATAGATGTTTCACTCCTGCAGTTTTGATCTCATCACCCCATGTTTCTTCCCTTTAATTTGAGAGCAGAAAACTGAAATTATGACCCTGATTAAGTATCTGTGGGAGATAAACCTTTGAACTTTTCTGAAGGCATGCACCTGAGTCCAGTGGATTATTTACTCCAAACTCGGCCGCTTCAGTTCACGTCTTCACAGATTGCAGTTGACTGATGTTGTGATCTTTGCAACTGTGTTTTCATGGTCCCAACTGATTCCTTTCTGGAGGCAGCTGTGGAACAAACACAAGCAGTGGGGGGAGGGATGATGCGACTGCACTGAGATTTAGACAGGGTTATGCTTCTTTAAATCTATAAAGTGAACAGCAAACAAGCTAGGACATTGTGCTAGCTTTGTGATATCTAAATTTGAATAAATGTGTTGTATTGTTGCGGCTCCGTACAGAGTTGTTTTGCCGCGCTGAGTGTGAGTAAATCAACAAACGTGTTAATTCAGATTTTACACGCTGTATTATCTCCACCAAGGAGTGCACGTGCCATGCTCCGTTTATTTAATTATCAGCGGGAAAGCGCTAAAAGTGGAGACGCATTCACGTGTTCCCGTAGATCTGTCTGGCTGAGCATTTTCATGCATGTTTGTGTTTCACGTCAGACTTGATTCAGATCTGTATAAAATCTACCAAGAAGTTGTTTGGTAATTATTTGAGGAAGAAAGTTTAAATTAGTTTGGTCACATCTGATCTGGGTGTTTTACGACACTGCGGTTTCTATGTTTATGATTCCTAATAACTCATACTGGGTTGTTTCTGTGTTTGCTCAGCATGCCACAGCGACAGGAATCTATTATTTCTTTGCAGCAAATGTAAAATAAAACGACACAAAACCTCCATTAGAGTCATCTGTATGAAAGTCAGTGAAAGGTTTTATATCTTTGAAATATTGAAACTGCGTGATTTTTGGTTAAAATACTTAACAATCTAAGTAATTCAATAATAGTCATCCATATTAAGCAAGTATATAAATATTTTCCTGTTTAATTGCAGGGCCATTGTAAACGGGAATTAAAAGTTCCAGCATCCTCAGATCAACTTTAAAAGTAAAATATAAAATCCAAAAATTCTTCAGTTTTCTTTTCTAGGTGTAATTAACTCTGAAAATAATCTGGGTACCTGCGATTTTGTAGAAAGGAGTTATTGCCTAACAAGATAAATATATCTTTTTCTTGTCTGATTATAGTACACTAATAAAAGCTGAATTTTTAGATAAGCTTTAACATATCACCAGGTGGATGATGTTTAATTATTTTTTTTATTGGTGAGATTGTAAAATTGGTTAATATCAACCCTAAAACAGTTTTTTTAAGGGGAAAAGGCCCTGTTGAAGTTTAAGGATATATTTTCCTCATAACGTCACTAGGCATAAAGCAGTTGGCTGATTTGCTGCCCAAGTACTGCACTATGTATGAAAGAGCTTTACGTTCAAGATTCTACATGGATCTGCCATAAACTGATTCTGTTTCTTTTATCGATTTAATATTTCCCACTACCTGCTGCGTGTTTCTGATTTAAACCAAGTCCTGTTCACAGTCGGTTCTTTAGTTCATTCCGTTCTGCAAAAAGCTGAGACCTGGTGGCTGTTTGACTGGAACCTTCCCACTGCTGTAGGTTTTCCCTTCAGGCTGGGTGTTGCTCCTGCTCTGAGGAAGACTGGCCTTTAAAGGAGCAAATGAAGGAAATGCAGCACATGGAGCTGAAAGTATTTCATCCGTCTTATCTTAATGTATTGAGAGGTTTGGCTTTTCATTTACTTTTATAGGAAATTATTCTCAGACATACGGGCTGTAGATAGGGTTGGGATAAAGACCTGTTCGCTCATGCAGAAGCTCACTGACTCTAAATTAGCATTTTATCAGCACACTCTGTTGAACAAACCTATTGGCTGACATTTATTCTCCATTTTCTGCTGTTTCCCTGCCCTCTCTTACTCCGCCTCTCCAGTCCACTCCTCTCCACCTGGCAGCAGGATACAACAGGGTGAGGATAGTTCAGTTGTTACTGCAGCATGGAGCCGACGTCCACGCCAAGGACAAGGGGTACGTATGACAAAAGCTGTTTAAATCCAGTTGAGGGTAAAGATGGAAAACATCCCTAGAGATGCTCCTAGCAGTTGTGCAAATAATACATTTTTTTCTTTTTTTCTGAAGAATCAAAACATCTGATGTGAGAATAAACTTGTTTTTCAAAGCAGCATTTAATGCACATGAACTTTAAAGTAATGCCTGTTACTTTAACACCAGGTAACCTCTAAAGTTTCTCTATCATCTGAAGAGTTCAAGATTTTTTATTTCCTTAGCCATCATTCTACCTCACATAACCTATACTTCCCTAAGTATTAAGTTCAGTCGTAAAAATTACTACCCTACTAAATTTTCCATCAACAACCGTTAGTGGTGATATAACAAAGTGGAAGTCATTGAGAACAACAAAAGGTCAGACACAAAGTGCCGGGCCGTGACGGAGTGAGGTCCGCACATTGGTAGGTTGCAAACCTCCAAACTTCATGTGGCCTTCCCGTTATCTTGACTGTAGAGAGCTTTATAGGATTGGTTTTCATGGCGTCTAAGCATTACATCAACTGGTACAAAGCAAAGTGTTCGATGCAGTGGTGTAAAGCACACCGCCGATGAACTCAAGAGCATTAGAGACGTGTTCTCGGGCGTAATGAGTCGTGCCTTTCTGACGTTTTAATGATCAAGTCTGGGTTTGGCAGTTGCTAGGACTACAGCACTTGTCTGACTGTAATATGTTTAGTTGCGTTGCTTGGTGCGGAGGGGATTATGGTTTGGGTCTGCACTTAGAAAGGAACTCTTAATGCTTCAGCAAATGGACAAGTTCATTCTCCCAACTTTGTGGGGGCAATTTGGGGATGGTCACTTCCTGTCCAACTGACTGAAACAACAGTACAATCCAGGCCAGCAAAGTAGAAAACCTTCACTTTAGAGCGTCAAGCCAGACCTTCTCATTCAGCATCAGTGTCTGACCTCACAAATACTGTTACGGCAGAATGGGTCAGAATTACACGTAAACATATTTATTACGAAATAAACATATTTAATATGAATTCATACACACTCTTTTTTGTTTGCCCCTTCCAGTGGACTGGTGCCTCTACACAACGCCTGCTCTTACGGACACTATGAAGTTACTGAGCTCCTGCTAAAGGTACAAATAAACACACAAACTGGCTATTTTTTAAAGGTTTACTAACAGATGACATACAGCTGAATTGGTATTGTTTGAAAATAGATAAAAAATCATATCTAAATTAAGTCTGTAAGTAATGATTATTTTAATAATTGATTACTCTATTGGTTATTTTGGTAAAAGAATTGGCACATTCTTCAGATCTTACATTTAACCACTTAAGCTTTTTTACTCAATACTAGAAATACATTAAAAGTTGCAAATAAACAAATCCATTTATTTTTTAAATAAGAAAACAAACATGTTGGTGCTTAAAATGCAATAACATACCATTCCTTTGGTGAATTTGAACCACGTGAATATAAAACTTTGCCACTTGAGGAATTTTGGGTAAAACATATTTACAGATGTTATTTTTTTCTTAAATTCAAAATGTAAACATATTTGCCTTAATTACTGCTCTAATTATGATGTTTTTTGAACAAATAACTTTATTTTGAGTCTGTGTGCTCCAGTTAACTATTAAATTAGTCGATTAATCTGATGAATCATTTCAATCCTCGCCTAAATTGTTCATTAAAGTGATAGATCAAATTGCTCCCCATTCTTTTTTACACTTTCTCTCATATTGTGTCGTTTTCCGCTCTGTGTTCAGCACGGAGCTTGCGTGAATGCCATGGATCTGTGGCAGTTTACGCCTCTACACGAAGCGGCTTCCAAAAACCGGGTGGAGGTCTGCTCTCTGCTGCTGAGCCACGGCGCCGACCCCACCCTTCTGAACTGCCACAGCAAAAGCTCTGTGGACATGGCGCCCACTCCCGAGCTGAAGGAGAGACTCACATGTGAGCATGGCTGAATGTGACGCTGGAGAAACGAGTGTTACCTTAAATCAGGATTAATGTTGAGAAAAGTCATGTTGGACTTCTCAAATATGCACTAAAACCGAAAAATTATAAAAAAAAAAATTTAAGCATATTTGTTCTTTGTTCCTTCAGACGAGTTTAAGGGCCACTCGCTGCTTCAAGCGGCTCGAGAAGCAGACATGACCAAGGCCAAGAAGACCCTCGCTCTGGAGATCATCAACTTCAAACACCCTCACACACATGAAACGGCGCTGGTAAGATCAGCACCTGTGCTGCTCACATGCTTTTTTTTTTTTACACACTAATTTGTCTAACACTCTCTTGCGTGTGCTTGTGTTTAGCATTGCGCAGTGGCATCTCCACACCCAAAACGGAAACAGGTCACAGAGCTGCTGCTGAGGAAAGGTGCCAACGTTAATGAGAAGAACAAGGAGTGAGTGCTCTTTTCAGCTTCTTGCGCCGTTCACAAACACCGAGAGGTTATTTCAGACGCGCCCCGACGCTGATTTATTTCAGAGGTGAAGATGACAAGTTGCTTTTCTGACTCGAATAATCAAAGGAGAGTTTGTTCCCGAGGGTCTTCAAGGAATTAATGGAGAAAGTGTGTTGTCGGTCCAAGATTAATTTTGGTACCAAGACTGTAAGCCAGGCCTGAATTTAGTTTGAAGCCATAAAATTTGTTTTGACTTGTTTTACGAGGATGTATAGCACTGTGGGTCACAGGCTGGGTTGAAAATGGTGGTCTAGTTTCTAGGTATACCACAGTTTTAAAGCGTGAAGTTTTCAAAACCGCATAACCTCTCAAGGCAAGCCCTTTTTTCTTTTTTCTTTTTTAAGGATTTACCCAAGACAACCCTTCCTCGCCCTGTTGCTGCAAGCACAGTTCTTTAAATACGTATAATGTTTCCTCAAGTAGATCTGGGTTGTTAAACAACATGGGTAGGAAAGTCAGCCTTGCTGTTTTTAGATAAAACGCTGCAACACTTGGCTCGTCTGCTTCAAATTTATGGTTCTTTGTCTTCAAAATCCATATTTAAATGTCTGCATTTCAGTCAAGCTTGTTTTCCCTATGCAAACAGTGATTACACACACTTTGAGCGTTTACTCTGGAGTTATTAAGCAAACGTAAAGAACCGACGAAGACATACAGCATGGCAACCTGCCACGAAGCTTCACACAACAACAGAGATATTTTATTTGTGTTTAAATCGGTGATGATGCTGTTTAAAGGAAATCAACCAACGTTTCTGGGAGGCGAACAGTTGGTGTTAAACTTGCTATATCTTCTCTCTGGTTCCAGTTTCATGACGCCTCTTCATGTAGCAGCGGAGCGAGCTCATAACGACATCATGGAGGTGCTTCAGAAACATGGAGCAAAGGTAAACGAGTCATTTTAAGTGTATTTTCCATACCTATTGATAAACTGCAGGATTTTATACTTTGTTCATATCAACGGAAATTCTTTTTCTAATAAGTTTGACCCTTATTTTGCTGTTGAATCATCTTTTTGAAAAGTTTTAATGTATAATACTACCTGTGATAATTTCTTAAAATTGCTATATTTCTGCTGTAAAATCAGCTAAAATCCCAGCAGTTTTTTTTTTTAAAAAAGCAATGTAATAAATGTATTTGCTACATTGAATCAGAAAGATTAATAATAAACCTTTGCTTTTTACAAACATGTTTTTTCTCACAAATCTCTAAATTTAGCTACTTATTCAACATTATAAGTTTGACAAATAAAAATAAGAAGCATTTTACTCCTCTTAAATATCTTCTTAGATCAGACATCGTGTTTTTGTAATATAGTTTGGTTGATCATCATACTCCCACCTCTGTGTTTTGCTGATAGCAGGTTACTTGGGTTCTGGGTTCTTTAAATCTAATTTACCCATAAATTATTTCCCCAGCACACTTGCAAATCTTTTTCTTTTTTTTTGCCAAAATATATGTAAATCATTAACAATGGGAACATTTCTGTGTGTTTTAAGTACATAAAGTGCAGCAGCTCCTTGGAGAGTCCTAACGGTGAGATGTTTGTGTGTGCAGGTAAACGCCCTGGACACGCTGGGCCAGACGGCGTTGCACCGCGCGGCGCTGGCAGGCCACCTGCAGACCTGCAGGCTGTTGTTAGGATACGGGGCGGACGCCACGCTGGTGTCCCTGCAGGGCTTCACCGCCGCTCAGATGGGAAACGAAGCCGTGCAGCAAATTCTCAATGGTATGCTGCGCTTTGTGTGGGTGGTGGGGGGCAGCAGGAAGAGCACATGTGTAGGTCGTGCTGGGGTTTGGTTGGTAAGCATCAGCTGCAGATTGGAGGATTATCCGGTGAATTGTTCTGAAAGGTCGATATTGATATTTTCGCTGTGAAAGAGCAGGGAGGTAAGCAGGCTTTGAGTGAGCCGACTAGGGATTGAAGAGACTCGGTGTTACAAGTTCTCACAGGATTTTCTGAGTAAAGTGTTCGGTTTTTTTTTTTTAATGAATGAATTACATCAAAATGTATTTCTCCTCATCTAAACCCCTCATGTTTTTACATTAGTTTATGAGCATTAAAGAAAAAAGGCAATTTATCCTCTATAGTGGATCATGTCCATGTATAAAATGTTTCGCTCGTATCTCTGTGTACATGTGAAGAGAGTTCAAATGCCTTCCTTCTTCACTTCCTAAAACAGGCGGCTCAGAGTTTGAGGTTATTTTTTTAGGGGTTTTTTTTTCTTCTTCCCACTGATGTTTGTCCAAAGCATATTCAGGCTCTGACGCCTCCATTGATCTTCTGGCTCGCTTCTCTACAGAGAACATCCCGGTCAGAAACTCTGATGTGGACTACAGACTTCTGGAAGCTGCCAAAGCTGGAGACCTGGATACCGTCAAGGTAGTTTATTTATTTCATGACAAATTTCTGTTGAATGACAGATGATTTCACTCAGTCTAACTTCTAAAATGAAGTAAATATTTACCTCAAAAGCATAAAGGGACAAATAGATGTGGCACGTAAGACATAAGGTTCATAAAAAGGGAAATATAAATACACATCTTGACTCAGCATAATCAAAATTAGCAACTATAACAGACTAACTTGCTCTGTCTCTTACGTTGTTGAGGAATTTTAGTCATTTGCAGCATTGCTTTAATCTACTGAAGTTTGCAGACATTTGTTTTTGCACAGTTAAGGTGTTAAATAATAATAACTAAAAACACTTGAAGGTTTTCTAAAGTAGATGCTTACTGAAACTTGCATGTTTCAGCTAAAATGTAACATGAATTTTATCCTGTCTTTGTCTCAGCATTTCTTTTATGTCTTCAGCAGTGTTGCTAATATTTATTAATTGTATTTAGTGTATTCTTATGATGCGTTCTTCCTTCCCTCTGTACATAAAAATTTGTTCTTAATAACTCACATGTATAAATAAAGGTTAAGTAAAAGGTATGAACTTAGATTGAGCAATTATAATCTCTTGATTTTCTGGGGTTTTTTTAAGCAGGTGTAGATTTGCTCCTGACTTTAGGCTCATTTTCCTGTTAACGTCCCAGTCACATCGGCACTTTAATAGTCATTACTGACTTGATAGATGCCAGATGTTAAGGCTAGCTAGTCTGCAAAACAATACTGTGTTTGAAAGTATGCTTGAGGTTTTTGTGCTATAAGTTGTTTATGATTTTCTGCAGGATGGCTCTTCGGTTTTACCTCTGAGATTGACATTGTTAATTTTGGGGCAACTTTTCTACCCCAAACAATGTTCCAATCTCTTATCAACATCTTAACTAAATCCTGCAAAAAAATGTAAGCAGTGGGAAAGTTTTTTTTAACTTCTTTGAGCATCACAGTTGGTGTTTTTTTTCTTCTTCTTCTTCTCTTCTTCTTTCTGGATTAACGCATTTGCTTTACGTCAAACACGTCCATATTATTCAGTTCTGTCCAAAGAACTCCATTCCAAAAGTTTACGTCAATCTGGCTTTTTTGTTTTTCTTAAGGAAAGGTTTCTCTAAAGGAAGTCAAATCAGTGCGGCCTCTTTCTGGCTGTACAGTCTTACTCTCTCATATCCACATTAGCAGGAACCTGGTGGAGCTTGATCCAGGATCGTTCAGGGCTCTTGGCCATTTCTTTTAGCATCTTGCGGCCTTCATCTGCCAGATTTAGAAATATTTTAAATGTCTGCTCCTATCTTCTTTCTGCAGGCTTCAGACATCGCTCTCAGTCTCATTATTGTGTTCCTTCAGTAATGAGACTGAGTAATGATGGCCTAATCACGTACACCTGGTGTGGTTCTCTTGTGTGTGCCCAGCTGTAAACAGTTTGATATAAACTGGTTTGCGAACCTTCGGTTACAGTAGAGCCAGTGGTTTCTCTTGTTGGGTTTTAAATAAAAATGCCCTGACCTTTACAGCTGTTCCTTCTGCTCTGTTAAATGTCAGCCGATTATTGTTCAATCTGAGTTGAAGGACTTGTTTATTGTTGCCCTTTTTTGATTTTAAGAATAATAAAACCTTTTACTCTCACGATTGAGCGAACCATGCTGCAGTTCATGTTTTCTTTTTCCAATAATAATGAACAAAATACCAGAGGAAGGTAACAGTCGCTCCGGGGAGACAGAGGACTGATGCCTGGCTTGTTTCCATGTTTGTTTTAGACAATAGTTGTTAAATGGGTCAAAAGAGGGTCTGAGCCCAGAATGGATGATGACTTGACAGATTAGCAGAGGAGGAGATGAGATCTGCTTTATTTTATTTTTTTGTCTTGTCTTGTCTTTTTTTTTTTTTTTTGTCACCCACTGTATGTTTTTCTGAGCTCAGATGCAGAAAAAATATAATCCTGTGTTTATGTTTACGAAGCTGCTGTTGATGCTTCCACAAATGATCAGCCTGTGCGATGACACTCGTTCAGAGAGATTTTAGACTAACTAGATACAAGCGGGACGCAGCCCAACCAAGACTACTGCTGGCTTGGAAAAGTATGAATTTGAGTTGAATGTTTTTCAGGTCTAGATAAGCACATAAAATGGAAAAGTAGAACATTTCAGTTTTTGATATTTACTTGTGTATTGTCTAAAAGCAAAATGTATTCATTCAGTTAAGTTTTATTTACAAAGCAACTTGCACAGATAAAAAAAAAATCACTATATTGAAATATTAATGAAACAAATGAATATCTTTCTGCCCATTCATCTCCTCTTCTGTCTGTTTAAAATCTGTATCTTCATCTTTAAATGTATCCAGTGAGCTAAACTGATGTTTAAACCACTGTAAAAAAATATTTGCCATCCTGGTAAACTTTAGCTTTAATATTTTAAATTTATTTCAATATAAATTATCTCTTGAAAACTTTGACGTAAAATGTTATTTCACGTCGAAGGTACGGGATCCTTGTCATCTTTTAAGTTTAAGTTCAAAACATTTCTCTGAAACAAAGAACTGAGTTAATGCAATCATTTTCTAAGCATGTGTGTGCGTTCAGTTCGGTGTGCATGGGACTGAGGATTCTTTACTCCCCCTTGTTTCTCTGCAGTCGCTGTGCACAGCTCAGAATGTGAACTGTAGGGATCTAGAGGGACGGCACTCCACTCCTCTCCACTTTGCTGCCGGCTACAACAGAGTGTCAGTGGTGGAGTACCTGCTGCACCACGGGGCCGACGTGCACGCTAAGGATAAAGGGTGTGTGAAAATAAGAGAAACATTCAACTCATTAGTTCTTTTTTTTATATATACAGTTTTAGCAAAGCAAGTTTTATTTTTCATTTCCCCCCCTCTCTCCGACAGCGGCCTGGTTCCTCTTCACAACGCCTGTTCCTACGGTCACTACGAGGTGGCCGAGCTGCTCGTCCGGCACGGCGCCTCGGTCAACGTGGCCGACTTGTGGAAGTTCACACCGCTTCACGAAGCTGCAGCAAAGGGCAAATACGAGATCTGCAAGCTGCTGTTAAAGGTTGGGCTCAAAAAAATCCTTGTCCGCCAAATACAATTCAGATCTTTTAACGGCAGGCTTGTTGTGCTGCCGATTTAAGTCTTAGATCGCACGGAAACCTGTCTTTGGAAACTAAATCAAAGTGACTTTGAAGCACAAGCACGCTTACTGAAATTCAACAACATCTCCTGCCTTATATTGATAAAGTAATCAATTATTCATTGTTCTGCGTTAGTGGAATGTTTGCCAGTGAAATTACTAAATAAGTCATTTTCTTAACCAGACTGAAGACCAATTAAATCAGACTAAAAGTAACTCTAATTGGAATAACTGCTTCTTTTTCCCTGACACGTCCACACAAGTCGACGCGGTGAGAGTCTGGTGAGAGCTGCTGTCAAAGCTGTGAATTAAACTCCTTTTTACTAACACTCTTAATCACATCTGATGATGTTTTGTTCTGCTTATTAAAAATCAAGTTGCACGTTGGACTGTTTTCTAGTTGAACTACTGAAATGCTCTCTCTGATTTCAAATAAGAGGCAGACATTTACAGGAAAGCCTCAGTCGATCTTGTTGAAATGCTGCTCTTTCACAGTTGTTTCAGGATATTTATTATGCAAAAGCTGCCAAGTCTACATGGTCATTTAAAAAAGTTGGCTTTAAATTCACCAGTCACAGGTCTTAAATTTGGTTTGTCACAGGTTGCTAATATAGCTTTGGCAGCTAACTAGCTATCACCAGATAGCTGGATGACACCCCAAGCATCCCATATATTTATAGCATTTTTCTGTCTTAAATTTTAGCTTAGCTGCTGTTAAAAAGGTTATAAAAAGTTTGAAATTTGTCTCGAATTTGAATCTTGAATCTGCCTTGAACCTGTAGATAACCCCGATAAAGCATCATGAAATTAGGCTAAGCTAAAGATCAATCTGTGTTGTTGGATGGACATGTTTGACGTTTTCTGAAAAACAATATGTTTTTGCTGCCAGTCTGAATCAAGTAGAGATTTCCCTTTTTTTTCTACACATGTAAATTTCAGTTTTTAAGATTTCATCTTTTCTTTGTCATTTTCTAATGGTTTTCCTGCCGCTGTTTTCCTGCACAAATGATAAATTACATTGCCAGAATGAAATCATAAAGTAGGGAATAAAACGCCCACTAGACTTTAGGATATAAACAGCTTTAAAACCAGCAGTGGGGTAATGGACAGTTCCAGGACACCGGTGGACACCCAGTGGAGCAGTCCCACAACATCCAGTCCTAATGAGGACATTTTAAATTGTCCATTGAAGTGACAAGTAGAACCTGTAACCCAGGAGGACGCTGAGCGATGAGTGTCTGCTTTGCCTTCTTCTCTTGTGGTTTCTGCTTCACTGAGCGTCTCGTATTACCATTTCTCCATCTCACTGACTCCTGGAGGACCATCCAAGGTCTTCATCTTACTCATCAAAAGTCATCCTCTGGCATTTGAACTGGTTTTGTGTTTCCTTCTGACGATTAATAATTTTAGAATATTTTCCAACTTTTTTTTAGCTGAATGGTCTTTTTATTTGTCGTTTCCCCACCGTTAGCACGGTGCAGATCCCACCAAAAAGAACCGAGATGGGAACACGCCCCTGGACCTGGTGAAGGACGGCGACACGGACATCCAGGACCTGCTGCGGGGAGACGCCGCGCTGCTGGACGCCGCCAAGAAAGGCTGCCTGGCTCGGGTGCAGAAGCTGTGCAGCCCGGACAACATCAACTGTCGGGACACGCAGGGACGCAACTCGACGCCGCTGCACCTGGCAGGTAGAGTGTTCTCAAGCACACACACACGCACACATACACACACACACACACACACACACACACGTATCCCCGTTAGAGGGTGAAAATACAATGTTCCACTCAAATGAACATCACAAACGTTTCCAATACACCGAAGATCAGAATGTTAAAGTCCTGAAATATTCAGATTTCATCTTGTCAGTAAAATCAGGTTATAAATGATATATGAAGACCCATGGAACATTATTGCCTTTTGAAAAGATGGATTCCAAAATAATAAGTATAAAATTAAGGATTTTGTGTGTGTGTGTGTGTGTGTTATATATATATATATATATATATATAAGTAAGTACTTCACAATGATAGTTCTCCAAACTGTCAATATTATCAAAGCTACTCATTGGGCACATTAATTTCAGAAATGTTTACATAAATCAAGGATTTTCACTATGGAACAGCTTTTATAAATATTCATCAGGCAGACTGCAGTGCTGAACAAGGCATGCAGTTGCAGTCAGAAGTTTACATAAACTTCAGATTTAAAATGATTTCTGTGTTTTTGGAGTTTTTAATGATTCATGATATTTTTTGGTGGTGTGATGATGCTTATGTAAAATACGTTGGCAGTGAATTTTAAGAACTGGAAACACAGATTTGAGTATATTCTGCTGTTCATAGTCCTGGGGAGGTTCCAAAGGCATTCGTAGTAGCTGCTTTGATCTAAAACAGGGATTTTCCCCGACTGGGAGCTTAACGCTGAATGTGACAGGCAGCCAATCAGAAAGCGCGGATTCTCCACCTGCTTTCTGATGGGAAATTACCAAGGGGAATCCCAAACAGCTGAAACGATGCATTTCAGCACTTATCGCACTTATCTCGATAATTAAAATTATAATTTAATAATCGCACGATTAATCGATTTATCGTTTATTGCGACAGGCCTATCTCCAAGTTTCAAACATGTTGTTGTTGAAATTCAACAATGCTGCCCACTTATTGCAGTGTATCAATAGCAACCTAAGGATCCATCCATCCATCCATCCATTTTCTTACACCCTTGTCCCTTAGTGGGGTCATGGTTGCTGGTGTCTATCTCCAGCTAACGTTCCGGGCGAGAGGCAGGGTTCGCCCTGGACAGGTCACCAGTCTGTCGCAGGGCAACAACCTAAGGATATTATTATAAAATTATTGCAACGTCTTGTAATGTCTGTCGTCTCCATAAATGATTATATACAAACATAATGCAGTCAAATTGCTTTAAAGTTATTATTTTGTATTTTAATTATGTATTTTTAAGGATTTTGAGGTTAGTTCTTCCACTTTGTGCGATCCTCCATCATTACGGGCAGCAAAATAGTTCCATAGCTTTCTGTCGCCACCAACCGTCGTCTTGAATTTAAAATCCTCACGTCGATTCCTAAAAACAGGCTTTTTGTCACCGAGCCCAAATAGCTCATTTGCTGTTTCGTCTGAATGTAGAAGATTTCTGCAGAAAGTGTTTGGTTTGTCCAGTGAAGCTTCGACATCCAACCAAATAGAAGCATCTAAAAAGGACTGAGAACGCTGCAGCGTGTAGATGGAGATGTAGGTATCCTCGTCTTAGACTGTAGCCAGGAATGTGTTTCCTTTAACACGTCAGAAAGTGAAAGTAAGTATGTTTTTGGTGCCAATCGCTCCCTCAGTCTCCTCCAGTTTGTCTGTCAAAGCTGCCCTTTGTTTTCTGGCGCTGCGTCTTGCCAACAGCGAGGAAGTAAACACAACCACGCAATTGCAGCCTTCAGGATGAAGTGGTCCTACTGGCCAGCAGGCTCAGTTATGTAATTACATCTAGATCAGAGTTTTACCAGATTTAACACTCATGTCTGTACATTTTCTAGCCGTAAAAATGAAGCTAAAAGTGGAGTCTTCACCTGTTTGTCGGAAAGCTGATGTTCTTTTAGTTCCTGCTTGAGGGCATCTTGTACAATTTCTATCTCAAATATTAGCTAAATGTAAGTATTTATTTGAAAATTATGCCCCAACTAGCCAAATGTCTATAGATTTAAATTTTTGTTGTGCTTACAGATAAGGCGAGGCGACCTCAAATAGTCTCACCAGCCAGAAATAATGTTATTTTGGCCCAGAGGCTCAACAAGCCTCATTGTTATTTATATATTCAGCATCTGTAATCATTGTGTCATCAGTTAGAGCGATAACAAATCTGTTTGTTCTACCAAAGACACCTCTCAGACTCCAACAGGCACAAGCAGCAGCTTAATGAGATTCATACCTAAGTGAACATCTGTCTGTACAAACCAGAGAAGGTTTGTACAGACGTTTCTATAATAGAAATTATAGACGTATGAAATCAGAAAGGGTTTGTTTGGCCTTTAACTGGCTTTATTGCTCTTTTTGTCAGCATTAAGTGGCTTTTAGCGCCAAACTCTGGCATAACAATCTGTGCTGTTAACAAGTTTGATGTAAACACAGACAAACAGCATGAATAATTTAAAAAAACACTTTTGAAAACTAAACTGCAGTTTTTCTTTCCACATTTTTATTTTTTATGATTTTTCATTTTATTTCTATAGAGCTTCTTGAAATGAGCATCTAATTAAATTGCTTGGTTGAGTTTTTTGTGAGAAGAAATGATCTCTTAGATAAATGTTTCCAAATATCCATCACATAGATGGATATTTGATCCAGCTTCCTTCAAAACCGTTTTTTCCTCTTTATTTTTTAAGATTTCCATGAAATTGTATTTTCTGTCAACATATAAGATTTTAACTGTTTGATAACCTTACACTTAGTATTGTTCAAAAGTATTCATAACCCTGGCAAATTCAGGTTTTAGATCTAAAGACTTGGAATACATCGCCAAAAGAAAAATCGTCAAAATATCACCTGAATCTTGCAAAAAGCTGGTCAGCAATTTTAAGGGTTTTATTGCTGAAATTCTAACAGAGATCACAGTGTCAATTGTTGAGAAAAATATAAATAAATGTACACATGGTGATTTATTTTTTTGTTTGTTTTTCACTTTTAAAATCCCCCCGACTTCATTCAAACCTTTTAGAGTTTTTTGGGGGTTTTTTTGCTCAGGAAAAACTTCCACAGCGTAGCAGAGCATCAGATCAGACTCACTAGTTGGTCAAGCTGAAAATCGGGGCCAATTCTCTATGAGCATTTGGTGCATCCACAGTTTCTGCAATCAATCATTCATACATCCAGCAGATCTTAAAACACCGACGCACTTTCTGCCTCAATGCGTTTTTTTGTAAAGGGGGGGGAAAAAAGAAAAAACATTAAATGTTCTGTTACTTTTCCAGTTCACACAGATGGATATTTGATCCAGCTTCCTCATCTCTAACGTCACAGTGTTGCGTCTTCTCTCTTGTCTGCTGTTTGCTGATTTCCAGCCGGCTACAACAACCTGGAGGTGGCCGAGTATCTGCTGGAGCACGGAGCCGACGTGAACGCTCAGGACAAAGGAGGGTTGATTCCTCTACACAACGCGGCTTCGTACGGGGTGAGACTCAACGAGACGCTTCACGTAGTGTTTCTGTGAGATTGGGGATAAAAGTTATCGACACGTTTCCCCCTGATCATTCTACAAGCTACGCTAATCAGCGCGTCTGTTTGAGCTGCTTAAACCCGAAGGACGAAATTAGGATCGTGAACTTTGACCTGTGATTTAAGACTTGGTAACAAATTAGCTTTATCCGTTGTGAAAATTGCTTTGCTGCTGTAAACCTTAAGGGTAAATCAACTTTACTTTATTGGAGTCCTTGGAAAAGCAACAAAGTTTTTAATTGAAGTATGTTCATTGGGTTGAATTATAAGCAAAAATGGTGTAATGTGATAAATATAGTACCGAATTTGGTTATTTCTTCTTTAATTGCCCCCCTGAATGAATCGGTGCTATTATGTATAGATTCTCTAGAAAAGATCCGTGATTTAGTCTTTTTTTTTGTTTTCCCCCCGCCCCCTTCATCTGGATTCCCACGAGGTTTCGGAGCGGAGCGTTTCCCATTTAGTCAGCACGGTGCTACTAAAAAACTTATGAAGCACATGTTTGCATGAAAGCTTTATGAGCTCTGCGTTGTAGAACACAAACGTAAACCCACTTGGGCATCCCCCCCCCACTGTTCCTCACAAGCACGTTACAGTGCGTTTGATGCCGAGGAAGGAAATCGAGGACAAACAACAGAGGGAAGCCACGTGGTAAAACAAGAATCCTGACCATTTTTCTGTTTATTTTTTTGTTCGGCATAACATTCAGACGTTACAGTTACCAGACGACTCTGATCCTTTCTTTGTTTTTCCATCCGTCTCGCTCCCCTCTCTCTCCTCGTCCCCCTTTCGGTTCTCCATCCAGCACGTGGACATCGCCGCCCTGCTCATCAAGTACAACACGTGTGTGAACGCCACCGACAAGTGGGCTTTCACGCCTCTCCACGAAGCGGCGCAGAAAGGCCGCACCCAGCTTTGCGCCCTGCTGCTGGCCCACGGAGCCGACCCCACCATGAAGAACCAGGAGGGACAGACGCCGCTGGACCTCGCCACGGTAACGACAGGCTGTCCAAACGTCTCCTTTATGAAAATGTAACCGTCTCCAAGTGATTAGAGCTCACTATTTTTATCAGCGGAGCACCTGGAGAAGAGTGTGTCAGAGTAAAGATTGTACTTTTTCCACTAATGAGGCTCCCTACCCTGACTCCATGTTTGATTTGAGGAGCTGCAGCTCGTCTCGGACAGAAAACTTTTGCTGCTCACATCCGTGGGTGTGAGGTGTTCCCTAATTACAGCACTTCGTAAAATAAACATACATAGCCCTTTAACTTTTTTGTTTTTTGCATTTGTTTTCCACAAACAGCAATATGTTTTATTGGGATTTTACGAGTCGGCCCAGGAGCCGCAGGTTGTCGGCTCCTGGGACTCGCTGTGACTCTTACAAGATTTTTAGGAGTTTTTCCATAAATTCTTGTTCAACCACAGACTTTTAAAAGTAACTAGCTTCAAACTAAGCTACCTAGCTTTCTTTATTTTCCATATTTATTTAGAAAAATAGTTGTCATTCTGGTAATGGAGGATTCATTTTGTTCTAAAATCTTAGTGTATTTCTTTTCATAAAGTGTTTTATGTAGTACATATTTAGAAAATATGCCATTCTAGTCAAGCTTTATTTTGTAGAACCAGGGACAAAAGTGACTTATGAATGGAAAACGTTGCTGACCTCTGAGCTAGATCTATAAAATGTAGATGTGAAGCAAAAGAAGGTTATTGATACAGGTTTGTTAACTGTTTTTTTTTTTATTTAAAAGTCTGAAAGTGATGGTTTAGGTTTGTTTCTATCTGAATGAATCGGTTCTCTGTGATATTTTCAAAGCTTATTCACATTGTTTTATGATTTATCTCTGCTTCAAAATTCTCGTTGTCCCTGACCTGAGTAATGGGGGCCAATATAAATATCAGATTCCTGTTTGAATAATTTTCCTACTGAGCTACTTTGGGTTAATCTGCTCCACAAAACACCAATAAAACACATAGAAACCCACAGTTTAAACATGAACTCAGGTTTTTTTAAACAACTGTATCTATTTTATCTGACTTGCCTAAAAAACAAAGATGGAATCTGTCTCTTTATAAGTTTCCACACTTTCTCACACTTTCCCTTTCTTGCCGCTGCAGGCGGATGACATTAGAGCGCTGCTGATTGACGCCATGCCACCAGACGCCCTGCCGAGCTGTTTGAAACCGCAGGCCACTGTGGTGAGTTCCCATCAGCGGTGTTTAAGCGAAAGCTTCTGAAAGCAGACGGTTAGTTCTCAGCATGTGCAGCCGTCTTTAGGAGGCGCACTTTGAGCTAAAGCACACACAAAAAAAGAAGAGTCAGCTCCAGCGTAAAATCTGAAAGGATTTCAAACTCGAGCTTGAACTCTACAGACAGTTTAGTCGGGAGCAAAAGATGTAAACTCAAAACTAATCGGACGTGTGAAACGCGCAGAAGCGGGAGAGATGAAAGCAGCGGAGCCGTCAGTCAAACTGGCGGTTCGGCAGCAGGACATGAAAGCTGCACAAACTCCAGCCGGAGTGTCAAACTAGTTGGTGCATGCGAAGTTTCTCTGTCGGTTTCAGCGTCCAGCTTCAACAAAACCACCGAATCTCCACTTCTCTCACGCAGGTGAGCGCGGGAGTGGTGGGTTCAGGCGCAGCCGGCGGCGTGGTCATCTCGCCGTCTCCGTCTCCGTCCTGCCTGTCGGCGGCGAGCAGCATCGACAACCTGACCGCGCCTCTCGGCGACATCGCTGCAGCGGGGGCGACGGGCGTCGCCGACGGAGCTTCGGGGTCCGACAGGAAGGAGGGCGAATGTACGCCAGCTGTTTCACTTTCAAAAGTCTCAGTTGTGTAAACGGACTAAATGTGAACACATACGGCGCCCAAACCTTTTGCCATAAGGCCAAAATCATCTTGATTCTGTTTAGTATAAAAAATATAAAAATTAATTAATCGTGACTTTTTTTTCTATTTTAATCAACTCATTAATAAACTAAACATGTAGTAAATCTGTAAATCATTGCAAATTGAAGACATATAAAAGGGCCAGGCTGATTTTTTTGGGTCAAAATCCAGTAAAGTTGCTGGAAAGGTCTTCTTCTCTTCCTCTCCCTTGTTGTTGTGTGTAAATGTTGTTTTCGGCTGTTTTCACATGAGTAGCAGCCTCTGGTGAACCTACTGACGTCTCTGTTTGTGCAGCTCTGCTCGACATGACCATCAACCAGTTCTTGAAGAGTCTGGGACTGGAGCACCTCCGGGACATCTTCCAGAGAGAGCAGGTACCCTGGGAAACGTCCTCATCCAACTCATTCGCTTCTGCAACTTCATTTGTTTTGCTTCCATTTTACGTTGCTCATATTTGTTGTTATTCACAGGGACTGACTGTTTCCTCTGGGATTAAAAGAAAAAAAAAGCATTTTGAATCCCACAAACCTGAAGACAGTGGTTATCTTCTAACTTTTTATTTGGGCTTCATTTTAATAGTCTTCGCTTATTATTTATGTTGTTTTTGGGCACGCGTTTCAACTCTGGATTCATCTGCTATAGAAAATGTTTAGTCCTTTGAAAATTTTAATGAAGACAGAGGATACAGATGATCATAAACGAAGAAGGGAGTAAACACTTTTATATCTTCCACATGAAATACTACGGTTGTTTGTGAGTTGCAATCGTGATTCCCACGCGTCTCAGGTAATTTGATTTTATCCTATATCTAGATAGGAGCGATCCCGTACCGGACAATTGGGAGCAGATGGAGAAAAATCTGCCGTAATATATGCATATTTTACATGTGAATAAACCGCCAACCGATCATGATAATTCACCTCGACGTTTCCTTTTATGTATTTGTACCCTATTCATCGAGGAGCCGCATCTCCTGCTGTCTGATCTCCGTCGGTATAAAATGCGGCAGCAGGTTGTAAAGTAACAATCTGCGTTGTTATTTCATGAATTTCCAGTTGTTCTGTGAGTAATCGACAACGTGTTTATAAATATTTCATCTCCGTGACTTTTTTTGATTTGTCGCCTATTTCTCCGATATTCGCGGATGTCTCTGGGCTGGCCATAAGAGTGCTGCTAAGAGTCGGTTAAAACATCACGGACTTGTTGGCTTTTTACGGCACAGCAACACAAACTCAAATGTATACGGAGCTAATCGAGCGGCTGCTGGGCGGCCAGCAGGGTCAGGAAAATACACAACCACACACATTGCTTAATTGCTGGTTATGTTCCTGGTAAATGTCAGAACAGTGACAGATTGCAGCATCTTAAAGTGTCAGTTTAAGTTTGATAAAGTTTTTAGACACTTTTATGGTTTTCTGTGTTGAAGCCTTTAAGGTCAAATTAATTTTTCAACACATTTTATTCCCAGTGTGGGGGGGGGAAGAAATATGTCGAAATCCACACAACTTTGTCCTCACTTTAGCTATTTTAGGTCTTAAGCTAAAAGATAAAGCATTTGAGTCTTAAGAGTGCAACACAATCCTGTATGTAATCTCTAATTCTATGCTCAGATTTTTTTCCTATTTGGGTCATTTGAGTTCTAACTTGAGTTTTGTAAACGGTGCGTTCAGGTGGAAACCCGTATCTGACGTTCCACTGCTCCAGCCAGGGCACGGTGCTGATCGACCTGGCGCCGGACGACAAGGAGTTCCAATCTGTGGAAGAGGAAGTAAGCAACGTCCTTACATTTCACTTCACCATCCGCCTCCCTGTTTCGATTTCAGGTGTGGATATGTGTTTAGCTTTTCCTCGGAAAACACTCGAGCGAGTAGACGAGAGAGACACAAAAAAAAAACGGCATCGCAACCGATCAGAGTATCAGTGACTGAATTACTCTGGCAATTGAGAAGAAGTGATTGAAGGAGACAGCAGATGTCCGTGTAAACAGGCCTAAATTAATGAGAAGTGACAGATGTTAACTGGAATTTCACAGGTAATTTTCCACGTAAAATGACTCGACTCTAGTTTGTGATTGGCTGATTACGGCTCCGTTTCCATCCTCACTTTCCTTACTTTTGTAAGTCTGCGCAGCACATATTCCTGCTGAGTCTTCACCTCTGCAGCTGAAATTCCTCTAAATTTCCCTCGAGGCCCATCCAGGTATTTGGTTTAATGAGTTACTGCTCCACATCCGCAGTAAATATATGGATTCTGTAGCAGCTGAGATAGCAGATAAGCAGCGTGCTTTGTTCTTGGTTTTTAATGCGCCGCCACTTGTTGATGTCGCCCTCAGCTGCAGAGCACGATCAGAGAGCACCGCGACGGAGGCAACGCAGGCGGAGTCTTCAGCCGGTACAACATCATTAAGGTGCCGACTGGAAGCGCTCTCACACTCAGCCTGCACTCGCACATAAAGTGCCATCACTTTGTTTTTAACCGGATTACTGTTTAAAGATTAAGATTTTAGTCAGATTTTTAAACTTCTGCACAAACTTTCTGCCAACTTTCTTCCTCTCTGCAGATTCAGAAGGTTGTGAACAAGAAGCTGCGCGAGAGATACGCACACCGGCAGAAGGAAATCGCCGATGAGAATCACAACCACCACAATGAGCGAATGCTGTTCCATGGTAAAGAAAAAATAAGATGAAAGTAATGATGTATTTAATTAAAAATCAAATCCAAATATCTATTTTTATATTTATTGATTGAAATAAATACACATATTTTATTATCTAGATCATTAAAATCAATTTTTACTAGTGCAAGTTTTTAATAATTAAATAAATAAAATACAAACGCAATATGCACATTTTTAGGAACATAAAAAAAAGATGTATAATTTAATCTAAAACAATGAATTTGTCTGTTTATGCTTTCATAAAAATCATATTTTATATTTGTTCAATTCATACATCGATTTAAGTTATGTGGTAACATTTTGTATTAATAGACTTTATACGCTTTATAAAAACAATTTAATTTAAATATTAACACATTTCATATTATGGCTAGATTTTTTTTTTAAATTAAAGAATCTAAATAACTTTAGATGTATTTAGATCTTTGACATAAATGTCAATTGTTAGGTCAAAATTGACAGTTATGCACAAATGTTTGGATTTCCTTGTGGCTCAATTATTTGTTTCTATTTAAGTGAAGTAAATTCAACAATGCCAGTTTTCGGCCAGGTTTTATTTTTTTTGTACTAGTGATTTTTACTCTACAGTAAAGTGAAGGTAGGCAATTGTTACTACACACTTCAAGGTTCTAAAATATATTTTTTTTTCTGATTTGAGCCAGAAAGCAAAAAAATAAAAGATCTACGACCATAAAACAAGTTCAACCTCAAAATGTGTTGCAAACTACAAACTTCTCACTATTTGAGGGGAAAAAGCAACAAAGCGAGACAGAATTTTGCCACCCATGTTGGAGTTTGTAGTGACTTTCTCCTGTTTGACAGATACAAAACGCAGCTTGGCCAACGTCCAGCCATTTGCGCTCTGGAAGATTAACTTTGTACTCCGACGTTTTCTTTCTTCCAGCTTGACTGGAAGCTTGAGCGGATCTCGTTTATCGCCCTTCCCCTTTCGGCCACACGGCTTACTGGGGACGGCGCCCTCAGGTCCGCGGCGCAGTGCGGTTCCTTTAAGGCGGCGCACTGCGGAGCTGGAAATCCCAGGAAATAATCTGGTTTCTCTGATGCCTGAAATGGCCTGTCGGGCTCCACTCATCTTAGATCCTTCTCAGATCGTAGACTTCCCAGGAAAAACACCCCCTGATGCGCCGCGTCTTTCATACTCCGTGGATCAGAGGCGATCCTTCACGTCATTCACCGAGGCATTCAGAGCAACTTGTGTTGAAGCTTCTGACTAAAGCAGAAAATGAGGTTTAAACAGATTTGCTGTGGAAGATTTAAAAAAAAAAAAAGTCCATGAGGAGATGAATCGAGAGGATGTACCGGTTCAACAATGAGTTTCTCTCTTCCCCAGGCTCCCCCTTCATCAACGCGATCATCCACAAGGGTTTTGATGAGCGACACGCCTACATCGGCGGCATGTTTGGGGCAGGGATCTACTTCGCAGAGAACTCCTCTAAAAGCAACCAGTACGTCTACGGGATCGGTGGAGGGACGGGGTGTCCCACTCACAAAGACCGCTCCTGCTACGTGTGTCACAGGTCAGCCACTCCTCTGGACTTCACCTCTTAATTGATGAGCTGAAGACTGAAGCACTCTGGGTGGGGAATTATATACATATATATATTTTTCCTTCTGCAGGCAGATGCTGTTCTGCCGGGTGACTCTGGGCAAGTCATTTCTCCAGTTCAGCGCCATGAAGATGGCGCACGCCCCCCCGGGTCATCACTCGGTCATAGGGCGACCCAGCGTCAACGGGCTGGCGTACGCAGAGTACGTCATCTACAGAGGGGAGCAGGTCAGTGCACTAACTGTGTCAGGCTTTTGAAAAGTTCAAAACTGAAAAGGCATTCAGATTAAATACTTTCAGCTGTTATGTTGTTTGTATTACTAATGTCACTCACGATTATGTTAGTAATCAATTATTCAGTTTCGTTTAACCATTTAAGCTTTTCAACATAGTATCATTAAAAGATTTAAATGAACAAATCCTTCATCTGCTTTTTTAACTATGATCATAAACATTTTAGTGAAATGGAAACTGGGTGAAGTTAAAACTGCTGCCGGCTGAGGAGTTTTGGGTAAAACATATTTAAAGACTAAGGTGTTTTTGCCTTGGATGCAAAATGCATATTTAGCCTAATTACGCCCCTGAATGTGGTGATTTTTCTGAAAATTTTGGGAAATTCTGAAATCACCTCTAATATATGCTAATATATATTAAATATTTTCATTAATTTTCACTTCTACATCCAGAACAGATTCGGTTTGTGCTGAAATAACGCAGCTAAGATCCACATTCATGTTTTCTGTGTCCTTCAGGCTTACCCAGAGTACTTGATCACCTATCAGATTATGAAGCCAGAGAGTCTGGCTGCGCCCGCTGCCACTGCAGAGCAGAAGTCTTAAAGGACCATCACAGCTGGAACTGAAGATGACCAGAACAATTTCCTTAAACGGACCATAAGCGAAGGAGGGGGGAAAAGCAGTCCACACCTCTGACGTGAAGTCTCTGGAGCCGAGTCCCAGGGGGCTGATATGAAATAATCCCTCGAAAGATGCTGAAATATGCTAAAAGAACAGGCTGAGTCACGCTTAACTTGTAAGTTCAGTCCAAAGTCAGCAGACGGCAAAAATCCATTCTTATTTAGTGTGATGAAATGGAGGAGACGCAAGTTGCGCCGCCGTTTTGCAGCTCAGTCACAGAAACCACAGACTGTTTGCTGTTTTGGTACCTGTGTGCCGCTCGTCCGTTCTGTCCTCACATCTTAATGGTTTGTTTTGACAGCCGGTCCCTCTTTTGCTGCTTTGAATCATTGAGAAATTTAGCAACAGTCACGCCGAGAGAAAAGAAATTCAGAGCGTTTAATCTAACATTTCCACCCTGTGGGGCTGAAAAAGACAGAAGAAGACAGCGTGAAATGAGTCTAAACAGAAATAGCAAGAGTGCTGTAGACAAATTACACCCCAGAGGCGACAAAACCAAAGGCTAACGGGACGCAGTCGGACCACAACCCAACGCTGCAGACACACTGTACTCTGTTAGAGGGACCAGCTTCGCTTTGCAGCCAGTGTTGGGATGAATCGGCTCATTTACAGAGCAGCCGGAAAACATTCAACCCAACAATATGGACGCTGATAACAAAAATAATAATACTCACAGTACTTTTGCAAACGTATCCAAAGCCACTGAGCTTTTCCGCAATTCCACATTATAACCACAACCCTCAACTTATTTAATTGGGATTTTATTTTATAGTCCAACAGGAAGTAGTACGTTATTTTAAAAGTGGAAGGGTACGTTACTCGGTCTGTCTGTTCTATGATGATCCCCAATAAACATTCGAGGCCTTCATGCACAGCTCTGTCCACATGAAGAGAGTTGCTTGCATTTCATTTTATTTTGAAGCATCAGGGTAAAGAGGGATAAATGCAAATGAATGCCACTCTTTTCAGATTTCTATTGGTGGAAAAAACCTTTAAAACTTAAAAGTTTTCGAGGACAGAAAATGTAGATTATTCTTCCGTCTGCCGAACTGTTATCCTCTATTACATAGTTGGAGTGTCACAGAAATCCCTTTTGAAATTCATTGGAATTTGTAGCTGTACAATTTGTGATGTAAGAAAGTTCAACTGGTTTGGAGACTTTTGCAGCGTACTGTGTGTTCTTATTGCGTTTCTGCTCAATTTCTGGTCTTAATTTGAGAGAATGAGATTATTGAGGTATTGAGTGTTAACTCTCTCCTCTCTGTTCTTTGAATCACCTAAAATAGTTCAGACTTTATCGATAAGAATGTTAAGAATCGTAAAAAAAAACAACAAAAAAAAACACTTACTGCTGCCTTTCCAGACCATAACTAATATTTGCACACAAGCACCTACACACAGTTTATTTGGCACAAATTAAAGACACTACTGTGAAGGATTGACTTCACTTTTTAAGCTTTCAGTGCAGTCACTTTAACATTCACAATTCATTTCAGTGTAAACCACTCCGACATCCTAAACATTCATCTTCCACCAGTAAGTGTTTAAACTGCAGTAGCGGGTTAGACCAGCTCCAAGTTTGATCACTACAAATGCTCAAATGTGCTGTAAAATGCCAGAAACACCTGAAACCCAGAGGTGACATTTCAATTAAGTGTAATGAATGGAATGGATTTTAACTTTTTAAAAGAAAAAAGTTTAAGATCGAAATGAAGAAACTGAATGTACCGGATTTAAAGATGGAAGATCTTTAAGAGGTGCCTCTCCTCAGTTACTCATTTAAATTCACATGTAAAGCTAGTTTTGTATTATTATTATTATTCTGTATCACGTATTGTCTCCAAGATGTTTGAAAGGTGTGTTTGTTTACATGAACCTGCTGCCTTCTCGTCCCTTTCCTCTCTGGCAGTTATCTGTTGCCGCCCCCTGGTGGCCGAACAGTGTAACCGCCTGCTTGTGCTAGTGAGCGAAAGGGCACGCTTTTATTTTTAGTTGTACAATTCAGGAGGGCATTACTGTAAAGCTGTCGGGTGGTGGGTTAGTTGTAAATAGTGACGTTTTCTCGCTGTATTTCACTGAGCCATTCAGATCACAGACTGAACAGATCTGTGATCTGGTGTTTCTTTTATGCCACAAGTTCTCAATAACGTGAAGCAGAGGCCGACGCAGAGAGAGTTTTCCAGAGTTTTATTCCAGGCGTAGACGTTGCATACTGCTTATTTTTATTTTCTGACCATATTCTCCTGTTGATAGTTGGCTGTTTTCTAATAATGACACTTTACATTAGATGGGACCACATTAAGGCAATTATAGTTAAACCAGACTGACATCATTTGACTTCAGCATTTTCCAGCTGTGGAAAAAAAACACAGATTTTATTTTCTATACCATGGACCTTACCACAGCAGGCGCTTTTCATTGGCTAATGCCCATTTGACGTCACAGCGCAGCTATCAGTGGGTTACCGTCTCACAAACTCATGCTAATGTACATTGTGGACTACCAGACCGACAGAAAGTTTTTGCGTCAGGAGGGGGGGGAAGAATGGTTCTCCGTCAGTGGGGAATCTGTATGTCAGGTAACCTGATTGTGTTTGTGGAACTAAAATTCACAGATTTCCAAAATCTGAATCGCAAAGCCTTGCTTGGATTAAACTTGTGCATTTGCAGCTCAACCATCTTGGGATCAATAAGAACAAAGAATTGTCTGCTGGTGTAAGTATTATTGCTTTGCTTTCTTTGTGTTTACTGAATGAAAAAAATAAAGTCAATAATAAACACATCCATTATGAAAACCTTTTAGCCAAGTACAGCATAATGGCAGTACCGATACAACTTCTACACCTTGAAGCCTGTTACAGTCTTACATTAGCTGAACAGATCAATATGCAATGTGTACCGTATCTGACATACATTAAAGATTTTATTTTACCTGTAAAGGCTTTTTACTAAACTGTAATCATGTTAGCCACGCTAAGCGTGCTAGCCACCGAGTACCGTGTATCAGGCCTAGCAGCATTCGACCCCTCAAAACCATGAATGTCTGACTTACCCAGCCTTGCAAGAACAATAGGCGTCAGTGATCTTGTCCACAGCTATATTTATGCTGAGGGTGTGAGGATCTGCTGTTTTTCCTCATCGGCCGCTAGCTTTTCGCTGTGACGCGCACAATGTTGGAGGCATCGCGTAGCTCAAACACCTTGATGTCGTCTAAAAAAGATGACGTGAACTTGTTGGTTCCCCTGTCCATCGTCGTGGCTGATATTCTGTGAAAATCCGGCAGAAATGCTCGGTAGAGTCAGTCGAACAAAAAATGCCATGATTAGAAATAGGAGCTAAGCTGTTAATGTGAGACATGTAGTCAGTGGGACTTTCGAGGGGCGTTTCTGGGCGGAGCTTGGTAAGGTCCATTGGCCCTCCCTTACCTCCTCCCTGTGTTATGTTTTTCCTTTATCTTCTTCCAGTTTTTGTGCCAGGTTTCATATGAAAAACCTGGCACAATTTTTTTTAAATAAAAAAAGTCTGAAATTCCAACATGATCCGGGTCCTGGTTTGTTTTGCTAAATTATGACTGCTGGATTTACATATTTTTAATGTTTTTTTTATTACTGAAACGTTTCTTTGCTCCAATAGGATTTCATTCACGTTTATACTATTTGTGTGTGTATGTTTTATTATTTTATTTTATTTTATATTTTTAGAAAGTAAAGTTCTCACTTCGTTATTTGCCATTCCAACTCTTTGGGAAAATCAGACGGTTTTCCTTTACGACATAAATCTAGTGAGCAGTGAGACGATGTGACAAAATAAAAATTAAATTCATTACGGAAAATACCAGAACGTTAATCAACCTGTGGACAGAATAAATTACCGCAGGAGAAAATGGGGAAAAACTGATAAGCATGAAATTAGGTTGGCATGGAAATGTCCATCTGATGAACACTGCTCACATTAAGAGAAGAAGAAGGCTGTGTAAACAAATCTTTTGTGTACCACCATGATGTCGGTCTAAAATTTAATTAGTTTTTGGTACATACATAATTTTTAATGACATTATTTAGCTGAGCATTGTTTCATTAAAAATTGGTAAAACTTCAGATGGGCCTTTTAATGGATGATTTGTCTATAAAAACAGTTTTTATGCCTAATTCGTGTTCAGTTTAAATGGTCTGTCTCTTGCTGATTTTGTCTCTGTCAGCCATGTTTTTTGTGTATTTACTGGAGGGACTGTGTGTATGTGTGTGTGTTTGTGAAATAAATCCGTGTTCACTGTCTGGCTGCCCAAAGCATCAGATGAAACGACGCATTTCCTTATCCGTTATGTCCGACCTGCTGTTGTACAAATGGTTGTACAGATCTAACGTGAAACACAAAAACTCCTGTACAGAAGAAAATCCTTAATAAAAAAATGATTTTAACTTTATTTCGCAGTGGAGGTTTCTCTCTTCTTCTTTTTTTCTTACACAAAACAGTTGATAATTAAGGAAAAATATTTGTTGGAACTACAGCTGTACCTGGTGAAGTGGCAGGTTAGAGTATATAATTAATGAGTCCGAGATTTTAGTCTTGAAAATAACCTTTAGGAAAACGTTTGCAATGTAAATACGTTGAATTTAACATCATTTAAACTGTGATCGAAACTTTTAGACAAGTTGCAACATTTAACCTAACAGCATCATGACGATCTTTGTTTTTGTTCCTTTGCCATCTTATAACAGGCTGAAGTTATGACAGTTACATGTTCTTACCAGTGGGTGGCGCTGCTATCTAACGATTACTCCAGAATCATTCAGGTCTCAAAAATAATAGCAAATATTTCCAGTTTTTCTAAGAAAATCATTTTTCATATTAAAATGTTTTCCTTTTAACATTTGCTGTTTTTATTTATTTTCTTATCGATCAATCCATTTCAGAATTAAGACTTCTAATAGTTGTGGAAAGAGATATAAACCTGTACCTTATTGTCTCTGTTAAAATGTCACAATTTTAATCCAAAAGGAAATGACTGGAAGTGATGTAAGTAGCAAGGAAAACGTGCATAAATTAATCAGCTGGTATAGTTATCTCGTGTTTGCCTGAATGCTTACATGACTGATAAACTATTTGCTGCATTTATATCACTTTTAAATGCCATTATTTAGTGATGCCATTTTTTTAATGAAGTTAAAAAAATAGAATAAAACAAAACGCTCACTTTCAAGTTATGTAAGAACATTATTATTCAACAGTAGATCTCCAGTAATAAATAAAAGGACAAGTCATTCATTCCACAATGAAACCGAGGGGAAACATGTTTCCATTTGAAGGGTCGATATTGCCATGGTGAACCGGAGAGGGAGAGAGAGAGAGAGATGCAGATGGGACTGAACACAGAGAGGCATATTAAGACGTACAGATACAAACTACACACATCTGTACAAAGTATTGCATTTTTCATCCACTGACCCCCTTTTTTGTCCATCTCTCAGTACAAAGATCGACTCGGTCCGGAATCACCAACGATGTGCAAATCAACCAATAAAATTACAAATACAGTATTGCATCACTTCAAAGTGCTACACAGAGAGAAAGAGGTGCTGACAATCTTTTTTAAAAAAAGTGTAGAAACCTTTAACATGTTTGTGAGTCTGTATGGGCGTTCAGCTTTGAGTCTAGTATAAAAATGAACTTTTTTTGCCTTTATTGGTCTAACACAGTGTTCATCTTAGCCTGAAACTTTAGAAATGCAGGAGTGCCCACGAATTGTGATGTAATGATGTATATTTTTTTTGTGCTTGACTGGTTTTGAAGTACAACAGTTAATTCCTGATTGTGTTTCTCTATGTATATAAAAGTGCTCGTTTGGGTGATTTAATACCATTAATAACCCATAATTACTAATTTACTATATTGATGAGAAATAGGCATGGGTCGGGTACCAATCTTAAGGGATGACAAAGATGGAATTTAAAAACGTGTAAAATACTGTATATTCCATATAATTCCTAGGGGTTAAAGTCTTTATTGAGAGATGCCAATAAAAAAGGGAAAGAGTAGTGAGTGTCCATCCCCAACCTGTTTCTGTTCACTTCCTGTGAAGATTTGCAAGAAAACTAAACTCTGTTTTGAAGGAACACCACCCGTAAATTATTAAGAATCACAAGCTGATATTTCATAAAGATAAATTGTCCTATTCTGTGCTTTGTGCCATTAAGAATTTTACCACTTGTTTAGCGAAGATGAATTGAAATTTAAGGCAACGTGCTAGCTGGGCTTATTTGGGAGTGTGCTAGCACATTTTTAGTAGGCTAGCTGTTGTTAAAATTAGACTTTAAAACTAAACATTTTTACAAACATCAAAACTTTAAATCCTGACGTTTACTCTAATTTAGTACATTTAGTAAATCCACACAAATTAGCTTGTTAACTCTAGCTCTGTTTCTTGGTTAGCTAGTTTGCAAGTGAGTTAATTTGTTTAATAAGTCTAATAAATGTAGTACGAAAAACAATCAAATTGTGCAGGTGTTTATTCTGGATATTTACTTTAACACTATATATATATATTTTTTTTTTGGATAGTCTACCACAAAACCTTGACTGTGAGAATTTCCTACCGGCCCATGCCTATTGAGGATTCTCAGGGGTCTGCCAAACATTCATCAGTCTACTGTCTTGTAGTGACAAAACAGAAAGTAAATGCCAAAAAAAGAACTTACTGGGGGATACCTTAATGAACAAGGCACAAACATCTTAATGGACCATCCACTGACACCAATGCTTATTTTTGCTTTTTATCTGAAAAAAAACTTTTTCAAGGCACCAAGCAGGAGCCACTTTGTTCTTCATGTCAAATCACTGTAAAGAGATAAAACATTGCTGAGAAGAAGTGAAACCCAGTTTGTTTTAACTAAAGAAAAAATACGAATAGTTTACTACACACGTTTAAAAGGAATGGTACTTAAACAGACTGTCTTCCAGGGAGTTTCATCTAAAAGGAGAATCCCAACTTTTCTGCAAAATATTCCCAAAATCTTTTCACTCTTCCCGTCAGAAAACACCTCCTATTTCCAGACGTTTCAGCCCTTCTTGCCTTAAAAATATTTATATACGATACAGAAGGGCTTTTCTGTGGTGTCAGGGGTTTCCCAGTCCATTTACAAGGGGCCCCAGCCTTTTTATTTGGCATCTAGTTCTATTTATTTTTAACCTCCTCAGTGAGAAGACGAAGAGCAGAGAAGGAGAAAAAAAAGGGAGGGGGACAAGTCTGACATGAGAGGCAGAGATGAGAGGATGAGGAGGAGTGAGGAAGCATAAAGGGATGAAAAGGGAGATGAGAGGAGAGGAAGAGGACGTGTGAAGGGCAGGAAGCTCCGGTCGGATCCCTGGCAGAACACCTGTCACTGAAGAGGCTCCTGCTTTCTGTCACCCTCGTTTTTTTCCTCTCCCTCTTTCCTTCTCCATCCACCTCCTTTGTCCGGCGACAGGAGGGACACCCGAGGAGGAAAGAGGGAGTGCTTAAAATTCCCCCCTTCCTTCCTGTGTCCATCTCCTCTCCTAAAGACCTCGTCTCCATAGAAACAAGCTATCTTCATACTGAGCTTATTCAGTCGGCAGGCATGAACGTGTGCGTGGGAGAGAGGGGAAGATAGGTTCGCCGCTGCTCAGGCCTCACCGTGTTAGGTTTCTGTGTGTGTGTGTGTGTGTGTCAGTGTGTCTCTGTGCATGTTGGAAGAAAAGTGTGTCTTTGAGTCAATGTCAGTCCAACACTCCGTGTGAATGACGAACAAGTCCAGAAAAGACATTTAGTTTTTTTTTTGGTCAACTGGAATAAATCTCTCGTGAGAACCGACTGAGTGTTGGCTGGTTTGTGAAATTAAAAAAGAAGAAGAAGAAGAAGAAGAAGGAAAAAAAAAAAAAGGGTCCTTTTCAGGCACCGTGACGCTTCTCGCCTCCGTGTCGTGGAAGTACGGACACACTGCAGAGGTCAGTGACACCGAGAGCTCCTCCAGCCCAGTCCGCTCTCACTGTGAGTCAGGATATGGGGGTAACGCTGTCCATTAGCAGCCGGGTGAGGTCGTGATGGGGCTGTGGTGCAGGTAGGCCGGGTTCACCACCGACACCGGGAAGTTGAAGATGAACGGAGACGTGGGCGTGACGGCCGTCGAGCTGTTGGCCACCGTGGACTTGGGTCCGAGCAACGGGCTCGCCGTGGCCGCGGCTTCGGCGGCGCAGGACGTGGCGAGGACCTGGGACTCGAACTGCAGCAGCTGGCCCATGAAGCTGAAGTTGGGCGAGATGATGCTGCGGCGGCGGCGCACGAACTCGAAGGCTTCGTCCAGACGCACCCGCTTCCTCTTCATCAGGTACGCCAGGCAGATGGTGGCGGAGCGGGAGATGCCCGCTTGACAATGGACCAGCACTCGTCCGCTTGAGTCTCGTACTGAATCTGGGGAAAGAGATGGATCACAGTTCAGAGACGACTGCTGACAGTAAAAGCAATCGAATCTCCAACCAAAATGTTTGTTGACAGAAGGTGCAGATCTCTTCTTTGGAAGGGAGGGCGATGTGGATTTATAGGTATATCACGATATTTTGTGGTACTATTGCAATAACAATAAAAGTGACAATAATAGCTATTTATTATGTATTAAATGCACTTCTTTAGGATACCAATCGCATTAATAAGTATAATTTATATCACTAAACTACATACTGCAACTGTATTTTCAAATGTATTAGTATTTGTCGATGCTTTCATTGAACAAATGGTAAAACGATCAACCCTGACAACAAGTACAGCTTTCAGGGGATTTTTAAATATCATTAATTGGAATTTATCACGATAACGTATAAATCAAAATTCTTACCACTATATGACATTTATCACAGTAAACAATATGATAAGTATTACCCACTCTTACTTTTGTTTTGCTTTTTTCTCATGCTTAATTAGTTGTTTAGGATCATCAAATAGATTTTAATATCAGAAAGATAACAAAGTTAAAAATATTTTTTTAGTTTTTAAGGGAAAAAGATTTCCAACTCAACCCTAGTGTCAATGTAACTGGCTTCTTTAATTATCTAACATCTCTTCTTTTTCAATGCATTTTTCCACTGAATAAATCTCTTAGTAAATGTTTATTGTGTATTAAAATAAGTCATCCTTTAAAACCTCTAACTCTTCCTTCACCCTTATGCTCATTATTTCTGCACCCAGCAAGTAGCTTCTATCACGCCAGATGTACAGTGACGCCTCGTCTAAAAACCACTTTTCGTTTTTCTCTCCTACGCACTTTGGTTGCCGCTCTGCGCTCTCAAACCGATAACTAACCTCAAAGTGAGAACGCTGCAAATCACATTTACAGTAACTGAAACACGCAAGTGCAAAATTTGAATCATTCTCTTTTTCACACTTCCTCCTCTGGCCTATTTATGGCTCCGTCTCAGTGTGCATGAAAAAAAAAAAACAGCCTGATTTAGCTGATGGTTTGATTACAGCATTTACAAGAACTCGATTTTTCAGCTCGTGTGGCTGAATGCACCAAGTCTGAACCATAAAGTGTGATGGTGGGTTTTAGTTTTGCAGTACTGCTAAAGAATTTTCTCAGTTTTTTACAGACAAATTTAGACGAGAGGTATACGGTCATTGAAATTCACTAATCTTTAACAGACACTCCGCTCATACAAACAGATTGAAAGCTAACCCCAGCATCGCGTTTGCTCACTCGGTAACACCGGATGAGTCAGACTCTAGTCCCACAGCAGCTAACTATGACGCATGCCAGCAACCTTCACCTGCACACACACCCATAGACATCAGAGCCCATGCTAACACTAACTCGTACTGCACAGCACCGATATGCAAAATAAAAGCACACTTGAATACATAAAGCACTCAAAAACAACAACAACAAAAATGAGTTACAACCGCGGCAAAAACATTTTACCAAGTGTGTTGGTTCTAGTTTGTGCCGCAGATATTTTAGTGCCCTTAAAAAGAAAAAAACTACTAGACTAACTAACTAGATCTACTGTGCGGAATCCACACAGCACAAAGCAAAGCATAAACACTGCAGCCCGTGTCACGTTTTGCGAGCACGCTCCCTTCAGACACTGACCTATGAACTCGATGGCCTCCAGGAACCAGCAGCTGATGTCTTCTTTGTGGTTGTCCTCCACCGGGATGCACTTGTACTGGTAAGTGCCCTCGAAGTGGTTGGGACAGTCGGCCGACACGTTCAGCAGGGCGGAGATTCCGACGCTGTCCAGGACCTCCTTCTTGGAGGCGTGAAGGGCGCTGCCAAGGTAGAGGAAGGGCAGGATCTCGACGGGGCCACCCTGGAGAGACACCAACAGGAGGACGATCGTCACTAGCCGTCCCTGAATTGGTAGTAAACGTCTCATGTCGGAGACAACGCAGCACAGAGGCCCAGTGGCTTGACTGCAGCTTCATGTTTTCTAAATCGCATTAAAAAAGCTTCTTATTGGATAGAAATGGGTTTATTATTTGTGTGAGAAACACAGTCGAACTGTTGGGGTTGTCAATCTGAAATACTGGTGTGTTTTTAATGTGGCTTCACAGCGCTGTGCTGCTCTGAGCTGACCGTGTTTGCAGCTGCTCCTCTGAAAGCAAAAGCATCTCAGTGCCTTGTGCAATGCCCAGGCAAGGAGCTGGCACACATATTGTGAATAATCGTGAAACATCCTTGAGAATGTTCAGAAAATCAACAGCAACATAAAGGTTGAATCGACTTCGACTTGTTTGAAAATGATGACTTGTTGATCAGACATTAAATGTGATGTTGGCTACCATCTGTATGGAAACTTCCACCTCACTTTGAGATTTATTTTTGAGCCCTTTGTGAGCACATTACCTAATGAACATCGAGCCCCCATTTACCGGACCTGGGAGGTCAACGGGTCAGCAGCCGTCCCTTATTGACAAAAAGCTCTGTCTGTTTATGTCACTGCCGCTGACGAATTCGGTACTGACACAGTCAGGAAATGATCAATATGGCCAAGAGATGCCGGGCAGGGAGGGGCAGAGTGGGCTGCATCGCTCTCGGCCAGTCACTCCATCATACTTACCACAGGAAGTTGCATCCTTCTCTTAAAAAAAATGCACCTGACAGGACAACGAAGCGATTTTCTTGGAGAAACACAGACATGCACACAGAAGCTGGGTTGTCTGAGTCTCTTGGCCTCGTGAATTCCAGGGGAATTAAACCCAAAGCACATGTGACTGCGAGGGTTGCGTAAAATCCGCAGGCTCAAACAAACAGATCACTGTCCGACAAAAAAACAAGGCCAGCTAGGTCACAGGATGTCGTGGAGAGCGGAATCGATGCCGGACTTTCAACACACTCCATTAGGGGGACTTATTTTAAGCATTTGAATCAATTTAAAGTTGCCTCAAGACTGGTAAAAAAAAAATGTGGAAGTTAGTATATAACATGAGTCCTTCAATAAAGCACTGATAACCCTGGGATCTGTCTGAGAGAAACATGGACCTGTCTGACACTCTCACTGTAGAATACCTGAATTCAACATACCACAAAAAAGCAACAATGATTCAGGCTAAACTGATATCAGATGTTGTTTGTTGCAGTTATAATAATGTGATTTGAAACATTTTTTTTTATTAAATATGGAATGATGACGTTAAATTTTAGGCCGGATGATTCCAGAAAACTGTGTAGAACAGCGTATGTTCCTGCATGTTAAAATTAGGCAACAAGACTTTTCTCTATTTGTGAAAGACAAATATAGCTCTTTATCAATATTTCCGGTCACGTAAAACAAATACAGTCATGGGCTGTAACCTAATCACTCTCATGGAGGTTAGGTCTGTTTATGAGCTGAAAGCAGGCTATTGAAGAGCAAATTCACCATAAGGAGCAGAACGGCGGAAAGAAAAAAAAAAAACCTATTTAGCACAATAACCAGCTGAAAATATTATTACATTTTCCATTACATTTTCCATTCTATGAAGTGTTTTCATAAAGACAAGCATATCTGCTGTTAGGATGTTAAAATGTTGGAAAAATGTTGCGAGACCAAAGAAATCAAGCAAATAAAGTGAATATAAAACTGGTGATTGTGACAGTATAGAAAATCAAATCAAAATGTGTAAATGTTACAGCCAAAATTGATAAGAATGTGATAACTGATGGCAATTATTATATTATTATTATTATTATTATTATTATTATTATTATTATTATTATTATTATTATATTATCATATGAGCCTAAACTAAAAGCAGAGCTACCACAAAATGTTTTCAGTTTTCTTCTATGTGATAAATGTTATATTAGTTCAACAGCTCTTGTTAGTTTTTGGCTTGACACATTAGGTCATGTTATACATTCCTGATCTTTAAATATTTGAGGAAATATCACAATGATGCCTCACAAAAGTAAATATTTTTAACATTAACTGGATTGCTTTTTCTTTCTTTTTTTTTTCTTAATGCCGGAATCGCATTGAAGCAGAGTGTGAAGGTTTTACCTGATCGTTGTGTGGCGTCCCACACGATGAGCAGGAGTCGATGCTGGACTGGCTGGTGAAGGATGGCAGTGATTTGTTTTTTAAGCAAAACTCGGGATACTCTGCGTAAAATCTGTCATATCCCCCTAGAAACAAAGAAAATATATATATTATTAGCCATTATAACGATGTCTGATGAACACATTTACAGATGATCAGAGTAAAGTTATGCAAACTGAATGTGCAGCAGGATCTCCCAGCATCTTTCAATTGATTTTAAGACATTTCCTTCAAACGGGAGTAATCATGTTAGCCACGAAGTGTCATGTTTACCAGCCATCATTAGGATGCAGACACACACAGAAACACACAGAAACAAAGAGGGATGCGCCACGGCTTGCAGCAGCTTCTTCTTTCAGAATATAAAACAGACAACCTGACTTTCCAATTTTCCACTTTTTTATTATTATTATTATTATTATTATTATTATTATTATTATTATTATTATTATTCATTTCAGTTTGTCCCCTTTCACTCCCCATGGAGGAGGAATCCTTGTGAAATAATACAGGCTGTGCTGAGTGTCACCGAGGTTTTCATGTGGCTTCAAAGCATCAGCATTACCTCATCCACTCAGCCACTGAGCTGTGAACGCGTGGATGTGAGAGATGGACTATATAAATATATATGGATGTTTCTATATTACCAGTCATCATCCGATATCGGTTAATCGATTATAATGTCAAATAATTGCGATAACTGTGAGCGTTATTATTATTATTATTTATTTAAAGCAGTCAGCCCCAAGTGAATGAGTGAAGGTGGTCTAGATGGGGGGTGTTTTACCTTTGAGCAGGTACGACCAGTGTTCCCTGGGAGTCCCTGAACAGCGCGTTGAGCACCAGGGTCACCGTGCTGTCCTCCTTCACCGACTCCGAGTCCGGCGTCCTCTCGTCGTACAGCACCACGACGGAGTACAACCCGGAGCGCAGGCGGCCCCGCACCTCCTCGTCCCCGGCCAGGACCTGGTCCAGGCTCAGCACGGAGCCCTTCGCCCTCCTTCGGACGATGGTGTTGCAACGCGCGTTGACGGAGCCCCGGATGTGACCGGCGCTGAAGGCGAGGAAGGAGCGGCAGTCCAGCACCAAGCACCGGCCGCCGTCGTCCTTCAGGAGCCGCTTCAGCACCGTGCAGTCCATCTCGCCCAGGTCTTCCATGGCTCCTCGATGCGGATTGTGTGTGTGTGTGTGTGTGTGTGTGTGTGTGTGTGTGTGTGTGTGTGTGTGTGTTTGGGTATTGGGGGGGTTTCACTGGTGTTTATCTCTTCGCCTGCCGAAGCTGAACAAAGCTCGCGCACGGATCCTGTGGTGAATTCCCCCCTCGCGCCTCTCTTCTATCTGCGCATCACCGCATCCATTCAGCTTCTCGCTTCCTCCTCTCTGTGTGTCTATCCTAAGAACTCTTCTTTCTTGTTTTTCTTTTTTTTTTTTTTTTTTTTTTTATGAATGGGTACATCGCGTCACGGCGGAGGTGACGTCAACCAGCAGCAGCAGCCAATCACAGAGCTTTCGTTTGTTCATTGAAAAAAAAAAAAAGAAAAAGCAAAAGGCATCAATGAAACTGAAGGCGACAATGAAACACCAGAAGTCAACAGCTCTTGAAAAAAAGCACTAAATGGAAGTCAGCTGATGAAGTTGATGTTTATCCCTCAATCCCAAATGTCAAAATAACTTAATTCAATATTATTTTCACAGACTCATCAAAGGAAAATGTAATTATCTAATTTTCTTGGCCAACAATGAAACTTGGGTTTGGAAAAAAATAATAAAAAAATCGTATGTAGACTGAAAATATAAATTAAGAACCTTTCCGTATGCATCACTATACTACATGTTATGAAATTGAAGAAAAAACAAAACAAACAATCAAAAAAAACCCCAAATAATTTACTTTTTTAAAACTTTACTTTTTAAAACTTGTTTTAATACACAAACATCTAGTAAGTGCATCATGCATTTGTTTTCAGACCATCAGAATCAATGCTTTGTATAACATTAGGAATGCCTTCATTTTGCTTTTCACATCAACATTCCTGTGTTTATCTGTTACTCTTTGCAAAATAGTCTGAACTCAGTCATACATGCCAGAGATCTCTGTGAAGAATAGCTTTCAAATCGTTCTACATATTCTGATTTGGACTGAGGCATCATGGACTTGACTGGGCAGTTTTAACTAGGAACATATTTTGATCTAATCCAACTGTGTTTATAGGGTCTTTAACAGGTTTTCTTCCAGGATTACAATGTATTTAGCTCCATCCATCTTCCCTAAATTTCTAACCCTGATTTTAGGCTTTTACCACAACTCTATTCCTGACCTTTCTACTGTGTTCCCTGTTCACCATTGTGCCGTTTGTTAAAGAAAAAAACGTATGATGAACCCTAGAAGAGGGAATAGTTAAGAACCGAAACTGACTCACCAAACTTCAACCCGTCTGTACAGGCTTGACTCATAAGATGTTCTTGCATGCACTAGACATGAACTTCAGGTATTTCATACTGTTCTTATTAAAAAACTTAAACATGAATATTATTTGTGTTACAAGAAGCTAAGTATAACTTGCTTTAGATTAGGAAAAGAATGCATAGATCATTACAGTCATTGCTGTGTGCTTGGTTTTATTACATTCCCCAACACTTTATCTAATTTTGCAGTATTTAAAGCTCACCTATAACACCGGCTCTGTCTGTTTTCGGCGCTACAGGACCACAGGTGGGAGTGCGTACGTCCCTGCATGCATGTGCGTGTGTGTGCATAAGTCTGAGCGCGTATCTGCGTGTGCGTGGGTGTGTAATCCTACAAGCGGATGCAATTTGCATCTCCCATCACACAAGCCTCAGAGCGTGCTCAGGTATTTGCATGTTGATCTCATTTCCATGGTTACAGGGGAAAGAGAGCAGCGAGGCAGCAGATGACAGGAAGGGAATTCAGACAAAAACAGACTGAAAGCAAAACAAGCTCAACCTGGAGAGAGAGAGAGAGAGAGAGAGAGAGACAAATATGGGTGGGTAAATATGCAAATGTATTTGATTTATGATTTATATGCAGATACAAATCTGTGTTAGAAGCTTTGAAATGTTCACAGTCTAATCGAGTTCGAAATACTTGGAGGCACATCTCATGTAATCACTAGTTTATATTGCAAACTCTACCATCTAATTGAGTCATGTCTTACTTTCAGATGAAAATAAACAAAAAACAACAATGCAAGGAAAACACGGCAGACGTTCACGGCAGTGGCATATATATGACATGTTTAAACTACACTTGTAAAACCTCAAAATTCTGTGTTTTTCTACATAATTAGGTAATTCTACAAACAAACATAATTTGCCACAATAGAAAGGTCCCAGTGGCTCTAATGCTTCTTGTCACGAGAAGCTCTAACCTATGAATTACTCAAGAGATGAACTATTGTTGTGTTTTTACAGCTCAGAAAGAAGCCAGTCTCACTGCCAGCAGCCTGTCACGAATACAGTTGCTTTTCTTTGTCAAGGTTGTAAAAACACAAAACATAACACAATTTGACAGATATAACGGTCAATCTACTACAAAAAGAACAGAAATATCCCTTATTGTTCCACAGTGGGGACATTTATGTGCAACAGCAGCAAACTGACAGACACTCAAAGCAAGTAGATTCAAAAAACAGTGAAAGATAACATTTATTTGTATGTTGAAATCTGTGGCAAAATCTTATCTTTAAACATCTTGAAATGTTTTATCATGGTCCAGTGTTTTATATAACTTTTATTTTTGTCTCTCTTACTGTCCACTTTCTCTTTGAGGAGACTGCAAGATATGTCAAACAAAAACAACAAAAAAACGAAAAGACCTTAGATAAGGAGTGATTTAAAACTTTTGCACACTACAATCAATGCTCTCAAAATCTGGAATATTCATCAGCTGAAATAGCGTCGCACTATCTCACATTTGTATTTGAGCGTTGTTTGAATACCAAAGAAATTTACTCGGATTTGATCCCCAGTTTGTCCTTTCTGTGTGTCCTAATCTGTGCCAATAACTGATTGTGTTATTTTCATTTTACAGGCAATAGAAACAACAATACAGGGGGAAAAGAAAATGACTCTGACATGGTGAGATGGAGAGGCAGAACGGTGCAGGGAGAGGAGTCGAAGCAAAGGAGTCGGAGGTAGAGATGGATGACTGGATCCGAAAGAATATGATCAGAGAAGACAGGAGACGACTTCTTCTGCTGGACTGCAGATACTAAAGCATCACATGTACACCATGCTGCGTTACTATCAACCCCAAACAATGCCTTAACCAGGCGGGATGGTGCTGCTGCCGTAGCAACAACAAAGAGGTGTGGGAGGGTGGGGAGCGAAGGGAGCTGGGGCGGGGAGGGACTCCGAGGGGATTGGCCGGAAAGAGACTCTGCGGTGATGTCATCGCTCTCTCCCTCCCGCTGCTCTGTGGTGTCCATCCATTCATCCCCTCGCATCACATCCCCCATCTGCACTCCGTCATCCTTCAATACAGTGGACAAGAGGGAGAGGACGGGGTAAACAGCCGTCATCCTCCTTCCTCTCGTATCTGCTCCGTTTTCATCCTCTCAGTAAACAGCAGAACACAGTTTAGTATGCAACCAAACAGCATCCGGGATTCTTCTCGTGAAATTGTGCAATGTGGAATTTGACCTTGAGGCAGAAATCTTTATAGGAGAGGTTCAATGTGAGTGTGACACAAAACGTGTCACTTCCGTTTGGTTTTATTTCACAGCACAGGTGAAAACCCCCCCCACCCCCAGCTCATGTACCTAAAGCAGCCCAAGATTATTGGAGAATGTAACAAATTACAGCTGTGCCACAGCTGGCAAAGCACTTCCTCTATCAAACGCTAATTTCTGCTGTCCTTATGTCCTCTTGTCCTTGAGCGAGACATACAACACAGATTGCTCCTGGTACTCAAACCGGTTCCTGCAATAATACGTCTTGCGGGTTAATGCCACTGAATAGTTACTCACTCAGAAGCTATTTGGATTTCCACTGGAAAAGGAGGTGGGAGGCGATGCGCCATCATTTACCCTCCTGGGCAAAACATGGTACTGAGAGCAAAATACTTAAAGTGTCTCCAGTCAGAACCAGCATCCGACGGGAAAATAAAACTCCACGCAAATCAAATATGCATTGAAGTAAATGCTGCTTTGTAATCAATGAAAAGGGGATGAGAAGTACTGCACTTCAATCTGCTAGGGGCGGGGAAGAAATCCTTCTCACGAATGTGTTTCACACAGGATAAACTAATCATTTTTGGTCGAATAGTTCCTTTATTTACACAATTCTGACATTTTTGAGAGTGTTTTGAGGCTTTTTAAAGGAAATTTGTACTGGTTTTGAACCAGTAGGTTCAACTAATCTGGATTTGTAGCAACAACAACAACAACAACAACAACAAAAGGAAAACAACAAAAGATTTATCTTCTGCAAGATATATATTAATTGATTAACCCCTACCATCAAAAAGTGATGAACTGCCCTAACCCTTTAAGGCTCTGTTGCTGTTTGAAGCCTGGTGGCTGCGTTAATCTTTTATTTAGGTTTTGCTGTAAGCCCTGCAGCCTGATGAGAAATGACCTGAACTGAACTATTCCTTTTATAGTAGCAGAAGCATCTAATAAAAGCCACTAATTGTCTGCAGGCCCAGCTAATGAACTCTGAGTAATCAATAGAACAGTTAGCAGGTTGGTGTTTTCAAATCTAAATCAGTAAAGACAAGCTAGCCTAACGTGTCGATACAAACAACGCACCAGCATCCACTTGCATCGCTGCACCGTCTACATACACACATCCTGAATTTCTCCCTCTGTCTAATCCCATAATCCATGATTAAGCTTTGACTGACTGACTGCTGCGTTTTCATGAATCAGTCGGTATCGTTTTGTCACGTGTTTGTGTTTATCGTCAGACAGGCAGAAAGAGTCCAAGTGAAAACGAAAGATGAGAGCTGCATTAAAAATGAAGGGCTGAAAACGGTTGTTATGGAAAGAGGGCAGCGGAGAGAGAAACGGGATGAGCTCAGCAGTGGAAGTGGGCGAGAAGTGGCATGGTGGGGGCTGTTACTCTGTTTGGATCTGATCTATATTTTCTCTTGGAGACACGTTGCTGCTTCTGCAGCACTGGGAGGAGTTTTCATAGCTGTTTCACCTACTCAGTGGAGCTGATGAAACCTTAAAGTATAATTTCCTCCAAAATAATTGCATTTTTTTCTGTGGTATTTCGCTAGTATGGTACTATTTGAGCCTGCTAATAAATGGATGTTTTAAGAAAGTAATACATCCAGATGCAAAATAAGTTAGGGCCCAATCAGGGTCATTTTAAAATATATATGAGAATTAAATTCACTGGTTGGAATATTATTATGTTGTTGTTTGAAACGTTCTTCTAATATTATGTCTACAAAAAAATACATATGTCATTGTTCTACGATTTATTTTTCTGTGAAGGACATTTCAGAGAGCTCCAGCAGAGTTTAAGGCTAAAACTCTGCAGGCTTGTTTTCATCCTGTTTGCCCAAAGCAGTCTGTGGCGACTGTGAGAGTTAATAAGTAATTTGGTCAAAAAGGTCACAAAGTATTTATCCTAATTTCAATGCAACACACTCCTGCCTACTTACTATGAACCCTTACTGGTCTCTTTTTTTCCTCTGCAGTCTAGCATTTTTTGTAAAGGCGTCTAAGGTCATGAGAGTGTAGCTTCCGCTTGCAGAAATGTTATATTTATTTTTAAGGTTAAAGTTGTATTTGACTGAGAAGATCAATAAAGAGCAAATAGGTGAAATAGGCAATCATTTTTTAGGGTGAAAGTTGGTCCTTAATAGAAGGAAGACAAATACACAATAAAATAAATGGAACATCATCAGGGGAAATAATCAACAAACTAGAATAGTATACTGTTTAATCATTTCAGATCATCCATATTGTTTTTGATATTAGACATTATCTATATAACCATCAAGGCCAGTTGGTTTTAATAGGATTTTTCCACAATTAATGAAATCATTGTTTGCAAACATACAAAAAGGGGGACAATACTTTTTTTCAAAGTGACATAGATAGAGGATTTGTGACAATGTTTTAATCACCTAAATCAATGAAGATGGAAATCAGATCTGCATTTAGATAATATCTTCTTTCATTATATTGTTTTTAGCTTGCAAGCAATAAAAAACAAAAACAAGCCAAAACAGATATCACCTAATTCAGTCTCACTCACATGCAACAACAAAAAAAAAAAACTCCACTATTCAAATCTCTTTACATGTTTTGAATATTCAAAGCAGTTCAGGACGAAATCGGTAGATCACATCCAAAGCTATTTTGCCCAAACATACACTTCTGCAAGCACATTGTCCTTTTTTTATGACATGCAAATCTCATTTTCAAGCAAAATACAAATGTTTAGCTTCCGAGAACAAGCAGGAAACTTATGATCATAACCAGAAGGAAGTGATATGTTTTAATGCCCTCTGCTTATAAATACTGTCTTGCAAATTGGGCATGAGCTCATGGCTGGATAATATCACAGGCTGGTGCTTAGAAAGACGTTTACACAAAGGTGACGTGCCAAAATTAGTCAAAACTTCAACATCATGTCTGGCTCAGAGGAAAGCTTTACATCTAAGTGAACAGATATTTTTTGGGGGGGGGGGGTTCTTTGGAAATGTAGTTGTGTTGGACACTTATCCATAAGTTTTCTTAACTACATCTCTACTAATTCTCCTCATCTACCTTTCTGTAAAAGAGAAAAATCTTGAAATCATTTAATTTCTCTTAACAAAGACCAAGATAATTTTGGCCAAACAAATTGTTGCTATTTAGAGATTAAGGGAATTATGGCTATTTTTGGTTTTGGAAATGTGTCAAAAAATATGTGTACTTCTTTTTTTTTTTTAAACACATTAGTTACCAAAAACTATCAAAAGTTTGTTAAAACATGCAAATTAGGTCGTATTATTACTGTTGGTGATACCTTTATGACTGACAGTAACCGTTTGTTTCCATCTGTGTCTAAATATAAATCTATTGCATAGGACAATGCTCAGTATGATACCGTACCATAATTATAGATCCCGAATCCGTTGGATATTTTAACAACAGAAAACCTTAATATATTTTAGAGTCAATTTATGACATAGACTCACACAAAGCAGCACATAACCATAGAAACAACAACAACAAAAAAAGTGACAAAATTATTTACACCTTAAATTCCGAACGGTGTGGATTCACCCCCTCTTATTCTGATACCATCTAATAAAACCCAGTGGGACCAGTTGGAATCATCTGTGTCTGCCTCAGGGAAACCGCTCATCTAAATGCAGCTCCTGATTGAACCCGGTGAGCTCCAGCTGGGACGCCCGTCACACCATGAAGGAGAAAGTCTCCACACACACCGTCTGTGGCGGAAAACGTATCATCTGAACGTATCATCCATGTCAGGAAAAAGGGAAGCTGCTCAGAGCTGATTGGAAGACGAAGCGAAACACATAGCAATGGTGGAGGAAAAGCTGTGAGAAGCTGCAAAAGATCTGAGACGGGAAGAGAGGTTGACCCTTCAGCAGGGCAATGCAATGATAGTTTAGATCAGAGATTAAATGTCCCAGTTAAAGTTAAATGTGTCTTTCTATAAATTATAAACTCAGGATGGCTGAATTTAAATATACACTGCACTTAACAGGCATAACCGTTTCTGAGTTCATGTTCTAGTCAGGGCTCTGTCTTTGCTACATGGAGTTTGCAGAATCTCATCATGTTCAAAACACATGCATGTTAGGTTGGCTGATCTCTCTGAATTACTCTTGGCTATGAGAACTTTTCATAGGGCTCATGTTTTTTTTCTCTCCAGTTTGTCTCTGAGCTACCCTGTTTCCTGTGAAAAACATCCACAAAGCTGGTTCTACACAGGAAATAAAACTTTGTTTTGCCTTTTATTATCCATGTTAGGAGGAACAAGACCGGATTTAGGGATTAACCTTGGAGACCCTTTCATCGTCTTTCAATATGTACGTTTTTGTTCGTTTTTGGGCCGCCACTTTTAGAATTGTTGGTTCATCTGTGTATTCAGTCAGCTGTGGTTTTCCCTCCAACCATCTTAGAGTGTCTGTAAATGGGGAAATGAGTGAATGAAGACTGTGAGGAGGTTTAGCTCTAGGTCAAATCATGCCAGCACTAGAGCACAACTTGTGTGTGTGTGTGTGTGTCTGGGTGACATGATGCAGCGTAAGCAGAACAGACACAAGGATTAAAGACAGGAAACAGGCAGCTTTGAGTCTTTTCCCTCATCTGCAAACAAATCCACTCACATTTACAGTGGCTATATATGTAGGACAGTCACTGTTATTCTTAAATCAAACAATTTAAAGTTACATTTCATTGCAACACAACCCAGCGCTCTTTGTACTGTAAAGGGGCAAAGGTAATCTGACACGAAGCAACAAGCAAACCAAGCACAACACAAAAAATGGCAGCTACAGATTGATAATAAAAATGTATGGACACCCTCTTGATTTTAAAACCCAATAAAAACAGACTAGGAAAAAAAAAGCTCCGTTTTATAATCTGGAGTTTTTCCACAAAAAGCTCAAAATCATTTCGATTTGCTTCAATTCTTTTTCACGCGGAGGAGAACTGCTCATTATCTCCAGACTTCTTGCACTTCCGTCTAATAGGCCTAAAAGGACAGAGAGTTTTCTTTGGTCGCCTCAGATGCAACTTGACAAACATAGACTGGTTTGACATTTCCTTTTACCCTTGCAATAATTTCTAAACATGACCCATTTGTTCTAATTCTTACTTTGCTGACATTAAACTTATCATTTAATGTACCAACCAGGGACTGTTGAGTCTAAGACGGCGCTTCTACAACTTGCTTTCGTTTGTCTTTCATCCTTGCATTGCCCGATCTAAGGTCAAACTTGCTGGGACGTTCACTAATATTTACCCAAATCTTGACCTTCCTTTAAGCCAGTACATCAGAAGAGAGACCGACAAGTCTCTAACTAAGAACATGTTCAGCCATTTTGGAAGACATCGTTTTGTGTCTGTGGAGACAGACATTTTTTTGGTACATCTTGTGCTGACCCTAAATAGATGCTGCCCTGAGCAGTGAGCCATCTCCAGCCACTGACTATGAGGATTGTTGTCTTTGTCGCTACAGAATGGTGGACCTTCAGTTTTATAAAGTATGGTCAGATTGGGAAGGGGTAATAATAATAATGCGTCTCTCTTTTGTTTATCATTGATAAGTGAACATGAAGGAACAGAAACCAATCATGAGAGCAAAAACTGAGGACAGGAAGAGGAAGGGAGGACAAGAGTCCTGGAGGATGATCGAGAGGAAGCGTAATGTCCTTGCTAATGTGACAGTCACATTTAAGAGACTGAACTTCCTGTAGCTAAGTGTGTGTGTGTGTGTGTGTGTGTGCGCGCGCGCGTATGTGTGTTTGCTTAGGAGCACAGCAAGTCAATTGCCCAATTGCTTGACAGCCAACATGATTACCAGAGTCACAAAACACACACTTAAAACACTTCCCCCCCCTCGAGGGAAGCTGCCGGAAGCACAACTAAGACTCGCCTCCTCCTGGTGTTATCTCAGTGGGTTTCAATGTGACACGGCTGAATCACGCTGTGTGTCACCACATTTGACAAGCTCATGCCTCTTGCTTGGATTCTTTTGAAAGATCCGGCTCAGTTGTGAAAGGTCAAGATTGAGCAGATTATTACCAAACATTAACCCCGAGACCACTTCGAAGCTTTAAACTAAAGACATTTGCTCAATTATGCTTTTGCAGCTGTGTGCTGGTCTGTCATGTAAAATTCCCCCCAAAAAATTATAAAGTGAAAAACAATAAGCAGCTCAATAAGTATGAATACTTTTGTAAAGACACTGCAGGTTGCAGTTCTTTCTCACAGCTGTGTTTATGGAGGAAAGCCAAAAGCTTAAGCAAATCAGAAAACACTGAAAAAAGTGCAATTAATTCTAAACATAAACATGTATCTCTGTCAAATTCTCTGTAATAACTTTGCTGTCAAACTTTTGGGTTCTTCAGACGTCCATTTCTAATACAGTGTGAATGTGACCCTACACACTGAGACGAACATTTTCTGCATCGTATCTGGTCTTACCTCACGGGAACAGAAGGCAGACCGGCGAATTGAACGTGTATCTGGCAGATCACCAGCTTAAATCCACGAAAAGCTAAAATTACTACAAGGATGGAGCCAAAGGCGGCGCAGTCTTGACTCCAATGTGAGCACTGTATTTCTAATTCTTTCTAAAATCGATGGTTCATTTTTGTACCGTCTTAAGAAGCCAGAGTAGAGCAGAGGGCAACCTTACCTACACTTTGAATCAGCAGATTGAAAACTGTTTATAGGGAGGCTCCCACACAGCTACACATAAATATACATTCACTGAAAAAAAAGCTGATAAGTAAACAAATGTATTACATAAAACCTGACCATGTTTGATTGAATGTTTTCATGCTCAAATCTGCACCTGTGTCGCTCATCTACTCAGGTGAGCTGCTACATAGAATTACTTGTCAGATAAAAAGGGTCAAGTTGCATTTACTGGACCTCTCAACTAGTCTCATTGCATTTTGGCTGACATGACACGATATTTTGCCTTTTTTTTTAATGCACTCTGGAGTATCCACTTTGACTTTGTCATGGATACTAATTGTCTCTTATTGCTGGGAGGCATTCTGCTCATGCCCTTTGCTTTGAGACGCTGTCCATTTTAGCTGGCATTTTGGTTAAACTCAATTCTTTCACTTCTATTTATAGAATGTTATATCATTTTAAGAAAGCCCAGACCCAATTATGGTCACAAAATATGGTTTAGTAGACTATTTATGTTTTTAAAAAAATGGCTGAACGGCCTGCCAGCATGCCTAGGTGGGCCCCATATGGGGAAAAGGAGGGCATACCATATGGGTCCCACATGGGTTTGTCCATTTAGGACCCATGTAGGGACCATGTAGGCTGTGGCCCTACATGGGCAAACACATATGGGGCCACCGTGGAACCTGCGGACAAACCCATGTGGGACCCATATGTCAGCCCCGCTTTCCCCCATATGGGGCCAACTAGGCATGTTGGCAGGGATCACATCAGATTACATACGTTGGAGTCAATCACATTCCCTCTGCAAGGGAAATGCTTCCTTCTACAAAATATTCGGCTGCTTTTAGCCTGTCAAACATTTATGATTTTAAATTCTAAGCTAACCAGGAAACACTTTAACATTTGAGAGAATATGACTCTTTTGATTGAACACTGGGTTTCCTGTTCTTTTAAAAGAGTCATGTTCATCACATTAAAGACAGACGCTATTCTGGGCAGATTGTTACATCTTCGACGGTTGGAGCCAAGCAAACCCCAAGAGAAGGACGAAGTGAAAGTTTGCTGGAGCTCTCAGCCCAACTCCTACTCAGTACATTCACCGGAGCCAAAACACAGAGCCCTCGTTGCAGTGTCTAAAAATACGTCTGAGCTTTGCGCAACTGAGAGAGAGGACTTTTGCTGGCACTTACAATGTTGCAAGCGCCCATATCATCACTAATTGCGTAAAAACAAACACTGGCGTTCAGCCTGAATATGGAGCAAGATTTCTTCTATAGGTGACTTAGTCGCTCTCATGAGCGTAAATGAAACTGTAATAAATTATTTAAATTATTTTTTTTGCATACATTGTGTAGTATATCCTACAGAATTCAACAAAACCTGATTGTGTTATCATTTACTGTGCCCAATACGACATGACGTGAACTTACATAGTTTGTAAACAGGTACAGATGAGGCCCATGCAACAGTAGTGCTGCTTGCCAACATGTTTTGTTTGTTCCCTTTCCCTCGTTCCGTCGTGCTACACTCCACCTCCTCTACTTCCTCCAAACTGAACGTCACCGGTGGGGGGGCAAAGCCATCACCCCGGCAGCTAAAAACAGGTCAAGTGTTGTTCCGTGATGTTGAAATTGTTAACCTCAGCCCTCAGGAGAGAAGGGGAGCATGAGAGAACGAGCATCATGGGAAACGGGAGGAGTCAGGGTGGCTCACATTGTTTGAGAGACAAAGTGAGACGAGTTTGAAGAGCGGCGTGTTTTATCCAGCTCTGCCGCAAACCACTTATTTCCTCTCCATCCCTCCCACTCTGCTTCTGAAATCACATCTGCACCATTATGGAACGATACTTGTGCTGAATTTTGAAATTACAATAAATCCACAAGAGGATGATGGCTACTCCTGAAATAGTCTTTGCGGGTAGTTATCTGTGGCGTTATTTCAGCGTTGAGGATCGCTCGGGTCAGGGTGGAAGCATTAAAGAGAACTAAAAGGGGGCCGCATCATTTCATTAATGTAATCATAATGAATCCCACTGGTTTATTTTTAGTGGGAGTGTGTTATGTAATATGCTTTCACTGAAAAGGTTATTGCTAAAAAAAAGGAAAGAAAAGAAAAAAACCAAAGGAACTAAGTAGAAATAATGTCCTTTTAAACAAACTAGAGAAAAGATTTAAGAAAAAAAACAATTGGTAATCTCAGTAGAAATTGTTGGTTTATCACTAAAAACTCATGAAATGCTTAATAAACCAATTAGAAGAACCATGCGGCTCGTCCTATCAAGGCCAGATTATCCAATGATCACTGTGGGCACAGGTAGGGCGGTAGGGAAGCTTCAGTATGTCACTTTTATAAAATAAAAAAAATGTTTCTTACATATTTGTTAAAATTATAACAAATTATATAAGAAATATACCGCTCCATCAAAAACAACCAATTAGAGCCAGGAGGAGGGTCTTAGCGCTGTTGATAAGCATTGTGTATGTGCCCACTCACCCCCAGTGCCTTTCCTTTCTTCTACACTATTGTTGGCGCTTCTCATCATGCTAAGGCTAGTTAGCTTGGCCACCAATGACAGTTTTCCTATAATGGTGAATTGTTTCTCCACATTTAGCAGCACATACACAAGATGATCGATAGCACCAAGGCCCTACCTTTGGCTCTGGTTGGTTGAGACAGAGGGGTGCATTTTTGCAGGCAGTAGGAGGCATATGTGTTTAACTTATGGAAAAAAAATGTATATTTTTGCAAAAGTCACATACGACAGTTTTAAGGAACAAAAAGAAAAAAAGTTGTTTTCAAATTTTAGATATTACTTCCAGCCTGTGTATGAATTAATTTCCTGATTTTCTTTGTTAGTAGGTCATATCTGCAGTAAACGGTAAACTATATAAAGTTGTTATATTTTGAAGCTTCGCCTCGACAACACCCTGAAATATTAGCTTGAGCTCTAAAAGCACAGCACATTTTTTAGCGGGCTGCCGAATGTGGAAGGGATTTAACTTGTGGGGCCAATCATCACACTCTCTGAAAGCTTTCGCAGTTTAGCTTAGGTGTGTGAGCAGTTCTAAATGTGATTCTTATAAATTGCTTTATTTATGCATGAACTTCCTGAACCTGCTGCAGGAAGTTCATTGATGTTCTGTGGAGACGGGAGGCCAGCAGCTCATTTACTGTAAAACCGGAAAACTCCTGACCTTTCTTGAGTTCCTCTAACACACACACACACACACACACACACCACACACAGATTATGGAACCTCTTGCTGCCGTAAGTGATAGTGAACTTGTTTTTTGGTGGGGTGTTCCTGAGGGGATCCCGGTGGATCTGGGCAGCTGCGCAGGCAGGACTCAGCAGCTCAGGGAAGATGAATGAGACAATTAAACAGAGCTTGATGGCACCTCTGTGACTAATGGTTTCCTTTGTTGCCTGTCTGAGCCCAGACTAACATTAAATAAGGAGCAAAGTAGTATTTTTGTGTCCTTTGAGTTTTTTTTATGAATTCATTGCATAAAAGGGGAAGTTTTCTTTGTTAGTAGGTCACATAAGTAAGAAAAACAGCTTTTTATGTTGTGACTTGTCAAAACACAATTGCTCTTCAAAAAATATTATAGATCAGAAAATAAATTATTGACCTCATTTTAATTTATAATGCTTATTGCGACAGATTTATTTTAAATCCTTGAAAATAGAAATAAAACGCTGGCTCTTTAAATATTACAAGAAATTCTGCGAGGGTATACTTCATCTGAAAATATCTCTTTTTCAGAAAGTTGTGATATTTAATGAGTTTTGACCTTCCAAAGAGTAAAATGACCCTTTAAGTTGTAAAGGTTAAAGAGTCTGGATTTCTCTACGTTATCTAAACTCAACACAGCTTAAATAACATGATGGCATATTTCTGCATCTGTTATTGTACAGAAATAAGCATAAATTGACACAGCGAAGGCGCATCTCTCTCCTGCACCTCCTGTTGTGAATATTCCGTCTGTTTTGAGGGCCTCGTTCACCTTGACTGCATGTTGGAGTTTGTCAGCTGAACAGGTAAACTTGCTGTTTTTCTGTCCAAACATGTGTCGCCTTTGCAGGGGGTAGGGTGCACTTCCTAAGCTTCCTGTTGTGCACACCATAACGGCCTATCAGTCCACTGCGACTGGACCGACAGAGCGGTCATGTGGTAATTAACTTTGCTCATTAAACCCGACCTCAGGCTTTGTTCTGCCATCTGGATCCAGCATTCGTCCTCCTGTGTGCGAGACTGACTGACAAACTCTTGTTTTTCTCACAGATAAAGGACAGAAAATGACCCCTGGTGCATTATTCTGTTTATTTTTCCAGCTTCTTTTCTGACATTTAATTAGAGATGTGGGATTTTATAAATAGTCATGCTGCTGAAAAACAATGAACCCTTAGTTTTTACGTCTGCACATTTAGCCTAATGCATTTTTTTTCTTGCTGTAACCTCCTTCACACTACTTACATACGAATGACGCACACAGTGCATTGTATTACAGGATCCCCATCTACATAATGAATGCTAAGGCTTTAGCCTACTTCTCAATGAGTTGCACTTCATTGTAATCTGCACACACTTCTGCTCAGCACATTCCTAAAATGCACTCAATACGAAATTCACATGGATATTGTTAAGACCGCACAGGCGCCTTATTTACAAATGCAGCTGAATATGTGAAGAGGTGGTCTGGCATGCACATTCCAAGTCAACTAAATTCCTATGTAATTATGTGAAAAGGCTCATGGATAAAAAAAATGATTTGCAGCCATTACCGAGTACAGATTCTTCTTATTCCTTCTCTGCAGAAAGCAAAAAGCGAATAAAAAAAAAAGGATATAACCAAATAAAACAGAGCCATGTGCTCCTATGCATAAGATTCACTATGAGTCATTTTGCCTGTCCCAAACAGTTGCTAACAGAAGCTTTAGCTGACAGCCAAGTGCAGGAGGAACAATGAGTCATACCAGCCTCGCTCACAAGAACCCCATTTTCTGCCAGATCCTATGTGATGTATGTCCGCGAGTGTGTGCACACGAGAAACAGAGACACACTGACAACTCAGAGATGCGAGCAGGGCAGGCATGGATAGTCTTTACGGTGGAGTGTGTGTGCTGCAGAGAGAACAGGGGGTCTTGTTGTGTGGTGGATCGCGTGACAATTAAAATGTTTCTGAGCTCGATAAACCGCCTACAGAGATGAACATGAACAAACCGTTATTTTACAGCTCTTCATCTTCATTGTAAAATAACATGTCATCTAATAGCTTAAGGAATATCAAAGTTATGGTGTTAGTATTTTTCTAGATTGTACTTCTTATTCATGCAAAATCTAGAACAGTCTATGAAAACCTGCATGCCTTTCTAACATACTGTGGAAATTTTAACAATTGCAGATTTCTGCAAATCAAAGGGAGTTGTGGTCACATGTTGTGGCGAATAGCTGTGAAAATCAACTCTAATGAAACAGGAATTCTGCTCTCTACCAGAAAAACCTCAAAACCAATTCACTCGACTGCCTTAACCTTAAGTCTAGACTCACAGAAGACAAGAGTGGTATACTCAAACACTCAAACATGTGATTGAAGACAAATCTAAATAAGATGATGTGAAACAGCATTAAGTGGGTTGCTAAAGCTCAAAAACTTTTAAATATGGCTGAAATAAAACAACTGTGCATAGAAGAGCAGCCCAAAATCTTTTCAAAGCAATGTAAAAAATAAAACATCCATTTTTGATAAGTGTTGTACAGCCAAGGGCTAAGGGATAAAAAAAATGTTTCCTATAGAGTTGAGTTAGTTCAGATAGCTTTTCCCCCATTTGATAAATAAAATAATCATTAGAGCTAAATTTTCTATTCACCCAGGTTATTTGCTATTATATTTAGTTTGATCTGAAACAATTAAGTGCAAAAAAAGAAAAGAAGAAATGCCTAAACAGTATGTTTTTTTATTTTTTCCAGGCAAGATGTATACAATTCAAAATATAAGCAAGAATTAGTGTGCATGTGTGTGTGCGTGTGTGTATTTGTGTGAGACATGCATACTAAAAGGAAGCAAGACAGGATCTGTATGATGAACTGTTGCTAAGCAGTGGTTGTTGCTAGGTGGGGTGGGGGAGTAAGAAGTGGGTTCAGGTTTGCAGGCAGTGATGGAATCTGAGGGTTTACCCATGTTCCCGTGTGACACATGACGTGCAATCCTCTGGAATGAAGCGACATGAATACTAATGCTACAGAGTTTCTGCTTCAGACACGCACACCTCCACTCAGAAACATCAAGGGTGAACTGCAGTCGAGACAGATTGCAGTTTTTAAAAACAAGACTTGCATGTGAATGCATTCATAGCTTAAAATATATATATATATATAACATTTCTGAATCTGTTTCAGATTCCACAATAGAAGAATGACTCATCTGTCCTGCCTTCGCTTGCAGAGCAATCAAGGAACGCTGCAGAATATCTGGCAGAGGAACAGATGAAGCACAACCAGCGCCCCCCTCAGCTTTCCCTGGCACGATTACAAGGTTATGTACAGGAGGGGGAAAGCCTCGCAGTTTGCCGGCATCCCTCCTTCACATCTCCAGACATTCCCCCAGCATGCAAGGCACACATGTTTGTTCAATGAAACACAGCTGGAGGCTACGTGTCCCAGGCGTAATCTCATTCCGATACGGTCTGATCCAATCGGGTGAAGGACACACTGGGAAGGTTGGCGGGGCGGGACACAGGCAGCCATTTGTACTGAAGGTCCTGCGACGGAGGATCCAAACACCAGTCGTAGTTCTTTAGCAGGTATCTGCAAGCTTCCTGAAATATGAAAGCAGAGAGTGTTTTCTATTTTCAGTGTGTGTTTACTGCTGAGTGAAAACAAAGTGTTTAACCGAGCCAAAGCCTTTTAGGTTTTCGACGTGCAAAACAACAGCCCCCACAATACTTTGATTCCAAGTCTGAAATAGCAAAGCGGCCCCTTTCAGCTGCCATGCTTTAACACGTCAACTGTTTTGGACCGAGAAGGTAGCAACAAGTCTCATATTTGAATTCAGACCCATCATTTTCGCATCTACTTTAGTTTTCAAGCCTCCTCTTAAGATCCTGATGTCATTCCCAGCATTTCTCATTGGCTTTTCCTGCGGCTGCTGAGCCGACCAATAGCGTCTCCCCTACCCTTCACTTTATGAATGAGGATTTTCCTCATGTTGGGGGAGGAGCAGGATGAATGAATCGGGAGGAAAGTGATGAGGGAACTGAGGAAAGATGCTGAGGGCGGGGAGGGGGGAGTTGGGGCAGGAGGAGCGCAGGGGGGGAAGGATGAAGGAAAAAGAGCGATGAGTCACATCTCTGACCTAGATCCCCACAGACTCCTTGTTACTCTGATTATATCCTCCTCAGTGTGTGAGCAGAAAATGGTCATCCTGTTAAAAACCAGTCAAATGCAACGGATTACCAGTCGGATCTGCATTCGTAATAAAACAAAATTGCTGCTTTTCTCTGAGCTACGTTGAATAATTTTCTGGGTGTTGCCTGCAGGAGAACCACCACAGTTATTGGCTCCACTGTAGCAGATCTGTAAATAGTCTTAAATTCAGTCTTTCTTTTACTGCAGAAATATAATTTTAACAATTAAATGGGGGTTGAATATTTATATACCTCACTGCGAACTTGTCTTGGTTGTTGCAGATCGTTAATAGAAATTTGGTCAGATCACAAACATTGCAGGAAGGTTTGGCATAAAACAAAAAAAATGAATGATGTGAAAAAGCAATACATGTCCTCTGTCGGGTACGGTGGAGGATCGGTGATGCTGTGGGGCTGTGCCCATCCAGATCTAAACCACATAGAAACCCTGTGAAGTCAGAACGCATGAGAAGACCAAGGAGAGAGCTCCAAAGGATCAATGGAGACTGTTTAAACAGAAAAGGTCAAAGGTCTCTCTAACCTCTGCTAAAGGAACATTTTTCATGTTATTTCCAGCAGAGCGTCAATAAATGTAGCAATTTCGATTATTAAAACAATAACTTTTAGTCCCCTTTTGGGATTATAAGCTTGTTTGTGAAAACTTATGAGTTCAAACCCAATTGTCTTAATGAGCACAAAAATGTTCAGAAAGCAGGTTATCCTGCTCCAACTAAAAATATTATTCATTCACATAAATGTATTTAGGCTTTCAGGATTGGCAGACGCGCTTGTTTCTTTAATTAGTGTTTAAAGTTAAAATATATATTCCAAGCTGTCCAAATATTTTTCCATATCGGAAAAAGAAAGTATGACTTCAGAGGAAATCGCATGTTTGTGAAAGCAAAAATTATATACATCTACAAAAACTAACAAAAAGGTTATCATAGGTTAATTTGTGCAAATAAAGTACAAATTAATTCAATAATTTAAATAATTTGTAAATTAAGTAAGTCCTATAAAAGGAAAAATATAAATTTCAATAACAATGTTTAGTTGTTTTTTTTGTTTGTTTGTTCTTCATTATTTATTTGATCCAAATGTACAATAATGCACATATTATAAACTTATAAAGGTGTTAAGATTTTTCTGTCAACCTGGGACCAGTTTCAAGAAATAAATGGATAAATGGCAGGTGAAACAGACATTACTTTAACATGCACCTTTTCTTCTGATTTATGCTTCATGACGAATAAGGAAAACTAACAAATGATCAAAATAGAAATGAAATGACAAATGGCTAACATTTCTTTAATTTCTGTTTAGTGAGAAGAGATCTCTGGTAATGACATCATCATCTTAAGCCAGCCAATAGATGAGAAGCTTGCATTTGCTGCTGCCGTGTTGATATATTGACAAGTTGTAAAAGAAAACATTAAAGCCTGAGTTTTTTTTAGCAGAAGTTTTATCTCGACTCAAAGACTAAAACTGATGTTTGGGGGGGGAGGGGGAAACTCTCTATGTGGACATTCCTATATCCGGCTTGATTGACTCATATGTGATATATATGTGTGTGCAGGGTGTAGGTGTGTTGAGTCACTTCTTAGAGCTGCATTTCAGACAGCTTGAGATACCACCCACCAGCGAGTTGCATTTTTTAATGTAGGACATGTCAGTGCTGTCAAGGTAAATATAATCTACCTACACACGTTGAATAACACACTTTAATTGTATTAGTTAAAAATTATATACATTAGATGTGCATTTCAGCGCCTGGAAACATTTTAGGTTAGTCATGAGCACGAGTCAATCAATCAATCAATTAATCAATAAATTGTATTTGTATAGCACATTTCGGCAGCAGGGCATTTCAAGGTGCTTTACATAATTAAGGAAGGAAAAGAGAAAAAAACAAACATTATGTGACATTAATAAATAGATGAAAAGTAAAGATAAAAACATTAAAAATATCAAAGACATCAAAACCCCACACTTTAATCCTAATTTAGCCATAAGCAACTCTAAACAGGTGAGTTTTAAGTTGAGATTTAAAGGCACTCAGTGTTTTAGCTGTTTTACAGTTTTCTGGAAGTTTGTTTCAAATTTGTGGTGCGTAGAAACTGAATGCTGCTCCTCCTCATTTGGTTCTGGTTGTAGTTTAGTCAAGCTGTGTGAATTTATTTTTCTTGTTATCCCTATACAGATTGCTTTAAAGAAGGACTGATGTGCTAGAAGTGATTGTCTTTGTGTGTTTGTTGAGGTTACTTTCACTCACTCATTGCAAAACCGGTTGATCGTATGAATAAACAACGGATTAAAACAGTAACACAGCAGGGGAGATGACTTGTCTAAGAAAATAAACGTTGCATACAATTCCTGTTCTTGAACGCTCCCCAGCCTGACTTTGTGTGTGTGTGTGTACGTGTGAGCTTTGTGGCTATGGTGAGTGCTGCTTTGGCGGCTGGGCTGCCGTGGTTACGGCTCTGCGTTCTTCTTTAGGTAAATCGAACAAGCAGCCAGGTATTCCCATGACCACAGATCTGTTTACAGGATCTGTGGTTTACTGGTGGTGGTTTTAATGTTGCACAGAACCTTCCTGACAACAGCCACTACCGTCTTAATATGTGCATTTTTTTCAGAGTATAAAATCCCTAACGAGGCAATTACAAAAATATCAATACATTATTAGCTGCACAAAAACTTACATGTAATTTCTTCAATTAAATGGGGTAAAACCTAAAAATACACAAGATAGAATAAGCTACTCCTATTGGTCCAATTCAAACACGAGCTACTGTGATGTTTATTTTTATTGGTTTGTGCATCTACTGTAGAAACCCTTTTTGAGTGTCCTAATGTCATGAAATGAGAAACACACGATAAACCACCTTTATAACATGGAACCTCATCATCTGTGTTGGTGAGCTAGTTAGAATAGCAAAACAAATTAGTAAGACACATTCGTAAACATCCAATGTTTACCAATGTGCAAAGATTCAGGATCAGCTACCTGTCTGCTCATATAGCTATTTTAACTAACAAAAAACCAATGGTTTTATTTTTCAGTTTTATAACTTCTCACTTCTTTGTTGTAGCTATTTTCTTGTTTTTGTTGTTGTTTGTACTTTTTTTTACAAATAGGTTTGTCACTCATCAGGAACTACACAAGACAACTTTAATAGGACCTTTAATGAAAAGCAGTCATATTAAAACTAAGGATGTGGCTGAAGGGTTTGAGCTCACCTTAATAAAGATCCCAGTAAGGGTCGAGCCAATGCAGCTTCTGGGCCCATTGCCAAAAGAACACAGCAAATGCTCCTGGCCTTCATTCCTGAAGAAAACCAGAGAATACAAGAAATTTCAAAGAAAATCTTGAGTATTCTCGAATTTTCTATTTCAGTTTTCACAGAAATTCAGGGAAGTTTCTCTCTAACTAATAAAAGCCAGTAGAAAACTGCTAGGTGAGTTACAGAAGGTGCCAAAAGAAGAAAAAAACTAAATCTGAAAATAGACATTGATTGTCCAAAGTTGTTTGTCTGTCTCCCTCCGTCGTACCTGGAAATGTCCAAAAGAGAAATACATGCTGGTCGTTTCCATCCTCTAGTCAATAACCTGTCCATTCAGGCCATCTCCTGTGTCTAATGCATCCTGTCTTCCTGAAACCTGAGCACTGATTAAAGGCAAACAGGAAGCATTAGAGATCTGCAGAGTCTGGAAGCAGTTTGCCAGATGGTTGGTGTGTGTGTGAGCAGGGAGATTATTAGTGTTCTCGCTGCTATATTTCTAACAATTTAATGTACTATTAGGGAACATCCTAGAACATTAAAACGATTGCCGCACAGCAGAGTCCTGTAATGCTGAGAGCCGGAGAGAGAAGAAGCGCTACGGCAAAAGAACATGTTAAATATGATGAATGGAAGGAAAATGAGTCCAATCTTGAGTATAATACGGTGGACATTATAATTATTATACTGCATAAGTACAATGAACGAGAAGTCCAGGACTCCATAACCCAAGCACCAAATGTACAAACATTATGTCGTATTGGTAATAGATATATTAGGTATAAATTGTTAGAAAAGAAACCAGTTCATGAAAAATGCATTTAGATTAGGGAAGCTGTGATCACATTCCAAATATCGGTTTCCAGTCAAGGCTTTTTTATATAATTCACTTAGAAGTCCATTAATAAACTCAACTCAATATTTGTTGACAGTCAACTGACTTTGATTTTATGTCCGCTCAACCCATAGTGTTTGTTGTGTGGATGAGGTATCCACGTTTTGTTTTTTAAAATGATTTATTATACCAATTGTTTTGTTGATGGAACAAATCTAGGTTTTCCTAATAACCTTTAAATCATGTTCACATAAAAACAGAGTGTGCTGGCTGCTGCAGCTCACAGTTGGAACCAAGTTACTGGATCTTTGCACGGAGTTGAGAGAGCAGCTGAAACACCAGTTACTAAATTTTATGACATTCCAAGAAAAAGGGGGTAAATTTTAGAACAGGAGAACAACTCTTTTCTTAAATTATTTCTACAAATGATCATGTTTTGCTGGATCATGTTTTGCTTGAATGTTTTGTCACACCTAAACATTTTAGACCACCAAACAATTTTTCTTTTTCTTTATTTGCACATTGCATTGGTATTTGCACGTTCTGATCAGCACAAAAAATAATGACATTTCCCTTGACACTTCTGTGTTTTAAAAGGCTACATCGACAATAAAAAGATTTAGATTTACATTACAACACTTAAGAAAAACATCTTCTGAAATAATTCATGGGTTGAGTTTAATGTAAAAGCCAGAGAAGCTATAAATACTAACAAATGTTTTCATAGGCAAGAAGAAATGTTCCTGATCTCAAATTCCTCTAAAACCCGCTCTAATATCTGCTGCCGTCGCTGAGATTCCTATCAGACTTGGTAACATTTCCGATCATTTGGGGTCGGAGCATGTGTGGGCGTTTGGCTAATGGGATGTTAACTTGCCTGTTCACTTCCTTCCGAAAGAGCAAAGACACATGAATTCATAAATGTACACCATGACAATATACAGTGGGATTTTGTCCAAAAGAAATACACAAAAACAACAAGAACAGATGAAACTGTGATGATTGTAGGTGGGCTTGTTATATAACAGGACTGCAGTCATTAAATTAAAGAGCCAGGTGGCTTGAAAATAAGGCTGGAAACTATCACGGCAGACAGTAAAGCAGTTTCCGGATAAGCTGACAGATGGAGAAGCAGGGTGAGAGGCAGATAGAAGAAAGGGAAAAACAGACTGGATGATGAAGGAAACCTAAGAGAAAAAAACAGCAAAAGGCACAAGCAGACACACGGTCAGCAATCTTTATGAATCTTGTTGCAGAAACTCAGTAGCAAGGAGGAAATTAATGTTTGTTAACCTCCATTTTTTTTCCAGCCCAACTAGTTTCTTCAAAAGACAAAAACCTTAAGTTCTAAATAGTGTAATGTATAGGGAAAGTCACAAGATATCAATGAAGGCAGGAAAATGCGAGATGCAAGTTTTTTAATAAAATCATGTGGTTGAGATGTTTTCCCACTATCTGTATGGAAGCCTCAATATCTGGAAACAATAGTCACAATTAAGGCAAATTGGGAAAAAAATAAATAAAACTGTGTTATAAAGTATGTGTTTATTTAGTGCATGTAACACATTCATTGTGATATTTACCAACAGAGTTTCAATAATAACTGTTTTTAAATGATGTCATTAGTGCAGGACACAACATTTTGGTCATGTAAAAGCTAAGAAAAATATAGCAGGATGTTTTATAATTATAGATGAAAATTATGACAAAAGTCAACTGTTGCCAATGTTTTCATCCACTTTGCTGCTCTACCTTTATACACTCTAGTATGTTTTTTATTGTAAAGTGTGATTAAGGTACATGTATTAGCAGGAAATGGTTTTTTGAGCAACTATTCATCAATCTATGGTTTACAGAAACTCACACATACATTATTTAAGTATTCTACTGCATAAATACGCCTGTAAAAAGGCAAATCTGTACCAACGATGTTTGATGAAAAAAGATTTGCTTGCATTTGTCGCATGTCCCAAACATACTGACTAATGTCTTAAGCCCTTGGTCACCCAAAGCTGGGAATCATTCAACTACTGAATGCATTTTTAGACAGAAAAGAAACTCATTTACAAATTAGTTGTAACGGCATTTATAGATGAAAAAGACAGTTTAATACTCCATCTTTTGTCAAACCCCAGGTATTTAATCAGTCTGGGTGACTCACCACATAGATTCATACCCCATTTTTTTTAATTATCTGTTTTGTTTTATAGCTTTATTTTATTTTTTTGCACCTTTTACGTCACTGCTGCAAGGAAAATCTCCTCTGACTCATTCTTTAACCCTGCCCCAATCTGCACGATGCACGAAGGGAATCCCTGTTGGTAAAAATAGGTGTGGGAACAGTTACTAAGGCAGCAGCTTCCTGTCTGCTCATATAGATTTTTTTTTCTTAGTTCAATTGTCAAAATACATTCTAGAAATGACTACAATAATTCAAATTAAGTTGAATTATTCATTCATTTAAAACTGAATTCAGTACAAATAGTTAGGCATATTATCAAGAACTACATTGATCAAGCTGGTGTAAGATATATTTGAACTACTTGTTTGTTTGTTTTGTATTTTTGGACCTGCCCAATGCTTCTGCTGAAACTGACAAAATGTAATAAAGCATCAAGGTTTTGTCTGAAAGCCTTAATCTTTTCCCGCAAAAATCCTGCTGTTGCAAGTGAACCCTCTCCGGTCACTTCATTAGAAACACCTGTTCAGATGATTGTCAACACAAATAGAAAATTGTCCGATCCCATTCCAGCATCAGAACGAGCCTCAAAATGGGGAAGAAATGTGGCATTGTTGTCGGAACCCGGCGGGTTTCTCTGAGTGGCAGAAAGCTCACACATGAAAAAAATAAAAAAAAACCTCCTGGCTTTATAGGAAATGGTCTAAAAAAAATAGAAAAATAACACAGGAAAGAGGCTGCAATTCACAGAGGCTGAGCAAAAATAATAGTTTGGAAACAAGTTTTCAGGTCTGATGAGAATCAATTTCAGCAGCCATTTTCAGGTGGGCACACGTTGGCTCCACTAGTACCTTTAGTAATTTTTTTCCGCAATCAGCATTTACTAATTCGTCCTTCCCAAAAGGTGTCAACTAATTTACATTATTTAAAAGTCAAAATGACGACAATATGTATGAAGCATTTCTTTGGCTTGGAACAAAGTATCAGTAAGAGTCGCTATTACGCCATTAACGCAAACCGTGTCAGTATTGTGAATGACAGCTAATGTTCCAGTGTTGAACTGCTGAGGGGGGAGTCTGTGCGTTTGCAGCTCCGCAGCACTGCTGTGAAAAGCTCCAAGTCAACAAGCGGAGGTGAAAATGGCTTCACCAGAATCAGTGCTGCAACTAATGAGCTTCTAATCAGATAGTTTTAGTACAGATTACAACCTGAATATTGATATTCTTCTCTTTTGGATACCCGAATGTGTATATTTAGGCATGCAGAGAATGCTTAAAGACAAAGATAGGTGAGTAGTTTCCATGGCAACGAATGCATACATTACCAGGGCATTAATAAGCATGAATGAGAACAAACATGTGAATTGAGGAGGTGAATGAAAACAGAAAAGGGTCGACAGGGAGAGGAAACAGGTGAATGGCCCCAGATGAGGTTTTATTTGTCCAGAGAAGTTACACATATTTTTTTTAGGCTTACATTTCTACACTACTCAGTTCTTCTCAACACTTTAAAGATAATGGATGCGGAGTATAAATACTATAATATAATATAATATAATATAATATAATATAATATAATATAATATAATATAATATAATATTTAAAGAAGACCTCCACAGTAATGTTTGGGGTGTTTTTGACAAATGTTCGCTTTTTCACATCATAATCTTCTCCTCATAATCTCCCCATCTGACCTTCTGTTAGTCTTTCAAATACTGAAATGCAATTTCTCAGCTTATTCAGTTTTTCCAACCAAAAGTGACGCCCTTGACTGCAACAACTACAACAGTAAAAAAAAACCTTGCTGCTGAAAGAAATAATTCTTCAATTTCCTTTCCTTTGTAAATGTTTTCCGGAGCATGAAAAAAAAAAAAGACTGTGGTGAAAGAATACATAGACAAAAATGCAACCTTTTATTCTCTTGCTGTTTTAATGAAAAAAGGCTCTTTATGACACATTTCCTCAACATCCTTAATGTGTTACAATAACGGAAAGCTTCCTGTCTCGTTCTGCTCTAATGGTCAGTATATGTGAGGAAGTGTTTGTTACGGCATTAAGCCACAGCAGATTAGCACAGGAATCAAACTTTGAGTGAAGGTGCAATAGGTAATGCCCTGTATGGTTCTTGAACACAGGTGAATGCATAACATTCACCTACTCTGGTAAAATCCAAATCATTCATTGTAAATACTCATATACGTATGACTATTCTGGAAGTAAACCTAAGAACACTGTGTCACCTGTCAAACATGATGCTGTTGTACAAAGTTGATGACTAGCTTCTCATTCTTCACAAATAAACAACTTGGCAATTGAAAGTGTGATATCATAGTGCTTCAGCATGATTGCATGCAGGTCAACGATTCTGAATGCCCAGGAAAACTGTTTTCAGAGAGGATACAACGTTCTGAAATGACTTTCCCAAAGCTCAATCTTCAACTCCACTGAAAATCATGGAATATATTTACAATTCAAGTCTGTAAGCCAACTAATTGAAATGCAATTTAATAATTAAATGTCAAAGAAGCAGTCATAATTATGTTTATTTTTAAACAGTTTTTCAAATCTGGCTTTAATTCAAAGTGTCCTCAAATTGCATCAGATTAAAGGTATTCAGCTCTGATGTATAAACAAAGCAACTGAACGTCTCCCATGCCACCCCTGTTGTTGGATATGCAAAGTGGTTTAAATCCACTATGGTGAAAGTCAACAAGGAGAACTAAAGACCGTACCTCCCACTCCATCTTTCTGGCAGGAAGCTATCGGGCTGCTGGAACACCTCTGGGTCACGGTGGATGAAGTAGCTGACATACACGGCGCCATAATCTTTAGGAACACAGAAGTCTGCGAGGGTGGATTCCTGGAAACATACGAGCTTTTAAAATATTGAATGGAGATCTTTCCTTGTGTCTCTATAGAAGCTCAGTGATAAAAGGAACAATTATACATTTTAAAAGGGCTTTATGTTTTTCTTTCTTCTTTCATCTTAGGTTTGACGACTTTTACTTCTGGACTCAAATTTGCTCAGCAGTAACTCGTTTTCAGAGTATAAATGTAAATTTTATCATAAATGGAGTTTCCCCAAACCATCTTACTACAAGTGTATGGAAGCACATCTAGTTTTTGATGGAAGATACCTTTGCCCTCCCTGACTAACCCAATTAGGTAGCTTAATATAAAATGCTGCATATTTTAGTTCCACCTGATGGAGTCCCCAGTTTTTTTTCCACCTGACCGTGAATATCAATGAGTTCCAGCACACTTTTCCACAAGCATAAACATCCTGCCACATCATTTTTAGAACAAACTCCTCATTATCTTTGCTCAAAGTTGCTATGTATTTTCATTTTATACATATAGAACATAGGGTTTTTTTTAATCTTGTCAAATTTTATACTTTACTCATTTATTAAATAAAAACTTGGGCAGGATGGAAGGCTGCGAGTAAAAAACCAGAAAGCTAAACTTTTTTACTCCCATGTGGGAAAGTACCAGTCAGGTGATGCTATTCATTACCATGAAGTACAACCACTTCTGTTTTAAACACCCATGTATCATAAAGAGCTCTAAGATCCCCTTTGTGTCAAAAATAGAATTTTAAAATTCAACCAGACATACCAGAGACTCTGCCCTGATAACAGCAGATACATCTCCCTAAATATGTCACTTCCTTCTAATATTATCTAAGACTTCCACATACCATAAACCCACCAAGGCCACCAGGATCAGAATGTTCTGCTGCACAACAAAAAGAATCAAAACTTTCCACTTCACAGCGTCACTGGCACACATCTGCCCCACCGGAGACCCTGCCCTCCCCGCTTGCTTCCTTCCGGGTCGGCCAATCAATCACAGAGACAGATCAATGCCTCAAATCGGACTGTTGCGTAACACTGTTTGATGAGGTCATAATGATCATGGAGAGCTGTAGCGGGAAGAGGCTGGGAGGAGTGTCCTTGCGCTGTGCACATTAATGTACTTTAAAAATTGAGCTAAAAAGTGACAAGTCAGATTAAATAGGCACATTTACTGAGTTTTAGAAAATAAGAAACTGGTGTTTATAATCTTAGTGAAGTCCTATGTGACATCCCAAAAGTCCTATGTGACATCCCAAAAGCAGAAATCTTCCCATAACTTGTAATTTTTTGCCGTTTCTCTACACTTTAAGTGGAAAATTCAATAACGCCCCACTTTGCTGACCCAGATTTCCAATGCCAGATGACTCTCAGAACTCCTCAAACTCCATCTCGCTGCATCTAGCGGTCCTAGCCCCGATATTCTAAAGCAGAGCGTTCTGCTCAACTCTAAGCAGCATGTAGGCCACATCAGAAATGACATGAGTCGTTTTCTCTCATCACCTGGCGCCATCTGGTGGAAGAAAGAGCTGCACAAAAGCTCTAAGTTTTAGATCCAAAGCTTACCAAGTGAATTTACACAACTCACCTTTTCAGCTATTCTGCGTCCACCAATGAAGGGCGGCCACAGTCTCTGCACCTCCAGGAGAACTCTGTGAAGGTGGTCAGGGTTACGGATGGCTTCTTCACGACTTTCCCTCTGAGTTGTGAAGCATAACTTGCTTTTAATTCCAGATGGAATTTATTTTACATGTCGTATACCATTAACAGTATTAACATACATACTTCATGCTGCTAACATCTGGAAGGTTTAACAACAAACATTTACAGAAATCTCTGCTTCTTTTTCATCTTTCTGGCTAACAGGATACTTGCATTCCTCTTTTGTATTAAGTGCCTGTCTTTGCATACCTGTTGAGGTCCTCCAAGAGCCAGAGTGAAGGAGGTGAGCAGCGATGCCAGAGCTTTGGGAATGAGAGCTGAGATGAGCAGGAGGAGATGTTGAGCAGCAGAACCAGAGTTGGGAAATGGCAGGGAGCCCAAAGCTCCGACAAAACTGGATGTACATTGAAGTCACGATCAGGATAGTTACAAAAAAAATCTTTTGTTTTATTTTTTTGGTGGGAAACAACAGAGGCCGCAATTAGGCTCCAATTCTTTCATTTTGAGATTTTGGGTGCATAAATTGTTAGATGCCAATTAATCTAACAGACATGCTCAAAATTTTGGAACATTTGTTTTTGCTAAATAGAAAACAAACTACAGAAGAAAGCTAGAGAAAGGAGTGAAAAGAAGCAGAAGAGGCCTTTTTCACTCCCTGCACCACTTCGAGGTAACCTGAGCAGCCTCACCCCTCTGTTTCATTCTCTAATTTGTCTTTGATGATCTCCATCAGTTTGCTTCTGGCATCCAGAGCTTTGGCGAAACCCGATGTCCACAAAGGTACCTTCACATTTACTGGAACCGAGATCAAACCTGCCAGCACAAAGATACCCAGTGTCTAAAGCAGGCAAAATGAAGCTGTGAACTAATCTAAAAAGAGGAGAAGAATGCATTTGTGTTGCAAATTAATTTTTAAGAATGATCTGTTTGGGGAAAAACAATCTGACATTAGATGTAATCTTTTCACTGTTGCTTATAAAAAATCGCCTGTGTTTTGTTTGGTTTTATATTTTTGTTTTATTGTCTAAAGAAATAAAACTTATCACTCACAACATATGACATTAAGTTGATCAATAAGGAAAGAAAAAAGGACCCACTTAGAAAAGTGAGACTTATTATTGTCTTTGTTATTTTTTTAAAATATAAGATGCCTGAAACACACATCTGCCTTATCTGCATGAATTCATGCAGTTTTGTCTTTCCCATTTTGAAGACTGCTAAGGAAACAGTTTCCATCTCATTTTTATAAATGCCAAGAAAGAAAATCACATATATACTCAAATGGAAGTTAGATTTTTCACATTTTTGAGCATGACTTAAGAGAAGCTTAATTTATTTTAAGATATTTTGCACATCTTTGCCACAGGTGCCAAAATGTGCTTTTTCTTACACCTCCAACTAACTTCTTATGCACACCTCCAACCTCACTCCCTGCATGTCACCCTGGGCAGGTACCCAGCAGGTTGCCCATATAAAGACACTGGTGCCAATAAATGTTGATGATCTGTGTGGATCTACCGTGCCAATGTTCTGTGCAGAGCTCCATGATTTCCTGGAAAACCTCAGGCTGATCCTCGGCTCGTACATTCAGGAAAAGACCCAACACCAACTCCGCCCCCAGACGTTTAAAGATGGAGTAAACACACTGTGGCTTCCCACTAAACACACACATACACACACACGTGTGGTTAGGTCAAACAGAAAATTAAACTGAGAATTCCTGCATCCATATGATATACAATTGGGGAAAAAAATTGTGCTTGTTTCCTTAGCTTATTGTGTTGATGTCACTTAAGAAAACTGAAATGCATTTTGGTAAAATATGGAATTTGCCCAACTTCAAGGTGTTAAATAGCTGAGTAAATAGCTAAATAGTGTAGCACACAGGGTTTACATCACCTGATTGAGAGGTTCTTTAAGCAGTTATCACATACACTGTGAAGAAAAAGAGTATATGTCCTTTTAAAATTTCACAAAGAACCATTTTTTTTCTCAATTGAAACTTCTGAGTGCATAACAGATAAATTAAAGGCCAACACCGTTCTTACCTGGACATGTAGCTACTTGAGGATTCCAGACATGTTCCTGTAAACAAGTGGTTGAGAGACAGACGGAGGAGGCAGGCCTCCTCACCTGAAACATAAACACAACCAGAGACTCATTTCAGCACATGTACAAAGTACATGGACAGCATCAACATGAGGGACTGCATCTGCATGCTTACCATTCATGGTGACAACAGTGTCTCCATATATGTTTGTCATAAAATCAGTTGGGTCCTTCAGAAATATGTTAGACTTTTCTAAAACACATCACATCACAACAAAGCTTAGAATATGTGCAAAAGACACAAGCAGATAATCAGGAAAGTCACTTTATTGTAACAGGAGTCAAGTACAATAATAGGTATATAACCATCAGTATCATGTTTGTTTAAATATAGCCTCAAGAGTACAGATTCACAATACTGTACATTCAAAGCAACCTATGTTGAGCTGACAATATTTACTGTATGTATTTTATAAGAAACACAGTAACATTTGCAATTAAATCAGCAATTAGAAATGTGGCAAATTATAGTTCAAAAATGCATTTTGCAAATCAAAAAATAATTATTAAACTACAATTTTATTTATTTATTTATTTATTGGCCATGGAAAGCATCCTAGTTTCTAATACGTCAGCTAAGTCTCCATCACCAAGTCTTAGGTTATTGATTAATTTTGTTTGTTGTGTAGCCTAGGATAATTAGCAGTCTTTATCTAGAGAGGACTAACGCGCTATTCGACTACAAAAGAGAAAACAGTAGCGTCTAAAAACTGTCATTTCCTGTGAGGAACAGCCATAAACGTACCACAGAGCAGCTCTCGCATCCCCTCGACAGAGCAGATAAAGACGGTGGGTTTGTTTATTAAGCGGCATTGAAACACTCTGCTGCCGTGTTTTTCAATTCTCTGCCGGCAGAAGATCACCGGATCCCGGTAGAAGTCCAAGGTCTTGTCACCAAGCAACGAGACACCTGCATTTCCTGGTAGTTTAGACATTCTGGTTCGAGACATATGCGGTTTTATCTCGAACGTGTAAGCTGAATAAGTTCCTCAAAAAAAAAAAAATTGCTGTTAGACCGCATTCAGCCTGCTACGAAGTTTTAACTAAACAGAACCGACTTTTGTATCAAGTTAGTAGAAACCAGCTAGCAATGAATTGTCGCCTGACCGACGTCCGACGCGTCAAAATGAATCGAGAGCGCGCACTGATCAGAAGTGCCGCTCTGGCTCCAGTGCGCACTCCCGACACCGGGGGGCTAATTTTCTCAAGGGAACAAAATTTCGCACAACGTTAGCAGACAAACGTCGGTCAAACTTCAAAAGGACTTATATTAATGACATTAAAGACTACAGAGTCAAAGGTAATGATAAAAACTCCACCTCTACTATATGAATATAAGAAACATTATCAATGACAATTTCATTTGAAAACTGTAGTATACAGTAGAGTATTAAGGTTAATGTATTTTTAAAAAAAACAAATGAAAATGTCAGTTTTTTAAAATATCCAATGCTAGAAGAATATAGGATAAGGATATAGGAAAAGTTTGTAGTAAAGTAACAGTATAACTACTTCAATATATTTTTACATAGACTACTATTCTCAGTGAAGCTGGGAATAGCGGCGAGTGTAACTCAATAAATTCTTCTATTTCATTACATTTTGAGGCCACTAGATGGGAGCATCGACCACATTCTCCCTGTCCAGGTGCTCTCTCTCTCTCTCTCTCTCTCTCTCTCTCTCTCTCTCTCTCTCTCTCTCTCTCTCTCTCTCTCTCTCTCTCTCTCTCTCTCTCTCTCTCTCTCTCTCTCTCTCTCTCTCTCTCTCTCTCTCTCTCTCTCTCTCTCTCTCTCTCTCTCTCGGCACGAGACGCTGTCACAGTCGATGCCTCTCAGTGTCACTCATCTGCAGCTCGTGCGGATCAGACTCCATGGGCACGCGGCGGTTTAGTCATTTCTACACTTAAGTGGGAATATGAGAGGGAATTAAATCCTATTTGCTCCTGTTTTATCTGGATTTAAAAGGCGAGGAGCCTTTAGCAGGTGGGGTAAGATTTTAAAAAGTTGGACATGCATTTTGTATCGTTTTATTTTTTTCCCCCAATACTAGTTTGAATTCACTAAAAACATGTTGTAATTTGTGTGACTACATTTATCATGGATGCAGGATTATGTTATGTGGTTTTGGCTTTGTGTGTGAATGGCTGTATTACAGCCCAGTTATTAGTATTGGGGATGTTTGTAAACTGTATATAATTATTATTATAATTCGTCCTGTAGTGCGATTTCAAATTTTTCTTACATTTTTTATTAGGAATAGGTTGTTCTCTGTAGAGGTGGGTGACCTGAAAGCTGGAACTAGAGCCTTGAAACTTTCATTGAAACTCCCCTTTAGTTCTGCAAGTTCAGTCATTTTACAATATGGCTAATCTTATATATTATTTGAGCTTGAGATGTGTCTACTTCACAATATGGATTCTTAAACACATGGCGGTCATAGCTGACCTGTGATAGGACTGGTAATGAGAGGGGATCCACAGGCATCCGGTCATTCTTTGGCTTGAGAAACATGCAGTAAAATACAAGTGCGTCAGTAGGCATTTACTGCCTGTAGTGTAGCCATTTGTTTAGACAAACAGAACAATGTCAGTAATATGTCATCGCACACATGCGGCTGTTTCACTGCTTTTCCCTGAAGCTTTGTCTGTTTTGCTGGTCTGTAGTTTCACACAGCATCAGGGTGTCTGCAATTTCTTACTCAAGTTTAGAGAAAAAGTGTAAGATGTAGCAAAGACACTTTCACTATAAATCAGTTAGTCTCACAATCTATCAGCGATTTAATTTGAAGGATTTGTGGCACAACTTGCTACTAAGTGACCTACATTGCCTTTTTAGGAAGGCACAGATTTCTGTACATTTGAATTTAAGATTCAAGGCTTAGTCAATCAGATTTAAATATCTATAAAACACAGGAAAAACAAAAGGTTTTGTACAACAATAGACCAACATAATCTAGAGTACCATAGAATGCAAAGAAACAATTAAAAACACAGCTGGATTCACAGGGTGATCAGTCCTCTCTCAGACCTGGTTGACCAAAATATTCTTGATGAACTCTTTGGTTCTTTGTAAGGTTTGAACTCAGCTGTCAGTGAGTCTGCACTTTCAGGCTAGATGTCATAAAGAACTGATGAGCTACTTAGAAGAAGCAACATTTGGAAGAGTTTTGAAATTATTTGAAAATATGACACTATTCTTACAGAAAAACAAAAACATCAAAAAACAAAAAAACATTACTAATTACTAATTACTAACCTTATTATTTTAGTGTTGCATTTCATGCTATACTCTTATCTAGCTAGCTTTGGTAAAAACAACCAAGGCCAACAGATATGTCAGATTGGGTGGTGGTTATTGAATCTGAGTGGTGATGCAGTTTTGTCTTTGATGCACCAGCCCAGATCTAACACTCTGAAGCTACAATAAGTATTCAACTCATATGTATTTCTTGTTTATGTCAATTGACATATTTATTTAGCCATAATAACGCACTCATGTGATAGTGCATTGCTTTTGAGTGTTTTTTTGAGGGGGCAAGTTGGAGTCTGTTGCGTTTTTAGTTTTAGTTTCTGATAGATTTTAATTTTTTCCAAGACCTCAACTATTTTTTCGTCAGTTTATTAGTTGTGTCTCATGAGTACATATTTTGATGAATTGTGGATTTAAACACCAATACAAATGTTAAAATCTCACCATTTATGTGTAAAACTTTGAAATTGCTTGCTATATACTGATGGTGGTCCCGGTCCCCTTTATGTTCAGCCATCTAACAAAATAGGACTGATTTTGACCCCTGATCAAGGCAAAATAACTCTGTGGCCTTCAGGCGGTAGATATGATTCATTTAAGTCACCTTTATACTCCAATATGAGAAAAGGTGATGAGCATAGAAAATCACTTCAAATGATTGGTCAGCAAAACTAGAGTGAAATGCTGCCCTCCTAAAATGTTAACGGAGAGTTGGTACAAAACGTCCTCTGAAAAATCATGGCCTTTCAGAACTGAAAAATGGACAAGAGGCAAAATTGCCAGCACACATGATTGGTTCCTATGTGATAGTTTTATGTTTCAGTCGGTTTGTGTCTGTGGTGCTATTTGTCTTATCTTCCCTGACATTACTTTTCTGTTTTCTTTTTTGGGTCCTTCCTCAATTTTCATTCACCAGATTCATAATATATAGATTCTGTAAAATGTGTGTGTTTTGAATATATTGGGTACTAGATCCTAATAAAGTGGTTTCATCAATCTGAACTTTGCACGTAAGCCTGAATTGGACGGAATATTTTAAAATTCTTATCTAAAAACCCATTTATTTTTTTTTATTTAAAAAAAAATTATAGCTACATGACTGTACCATTTTAGTCTGTTTTTATTTTTAATTATTAGCAATTTTCTCCTTGATCATCTCTAATCATTGTTCAGAGGGTCAACTACTGAAAAATTGGATTTTCCTCACTGAAACAAAACTTAAAATTCCCTCTTCCTGTACGTTCTGTTTTGAACTTTTTACGGTTGGAAAAAGACTAAGGACATGCAATGCGCTCAACAATGATTATTTTTATGAGGTGTAAGCACTCTTATAAATGTATCTGTTGTATTAGGAACATAATTTAATATTGAAACATCAATAAAAGTTAAACATTTAAGTTTGAGTGAAATAGTTGACTTTACATACAAAGTTTTAAACTTCTGCATCATATGTATCATCAACCAATAAGTAAATAAACTGTGGTTTATAGGTGCTGAAAGTGTCTAGGTACTTTTCAATGGATTCCTTTATTTATTGTTTTTCTAACGTATGGATATTGTATGATTGACAATTTCCCTTAGGCAATCTTCAAAATGGGAACACCAACAAAAATTGTCATTGAAGTAACTCATGTATACATGATTCTTTTTTTGCGGCAACATTCCATGTCCCCATATTTTGCTTACAATTTTTTTTTGTAAAATGTGCCAAATATTTACAACAAAGTATTTTAATTATACATCTAGATGTTTGCCATTATTCAAATAGAAATGAAATGCCTTTTAAAAATTATTTTGTTCTTTACACATCTTTTTGGTGACTAACATGTTCAATTTCATTGTGTCCCCAGTGCTTTGTAATAGACTTCCTCATGACGTTTAAACTATAAAATATTTATATATTTATGTTTTTCTTCAATAAGTTGATTGACTGGACTAAACCTTATTTTAATATGCAATTGAATCTACTGAAACTATTTTCTCATTTGATATTTTCTTCATATTATACATATCCCAGTACTAACTTTCCACCCTGTTATGATGTTTCCTTTTTGCCTTCAAAAGGTTTAAAATTCCAAAAAACCATTTAATGTAAGTGACATCAATTGGTTTTGAAGTGAGTTCAAAACAAAGTAAGCTTCAACTGTCACTATCTCTGTACTTTTTCTTAGCTTAAATATGTTAAACCTGTTTGAGTAAAGCTTAAAGTTCCACCCTGTTAGGATAGATTGTGAAAAATGTTTATTCAGTAGAATTTTAAAAAACTTATTAGATTTAGTCATTGCAGGTTTGTTATTCTGTTGAAGGTTAGCTAGCTAAATGTTGACCACATAAAGAGCTACAGGTAGATTAGTTAGAAAAGTTCCACCCTGTTATGTTTATGAACCAAATAAGGTAGAAATTAGTGTGAAAAGTAATAATTTTAAGTCAAAAACATTTCAGATGATGGAATGGACTAGCCTGAGGTATTATCAGATGTCTTTGCCGTTTGTCTGTTTTAATTTCACATCGACTCCTGTGAGGGGAACAATGATACCTGTCATGGGAAAATCTACTAGGGATATCACCCGTTTTCCCAAATAGAGCCAGAACAAATACTCTACCTATATTTTGACTTGAAAGAGCCAATCCTGCAACCAATAATGAAAATTGTCAGATTTTAGAATCAAAGACATTGATTTTCCACCCTGTTATTGGACAATCCACCATGTGATGTTCCGTTCCACACATGTTTTTATTAAATATTGTTACAGAAGCATTAAGTACTGTAAATTTTTATTTCCCATGTTGGGAATTGAAGACCAATAAATGCAAATATTGGTATAAGATTTTAAAATTACCAATATTTTCAATGCTGTCAGTAATGAGTTTTTTCTTTACATTACAGTCGTAAATGATTCGTAACTTCATGATATGTTACAATTCCAAGAATAAAACATATAGTAAAAGGGACACACTCTTTTTAAGAAGAAGTCATTATTTTTCAAAATTTAAATGTTTAACTATTTGTGGTCTATATGTAAATGTTCCTAACAGGGTGGAACACATTCAGAGACAATGGTGAAAAAAACACATGTATTATTAACTTATCCAATCCTGAGCTTGCCCATTATTAATTTCTTATTGTTAAACATGTCAGTGTTGTAATAAAATATTTAAAACTTAAAACATTAATAATTTTTTTTCCAAAAATCCTGAGGCTGAAATGTTGCTGCAAAAAAAGAATCAACACACGTGTTGATTTTGATGCTCTAAACTTGGCCACAACTACAAATAGAGCAATGTTTTAAAAAAAACTGAAAATGCAAACTGCAACCAACAACACTGAACAAGACATCAACATGTCTTGTTGATGCCACGGCACACAGGGAGAAGGCTGGTGAGGGAGGAGCAAACGTGTTCCAAAGTTGACTGGTAGAAAACTGCAGCATAAAGATGAATATTCAGGTCAACCAGTCTCCATAAAGTCATTTATTTTAAGGCCTTTGTATGGCTCTTCACTGGGGCGGACAGTCATTTTGTAGGTTGCTGCATGCAAAAAAGAAGGAATGCCATGGACCTCTATCATTTGCATTTCTGAATTCACCTGTCCACGGACTTCCTTGTGGAATACAACTCAAAATTATTCATGGAAATGTGTCAATTTCCGCATTTCTTTCAAAAATATACCACACAAAATATCACATTTGTTTTCTAAGAGCTTATAAAACAAATGTGCTACTTGACCCACGTTGTTTGCAAAGCAGCCAATCCACGAGTCATTTTCCTTTGCACTGATTGGCTGTACCCCCAAGGGCAGAGGTGGACTGTCATTGTTAACTTCTGCAGTAGTGCTATGATTTCCATATTGCTTGGGAAAGCATTTTAAAATGTATCTGTTGCTTGAGCTAATAAAACAAAGACTTTTTATAGAGTTTCAAATATTCATTTTGACTAGGCAGCTGTGGTCCCTAACCCGTAGGAATACTGGGGGTCTACTACATTTTAAATTAATGAGTTTGTAGATGGTAAAGTTCTTAAAAGTAAAGCAAGGAATAAGCTCAAATCAAAATCAGTCAGACTTTTTTTAAAAAGCACAAAAAAATTACATTTCTTCTAAGCTTAATCAGAAAACCCACCTATCTGAATTTTGACATGGAAATTTGTAGGAACATGAGCCACAATGAACTCCATATTCAATATGTGCATATAAAATGGTGGCCAAATTGCAGGTATGAACTTTCTGTTTACATTTCTACTAGTTTGGATCAATTTAACCCACTGACACACATGATGCTGTTAACTTAGTGTTTATATCCATAGAGGATCCAGTTGATACGTATATGACATTTCGGGGGGTTTTGATCAAAATACAAATATTTTGCCCAGAATTTTGTTGAACATTAAAATTCAGAACCGTTTTTTAAAACAGGAAGAAGTTTTAACTTAGACCATTAAAAAAGGATTTCAGAAACTCTTTCTAGTTTAATTCATGAGTCATAAAAAATAAAATGTGGGTCTCATTAAGTCCTCCAATGATTTACAAAACTACACTTAAAATGGATTGTTGACACGGATTTTCCCACAGTAAAAAAGGTGGCGCATCTACAATAAAAACGCCTCACTGAGGTTTTGGTGTGACCAGTTTTATGCGAGTAGCAAATAAAAATGTAAACCTTCATGTTTGTGTTTTTAATCCAGCTGCCCATTTTGTGTTGACCTGCCTGGCAACACAAAATTATAAAACCGTAGTGAGATCTCACTCATCTTCTTAAGATTTTAACCTGAAAGAAATCAAGCAACGTTGCTCCTCTGGTAATAAATCCTGGTTGCTGCCTTCCAGGAAAACTTATATAAACCAGCTTTACTTTGCCAAGTTATTTGTCCTTATCCACATGGGTGAAACATTTTACACAGAGTCAAATCTGTGAACACATTGGACTGATCCAGTTCTGATGACGTGAGCCACTGGATCCTCATCTTTTCGTGTATCCTCTTATTTTTCCAAGAAAAGAGCAGTATTATTCCCTTTCTTAAGTTCTTATGTGAATTTATCATCTTAGATTATAATAATCCCTTCGTGCATCATGAAGAAACAGAAAGCCTAAGAATGGCATGCATCCAGTTCTGGGCAGCAGCCAGCAGACTTCAAACCCTGTAGAAGTTCCCAGGTATCTGTAAATGAACCGGTCAACCAGGTAAAATAAGGGAATTTTGTCAACAGCTGAGGGTAATACAGTAACCTGACCTGCTATAAAACAGAAATAAAGAGTTAAAGTGGCTGTTTCAGGCATCAGGCTCTTTGCCGTCCTTTTTTAGCCATTCCCTGCAGACATTTAAGAGAGACAAACTGCCTTCAGGCTAATTTTGAGCCATCTGTACCAACGCCAACTCATTAGCCTGATTTTTTTCTGAGCCAGCCAGAACGTATTCATTATCATCGTCACCTCACCCACATATGTCTGTACTCAGATAATGGCAGCAACAACTTTAAAAGCTCTTTGTTTTCTTGTCTTGTTGATGCAGAAAGACAGATCACTGCACCCACTGTTTTATTTGTCTTCAATGTGGAAAATTTATTATGTCATCACAAGTCCCACCTCCACCTTTTAACTCCCATACTTAACACCACTTTACACTTAAATCTCAATTCATCTGGTGGGATTAGACAGTCTTACTTAGAAGCATTCACTCATTATGAGTAGTAGCCCATCAAGCCAAAGGATTTTTCCATCTATTGATACCTAATGAGAATAAACCTAAAATATCAGATTTCCAGTAAATTCAGTCTTGTTGATTCCATTGACGTTATAAAATTACACTTTAGTAGCTGACTATTAGCAAAACAGGATTTGTGGTAGTTTGCTGGTCTGGAGCACACAGGTCTGTGCGTTGGTGTAGCAGAGTTTTATTTTAACAATATTACTGATGTGAAGTTTGTCAAAATTTGTTTAATTATTTTTCAATTTGATTTTGTTCAGTCAAGAAGTTGTTTCTCCAGACATTTGTGGTGCGTTCACACCAGACGCGTTTTGAGCGTCAGGTGCGTCTGATTTACATTCAAAGTCTATGTGAACGCGCACGTCGAGGGCCGTTGCGGCGCGGCGCGATTTGCACCGTTTGGACCTTTTGACGGTCGAGAGCGTCCAACGCTCCACATGGACTCTGAATGTAAACCAGACGCACCTGACGCTCAAAACGCCTCTGGTGTGAACGCACCGTAATTATTAAGGTATAAAGTTATGTTATGTTGCTCTTGACAGTCGATGGTTACCACAGCAACCAGTATCTGACAGCTCATCCGCTTTTTCTACTGCCATCTGTAACTCCGGTATGTATTAGCTCTGTGTTTTCATTACAAATATTATATTTAACATATTTTACACAAATTTTATCATATACAGTGTTTTGTGTGTAACTTTGTGTACGTTTTTAACTGTTATTATTAATGTTGTGCATTTTAGCTATGTTTAAACTGTTAACTGCTGCCATCTGCTCATTGGGAGCTATTGCTCTGTTTGTTTAGGGTTATTTATTGTATTTTACTTCATGTTTAGGGGAAGAAGTTGTTGGACGGATGTTAACTACCAACTGGATTTCCTCTTTTGTAAGGTATGTCTTAATTTTTGATGCGAAGTAATGTTCCAGTTATCAATGGTTTGATAGTGTTTGAAAGTTACAAGTGCATTATGCGAGTGAGCAGATCTGTGGCATTGCCCCTCAGATCAAGACCAACTTTCATTATCAGCTTGTTGAGCTTTTCCAAGTCGCTGATTCTGATGTGGCTACTCCAGTAGATGCTGGCAGAAGATATTGCACCCTCCACAGGAGGCATAGACATACAGCCGAAGTCCCTCCACAATGACTTGAGAGAGTGACTAGATGAGACAGGATACATCTATTTATCTCTAAGTGATTTCTGCAAAAGATGGCAGCTGAATTATGCAGTATACATGTTTATTCAACAACTGTATTTCATTGAAATTCTTTTATCTCTTTGATGAAAGTAGCATTTTATTATGAGAAAGCATGATATGATGGTATGATACGTGGACTTGAATTACAAATTCTCCAATTTAAGAAAAATTAGTCAAGCTGACTAATTCTGTTGGCACCCACCCAATACGTCCAATATATAAGGTACATCAGCTGTCGAGCCTTCACAGCATTACACTTGTATCATTGATCAGTGTTTATATTTGGTTACATATGTCATTGTCCATCAGATAAGCTGAATGAGTGCATTTATCTTGTGCAACTAACTGAAAGTTAGTTTGTAATCCTTGATAACTAATAACAAATTTTGGTTAAATATTACCAGTTAAAAAAAAATTCAGGAACAGGAACTCTTTGCAGAATTACTGGTACGGTTTGAATAAACTGACCATCTTAGTAGAAACATGCAAAACATTAAGTGAAACTTAATGAAGGATTCATATTTGAAGCATTTGTTGCTTTTTAATCAGGCTTATTACAAGATGCATATTTCATTAAGTTAAGCACAATTTAAGGAACTGTTGGCGCTGTGTTTTGACATGTGCAACTGTGGTAAGATAAAGTGTGAACCACAACAGAATTAACTTAATCCACAGGGAGGCACACAAAAGGCCAAGGCTGTAGCCTTTCCTGTTTTCTTCTTTTATCCATACATGGCTTTGTACAAAAGTGTGGACAAAGGTTTTGTGCAGAGCCAGATACTGGGAGTGACTTCAAATCTAGACGCAGGGCTGTGAAACATGAACAAGTTCCAGAATTTGGTGGTAGAATTGATAGATTTAAATTCTGTGCTAAATTCACGGATTAATTTTGCTGAGCCATTATTCATATATAAAAGTTTTTCAGAATCAAAAATTGTGGAAAAATTTAGATTTAAATCCTGAAATGCCTCTCTATCAGTCAGTCTGAGAATATGTCTTGCCTTCCTACAAGTGGCACTTTTTGTGGCATTCTTGACTAAGCCTAAGTTGTTTTGCTTTCACGCTGGATGTTTGAATAATTTAGCAATATCCTGTTTTATTTGAGCTGCCAAATAACATCTTTTAGCAATAAAAAAAGGAAACAAAATATTGCCTAAATGCCAAAAGGCTATTTAAGGGTTTACTGCACTGACCTTTCCATAATTTGCATGCATTATACACCACAATAAGATAAGGGGTAATATTGGAATATCCTGTTTTGCAGCAATTAGATTTTTCTGAGCCAACCCTATGTATCCAATCAGAATTAAGCCATTCAGTGTTTGCAACTAACTGAAGTTTAGCTGAATGTCAAACTGAGATTTTATGCTGCTTAGAAATCCTTTGTTTTTGGGAAAAGTTTTCAAATCTATAAAAGTGTAAAAACAAAAGAGGATTACATATTCCTATTACAGTACTTTCATTGAAGTAAATATAGATTTACGTTTTGTATATCTAATAGTATTCAAATCATCCAAATGAATTAAAAGTATGTTTAATTTCATTGATTGTACTCATGTTGACTTTGTCTATGTTAGCTATGTTGTGTGCTTGGCCATTAAGAATATCTAAAGTCTTGAATTTTAATGAAGTCTTTAGTTGTTTTTTTTTTATAAATCACAGGAAAGTTCAAAATATTGATACCAAAACAAAAGCTACAGTTACACAATTATAGCTTAGATATAACCCAACAACAAACACTGAAATGCAAATGTGTGTTCAAAATTTGTGTTCTGGGTTTGGTATCAGTTTGATACTCTGCAGTGAGATTTTTACTTTGAAACAAATGACAATTTAAAGACAATCTCACAGTGCCAGTAGGCTGCAATGCAATGGACTACTGTGGTGAAGCTAGATGTATTAGCTGGATTCAGTTTGATTCTATGATGGTACTTTCACAAATGGATAGTTTTGATTTTTTAGAATAAATCTAATAAAAAAATGTTTTTAATGTTGAACTCTAACACGTGGTTTTTGAGTGCATTAAAGTTTGCACTCAGCATTTGTTGCTTTGGGTGCAACAAATGATTGCAAATGGTGCAGAGTATTTGCACCACTGTTTGCTTTATTCAGACTTAGCTTGATAAGTATGAACACGCCCTTTGTAAAAAGCTATTTATAAGTTCTTATGACTTCCTGTTAGTTTGTTACAGTTTGAGGTTTGGCTTATTGGTGTTCTACTCAGAAGTTGGATGTATGGACTGGGAACCTCTACTACAATAAGCTTTTTATAACTTTGCCCTGTTCAGTTTTTTTTCCACAAATTGCAGAAATCCAAATTTATTTGTAAAAAGCTGCAACCACTCTTTCATGTTTTTAATTTAAATTAGAATATCCAGGAAATACCTCCCAATTATTGGCGCTTTTATGTCCAGCTTTGTTTCCTACAGTATTTAGTAGAGAATGTTGGACAGTATGTGATTTTCCCTTACTCAGTATAAAGATCAGCATTTACTGTGGAAATGATAGAGCTAAAGACAAAAACATTGAGCTTTTAGGATTACCTCTACCACAAGAGGGTTTCTGGCCTTTCCTACCAAACTCTAGTTCTGAACAAGGCTTCTGTGCTGCATAATTTTATTCTGAGTTTGCTGTGCGTACCAAACAAGTGTCTCTTCCCACTATTTCCTGCTGTTTCTGTCACTTGACATAACACAGTAAAAGCTTCACTGTAAAACTGGATAGTTTTTTTTTTTTTTTAGTTTTGGCAAATCTTTGCAGAGTTAAACTGACAGAAGGTCTGCTTTCTGTTTGACACGCGTGTTTAAGATTCTGCTTTTACATCATAACCAGACTTTTTCCACCAACAGTGAGTTGGTTGAGATTTAGAGCTTTGTAACTCTAGATCAGGGGATCATAAAGTCTTCATAATGTTGCAGCACAAGTTCTTTGTTTTGGACATGTTTTGTGTGTTTTTGGATAATTGTGGTTGACGTTGCTAAGATCACAGCGTGCCAATGATTTTCATAGTTGGCTTAAATGTCAAGAGTTTTGTGAACATATGAAACAACCGGGTTTCAGAGCACTCATACAAAGCCTGGGTGATGTCTTTACTCTTAAATGTTCTTGTTTTAGAGACAACTTCGCTGATTTTATTCAGGATTTAAGCTGAGCTCTTATCACACTTACATCTCCATCTCTCCACGGGTTGACTTCTCTCTGCAGAAACAGTCAGCCAGGCCGCCTTGCAGGCTCCTGCCATCAATCACAGTGATTGCTCTGGAGCAATTGTCATAAAAGCCTGAAACCTAATAACTGACTTGAGTCCAGATAAGGCTTCAGATGAGTCTGGATCCAGACTGTGAAACCCTCCATTTGGGGGACGTCTGACTGATCTAGTCAGTGGTAATACATGCCAGATGGTACAGATCATACACAATACACAGACCACATTAGTGTTGTTATTATGCATATTCCTAAAGAGGACGGTTGAGTGAGAATGAGGTTGAAATTTTAGATCTGTTTAAGTTCTCATTTTTTATTAATATTGATGCAAGATGTTGAACCCTTGTCTGCACTTGTTAAGTAACTTCATGCCATCTATCTGTTGGTCCGTCCGTCCCTTTTTCCAGTCTGTGGTTTCTGGATGTCCATTTTTGTACTCCTTAGAAATGTCTAAAAAGTCCGGAAATCTGTAGAACTTGGAGAAATAAAGGTGTATCAACCCTAAATTACCTGCAGAATCTTTTTGTTTTAAAATTTACCACAATTCTCACTCATAGCTTTTTAATATTTTTTGTGTTGCCTATATGAACTCACTAAAAAGGGATATTATTAACAAGAGCAAACCCTAATAAATGGCATCCTAAAATGCCCATTACTAGCTTTAGAAACTAACATGAACAGATCCAAGTTTCACTTTCTTCAGGCCTGAGATGACTCTTCGTTGAGTTTGATAAGCAAAAGAAATTCCCTTCAATAACCTTCGCAGATGTGACCAATGCCTAATCTGAAGAGAGCATTTTTGGGAGCTATTTCAAGCCTCTGATTTGGGGCATCATCATGATCTACACGGGACTGAGTCAAAGTCAACTCTCTGTGTTTATGATGTGGTGGGAACATGTAATCCGGTGCAGCTGCACAGTTTATTAATGACATAGAATCTGTTGATACTCTTGGTGTCTTTTTGAGGCCAACAGTAAGAAGTCGAGTCAGACATTACACACAGTGTGCAGCGAAGCTTCAGGTGAGCCCATCTGTCTGCAAGGTAGTTATTGCTTTGCTAAGCATTTGAAATTAGCAGAGGATAGAATGGAAATTACGATTTATCCCCTTGGCAACAGTGCCCTCCTGCAGTCCCTCCGCGCACAATCTCACACAAACACACAGTTCAGCCTGCTCATAATCTGAGGTGTGAGAATATGTGAGTGAGAAGTATTTATTTACGTCCTACGTAACCAGAAAGCAAGTGAATGTCGAAGCCGTTTAATTAGCTGCAGTTTTCAGCAGCACAGTGGCCGGCAAGACAGAGTCTGTAGTTTTCTGTATCTATTAATCTATTATCTTTCCCTTTATCATTTTTACCGTCATGGTTAGATAAATGCTTCAAAATAGATTCAAACTGGATTGCAAAAATACCTGCTAACGGTTCAGTCTTTGGTTATTATTTATTTTGGACAGCTTAACTGAGAAGCATCTTGTTATTCCCACAAAGTCAGCAGCAGTAGCAGTTTCTGCCATGCTGGAGTTGTTTCTTAGGATTAAGTGACCTCCACTGATAATCTGAACTCCTCCACTCCTCTCCACCTCGCTGTTCCACTGATGTGTCTGTTAAACTTTGTTTGTACAGGTTATATATTTATTTACACAGGGGCGGGACAAGCAACAGTGTTGCACAATAAAAAAGCACCTATAGCTGTTCAAGTACAGGCAACGTAAAAAGCATAGATTATGGTTTAGGTCATATTCAAAACATTGATTTTTTTTTATTGGAGGAAGATATTTTTCTCTATATTTGCCAGTCTAGCAAACACCTGGAAGTTATCAGACAAAACTAACTTGGAACTTTTCATGAAGTTCCATCACTTTTACTAAAAGTAAGCCTGGAGTATGATACTACCACTACTAAGGCAGCACAATACAAATATATGTCTATGGTAAGCAAGGATAGTTGGGAATGCTGCAATGATGATAAACAAACAAATAGTAGTGTTAAAGTCTTTCTGCTTTCCGTTTAGACCCTAGATAATGAGCATTGCAACCCGAGCCACCAACATGTTTTTGTGTGGGTAGTAATTTGGAAAAGTGTCCAGTTCTTGAAATTTCGCACTTTTAAAAAAAATAATTTTATTTTTTTAAAAATATATATTTTTAAAAAACATAAAATTTTTAAGTAGTTTTAAGTAATTAGTGATCCTAATTACTTAAAACAAATTAATAGTCACACAGATGTCAATTAAATATTTGCTTGGCATATTTACCACTTTGAAAACATGCATTTACTTTGTAATTCCTGTCAATTTATGCATCTTCTGGCCCATCAAAAAGTAACGTTCACATGAATTGTGCAGCTGTGCTTTGAAAAGTCAGTGCAAGTAAAAGTGGCTGATACAGGAGAGGAGGAGAAGCAACAGTGTCACTCTACCTGGGATTAATTGCCACATTATTTACCAAAAACTGAAAAGGGGCAAGATGATCTGCACATGTGGCAACAGCAATAACAATTATGGCAGGAAACAAAAAGGAAACTTAAAGCATATGGAGTCAGAATCCAAATTTTTCCCACACAACAGACATGAATAAAAAAACATTATGTCCAAAACTTGCTACTCAGCGGTCTCTGCAACACAACAAATCTGTTCAGCCACGGAGTTGAAGAGATTTGTTGCTTCGTTTTTCACAGAGTGCTAATTAAGCATCTAATACAGATTGTTCAAAGCAATTCTTCAAGTGCTGTATTTGGATCGTTTTCCTGAGCTCGATGAATAATTCTGAATAACTTTTTTAATATGGGCCATATCTGTGATTATAATATTTTCTATAATCAACCTGCTCCACAGTAAAATAATACTGTATGTCATGATTTGAGATTTTGGCAAGGTGAGAAGAGACGCAGGCAGGCCAGGATGAGGAAGAAAAATGATTATTTTAATGAATAAGTCCAACAGCAGAGGCACAGGGAAACAGACTGACGGCGGTGAAACACGACAAGGATCCAACCAGCGACAAAGACAACAGGTGGACTTAAATACATGTGGAGGGTAATCAAGAAACTAGACACAGCTGGGATCAATAAACAGGGAGGACAGAACAGAGACTCACAGGGAAACAGGACTAAACACAGAAAATCTCAAACGATACAGAAAACACAGATCACAACACTGTAAAGTTTGATGGCCGTGTTTTATTCAAGATGAAAAGTTTTGGATTTTTTTGAATCCTTCTCCTGAGAGATATTTTTGTACAATGAGATTTTTTTTCTATGTCTTTACAAAATCTGCAAACTTAAGCTTTATTCCAACTTTTACATTTTATTGTAAAATATAACTTATAGTATTAACCCTCCACCTGGTAAAAATACAGAAAGCTAATTTTCATAAGTGAGATTTGCAAAAAAAAAGAGAAAAAAAAGCCAATATCTTGTAGCATTGTTACTCAGTGTACTCCCTAATTGGTAACTTTGAAACTTCCAATTAAATACAAAGTTTAACCTGTAATTGTATTGTACCCGAGTTCAGACGTGCAAAGTAGCAATTCGTTTCCCACACCTCCACTAAAGCAAATTTATCCAGTGAAAATAACTGCAATGAAGTGCATTTATTTGTAGACGTAAAAGCGGTATTAACGTATGTTTAAAGTTAGGTATTAAGTGTCTGTTGGCAGTGATGGTATTAATAATAAAAACTGTTTGCCGTACGGCCAGTACAAAACAGACATAAAAATCCGCCTAACCTTTTCCTGCCCCTGCTTTACAAAGTTTATTTTGTTCAGCTCAGCTCTGTGTCAGTCAGTTGTGAAATGAAAACGGTGAGCTGTGAAAACACGCCTCCTTGGAAGGAAATCACACACAAAAAAATTGCAGCCGCCACTCAGAAATTCTTTTCCTTCCTTTCCTCAGCCTCTGGATTTGCTCTGTCCTTTGTCCTTACTTCAAATTTTCTTATTTATATCTTTATAATTTATTTTAGTGAGAGCAGCCGAGTAATCGAGAAGCAGGAAGACAAAACAAATTAGCAATTTTCAAAAAGAATTGCAGATGAATGGACTATGCAGGGATTTTTAAACTTGAAGTCGCAGAAACTTATGAATAGTATTCACAGCTTTTTTTATAATTAATGTTTTCAGATGATTGTGTTGCTATTCCTCTTCACTGCAATGATTAAATTATGACCGTTAGTTAAAAAAGGAAAGAAGGACACAGTCTCTGAAGGGGTTTTACCTCTGAGATCTCAGCGACACATTCTAAAAATATATTACCTCAATCTAGGAAAATACAACCCAGATTTCCAGTGTGTTCCCTTAGCTTAGCTTATGACAAACGCATTCATTCTGTTTGAGAAGGAATATATTTATATTCAGTACCGGTAAAGATTTAAAATAAGTTATGATCAAGTCACCCAAAGTTCATACAAACCTGCCAGCACTAGAAAGCAGAGAATCCAATAGATAACCTAATTATAGAAAATAAACTGGAAACAAAACACATGACTTAAAATTCACCCAAATTTTTCAACTATGAACGTTTCTGAATTTTCTATGATACAAAATGTTTGATTAGATTTTGGTGACAAATTGAACTGTACAATATCTGGAAAAGGGTAAGGATAACACAGGAACAACTCTGTTTAGTGTATCGCTCTGCTTGCTATATACAGCAAATAAAATATAAAATATTCCACTTATTATACAAATAAGCTATTCCTAAAATAAATTGATTAAAAAAACTAACCTTACCCTAGTAAATAGCAGAAGAGCTGGTAAATGCTTGTGTTGTAGATTTTCCAGATTGCACTACGACTCATTGTTCTGCTTTAAGGCTGTGAAGATGATGTTAAAAAAAGTTTTGAAACATTTTTTGTGAAATTAAGATTTAATGTACTGTTTTTGAGTTCGCTGTATGCTCCTTATTGTCCATACAGTGTTCTCCCTTAGCATGGAGCCAATCCCCTTTTATCCTTCGCCCAGACAAGGCTGTGCAGGAAGTATGTGATCATCCCTTTTGTCTTATGAAAGCTAGAGCAATTTTTTTTTCCTGACAGATTTAGAGTGCAAAAGAGCCATTTATGCTGTTTGTATTTTTAAAAAGTACTCCGTGGGCGCTTGATTGAAAGATTAGGTCACTGAGGATCACAGGATGAAAAGAAGCTCCTCTCTAATCCTCACATGGTCTTCATGTGTTCAGAGAAGTGTCTCTTAAGTACTGCTGGTATGTAGTGTGCAGTGGGAGCGTACTCAGGCCAAACACAGGGCGACTGTGGTGCATCCTGGGTCAAGTTATTTCATTACTCTCCTCCATGTGATCATTTGACAAAAAAAGATACGTCAGAAAGTGATGCAAGTCTGCGATTTTTGTTCTATAAAAGCCACCCGTATGATTTCCTTGCCTTTTAAAATCCTAATTATGTGTCTACATAAAAATATATTCAGAAACATCCTCAGTTTGTTCTCTCATAGCAGTGTTGACACAAGAGTCTTAAGCCTGCAGATGAGTCCCAGAGACATGAAACTTTGATAAAAGGTAATGTGTCTTCAGGAAGTAGGTGTTGTTGACAAGGTCGCCTCCTTCCAGTCCATCAGGTGTCGATACGGACCCTCGAGCGAGATAAAACCAGAGAGTCGCCATAAAACAGGAGAGACAATGATGTTGTAATAGGTGCTTAAAGCTGATAAGGTTCCCACAAGCCAGTCAAACAAGCCCTCGCTGCTGTTCCTCACGAACAGACGCTTAATGTAACATGATAATCCTTTCTACAAAGGATGTTATTATAGCTTTAGTATTTTTAGTATAAGTGATGAGGCATTTTTTAAAATGTTGCAGGAGGCAAATTTTACAGGAAACAAAAGTTGCTGCTGTCACGATATTTCTGTTGCTGATAATTTTACACAAAATATAATGAAATTGTTGAAGGGTTTCAAATATGCGTTGCATTTTAAGACAGGTTTACTGTTAGCATAAACATGTAATCATTGTGTACCTTGTATGTTAGACTCAAGGGATGTTATGTGTCATAACTATTTTTTTACAAATTAACCACGGTTATTAAGATCTGTATGGTTTGTAAAAATAAGTAACAAGTGGACATCATTACAGTGGAGCCATTACTATTATCACATTTATTTTCTCACAGTGTACATATTTTATTCCAGTGAAAGTCTTAAAATATGTTTCACTTTGTCAAAGTGAATTTTTGAATGCTTTCTGTAGTGTCGTGTGTAATTTAAGGCATCCAAATTGTGAACTCGCACAGCATTTAGTCAATAAATGGATCAAAAACAGTATCCACCCTCTGCACTTATTTTGAGTTTATTAAAAAAAAAAAAAAGTTATGTTATACTTTGTACATAAATGGGGATTGTCTGAATTTTTTTTTCTATCAGATAACTCATAGATTTTATTGATTATGTTTGATTTCGGTGTACATATCCCAAAGCACATTTCACCTTGTGCTTTTGGTCTGGTTAGTACGTTTTGCTTCTTTCTTTTAGAATTTTGCTTTTATTTTTTTTTTAGAAACAGATCGATAAGCTAAACTAAAGTTCGATTTAAAAACACACAGTGGCAAATCGCTAGACCAAACCAAGATTTGTGCTGATGAATGAGGTCAGCATCAGCAAAAAGTAGAACAAAAATAAAAACTGCTTTTTTATAAACACATTCAGGTTTGACCTCAGGTTTATAAATACATCCTGACCTCAGCTACTTTTGAATGAACTAAATAACTTCTTGTCATGCTTAAATGCATTTTTAAAGCCTGAATAAATAGTTTTGAGACTCAATGCCATATTATTCCTTCATGTGAAAAAGTCCTGGACTGTATATGAAGTCTGGTGATCTACAGCAAATCTATTTGAGAAAAAAAAACTGTTTCCAGGTGAGAAATGATATAGATACTCTGTGTCTAACCATATGTTGTTACAAGCTGTTAAATGTGGCAGATTTCTGACTTTTGACCCAGGAATGAGGAAGGAAAGATTGTTTCCTTCATGACACTTTTTAAAGCACTGCCCTATTAAATTATCAGGCTATTAATATGACCTCTAAAGAGAAACTAAGAGGTTGATTTATTCTGGCCGACAACACTGCTGCTTGTCACAGTTTAAATGCCCTATAAACATCACACATTATAAAGCTGTGATCCAGCTTCTTATTTTTAGCTGCAAATGTTACATTTTTGGCTTCTTTATGCTGCCACAAGACGGACACACAAGAAGAGCAAGACTTTCAGCCAGTTTACAGACGCACGCTGGCTGCTATTTGCAGGAAAAATGCAGACCTGTAGCAGGAGCCAACACAATTACTGTCTGGCTGTGTGTGTGTATGGTGTGTGTAACCATCAGGGCCGTAGCATGGGGTGATGAGGACTCTCCTCAGCTGACCTCGGTGCAGATGATTAGGGATGGCCACAGCATCACCTCAGCAGTAAGTCTAAGAAGATCCAACTGGATCCAGTGGGTTTTGATTATTTCACACACACATTTATTGATTCACATGACTAATTATTGCTAACTTATCAGTTAGATTTGCTTTACATATTTTCAGGTTAGCTGTATTTTACCGGCTCACGATTAGATTGTGATCGTAAAGTGAAAGAATAATGAGATGGGTTTTATTTAATTTTTTTTTTTACGGATTAAAATCTGAAAAGTGTGTCATGGATATGCATTCAGCTTCCTCGAGCCAATACTTTCACAAAGCACATGCAGTAACAGCAGCAGGTTTTTTTTGGGTTTTTTTAGTGGATGCCTCCATATGCGTCAAACATCCATAGAATAAGACTTTGGTTGCATTTTTCTTGTGCGTGAACATCGGTTTTTCAAGTCTTGCCACAGACTCTCTAATTAGATTTCAGTCTAGATTGCCTGGGAAATTCAATCACATGAAAATACTTAGCACTAATCCATCCTTGTGGATCACATTTATTGGAACTATTGGAATGCTTGTTGTTAATACTTTTTATACGCTCCTATTACCAAAATCCACGTTGTACAATCCAATTCTGTGATTGCAATGTAGAGAAAACATTTTTTGTTACAAATGAAACCATGTCCCTTCATGCTGATGCGTCTGCATTTTAAAATGTTTAATTTTGTCACTTCTTATTCCTCTCGCAGTTTTTTGGACGACGTGATAAATAATGGACAGCAGCAGCAGGACCAGCAGGAATTCATGAGCTCTTGGGAGACTATTTGTCTCACCATCTTCCTCTCTGTCGTCATTATTTTGACTGCATTTGGCAACCTGTTGGTTATGGTTGCTCTCTGCAAGGACAGGCATCTGAGGTGAGGTTGTTTTGGGTTGTTGTTTGGTTCCTGAAGTGGAAGAAGCGTTGAAGTTCTCAAGTAAATAAGTAAAGTCAGCCTGCAGCTGGTAGGATGCGAACAGCAGTTAAACACCTTTATATCTGTTTTTAATTAGATACAAAAATTTGTTTGGAAAATGTCTAGAATTTAAGAGAACAGTACCTTGAAAAGAAAAGTATTTGTACTTGCATTATTTATTCTCTGTCCCAATGTCCAAGACTTGTGTCTATCCATTCTCAAATCGATCTGACGATTTGAGATCCAAACTTCACACACTTTTGAAAGTGTGACGTTTTTTTTTTTTTTTTTTTTAAGTTTATTTGATAGGGACAGACACACATTGACACAGACAAACTGAATGAAACAGCAGTCCCATGTTTGCATCATGGTGCAATAGCAACAGCTAATTCGCAGCACTTGTCCGTTTGGGCCTGCTGTACCTTCCTCGGGAAGAACGCTGAGGAACCCTGGCAAAGAACTAGAACTGATATTTGTTCTTCATGTTTCTGAGTAGGCTTTCCTGTTTTGTTGTTTCCTCTTAGACGAAAAAAGACCAGCTTCTTCATCGTCTCTCTGGCGTTCGCTGACCTGCTGGTTGCGCTGTTTGTGATGCCCCTGGCTGCCATTGAGCTAACCACTGGCCAGTGGCACTTTGGAGAAATTTTCTGCCTGGTGCGAACCTCTCTGGATGTTTTATTGACCACAGCATCCATTCTTCACCTCTGCTGCATTGCACTGGACAGGTCTGTGTCTGCAACAAGGACACAACACAGGAGAATTGAAACACTTATGTTTTCTTCTAAAGCTCCGACATGCTGGATGGTTTTTATGGGGAGGAATCATTAATGGCGCTGTTGCTGCCATTAATTTTGTATACCCTTGTTTTTTTATTTTCTTATATAATTTACTGCCAACTAAGTACTTTTGTCATTTGCATTGTTTCTCTTTAGCACAAAGAAAATGAAATATTCATTATTCTAACTATTCTGCTTTCTTTCATTTGTTTCTATTTCAAAGGAAGGTACAGCAGGCCCAGATATTATGTGTTGAGCGGTGTCTCTTTCTTTGAAGACATCATTGATGGAGCTATGGCCACCATTTGCTTTGTGAACAATTCATGTTTTTCTTTCCTAGAATGTCCTCCAAGCTCATGGTGGGATTAATTATGTGCATTCTTTCTCATAGAAAGTACTCCTTCCCATGTGCTTCTATGTTTTTTTAATGCATCTCTTTCCTGTACAAAACCACTGAAAGAGCTGATGTTACTATTAACTTTGTTTTCTCTTCCTGTTTTCTGTTATAGAAAGGATGCCTGGCCCGGTAGCTCTTTGCTAGCTGGCACCACATTTTGAAAACCAATGTTCATATTATTGACTGAGTTCTATGTGTAAATTGCATTCAATCTTGATCAATGTCTGTTTAACACAGTGTAAAATGTGCAAATCTGTGTTTTTTTTCTAGATATTACGCCATCTGTTGCCAGCCGCTGGTCTACAGATCCAAGATGACCCCAGTCCGAGTGGCACTTATGCTCATTGGTTGCTGGGTCATCCCCACATTTATCTCCTTCCTACCCATCATGCAAAAATGGAACACGATTGGGATAGAGGACATTGTGAGTTCCCAGTAGCTAAGATCAGAAGTGTCGAAAAGGTGTTGAAAATAGTGATTCTCTTGCCTTTGCTGTTAAGATTGGTGACACAACAACATTTTCTATGTTTTGGCAAGTTACAGATTGTCAAAGGCAGACGCATGAGCCATAGCATCGGCTTATATTCAGTTTTTCTTTGACTTGTCTTGTCTTTACTTCCTTCTGCGATCAGACAGCAATGCTGTAGTCAAAAAATTAAAGCCACATGTTGTGAATACAAATGCACACTGTGATTTTCAGATTATTAAAAAAGATTATCCCTGTGTCATATTTCTTCTTTATACTTCTTTATACTTCTTTATACTTCATTCTTCTTCGTCATACTTCTTCTTTATACACTACATTTGGGATATCTTGTAAAATTCCAGACAACTAAACTGAGACTTGTCAAAAAGCCAAAAAATGACAGAGTTGTGAATAATTTGCCTGTAACCATGGATTATATTACATTGTTTTTACATCTTGAGGTTCTGCTCCACCTGTGCATTTTTTATTTATCCCTTGTTGTTTCTTAGCAGTTTCAGGGCAGCTTGCCAGACAGACTAAACCTTTTTTAGTTGAAAAGGATATCACTAAGTACTTTTTTATTATGGCTTTTAACATAACTGTTTCTTCAGGCTGTTTGGAATAAATGATGGAAACCGTCAGCGTGGGTCTCTCCAGAGTTCCTGTGTTTATTCTAAGCTAAACTAATCCTCTCCATATAGAATATATCACGATTATTTCTTTGTCTCCTGTCAGATTGAGGAGAAACAATCCCTTTCGGGAGGCTCCAACACAAGTTGTGTGTTTCTGGTCAACCAGCCATACGCCTTGATCTGCTCTGCCGTCGCCTTCTACATACCGCTGGCCCTCATGGTTTTGGCCTATCACCGCATCTATGTCACCGCCATGGTCCATGTCAGGCAGATAGAGACTCTTCAACGTGCCGGCTCCATCCCGAATACATGTTTGGACCACGTCATAACCATACGGTCTTCCACCTCCTCGGGTCCGCTGAATCACTACAAACTGAGGAGAGCGACCCTGTCCTTGTCCTCAGAACAGGCTCAAGGAAGACACAGACGCATGCGCATGGAGACGAGGGCAGCGAAGACACTGGCGGTCATAATGGGCTGCTTCTCTCTGTGCTGGGCGCCATTTTTCATCACAAACGTGGTGGACCCCTTCATTAATTACTCTGTACCCTGGCAGGTGTGGACAGCCTGGCTGTGGCTGGGATACATTAACTCAGGACTGAACCCCTTCCTGTACGCCTACCTGAACCAGGCTTTTCGAAGGGCGTTCCTGGTGATTCTCTGCTGCGGAGATGAACGTTACACTCAGCAGGAGATCTGCTACAACGGGTTCAGCAGGGCCTCTGTCCCGTCGGTCAATGGGACCTCCATGGCTCTGAGGTAAAACACAGGAAGTAAAACAGCATCACATTTGAAGATTCTGTGTTCCAGCTGTACTCAGAGTCTACTTCCCAGTCAGAAAAATATATTGCATAGCCTTCCAAAGTTGCATTTGCGTTTCATTATGGCCACATCTCACATGAACAGTAGTAAGACGTAGTGAAAACATATGCATTTTACAAGACACACATGTAAAAGTGAATCTAAAATCAATGTTGCCTGCAACTCTAAACCGAACAAATTGAAAGTTTTGTTTGCTTACTGAAGTAACGCTTAAAATGATGTTTGAAAGAGCCATAGCGAACAATGTTTGTAGGTGTCGCCGGGTTGAATTTCCGACTTCTTAACTAGAACACAGTTACCTCGGATCCGACAGTGAATCCAGTTCAAAGTTCCCGATTCCCAGATAACTGGAGCGCAGCATGAGGCTGCATTTCTGAAATATCACATCAAGTTTATTGTCAGAGCAGTAATTATATGTGTGGGAGGAAAGGTGTCAATGGGCTTGTTAGAGTGAGCATCTGCATGTGGGTGTCTGTCTCCTACAGGCCTATGGCAAAGAGAAAATAATTTCTTCCTTCAATCAGAAACAGATCTAAACATCACGTTCATCAAGGCAACACAAGTATTATATTATTGTAAAGTAAATAGTGCCTATAAAAACTATTCACTCCAATCATGATCAATGAAATTTGGCTTTTTCGATAATACAATTTTAAGCTAAAACTGAGTTCTACAAAATAATAAATGAAAGTCAAATAGATATCTACCCCCTTTCAGTTTGTATTTAGTAGACCCACTTTTAGCTCCAGTGACATCACAGAGTCTTTGTGGACAGGCCTTAATCAGGCTTCAACATCTGGGTGCTGTAATTTTACTCCATTTTTCCTCACAAAGCCATTCGCAATCTTATGTTTGGTAGGAATTGGCTGTGAGCAGCACTTTTCAAGTCCTCCAACAAATTGTATGGGCTGACATTTGGGCTTTGACTGGTGTCCATCAAACACAGTATCTTGTCTGATGGCCAATAAGCTCAATTTTGGTCTCATCAGACTAAAGAACTTTATTCTTCTTGACCATGGAGTCTGCATGTCTTTTGCAAACTCTATGCAAAAGACTAGTCGAGCCTCATCGACCTTCCAGACACAGGTGTCTTTATACTACAATCATTTAAGACACATCGACTTCAGTCAAGTGATCGGTATTCCATTCATTGTTGGACTACAAGCACACAGGGTTGGACTTGTATAGACTTAGGTGAGTCACCTAGGGGATGAATATTTATGTAATCACCAATTATACATTAGATATTTTTATTTGTAATTTTTTTGTTGCAGAAACTGGTTTTAAGTTTGATGTATACAGTAGCTGTAATTGCCACATTAAGTGTTTCTGCAGAGGGGGGCTGAACACAGATGGACGCAAAGCTTTTCTGTTCGATACGTGGAAATGATTTTTATAACCACGTGCACAGTTCTTTTTCTAAATTATGCATCATTTATTTTGGTCTGTCACGTTAAAATTAAGTCAATCTACATTGGTGTTTCTGGCTATGTGATGACAAAATAGGATAAAGGTCAAGTGATTTTATCTCGAGTGCATCATGACAAACGAAATCACTGTGCGCATCATAAACGTATATTAGTAAATACCTTTATGAATCACACCTCTTGAATAGCTGATTTAAGCGAAATGTACATTACAAAAGAGGTAACAGTCTTTTCCCACAGTAGGGCCTGTGATAACGCTGGTGATTTAGCTGAAGGCTGAGTTTGGCTTTTCTGCTTCTTCGAGTCGGGTGGATGATGAAGGAGGCGGCCTTTGTGTGTCTGCACTGTCTAACAATTTTACAAGTGCTTCACACTCAGAGAGAAACAAAGGCGAGCGCATGATCACTTACAGTCACACACTGATGACAGATTCACTGAACACGTGTGCAAGGTACAGGAATGTGTGCTACATTAATATCCAATTCAGTCTATTTTATATGTCTGTTTTAAATGCAGACATATAAACCATGTTGGACAACACAAAAACTCATACAGAAGAACAAACAGCTCACAGCAGCTTTGGGATTCTCTGGACTTCATAAAGTTGTGTAAAAGTACAGGCTGTTTACCAAACTAGCTCTGGCTGTGAATGTTAGTATTTACTCTTATTTTTCACCATGTTTTTTCACTGGAATGTAGACTTGACAGTAATCCGCATAACAATGGAAATTAATTCAAAATTTCCTCAAAATAAATCCCAAAAGAAAAGGAGAAGTCCTAGTACAGACACCTGAGGCTTCCCACAGCCAAAAGAGCATCTTGATATCATTCTGACACTTTACATTTTTAGTTAAAGAAAGTAGTAATTCCCTCGTGTTTTTCCTTCAGCTGTCATTGTGAGTGTATATATACACAGCGGCTGAGCTGATATCTCTGCTCTAGTCTTAGAACTTTTACCTGGAATACCTATTTTGTGTGGGCTTATGCTTCTCTACCATCTCTGTACACGTTTCCTTGGGCTCTTCATCTCTGTGTAGGAAACAGTAAAGACAACCAGCCTTAACTCTTGCCTGATGTCCTCTTAAAATCCGTCCGTGACGGAAAACAGACTCAATCAGATTACTGCCGACATGACACTGGAAAGTCAAATTACAGGAATCCTGTCGTGTTTTATCAGGGAGCTTTAGGCCTCTAAGGCAGGCTTGGAGTGCTGAGGGTCTGTTGAGTCAGCTTGGTGTTTTTCCATCTATTTCTTGCCACTGCAAAGGAACAGAAGTGTTTTCATTGCCTTTTTGCCTGTAGGCAGATTTTAAAAGTTGATAGGCTTGTCCTAATGTCATTAGAATACACAAATAGTTAAGTTTACTTGTCCTGATGATAGTATTTCTTTGCTTGCGGTTTGCACAGAGTGAGACATTTGGTTGTGTACTCTGAAATGCTGACATGCAGTGTGTATTGTAAAAAGTATTCATACCTTTTGAATCTATCTGCATTTTGTCAAACTTTATTGTTTCGGGGGATTTTATGTGATGGACCATTACATTAAAATACAAAAAAATGATCTACAGTTTGCACATATTGTGTTGAACCTGAATCTTGTATCCAGGTTCAATACCTTGTAGAAACATTTCCCTGAAATTGCAGCTTTAAGGATGTATTTCTGTCAGTTTTGATAATTTCCAGACAGAAATTTGCCGAGTAGCTCAAACTAAGCCAGACTGAAAGGAGAGCATCTCCAAGCAACATTTTCAAGCTTTGCCACGAATAGTTAATTAGATTTAAGAGTGGAATTTGACTCGGCCAGTCTAACACATAGTCATATGTTAGAATGACCCAGAATCACAACTTTGATCCAAATCCCTCCATTGTGTGTGTGGCTGTCTGTTTAGGGGAAGTGACCTGCTGGAATGTGAAATTCTGCCACACTGTTGTTTTTGAGCCTTCTAGCCCGTTTTCTTCCTGGTCCGGCCCGTATTTAGCTTCCATCCATCTTCACATCAACTTCTCTGTCTCTTTTAAAGAAGAGCTTTCCCACAGCATGAGGCTGCCACCACCACATGTCTCTAGGGATTGTCTGTTTTAGAGACTTTGATTTTGAGGTTAGCTCTACAAAGGACAATTGTTTTTTTTATTCAGAGAATAAAGTTGTAATACTACAAGAATACAGTTGTAGTAAAACAAGAATAGTTGTAGGTCAAGGATGTCGAAATCATTGGAGAAGGCGTTAATGTTACCAGAATAAAGTTGTAGTACTAGGAGAAAAATAGTCATTTTATGGGAATGCCAACATGAAAATAAAAAAATAAACAGAAATGTTGAGCATCTTGTCAAATTATATTCACCAAATATGACACTTTTGAAGGCAAATAGTTGTACTAGATTTATTAGAGGTATTGGGCGGCAGAGAGGTGAATAAATCTACAGACTATTTTAGGATTTCCATTGTAAAGAAAAAAACATCACGTATAATTTTCTGTTTAAATTACAATTAGATGTTATATGTTGGGATTTCGTACAACAACCCACATTGGAGTTTTTGGTTGAAATGTGTTAAAATTGGAAAACGCTCAAGGGACATGAATACACACTTGATTTGTGTTTGGCATCAAACAAAGTTAGACACTTCTTTTCCCTGAAATATAGACCATCTTCCTGTTTTCTAAGAATGAAATCACAACAAATGTTAAAGTTAAAACATATTTTATAAGGTAGTTTGACTTGTTGGCATTGCTGATGAACTTGATACAGCAAAGACCGAACAAAAAGGGGGAGGTAAAGAGTGGGAAAGATAAACAGAAAAGGAAAAGAGAGAGCAGTGAGGACATGAGAGAAGGCATAGAGCTGGAAGAAATGACTGCAAGAGAGGAAGATGAGGATGGAACAGAGAGAGAGAAAGACCAGGAACATGGAAATATGGAAGGAAATGTCAGACAAAGAAAGGGAGACAGATGATCACACTACAGGCTCTTATGACGTGTTTTTATACACTGTCCTCATAAATTCCAGCACGTGTGTGTGTGCACACTTGTTAGCCCTGTGATGGACTGGCGACCTGTCCAGGATGCATCCAAACTCTGCTGCTGATGTAATCCATTTTCCTACCTCCCGACAGAAAAATGAGACTTTTCAACTCCTTGGCACAAAAAAGCTTGGCACAACTTTTTGCGTGTGCATATACAGCATGTAGTTTTCAGTTTCTGTTATTGTAACGCATACATTGGCTGTCAAAGGTTGAGAGCTTGGCTGGAACATCCAGAGAGGAAGAATGTACTATGCTCTGATTAAACCAAACTGGAACCTTTCAGAAGTTATGGCTAAACATGAATACCACGCTTGCAGTGAAATAGAGCAGTTTCTGTCACCAGTCAGAGCTGAAATTGTCAATTCATCTGTCAACATTACTGTGTGTCCAAGCTTACATCCAAATCATCAACTGCAGCAACTTATCCAGAGCCCAGAACCGCATCTTACAGAATATGTATTAAGAGTTTGATCTCTCAATCAAACAGATTGGGAAACCTTTCGTCAAGGAGTGTGGGCAAATATTGCTAAGTCAGCATGTCAGTTAAACAAAGACAGCTAAAATAATGCTTTCAACAAACCATTAGTTTAAGGGTGTGCACACTTATACAACAAGGTTCAAGGTTTAAAAAACATGTCCCCAAGGATTGGTCTTTTATCTACACTCTACACTGTACATGTCTGATTAAAGAGTATAAAAGTCTGTGCTTAATTCATTGGGGTCCCATAATTTTACATCAGACATTTGAACAGCTCTGAGGACACTATTGAGTTGGGGGTTAGGGTAGAATTACTGAAAGGTTAATTTGAGTATTCAATATCAAAGGCGGCCTACATTTTATCTCTGTGTTTTAGTAACAAGTAATTTTATCAATTTTGGGGGAATTTTGTAATCTGCTTTGCGTTTCAGTTTTACAGTTCCCCTCTTAGTTTAATGGCATGAGAAGTTATCCTCAATTTCTCTCTCAAATGGCTTCTGTTCACTCACCCTTCACATCTTTATCTCCATCAGAGAAGCTAAATTTAGCACTTTGAATATGATGTATGCAGGCATCATAAATGAAAACATTGTGGAAGAAACCCTGCTTTACATTAACTTATATTATCGTAACCCTTACTAGTTTTGCGATTTGTTTGCCTGAGAAGATGTGCAATTCTTGTGGTTTGGACATTAGAGGAAGAGAAACAGACATGATCATTTGTCTCTCTGAGTGTCAGATGAGCGAGAAAAATACCAAGTGTCAAATCAAGACTGTCAAATTGTTCCAGTAACAGGATCTTTGTGATTCTCTGCAAGTTCCCCTTCAGCTCTGACTCAAATAACTGTTATCTAAAAATAAAAAAAAGTATTACTAACTTTTCTATAGTTTTTTAACAGAAGGTACCAAAGTACAGAAGCCATGCAACTTGGAAAATAAATTCTTAAACTCTCTTTGTAGGAATTCTTCTCTTTCCAAAATTTTAATGTCCCATAATTCTTAAGAGCAGGAGAAGCAGAGCTTCATGCTACAAAGAAATTGAAGAGCTGTTCAGGAACAGGCAAAATCTATACTCAGGAAACCAGACAGAATGATTCTTTATTGGATAGCCCTAAAAGAAATAGAGGATAAGTGTAAATACAGTATTTATTTTAACATTTACTGCTCAATTGCAAAATAAATAAAAAGCTTGCAGAACTTATTGCATTGGTTATATTTATGTAATTTCAGACCTGTTGAGACATGGATCAACAGGTCTAAAAATCTCTTTGCACTTATCCCCCACGTGTTTCCGGGGAAAAGAGAATTTAAACAAAAAGGGATACAAACATTTTGTGCTGAACGTGAATATGGCTCAAGATTGAAAGATAAGTCGCACTTGAAAATTTGGAGTATGAAGTGCAAACACTAACGAGGGGTTCAAGTAAATGCATTGAACCGTCACAGTACAGACATTCGAAGGTTCATGCAAAAAACCTACTTTACGCAAGTTATACGTGCCACTGTCACTTAAAAGAAAGCATGCACTTGTCCATGTGCTTAATTATGTGTGATAGGAGAAAGTGTACTGATTAAGCTACAATATAAAGAGCACTCCACACCAAACTACTGCAGTAACAGCTGGTAATAACACACATGTCTGCTTAATTTTAATTTGCAGAGTTCAGGTTGCTATGATACTTGATCTGTAACAGCAGTGGGAATCAGTTGGCCGCTTTCTGGCTTAAATCAATTGTAGTGACAGGGCTGGTACTACATCCTTATTCGAGCAGGACATTTTCAATAAAAGCACCAGTAGACGCTTGCGTTCTTAAAAAGTGCCATCTAGAGTTCAAATAGTATTACACAAATGAGAACCATTAGCAGTATTGATGTAAGCCGGTCCTCATTACTGCACACAATCTATAGAGCATACAAATTCCCTAACCTCTCAGGACTTTCTGTAAACATTTTCATAGATCTCTTATTAATCATCCCAAAACTCCACTGGAAATTAAAGTGTCCTGTAATATCAGACTATTGATTCTTACTGGACATTGTACATTTGGTGACTTGAAATAGACTAGATTCCATTTTTTATGATGAATCAATGCAAACATTAAACACTAAAGAGCTTCCACTTTTTTTCATTCCGCCCTGTTTGTTGAACTCCAAACAATCACAACTGTATTTCAGTGATGCACATAGGGATCACTAGTGAATCTTTAACCATTCAGCCTATTTTAGCTTCAGGTGAAGTACATACTTTACATTTCTCAGTCTGCACAAAAAAGTCTGTAACTGTGGGCATCTGAAGCTGACGAGTGAAGGGCTCAGTTTAAATCTGACAAAAATACAGGCACTGAGCCTGTGCACTCGGTGCAGCCGCAATTTAATTTCAGTTTAAATTTCAGACATTCTTAAGATTTATTTAGTTTATTTCATGCTTCATCTCTCTGATCATGTGTTTTTTATCTAAACCTTCTGCAGCAGAAACTTTCCCCTCGGAAGCAGATAAAATGCAGAGCAGTTCAGTTCAGTTCTGTTCAATGCAGGTAAAATGTTTTTGAGGAAATTGATCATTGTGCTCCCAGTTCAGTAAAGTCTGCCAAAGCAAATATGAGTTTAATTTTGGGGCATTGTGCTGGCAGCACTCTGAGTGAGTTATTGTAGAACTCCAGCCACCACAGCTCTCATGTATACCACATGCTGCCACAGCTCTAGCTTCTGATAAATGAACGGCTTTAGCTAGGTTGCTGGTACAGAAAACAATGCACTCCAAAATATACCATGCCATGCATAATGCAGGGTTTCAGTGGTGGTTCTTGCATGAATGGTGCTTAAGGGACCCCGTCCTACTGTTGCCCCTCAACCAATTAAAATGCAAGAATGTATCTGAGATTCTGGTGGCCCAAACTCAAGTTCAACCTGGAAGAAAGCATGTGTTACCTAGTCGCCTGATCATCCTCAATCTGACCCCACGTATATGTCAGATCTCCATCTCATTCATAAAATCCATTGAAAACTTGTCTAGGGTACAACTAACTGGCAAGTTATATTTTATTATCTGATGTTAATGCACCACCGGGGGCAAACTACCCATAGCAAAAAGAAAAATCTATAGACATTATTAAAAAAAGCAGGGCTAAAAAGGTACTCCCTCTTGGTAAAGATGCACACACGCCTCCAAATTGTGTCCAGCTATGCTGTGCTGTTTGTTTGGCTATCTGAATTAAGCTGTGTGCATTTTCAGGCAGCAGTTCAAATGCAAAGTCTACCTACCAGGTTCTACTGACACCCATAAAAATCAGCTCTAGGTTTTTAGGCGTCTAGTTTCACACGTTTAAAAATCCTGTGTCGTTCTTGCTAACACATGCTCACAGAGCAGCTCGTATTGTCTGAAAAATATATAGCTTATTTCAGATAATTGTGTAGATACTCATAGGCCTTTCAGATGTCAGGATAATCACCACACCACATTCCAATACAAATCTACGCATGAAAACAAATTGATATTTAAGAAGCAGAATTATGGCCAGAGGTGTTCTGGTCGAACAAAACCAGATGAAGTTTGGATCAACACAAATTGGTACCAGACATCTTATCTTGAAAAAAAATCTTCCAGTGAGTGAACGACGGACACCTTTGAGCTGGCAGACCGGCTCGATCCAGCCTAGATTTTGCTTTTCTGCACGTTTTTCTGAGACTGGTATAAGGTGCAGACAGCTTCTAATACGTTTCAGCTTTTTTCAAGAGATGGTATCAGGACAGGCCGGTTTTTTACACATTGGTTAAAAAGGCTGATTGGAACATAGGCGTGTAGCTTAGTAATACTTAGCACTGGTTTAGCTTCTTAAACTGCAACATCAAGTTTAAACATACAAAACTCCAAAGCACTTTGCTAAATGAATACCTGTCAGCTGTTTAAGCAACACTTGCAGGGATAAATGACAGCTGTCCAATGACTGAGATCAAAGTACTACAACAGACCGAGTGCTTTTTCCAGTAATGTGCAGTGAGTGTGAAGTTAAACTAGGTAAAATTTAAGCCAGAATGTGAAGAAAATTGAGAATGATTGAACAAATGCAAATAAGATCAACCGTTGGTTCAATGCCCTTATGTGGAATCTTTTGTACATCAAAATGCCACACAAAAAAATCTGGTACCAGATATCAAGCAAAGACTTTTGCTTGATATCAGGTTGTCCATCTATAAGCAGGAAGTGAGTTGGTTTTACTTCAGTGGAATGGGAGAGGATCAGGAAGAAAATCCTGGCAGATAAAATCGTTTTTTTGGCCTTATCTGAGCACACCAGGCCTGTTTGGAGAAAGGAGCGGCTTTTCTTTTGATCTCTGACAGGAGACACAGTAGAGCACAGTGATATGGACAACAGTAACTTTAAACTGTAGAAAATCTAAACTACTTTTTTTTTAAATTATCCACATTTCCATACATTCATTTTTAGAATGACAAAAACAGATATGATGGAATAATTGAAAAACAAACAAATGCCAAAGAATTGTTTTAATGATGATAGTATGCAATTATTGTAGGCTTTTATTTAGATTATATTGATTTACTAGCAAGTTTAGCTGAATTCTTTTAAAACAATTTGAAGCAAACAATAATAAAGCTGTTATTGATGCTGGGAAGACGCTTGTGATCTGTCCAGAGACCTTTCTGCCCAGAAACCCAGAAACCAGTGCGGACTGATAAATTATTCTGTTTATAGTTTTGTTGGTCATTGTTGAAGTTTCCTTTCCATGAAGAATTTGAGCTACAACCTTTTCCAGACTTGCTTTTCCTTTTGAGAACAGTCCCAGTTAGGCTAGTGTTACATGTGCAAAAAGCATTTTTGATTTGTTTAGCTGCAAACAATTGTGCCACTGTGTGTTGTGACACATAAATAATTCTATGCAAGTGGTCTGGTTTAGATTCTTCTGCAGTCTATTTATAATAATACGCTTATTAAAAATATTAGCGAATCAAAAGTATATGTGGATATGTTTTCCTCTTATTCCCAAGTTAATGGGCAAGTTAACTTCCACAGCATATTTTGATGACTTACTCTTAGCTTTTATAACCCAGCTGTGTTCAGATTTGTTTTTTGTGATGTTTATAAAGAAACTTTGAAATCTTTCACACCTAAGACAGCATTAGCTGTCCATAGTGGCGAGCAATAACCTTTTATAGCTACACATGTGATGCTGACTTCCTGAAAATTTTACATTTAAACAATGACAGTGCATTGGATCCCGGATTGCGGCTGAGGGAAATGCAACTAAAATCTAATATGAGAGACTTCTGTCTGAATTTCTGAACTGAGAGTTGATTGCATTTCTTGGCATAATTTAAATTATGTTAAGGCAGACTTGTATGCTCTCTTATTTAAAGGGGCAGTATGAAGGATTTTGTGACATCTAGTGGTGAAGTTTCAAACTACTACTCTACCTATCATGCTCTCCGTTTTATTTTGGCATGCAGAATAAATATAACATTCATACATGTGTTGTTGCAAGATGATTGGACTGCAGCTTATTGACCTTCTTCATAAAAGTACTTTGGATTATTTGGTACAATACAATATAAGGCAATAACCCTAAAAAAAATAAAATTCACTGACACATAAACCTTGCATACAAGAACCCAACTTCAGCAAAAAGCAAAAAAAAATTCAGTCAATGAATTCATAAACTGCACTAAACCTCGCTCATTATGAGGTTATTTGAAACGCACTGAATATGTTCACTGTTTAGAGTTGGCAACAAGGTTTAAAAAGAAACTTAAAGCATGGCTCCTAAGAATAATATTTTGTGACCTGCTTTTTTTGCTATCATTTTAGTTGAACAGTAAACAGGACTACAAAGTTCCACCGACTTTTACTCCAAATCAGTCTTGGTGCACCCTTACGATGCAAGTATCTACTTGGGATACTTCATTATCCAAGCCTTTTTGAAGGAAGAGTGGTTATATTCTGTTCTTGTTGCTAAGACTAGAGAGAAAAAAATAATTTAAAAAAACATCCTGACCACAGATAACACAGGTTGTTGTCCCAGTAGCCATCTTCCAATCTCTGTTTTTCTGTGTGGTAGAGGCAAGTTTAGGGGGAAAAAGTTACAAAACATTTTGTTTTATTACTGTCGTTTCAGTATGTAAAAATATTAGCTTTGCGCTTTTACACAAGCTAGTTTAGTGAAAAAGGTATTTCCCAAACATAAGTGATATATGTTCTGCATGTAGACTGTTAAAAAGGCCACCTACTCATCATGCTTAGACCTGCTTTTATTCTGCCAAACTGATTCTCTGTTCTTGTGGGAAAACACAACTTATCTCCTTTTATTTCCCATCAACCCACTGCCACGTCTATCCTGTCTCATTGCCTCAGCATTAAAAGATGATGAGACACAATTTGATTATTTAATGTTCCCAAAACATAGTGGGACAAAATTAAAGGAACACAAAGCTCCCCTCTTATCTCGTCTTGATCTCCTTTAAAGGTCACATAACAGATCAGCTGATGTTTGTTCACAAACGACAGAAATGTGGATGTTTTCAGTGTAAAGACATGAACAATTATTTCATTTGAAGCATCTGAACTCCAACAACATTTGGCTTTTACTGCAAAGAAAAATGTTTTTGTTTTGTTTTGTTTTGTTTTAAACCAACAGATTGCACAAATATTACAATTTATGCCTTAAACTCAGAAGGATGAAAAAATTCTCCACATTTGGAATGTTAGGCTGTCTAAAATGGTTCAAAGAGGATGTTTTCTACATTAATATTTGAATTTTAAAAGTCCTTTTGTTCCCATGAGACAAATTAGTGAAATACCACAAGGGCCGAGATTCTCCCGATTCTCGCTGCCAGTAAAAGAGCGTAGAAAACAGCCTTAGCTGTTCTGCATAAATCTGAATTTGTACAGCAAGTGACAGCTGGCACATCACAAACAACATGAAGTGATTTAAAATTACAAAAACGTGCTGCAAGACAAGTCAGAATCTTGTTAAGTGAACTCTCCCAGGATATAGTCAGCTATGCATTTTTTCATAAACTGATGCTGACAAATTTGATTTGGAAAATTCCTGTCCCTTGTTCTTTTTTTTTAAGTAGAAATGTTCTCTTTTGATGTGGATGACAAATACTTTTGGGCCACAAAAAAACCTCACAGAACTGACTTCATACTGCCTTCAACTGTCTGAGTAAAGTCCCATATGTCCCATGTGTTGTGGCCATTTATGTAAAGTTTGCAAATTGTAATTTCTACTAATTTAGTTTTCTATTTTGGGAAGTTAGAATTTAATTAAGTTAGTGTAGATCCAAAATCTGTAGTTAATTTGTATATTTGAATTGCTTAGATTATGTTGGTAATTGGTTAGACCCTCCCATTAATTTGAGTAATTAAAAACACACCGGGGTTTGGTGAAGGCAGTGTTTGGCAAATGTTTGGTGTGGACGGGAGGTTTTATGTAAATGATTCTTTGACCACTTTTCACTTTCTACGTTTTTGTACTTGAAACTTCACATTAAGTTTACTTTCGTTGTGTCTAAAGTTGTAGGATATTTTTAGTAATAATTTTTTCGCTAATTTTTTACAAGTAATAAAGAATATATTTTTTCAAAACAAATTAAGTCAGAAGTGCGTTCAAATCAGACCACCTGTTAACACCCACGGCCTTTGTTGGAATATTGTTTTTTGGAAACTAGAAGGCCGCAACATCATGTATCAGTAGGAATTGCATATTATATAGCAATAGGACAAGAATTAATAAATGCAATTTCTGCTGAGATTCGGTTTCATTTTTTTAGGAAAAGAAAAAAAAAGTTATGTTTAATATGATTTAATGTCAGGTAGTGAGAAAAAGTAGATTATCTTTAGTAAATGTCTGTTTTAAATTATGTACAATTACCTTGAAAATGTCACTGTTTGACCTTACAGATTAGCTTGACGACCCATTTTAGCATCCGGCTCAAAAAGAGTTTCGTCTTAATCATTTTGTTTTTATATTTCTGATACAGACATTCAAACAAAGCTTTTAAAATAAACATCATGATTGTTGTGTCGCGACAGTGAAATGCAAGTCTGTCTTTTCATTTTTTTCAATAGAATGATTATATGTTTGGACATTTTGAATACCCAGGCAGCTGCAACTGTTATTTACAATCCTTTCTCTTTAAGAATGTGGTTAAAAAAAAATTAAGTAACTACATTTTGTCTTGGTTGTGTGAAGCAACCAAAGTCTGCTTTTGTTTTACTTATTGGACACTTGTGACGCTGTCTCCCTGCAAGAGTGCTGACTCACGAAAAGAGAGACAGAAACCAAGAAGGAGAATCCCAATTGAACCTAAACAAAACATGACCGACTTGACAGATTTGGGTCGCGATAAACTTTTTGTTTGCATCATATTCTTTGCTACTTTTGTGTGTGAGAAATGTTTTGTCTGTTTTCTCCAAGTGGAACCTTGATATGAGTCCATTTTGCCCATTATGTTTCAATAACTTAATTTGTTTTTTTTATCCTTAAAGCCACATCAGCCATTTCTGTGTACCAGCTCAACTATTATAACTTCATTGAGTTATTTTCTACATTAATATCCGCATCATGATGCACATATTTTAGAGTGTGACTCTAACACAGCCTGTACCTGTTTACCTTTGGTCTATTTGGCATTAGGTTTACTTATGTGGACTGTCTCTTTTAAACAACCTAGTTAATAAATAACTGATGCAGCTTCCTTTCTGAGAAAGCAGGACATGGGCATGTGTGGTTTATATGTTAGTTTTCAGACCCTAACAGATTTTTCACATTTTATTGTCAAGACCTGTCTTAAAATATATCTAATTTTCTATTATTACTCTATTAAAAATAAAAGACTGAATCATAGCCTTAAAAGTATCCAGGAGGTCAAACATAAAGTGGGTTTCTGACTAATGAGGAGGATGTTTTGGTACTACAACTAGGATCAAATGTAATTCCAAGAAAGTGCTCATGTAACCGTTTGAAAAAAATATTAATGTTAGTGGGGTTTTTTATAACTAACAAATGGCTGGATGATGGTGTTCTTTGCATCTCTTGATTTTTTTGTAGCAGATTTGATCTCCGTTTTCAGTTTGCTGATCTGGAGTATAAAGATGTTACCACAATGTCGAGATAGAAATGTCCTTACTGTATGACGCTATTTCAATTTTAAAGACGGCAAAAATAATGTCTAGAGAAGGGAAATGGTTGTTAGTTTCTTTCTGGGAAGAAAAAAAATAAAGGTACATTTTAAACCTTCTCAAGTCAGTTAATGGACAGAAAAATTATTCGCAATTGGGAAATTTTAAAGGAATTTTTCAGTTTTCCTGGGAGTAGTCGAAAATGTGAACTCAAACTCAGAATGTGCAATCTACAGAAAAATTAGAAAACATCCAAAAGTTTCCTCTCAGACCCAACATGCCTCAGGCTGACCAGTGAAATACTACAATTCCATGACTGGACCATTAGAGAAGGGCTGGAGAAGAATGTATCAGTTGGAAGGAGTGTCAGGAGAAAGCTTCTTCTCTCTAAGACAAACATGGGTTCATGACTCCGGAGTGTCATGTTGCATCCGATTTAATCACAAGACCTCTGGAAGAATGTCCTTTAACAACAAGTGAGACCATATTGGAGATGTTTAGCCAATTATAGGGAGTCATGTTTGGAGAAAACCAAAGAGTTTTGGGGCCAAATGTGAGGCCATCTCTGTTGAAGCTTCGTCCAAACTGAATCATTCAACCAATAACGCTGTGGAAACGAGTGGGTCAAAATTTACCCACAGTAGCTGAGAATAATAAAGGCATGCAGAAAATGGAAAACTCAAGCTAAATCTACTAAAGGTGGTTCTGCTAAATGGGTCAGTAATTTCCAGCGAGTTTGATTCGACTTCCCATGACTTCTCCCCATTACTGTTCCCAGCAATTCCTACCAAGATCTCAACGACAGTAGTTTATAGAAATCAAAATGTCCAGAGCTCTACAATAACTGGAAGGATTTTTTAAAAAGGTGTTTATAACTTAAAGCCTACTATTAAGACTTGGTTAATGTGGACTAACAACGTTTTTTGTCTCTTTCAGATTGTCCTTCCTGCCAAACAGAAGCTACAGCAATAATGGCCAAACAATCCTTGCCAACGAGCAAGAGTCTCAGGACTCTCTTGGGACACTATGAGGATAACTTTACGGGAACAGAACTGTGAACTGCTCATCAGATTTGGGGGACATTTAACTCCAATGTCTTGGCGTCTGTGATCTTAAACAGTGTACTTTAATGCTAGCTGACTTTCCATAGAGATGCAGTTCCCTCATGATCCTTGGCTGTTTCATAATAGCTCAGTGAAGATAAACTCTGCTTACAGAATGTGACATACAAGACAACTGCTGCTACTCTAAAAATCTAATGTTTAATAAAAAAAAAGTATAAGTGCATTTCTGAGGTAAGTATAAAGCATATTAAGGTTGAAATGGAGATCTGATGTTACGCTTTCATTTTATATATTGAAATGTACAAACTCAATGTGATTTTTGAGCATTAGTTGGCAACCGTTGATCTCCTTGCCAAATGGGAAGGCAGAATATGATATTTCAATTAATAATTGACAATGAAAAGCTGATGAATGAATGTATCTTAGCATTAACAAGGGTTTACCTCCATTAGGTTTTTGATGTCTGGTTGAACTCTGACTGTCTCCCGCCCACAAAAATTCTCCCAAATTATGAATTTTAAGGTGCATAAAAAGCAGTCCATTGATTCATGTCAGTTTTTTCTTTATTCTTCAACTCTCGTCTCACTTTTTCCATTGGACTCCATCTACAAGGCAGGAAAAGCCTTAGCTCCTACAATCACAAACCAAACGCTGCTGGAACTATGTGGTGTAGTCAAATGACACCAAGATTGACATTTATTTTCTCCAAGCAAACACTCCAGGTGAGTCTCTATGAAAAAGGAGTAACATGTGGGAATGCTACCTGTTGGGTGTCGTGGAGGTTCTGCTTCTCTTCCAAAGGCGATATGTTAGAGTGCTTAGTGTCTGGAAATTTTGAAATCCTTGGAGGTTTTAAATAAAAATCCAGTTACTTCTGCCAGAAAAGTGAAAATGGATTGCTATTAGGTCTTTCAGCAGGATGATTGTGGTCAAATCAAGACAAATGACTCACCACACTCAGCAACATTTTTCCATGGTCATGTCAATCTTCAGAAAGGAAGGAGAACTGAAGAGAATGGAGATTGTGAAGAGGGACTGTCAAAACTTTTCTCAAAAATGTATTTTAATTCAAAATGAAGAGAGCAGCAGTAAAAAAATATTTTTTAACCGATTTCCCGATTGGAAATAACACAGAACCTTCTTACAATCATGCATCAGAAGGTGGAATGCAGTACCCTTTTTAAAACATTTCACTCCTGCACAATTTGGTGCGTCTTATCTCATCTTAAGGCTTTGTCTTACAGTCCCACAGAGCCGGTGCTTTATTTTGGTTTTTACTCTAAGGTGGTGCTAACAAGAGAAAGATATTTTTAACCATACAAGACACAAAGCCAATAGTTTGTCCTTTTAAGGACTGAAGGAAGCCAGTAGTGTTGCTATTTTGGTGAGAACCACGGCCTAGCTGACCTTTCTTTAACAAATCGGTCCACTGAGAGAGGAAAAATGTCTCTTATTTAATTCAACACATGAGAGGTCAGGCGGCTGAACTACAGCTTTAAAACAAGAGTTGTCTTATTTTGTTTGAGAAATATGCATGTGAGCAGTGGCTGCCATGTGAAACAGAATACGTTTCCCAAATCAATCTACATTTTTAGCCATTTATTTGCTCTTCTGTTAAAAAACAAAAAAAACCTGATCTTTAAAAGTAGTTAAAACAACTGACTACAGTGTCATGTTTGCCATTGAGGAGTCAGGGGGAATAGAAAACCTACAAAGCACGAGGGAGTCACAGGAACCAGGGAAAGATCAACTTTAGGAACCAGTGGAGAAGAGCATGACATGAGAGACTGTGGAATGTGATGTGAAAGCAGGTGAGCCAATCTACCAGAATGAATGTCAGCTGTGACATCCTGACACGAACTGCGTTTTAATAAAAAAAATTGCTCTGCACTTTGTTGATATTCTGCTAAATATCGAAAAACACCATTTCGAAACTTAATTAAAATCACACGTTAATAAATTTATTAATGCAACCAGTCATTAAAAAACTTGCCATGCCATCACCTTCCTTCAACTTCCTCTTATTGTTTCCGCCTGTATTAACGTCCAGTTGTTGGTCACGTGACTCGTGTGATGCAAAAAACGTTTTCTGTTGCAGTTTTGAGATTCTGATACCTTTTGTCGTAAGTTTTTACTTTTTCAAATTGCCGTGTTTCCATTAAGCTAATTTATTTTCGTAATTCCAATTTGCGCAATTATATTCAAGCTTATCAGCCACGTTTTTGGACGGTGGCCTTTCAAAATAAAACAAGAACTAAGATTTATAACAATAACTAAACACTGTGACTCACAACAGAAAATAAATACACGTACAGCACAGACGTGCTCACGGAATTATGATAAATAATTCATATTTATCATAGTATTTATCATAATATGAAGGGGAAATCTCCCCTTTCCGTCTGAACGGAAAGCGGAGATTCAGGATGAGTTGTTGAAATTATTTCTCAGGCTTGAACTAACAACATCCTGAGTGCTGTTCATCTTAAGTCTTTCTTTTCCTTTTTTTAAACTGTCATTAAAAATGTTTGTTTATGGAAATTGTAGAGAACAATAAAGAAAAAGCACGTTTAAGTCTAGCCACTAGGTGTAGCTGCAGCACCGTAAACTGGGATGGTCCTCTGTTGATAAAAGTCTGTACATAAGAACCTATGTCTACATATTAACAACAAAAATCTACAATAATAAAAACAGCAAAAACATGGTCAATGACATCACCTGATTTCCATTGTTATTATATGACAAACTTCAATATCGACCAAATAATTACTCTTGTAAATTAAAATTCAGACGGGCCTTTTGAAAGTAAAAAAAGGTTTTCAGTCTGTCTATCTCGATCAGAAGAGATTAAACATGTTTTACAAAGTAGTAAATGTTATTGTTGTTTCTGGAATTACCAAGTGAGAATCTGTGAAAATATTTACCTTTATTAAAAATATAAATGTTTTCCTTGTTTTAAGGTAAGGTAAGGTAAAACTTTATTAATCCCATAGAGAAATTAAGGTTGTCTGTTGCTCACACATTAATTCACATTCACACAGCATTAAAAAATCATACAACTGGAAACATCTATACAAGATACACAATGTACATACATTAAAAAGGGGTCTAGTAAAGGAGCGTAAATACATTAAATATGTTAAAATGCTAATTACTCGGTATCTCTCCCTTAGCCCTCCCAGAAATCACTCAGTTAAAACCTCTCAGTTGAACATCCCAGTGAGAGAAACCTCCACAAAAGGAACAGGAACTATGCGAGATGTTTTCCATAGTGTGGGGAGCACAGCCAGTCACAGACTCAGGTTAAAGACACGCTGTAGAGGTTCTCCTAATTCCACAGCACAGGCCTTTAGAACCCTCGGACACACCCGATCTGGTCCTGCAGCCTTACTAAGATGGAGCCGTCTCAGCTCAGTCCATACCTGGTCAGAGGTAAAAGAAGGAGGATGAGTGGTGAGAGCAAATAGTGAAGGCGAGTAGGAAATAAAGGCTGATCTAAGATGCTCCTGTTCCATCTTAGATCAGGGTTTTTACTGGGTTTGTGGTTTTCAAACTTTTACAGCAGAAAAGCTGAGATCATATGAACTTTTCCAAACTCAAATATTATTCTTTTCTACTTTTTCTACATAATCAGAATAGTTCCATAAACTGTTGGTATAAGTTTTATATCAATAGGATAATATTTGAGGAAAATAGACAGGACATGCATATTTTGGCAGGCTCAAAATCCATATTGCCAAAACATGCATCCCTGTGGTAATTGGGGTAAATAAAGAGCTGAAATGATTTCACCTTTTCTACGTAATGACACTTGTTCTCTGATTTAATGCTACAAGTTTCATATCAACAAGAGGGATGCAAATATTTTCAGGCTCATAAATCAAAATGCATTCACAGACTAGAAAGCTAAGCATGATATAAAATGTTCTACATAATGGGCCTCTGTTTTGCAATGCTTTTAATGTATTATGGTATGAAAAGACAAAGCAGAGCATTTCAAACCATTTGCGGAGAACGTTTACATCAGACACGGAGAGGAAAAAAAGTTCGACTCGTGTCAATAAAGGTGTAAAAACCGCATTTATTTCAAGTAATTTGCGAAATAAAACCCACAGTTTTGGGGATTACATGGTTAAGAAACGTGATAATGCTACACATATCTTTAAAATGTCCTCTTCGGTCATATTTTTGTCCGTTTTCTCGTCAATATGCGAGAGCTTAGAGCGATGCGCGCTCCCGCGACAGGGGACGCCAATTTGGGCAGGCAGCGTTTCTGGGCACAACACCGGCCGAAGGCTCTGACGGGTCACTGGGGCAGCTCGGGCGGTTGCCTCCCGGCAGCGGACTCGGGAGATGTCGCTGGAGCGGGCCACGCCACCAGCCGAGCCGCCTGCCGACCAGGAGACAGTCTCGCCCCCTGAAACCCCCATCACCACGGGGACCGCGGCGGCTGGAGAGAACGGAGAGGCTGAAGGGGTCCGAGCTGCGGCGGTGGAGCGGAAACGTGGGACATCTGGTCCGGGAGGCAGAGGGTCGCCTGCCATGACGGCCAGCGCGGTTCGGCGTTCCCACTCAGCCTGCAGCAGGAGCTCCTCCAACCCGACAGACGGAAAACGTGGAACCCAGATCTGCAGCTGGAGCACCAGCCGTATGGCGAAGCCGAGCCGTCCGCCAGCGGAGTGCGGCTTCGCCATAGCCTCCATATAGTCGCTGATCGTTTCTTGCAGGACGGGGAATTCCTCATCGAAATCCGCTGGGTGCATGATGGTACCTAACATCCCTCACCGTAGTTGTCGGGTCCTTCTGTCATAGAGCGGGGTGGTTGAGGTGAGGGCGAGGACGCCGAGACCCAGGTAAGGTGATGAGTAAAACGAGTTTAATGATAGTTTTTGCTCGGCGAACAGTCCAAGGCAGGCAGGAGACAAGCAAGCAGCTAATTGCCGGTAGCACCTGAGTTACAGGACAACCAATGAGAGCTAATGCAAACCGGGACTTAGTGATGGTCCATCTGATTCCAGGCTTGTGGCAGTTAAAAGGGGGCGTGTCCGATGAAGCCCCGCTTCGAGGCTTGTGTCAGTTTGCTGAAAACCACGTGACTGGCAACAAACAAGGCCTCGCTTTACCTGGGTCACGTGACTGCTTCGCTTCTTCTTCTTCTTGGTTTTTATTGGCGGTTGGCAACAAACTTTCAGTAGCATTACAGCCACTTACTGATATGGAGTTTGGTTCGTGATCTATAAACTTTCACTTCATACATAATCCTTACTTTATACTTGTGACTAAACTAACACTCACCCTTACATACTTACTTAAATTACCCTATTTGCATACATTTTTTAAACCATACTTTGTTCTTAACACATTCTCTACCATCTTGCCCTAATCAAATTCTATGAAATAACCTTGTTTTTTTAAGAAATCAAATAATTATTTGAATATGTTTGCTTCCCAATTCTCTCCTCAAAAATTCTGTTAAATTGAACCTTTCTTTAATCTCTTCACATTCTCTCAACATATATCTTCTATCTTCTTCATATTTATAACACTCTAAAAAAACATGATCTATTGTTTCAAACGTCTCACAATATTCACACTTTCCAGTTTTATGCTTCTGGATATTGAAAAGTGAATAATTAAGCCCTGTATGACCAAACCTTAATCTTGTTATTATTCTATCCTCCTTTTTGTTTCTTCTTCCCTTTCTTTTCCTTCCTACAACCTTCTGAATCTTATAAAACCAACTTCCTGTTAACCCTTCATCCCACCTTCTTTGCCATATTTTCATCAGCTCTTCTTTGACTTTACTTTTCCCTTTAGACTTACTTGACTTAACTGTTAAACTAATGGGACTATGAATAGCGTTATTTGCCATTTTATCAGCTTTTTCGTTTCCTACTACCCCTATATGAGCTGGAACCCACACAAATGTAACTACTAACCCCATATTTTGTATTCTATATAGTGTATGATATATTTCTAATAATATGTCTCTCCTACAATCCGTATTATAATATTTTATGCTTATTAAAGCCGAGCTTGAATCAGAGCAAATTATTGCTTACAGTGGTTTCACATCCTCTATCCATTGTAATGCCAATAGAATTGCTAACATTTCACCTGTATATATTGATAGCCCATCCGTAATTTGCTTCCCTATATTTAAATTGAATTCTGGAATTGAATATGCTATTCCTATTTTTCCTTCAAATTTTGATGCATCTGTATAAATTTGGATATAACTATAGTAATCATTTAAATGTGATTGCACTGAGTATCTATCTATAACATTTGTTTTGTCTTGTTTCTTAACCATTATTGACAAATCGACTGTGGTTTCTGGCAGCATCCAATAACTGATATTGGATCTGTTTGACTAATTTCTAAACTATCCATTTTAAATTCCTTAACATCTTTTCCAATTTTCCATCCATAACTCCTCATCTCTTTCTTTTCCTTTTCCCAGCATGATTTTAAAATTTCCCGGGTTGGATGTTCACTTTTATGTCCCATCAAATTTAACCAATATTTAATTCCTAATTTAGATCTTCTCAGATCTAGTGGCATTTCTCCCGTTTCTACTTCTAATGCTGCTGTTGGCGTTGTTTTGAAAGCTCCCGTACATAATCTTAATGCTTGATGTTGAATACTGTCTTATTTATCTAGATGAGTTTTAGCTGCTGACCTGTAAACTAAACAACCAAAATCAATATCCGATCTTATCATCCCTGTATAAATCTGTTTTAAAGCTCGTCTGTCTGCCCCCCAATCATTACCAGCCAAACATCTTAATATATTCAATTTTTTCTTACATCTACAATTTTTTGGATGTGGATACTCCACTTTAATTTCTCATCAAACCACAACCCCAGAAATTTTATACTCTTTACCTGTTCAATTTTTTGATTATATAACTTTAATTCTGTCACTTTGTTTTTTTTTTTTTGAGAAAAAACAATTACTTTTGTTTTATCCACTGAGAATTTAAATCCCCATTGTAATGCCCACTGCTCTATATCAACAATGACCTTTTGTATTTTTTTCCCTATAAACTCCAAATTCTTCCCTCTTTTCCATATGGCTCCATCATCTGCGAAGAGTGAGCATCCTATATCCTTTCCAGTATTTTTAAATATGTCATTAATCATCACTGAAAACAATACAGGACTTATAATGCTCCCCTGTGGCGTACCATTTTCCACTACATATTTACCTGAAACTACCTCTCCAATTTTTACTTGTAGTTTCCTGTTTGTTAGGAAATCTTTAATCCAATTTGTATAATTTAATTAATAAACCCTCTACCCACATCATATCATATGCTTTTTCAATATCAAAAAATACAGCCACTACACTTTCTTTGTTTACTTGAGCTCTTCTAACTTCATGCTCAAGAAATAGCGTTGGATCATTAGTGCTCCTCCCTTTACGAAAACCACTTTGATAATTAGAAATACATTCCTTTTTATTTAAATAATACACTAATCTATTATTAATAATTTTTTCCATTATTTTACATAAGTTTGAAGTTAACGCTATTGGCCTATAATTTTCTGGTTTTGAATGATCTTTTCCTGGTTTAGCTATCGGTACTATAATAGATTCCTTCCATAACTCTGTCAATTTTCCCTCCTCCCAGATTTTATTAAATAGTTTTAATACTGTATTATAACTTTTGATTTATCACTTAGTTGACTTACCATTCTATACCAAATTTTATCTTTACCTGGCGCTGTATTTTTGGTCTTTTTAAGCACACAATTTAATTCTACTTTGGTAAATTCAACATTCAAAAAATTATTTACCTCTTCTTCACTCTCCATTAAATTTTAATACTTAAGGACAGTATTTTCTCTTCCTTTTTTTCCTTCTTCGCTAATGTTATTTGTACTATGTATCTTACAAAACAATCTTGCCAAAACCTCTGCTTTATCCTCATCTCTAATTATATCCATATTTTCTTCTTTTAATACAGGGTAATCAAACTCTTTTTTTAATTGTATTCATGTTTTTAATTACTTTCCAAATCTTCTCAACTTTTGTATCTCTCCCTATTGTACTACAAAATTTCCTCCAATAATCTCTCTTGTCTTTCTTTATAATCTTCCCAACTACTGCTTGCTTCCTTTTATAATCAATTAAGTTCATATAAATTGGGTTAAGTTTTAAAACCGTAAAGGCTTTATTTCTTAATTTAATTGCTTTCTTACACTCACTTGTCCACCATGGGACCCTTTTCTTATCATTAATATTCCCTGACTTCTTAATAGAATTTTCAGCTGCATCTGTAATTATCTTTGAGATACTTGCATTCACTTCATTTATATTTATATTAAAATCTACCTTTTCTAAGTATATTTCACACAAGTATCTAAACTTACTCCAATCTGCCTTATTAAAGTTAAATCTTTCCCCCCTATTTTTATACTTATTTCCAATAATTCCTACCCTTATAGTTATAGGATAATGATCACTACCTACTGTTGTTTCTTTAACAACCGACCATTCACAGATACCAGCTATATCATTTGATACTATTGTTAGATCTAATGTTGATTCCATCCCTGTTCTTAAATTAATTCTTGTACCCTCTCTCTCATTGATACATACTAATTTTTTTTGTTTCCATCACTCCTTCTATAACCTGTCCATTTTTATCATTACTATTTCCCCACAGTGTACTTTTTGCATTGAAATCCCCACACCAAATTACTCTCCCTTCCAAATGATCTAATAATTCCTCCATTACTTCAACTGATAATGATTTACATGGATTATAGAAATTTATTATTTAAAATTTATTTTCCTGCACCCATACCTCAATTACTATAAATTCTAGTTCTTTTCCTTTTCCTATAACCTGATATTGTATCCCTTTTTTTATAAATATACCACATCCCCCTCCCCCTCCCTCTTCTCTATCTCTTCTTATACTAACATATCCGCCAATCACAAAATCTAATGTTAGTTTTAACCAAGTTTCTTGCACACAAATTATATCTGGTTGAACTTCAAGTTCGTCAATATATCCTTTAAATTCCTGGCCATTAGCTATCAGACTCCTAGCGTTCCATTGAAGTATTAATATACATCACTTGTTGCTTCCAACTTCTTATCCACCTCTAGTTTTTTATTTATTTCTTCCCATGTACCTTTCTTAAATTCCAAGAATTTTTCAGCTCCTTTCACTATTATTTTAATCTTCTCGGTTTTGTGCTTAGCTTGATCAGTACAGTTGATGACATATGCTATGAATAAAACCAGATTTTCCACTGAGTATGAGACCTTATCTTCTGGTAGTATTTTGGGTTGCTGAATTGTTTGATTCCCCCTTTGTTCAACCACTCTTTCTTCCTGCTCCTTCACACTTTTTACAGCTTTGGCGTAGCTTATATTTTTGGATGTTTTAATTTGCACTACTTCTTTAGCCTTCTTCCTTACCTCACATCCTCCGTACGTAACCCTATGGTTTCCTCCACAGTTACAACATTTATCTTCTACATTTTCCTTACATTCTTCAACTGTATGATCTTCCCCACATTTTGGACATCTCTGCTTACCTTTACACACTGCCGCAATGTGCCTGTACCTTTGGCATTTATAACACCGAAGTGGTGGAGGTACTTGGAAACTTATATATCCTATTTTTATATTCATTGGCAACTCTTTTCCTTCAAACTCCACTGGGATTGACATACTCCCCACTCTCTCACCGTTCACAGTTTTTAACAGCCTTTTCATACTATTAGCCACCTTTGCTCCAACTATATTTTTCTTAAGTTTTTCCAGATCCTCCTCTAGGGGGATCCCATATATCACCCCTCTCATTTTTTTATTTTCTCCCAACAATTTTTTCTCCAGCACTTCTCTTTTACAAATGTTATCCACTTTGAAGGCCTTATTTTTTTTTGCTCTATATCCTTACATTCTATCAACAGACTTCCGTCTCTCAAGACTTTTACCATTTCGACTTCTCCTATTTTCTTCTTAATTTCCTTTGACACCCCTATTGGGCTGATTTTCTCCTGCCCTTCCTCATTCTTAAGTTTCAGAATTACTTTAAATTTCTCATTCACTACTTTTCTCCTAACTACCCTCTCCTCCTCTGAGCTGCTTCCTTCTAGATCCCGTTTATTTCCTTGACTTTCTCTGACTCCCTTTCCGTCATCTAAATTGATTCTTCCTCTCCCTCTACCCACTGGCGTCCACCTTTCATATTCCCCTTCTTCTTCCATATTTATCTCCATTTCCATCCGAACCATTCACATACCAGTTTATGCCATAAACCGCCTTTTCCACCATTCAATTTTTGTGTGATTTTGATCTTTCGTTCAAAATTCGTCAGTTTGTTCTTCCTTGAATTCTCCACGGCAGTACATAGAACTGCTCTAATTAAAAATCTACAACTCATACACACTTCAAACCTGGACTAGATTAATCTGCTCTAATAGCAGATTTTTTAAAACCATGTTTGGGATTTGTGAAAACATTTTCTGATTTGTGAAAACTCAATGAAGTTCGAAAATCAAAATTATTTTGGCCACTCTTTCATACTAGAAGTGCTCTACTTAAAAGACTACAACATGTAGACACTTCAAACTTGGACTAGATTATGCTCCTCTTCAAGAAGAATCTCTATAACCATGTTTTGGATTTGTGAAGCTTTTTTCTGATTTGTGAAACTTCAAAAAAGGGCAATATCACCACTTTTTTAATCTTTTATCACACGAGAACTGCTCTAATTCCAAAGCTACAACACCTAGACACTTCAGACTTTAATCAGATTATTATCAATTAATAGCAGAATATTTAAAACCATGTTTTGGATTTGTGAAACCTTTTTCTGATTTGTGAAACTTCAATAAATGTTGATTTCAGACGTTTTCTGGATCTTGGTCACATGACAGCTGCTCCAGCTCTAAAACTGCAACACCTAGACTCTTCAAACCTGGACTATATTATTCTTCTCTAATAGTAGAATATTTTAATCTATGTTTGGGATTTGTGAAACCTTTATGTGATTTGTGAAACTTCACTAAAGATCAGATTACTATTCACACTTGTTCCATGCGGTTGTTTTCAAATTCAATTATAGTTCAAAACCACTTCATTATACTGTAATAATAAAGTGCAGATTTAGTAATCCAGTGCAGGTTTGAAGAGTCTAGGTGTTGTAGTTTTTAAATTAGAACAGATCTATGGTTATAAAGATGCAAAAAATGATCAAAATCAAACTCTATTTAGAGACGAACGTTGTGTGAATGCGAGCAATTTGAGTATTTTTTGAGTGTGCGTGAGTTTTTTGTAGTGTGTGAGAGACAAAACCTAGATTTTGTCCTAAACGGCCCCTCATAGTCGTCACGCACAGCTGTCGCTAATCCGAGTCTTCGAGCCAAAACTCCAGTCAGGGGCGACTGCTTCATTTTGCGGTCGGTTTTCAAAATAAAAGCGCGACGAGCCGTGCTGTTATTGTCCTTTTGGTCTCGCATCAGAGGAGAATATTTGTCTTCAGTGGCCAAAATAAAATGAACATTTACCAACATATTTGATGTGTGTTGATGATGGCATTCATCAAAATATAATGTTTGTTACTGCTTTTCTCAATTGTAGATTATGTTTTTTTATGACTATATTTTTGTGATTTTATGATGTAAATCTCTTTGAACTGCGTTGTTGCTGAAATGTGCTACACAAGTGAACTTGATTAATTGTCTGAAATGGAGCCAGCAAGAAGAAAATCTGACATCTGGGAATATTTTGAGATTATCCTCACAATAAAATTATTCTTAGATAATAATTAACCCTCCACCTCCCAATTTCTCACCTTCTGCAAAGTTCCACTATTATTTGTAGTCTGATTAGCAAAAATATATCAGTCTTTCACAGCAGAAACAGATTTAATGGTGTTGCAGAACTAAAATTCAACATGTAGCCAAATATAAGAGATCAGAGCCAATTATAAATCCAAGAAAAAGTGAAGCCCCAACAGGCTCTGCACTCCCAAGACACCAAAACATCAAATGTCTTTATTGTCAAATCAGTCTGTGATATAAAAGAAAACCCAACACAACCACTGACGTTCAACATAAACCAGGATTAGACAAATCATTTTAATAATTACTAGATATTACATATTACAATTAAATATGGTCTCATTGATTATCCTGTTACTAAACATGAGTTTGATGAAAACTTTGTGACAATATTGCATTTAGTGATTTTTGGAATTATGATCCAACTGAGTGACAAAGCTGTTACAGTTTCACCAACAGATGTCACTAGTGAGTGATGAATGAAGCATCAAGTAATGAAACTTTTTGCAAAGCAAAGGCATTTGCCCATCACTACTGAAAAATAAACACACAGAAACACGGAGTATGACAGATTCATTTATCAAACATATAAATAATTAAGCCAAACTAGATATTTTGGACTAGATTGTGTTCAAAATTAGATGCAACATGTGTAACAAAATAATGTGTTAAATAATGCTGATAAGTTCCTTAAAACCAGGAATCAAGTTAAAGGAACAGGAAACCTCCCTGTGAAGAAAGTCTGAGAGTAAGCACATTAGCACATTAGTGTCAGCACATTAGGATATGCATGCAACTTTTTAACTAAATCTCAGTTACTATGTGTACCATCAAGAGAAATGTTTTTTTGTAATGGATAGCATCTTTCTTGAAACCCACTGTGTCTCCAAACTCTGCACACTCTGTCAGAGAAGACTTGTCTGGAGCACTTGTACTTCTGCAGCATACAAGTATACTCTGTATATTACACTAAAGTGATATTAGTGAACTATAAACAGCCAATAAGCCCTTGCTACATGTCGAACTAAACTTTAACAAAATTCCTATGCTGCTAGAAAACAACCTAATCTAAACCTGTATAGTGGTATGAATTCTAAGAAAGAATACATGCTTTTAAAGTTCCAGATGTTCAAATCTAACATTCTTTAGTCAGGATGGACTACATAGTATGGAACACAGTACTCTGGAGTTCCTTGCTTTCTGATATTCTGATTTTGCAGTCAGAAAAGTTGATCGTTAACTAGTATTTCTTCTATTTCTGATTCACTAGGGGGCGACAGGGCTTCTACTCAGGTAGTTTTGCATTGTTCTTTTGTTATGGATGGAAGATAATAAATCACTTGTTGTTGAGGAAATCCTGCATGGCTGTGCTAGGAGATTTATGGTAAGTTGCCGTGTATATCGTAGAGCTGATCTGGAGATTATGGGTTTCACACGTTTTTTTTTTTTGTTTTTTTTTCCAATTTAATGTAATAGATGAAAATAGATTTTCTTTACAGCTGGAAGTGTACATACAACAGGTGCATCTTCAAATAAGAGCTGATTTTGGTCAGTAGTGATGGTCTACCACTTAAATGCACAGTCTAAGTATGTGTGCTGAAAGCCAAGACTTTAACAAGACCACTCCATTTAACAAGACCACTTCAATATCATCTCGTTTTTACTGCCATTCAGAGGAGAAGCTGCTAGTGTTCCTTGAATCATAATCCTGCTGCACAACCCAACTGCACCTGATCTTAAATCCAAATCCTGAAGAAAGAAAGCCAGAACCAGATCCATTACACTACTTCCATATTTCCTGTAATGTTGTTTTTGTTTAAATGGTGCATTAGTTTGTGGCCAGCTGCAATAGAAAATGTCACTTTTGTCAGTTCACAGAATAATATCTCAAAGGTTTTTTGGCAAATGAGAAATAGGCGTTTATGTTTTCTTTCAAACAGCTGGAAGCAATGGATGCATTTTGCTCAGCTTCTTTGTTATTAATAACTATTATTTATTTCTAATGACCTTAACTGAGGTAAGTGAAGTCCAAAATGCTTTAGATACTGTATTGTTCTGGGTTCTTCTATGAACGTGTGGATGAGTAGTTGATGGGTTCTAGGAAGAATTTTGGTCGGCCTGCAGCTTCATGAAAGGTTGTGGATGATGACTCCCCATATGATTTCACAAGCCTGTTAATAATGATGTATGTCAATTAATTTGTTTCACGGAATGAGGAAGTTTTTTAACCTACTTCCTGTTGTTAGTCAGGCATGTCTGGCAGGAGCAAAACTGTCCCAAAACAAGACTTGGCATTTTGACCTATAAATAATGATTTACAGGCAAATCATTATTTAACAAGGGGTGTGATTACTTTTTGTCAAAGTGCCAGGTTGGTTTTATCACTTTAAGAAATGAAATCAGCATTTGAAAATGTTGGTTTGTATTTCCACAAACTGCCTTTGTCTGATGTATTATTGTTATGTTCTTGATGATCTGAAGATTAATATGTGACTAAAAAGGGAAAAACTGAAAATATGTGCAAAGTTACTATTTTTTCCAGGGTAAAGACGACTTTTGGTAAAGGTAAAGCTCTTACAGCCAGACTGCATATCATTTGCACAGCACAAATACACTAGGACTTGCAGGAATTTAGTCTCCATGGCAACCCTCATCCACAGGCACCGGCCCCTCCTCCTCCTTCCCCTTTTGCATCCCTTGTCCTCTCCCTCCCACCCCTCCAATCCACATACAGAAACGATTACAACGGCTGCTGCTCCCGTCATGCTTTGCAGTAGGAAACAGGAAGAAGCAAGTAGACACACCGCCATCAGCCAGCACAGTGGGGAGCAGCATAGGCTCAAACCCCAGACCGATGGTGGATGAAGAGGCACCACACGTGGAGGCATGGCTGATGTCACCTCCAGGATGCACTCAAGCTGCCACTTCTTCGGTGAGTTCAGCCCTCCTTTGAGCTGTTTTTCAACACAAATCATTCAATGGCATGCAGAAATGCAGACAGATGGATGCTGCCGGTGGATTTAAAGCTACAGTGTGATAATCCTCTCAGATGGCAAAGGATGAGGGGGTTTGGGGGTCTGTTGGCAAAAAGGTGATAAGGAAGACAGGCAGAAACACTTCACATCTTTAGATTCTTATTCTTGTTTTTTTTTTCCTTTTTTTTCCGAGCAGGAAATGACACAGCTACTTTGTACTTTAAGTTTCAACAATGTGTTAAAATTATGATGCAGTCTCACCAATGACCAAGTACGTTAGAGGAACACAAAGAAAGTAAGCAGCCGCATCTTCCACCCTGACAATGATGGCATTGAGTGCATAGATAAACCCACATGCCACTCCACACACAGACCCTCACTGTCTCACATCCAGCCCATTTCAGCTGGATTTATTCTTCCTCTTTCGCTCTCTGACCTGATTTGTTCTATGCATTCAATGGTTAGACTCTGGAGGTCAGATATGCCAAAGTAAAATAAAAAAAATATGATTAAATAAATAAATACATTTTGATACGTCAGTATTTCTCCAGGATAAAAAAGGCATTTGGTAACTGCACACATCTAAGGAACACATACTTAATTATGCCATTCATTAACTGAAAATCCAAATGAAAGCAATTATTATTACATCAAATAAATGTGAAATAAAGTGAAATAATACACTGAAATATACTTTTATTCATTTATGTTATCAAAATTGACCGTAATTTCTGATTGCTGAGTGGGTTATGGACAAAAATATTTTGGACATAATTTAGAGGTTGTGTGGAATTTTTTTTTTCTATGCATACATTTATTAATGACTAACTTTATTTATTAAATTAGGGGTGTTAAAATATGTAAAGTTTGACATTAACAAAAGGAATATTGGCTAAATTAAATGCAATAATCTTAACACATGACTCACCTTCATAACTCAGGCTGATTCAGACAATAACACAACCTCATTCCTTCAATGTGCTTTTAATTATGTATTCGTTTTACTTGCAAACACAAATTAAACGTGTTGAATTCTACAAAACACATGAGACTGGGTTAATATTTACCTGCCGGCAGGATAACGACCGTTAACATAAAACGAGATCTAAAATGAAAAGGTTTTGAATGAAGCAAATCTCTTTTTGTCTTCTGCCAAAATCTGTGAAAAAAATAAATTGTAAAAGAAAATTTACAGACTCCCTCCAGACACTGAACTATCTCAAGAAGAAAGATTTCAATGTCTAGATTAGCAAAGCAAATAGAGACACAAAAGACCTAAGAATGTTTTTTTTTTGGTACAACAAAACACATTAAGGGATTTTGCTGTAACATTACAAATCAATAAAGAAAGGTTTCAGGGGGTGTAAACTAATTTGAATATTTGAATTAAATGGTGTTTTTGTCCTGGTTTTGTGTGGGAGGTTGAGCAGTTGTGTGCCAAGGGCAGATTGGGTTAAACCAAGTCTAATTGAACAGGATATTGTGTGGTCCTTCAAAGTGATGGGAGGAGATATTATTTGTGTTGCCTATATTACCTTCGTCGAGAAAATTGTTGAGCCTGTCAGAGAGACATCAGCTAGATTAATGTTCTAAATGTAACAAAACGAGATAAAACAAGGCTGATTAGATTTAGATGGTGGTAGGTTGACATTAAATGAAAACTAATCTAGTGCAATTAAAAATGAGTTAAAGCAGAGCAGGATGCCAAGTCCAGGATACTTCCTGTATGATCTGCAGGGAAGTCGACATGTTTCTCTGCTGTCCAATAGTCAGTAACAAAAAGTGTGTCATATACTTGGAACGTTGGACCAGACTAACATCGTTAAGTTATTATCCGTAAATCATTTTCAAGTCAAGTTAAAATTGAACAAACTTTGTGGAAAATAATAATAATTATTATGTATGTATATATACTGTATATATATGCATATATATATATATACATACTGTACATACGTATGTATGTGTATCATATATATATATGTATATATATATATATATATATATATCATATAATATATATATATATATAATATATATATAATACATGTATATGATTTCAACAATCTGTGTGTAGTGCACAGTAATTCAGTACATGTGTGACAATTTTGATAAGAATGATTTACAGTGACCTAAATGGGTATAGATGGCGAATACAAGGAAAAAGAAGTAAAATGGCTTTTACCAGCTGACAAAATCAGAGTTTAATTTCAGCATTGTGATGAATCATTTATCAAACATATAAATAATTAAGCCAAACTAGATATTTTGCACTAGATTGTGTTCAAAATTAGATGCAACATGTGTAACAAAATAATGTGTTAAATAATGCTGATAAGTTCCTTAAAACCAGGAATCAAGTTAAAGGAACAGGAAACCTCTCTGTGTTTTTAAGCTTGTGGCTTTGTCAGCACATTAGGATATGCATGTAACATTTTTAACTAAATCTCAGTTACTATGTGTACCATCAAGAGAAATGTTTTTTTGTAATGGATAGCATCTTTCTTGATCCCCACAGTGTCTCCGAACTCTGTACACTCTGTCAGAGAAGACTCGTCTGGAGCACTTGTACTTCTGCAGCATACAAGTATATGCTGCAGAAGTATATATATATCTGGTAGAGGACCCGAGGGTGAGAACGGAATTTTTTATATATATACAGAGAGAGAGTACTCAGAAAAAAACACTACATGTATAAATTAAAAGTCTATAAAAGTGCAAACAACCCAGAGTAAATGCATTGTGGAACGTCAAATAACTTTATGAAACAACTTATTTTTCATGGCACTTAAACTGCTGAATAAAATCACCTTTTTAACATAGTTGTTTACCATAATAGCTTACTTGTGAGCAAAGAGAATATGTATTGCTAAAATGCAAAAAGTCAAACTGACTACAAATAGTCTCCACAATTCCAACAACATTTACATTTTCTGGCAAACCCTTAAAAGCAATTGCATTTTTATTGCAGTAGCATATCCTCGCACAAGAAACATGTAATAAAAATTATTTTCTAAAACTTTTTATTTGAATACATGCGTTGCGCTGCAGAAAAATATACTGCATAATACAAATATAGCTTTTTTAAACAACATACCACATCTAAATGTCCCTTTATTATTCTATTTAGGTACATTTCTTTAAATTTAAAGTTTCTATTTCACTTTCAATCAATGAAACTTGAGGAAAAACGTTTGTAGAATAGTTAATATTTGTGCTACACATGATTTTAGGTCAACGTTCATTTTTTTTGAAGTGACATTTGCTGTTTGGCTCCTCATTTCCTTCCCCCTATTTTGAAATCTCAGCAGCAGAGGATTACTACTTCACTGACCTTTTCAAGTGGCCAAAACATTTCTACTACCAAAATCCAAAGACCTTATCTCATTTGATTTCGCGTATGTGACTAAACTTGCCACTAGGTGGACATGACATTACACGACATGGCATTTTTAAAAGTTATGAAACTGCTTCGTCTAATTCAGGTGGCATGACAGTGTAACAGCAAGAAAAACATCCCATTTCAGACGGCTCAGACATTCAGAACTCGCTCTGATTCCCTTCACTTCAGTCTGTTAATGGTTCAACCTGCTGTGGTAACTCTGTGCAAACACCGGCCCCTCCTCAAGCATCGCTGCCACACTCATTTATCAGCATGTTTTTAAGACCACATAGTAAAATTGCATTGAGATAGATTTAGGTTTAATCATCACTTCGGCTCAATTATTTTGGGAATTCTCATTCAATGTCCAAATATTTTATAAATGACCGACCCAAATGAAATCAGATCTTTAAATGTACTGCATAAGACAACACAATCTTACTCTTCTTGCTCTAAATCAGACTAAACTTTTCCTGTTTTAGGTCAGTTGGGCTCACCTAAATTATTTCTACTTGTTAAATGCCAGAGTGATGAGCGAGAGTTCAACACACACACCTTTTCACTTCTGCCCAGGGGTTTGTAATTGATTTGGAAGTATACAGGTCTGAGTCGTTACTTTATTCTGCTTGACGTTCTTTCCTTGTGCTGCCATCTATTTTGTGAAGTTCACCTGTCCATCCTGCAGCAGAAAGATCAACATTTATTTTTCTAGATGTCATAACACTCTTTAGGCCCAACTCTTTAGTTTAGTTCAAACTAATATCAGATTTGAAGGGGAGTAAGAGTTGTGCGTGTTCCTGTCTTGCTGAGTATTAACGTCTGATTTCAACTTTAAATAAACATCAGACGTGTTTTAAAATTCTGCAACTGCTTTCTGCAACTTTTGGTTTGCAACAAACTATCGAGGCAATATCCGTCTTTGTGTTCATGTCTCTTATGTTATCTTTTGATGTATTTGGTTTGCAAGCCAATCAAATTAGTGTGCATCTTGAAGCTTTGTCTGTCTAACAAGAAACATTTCCCCATTACTTTAAATAAGGGAAATGAAAAAAAAGTGATTCAAAGTTATTATCAAGGATCAGGTGGTAAAAATGTTACAGCAATTTCTTTTTTCCTAATCAGAAGCAGAAATTGCACGTCTTAATCACTGGGATGAACCATCACATGTTTATTTTGTGTTATGCAAACACTCCTTTTCACACATTTGCTTTATTTGGTTGAAATAAAAACATTACACTCCCTTTTCCATTCACACAAATCAAAGCACCGCCTCTCCACTGGTTCGTTTTATCTTTTGTTTGCCATGCAATCCACTCTGTCCACAGGATGTATTTAAACAGTATGACATGTTGACACATGGAGCTGTTCACTGTTTCTTTTTTTCTTTCTGCAATCACTATTGCCGACCCAAACATCCAACAGGAAAGATAAACACCGCTATCCAGTAAAAAATTGACTATATTTAACCTCTTCTCTAAAGCAACATGAGGTCACACCCACTGCATGGGGATCAAGCCAATAGGAAGCAGGGCGAGGGGGAGCAAAGGGCTTGTTCTTATCAAGATATAAATTCTGAAAGAGATCATAAGCCTCATCTACTGCGTCTGAATGCTCGGATGACGAAGCAGCCGCTGAAGTCACGCAGGGAGCAAAACAAAGAGAGTAACAGGTTTAAAAAGGAGCTGCCAACTCAGATTGAGACAGAAAAACTTCTGGTCGTCCATAAGGCAGCGACTCTACAAGTGAGTGCATCATTACTGATGATATTGTGCGCATAAATTAATGGCTGTAAGTGTTTTTATTGCCTGCTTAATGTTTTTTATTATTATTACACTGTTTCAAGCTTGTATGGCTGAATGGGTAGCATTAAAAACTTTTAAGTGTTGTTTTTTTTTTATATTAATGCAGTAATGAACGGGATGGGGGTTTTCCACTTGCTCTTCTTGGCTTTATAGTCGGAGAAACTCAAAACTTGAGAAAAGAAGTTTGTCTTTCAAGTATTTCATTTTAGATTAAGGTCACCGTGATTTAAAAAGAAGGAATTCAAAGGAGGAGTTGTTACTTTAACTGCCACACTGCTGTTGAAATGATTTGTTACACCTTCAGTATAATTCAGCATTTTTGTCTTTGGCAAAGCACTGCCGCTTGTTTATCACATCATTTCAACCTGTGCTGATAAACTGTATCCTTGAGCATGTAGATCAATAAAATGACACCCTAAAACGCTCGGCTCCTCAACCATACCTTTAATAAACGCGGTTTAATTGCACCTTTAGTAATCTTCCTTTTAAAGAGTATTAATGCTGTCGTCAAGGTCAGAATCGAGACCAGAGATAAAGACCACAGCCACTAACCTGCAGCCAAATGTCCCTGTTTCTCTGATACAGAGACAAATAAAGCCACACGTGGCTTTATTTCAAGGAAATTGTCTTTTTTTTAAAAATATATAATTAACCATGTGTTCTTATAAAATGTTTTAATTTCAACTCTGCAGACTTTACACCTGATTAAATGAATTGTTTCTGTCCCTTAATAAAACAAAAAAAGACAAGATTTATCCTCTAAGCAGGAGCAGTTTGCTATTATGTCGGGTGACAAAAGAAGAAGAGTGATGGCAGAAACACCTTTAATCAGCCGCTTTCACTGTTGTTCTGAGCTGACGCTTTGGTTCATTTTATTTGTCTGGTCCCCAAAGACCCTTGGTGGGATTCTAGCAGTGATCAACAGTTAACAAAAGCTTTTTTTTCCCCAAGCTGTCGGTGAGAGCGAACTACCTCACAAAAGTAATCCAGTTGGCTAAAAGAAAAAAAAAGGGTCATTATTCGTCTTCTGTCATCTAAAAACGTCAGATGAGATTTACAGGACCCATCTCCACAGAGGTGGATCTTTGTATCCGCTTCTTTAACCTAAGTGTTAAGAGAATACAAATTCAATTCCTGATTAAAATACTTTGCAAGAAAAGAGTTTGGTTTTTCTTTTATGTTAAAGTAAACAGAGAAGTCAGTTGTCCTCGTTTCACGTCATATCTGTTCCTGCGCCGCCTCAGGAAGTCTAAATCACAACACATACCAGTGTTGTGATGGCCCAGGCAGATTACATGTCAATTAGAGAGCTTCATGGTTTCTGACACATGGTTTCTGCTGCTACTCCACAGACAGTAACCTCGTTAGAAAAGCCTTCAAATAATCACAAGTTTTATTCGTGGGTGTCCTGCATACGAGTCTTTTGGCAAAGTACATCATTTCAGGATGTAAAAGTCAGGAAAACATTCATCGTTAAGCAACTCTCTCCAAAACGCCCCCAAACTAAGGATTTCTGAAACAAGTAAGAAAAATAAAAAAAGTTTCTTTACTAAGCCAGTGCTATATTTGACACTTGTTTTTTCTCCATGTCTATACGATTCTCACAATAGTAATCAGAATTCCAGCCCTCTGATAGGTATTAATAAACAAGAATTAAATGAAATTTTTTAATCATAATTCATAGACAGCAGCTGGAAATAACACCCTAAGAGTGTTTATATCTGCTGCAGTTTTACAAAGCTGCATTTTATAAGTGGTGCTTATAAACTACTGCAGACAGGAGATACGTACACACACTGTTTTTAATCAGGATTTATATAAAAAAAAGCAGTGGGTTACATAAAAAATATTAATAGAAAAAAAAATACTGCAGAGAGGAGTTACACAGACCATTTCAACAATAGTGAGTCTGCACCTGCATTTACATCATTATAAACAATGCTACAATAACACTATCTCATTGATTGAATTTCATTTTTGTTTTTGACATTTAGCAAACTAAAAGCAAAGTTTTGACAGGAAATTCCAGTAAGCTCACTTCACATTAGCGCCGGGGGGGGGGGGATGAAAATTCAGAAGATTGCCAAAACAATATGAATAGTTTAAAGTTTATCAGTTCAGTAATTAATGCTGCATGTCTCTGCTGACGTGCAGTCAGACCCGTGGATGTTTTTTTTAGTTTGTTTTCCTGTCCATTTTTAGTTCTGACTTCTTGACCAGCACTTTTGGGTTGTTTTATTGTCCTTATATAGAGATACTCTTCGTTTTCTCATTGCGGTTTCATACTTGCCTTTAACTCAACCCAGACAAAGATATCCAAACACACAACGTCAGCACATAGTAAAGATGACAAACAAGGAAACGCATACCTGTGCCTTAGATCGTGCAACTGCTTTCATTACCATTAAAGTATGAATAACAGCTGTTAGTTTTGCTTTTAGTATTATGACATAACCAAAATACCTGGATTTAGCTCAGTAACGTGGGGAAGTTAATCTGCACATCAGTGATGCTACGTTGTGCTGTCACGAAACTGTCTAATTATTTGTCGACTCACTCTTGGTCTATTGTCTTCGTCCGAGGCTGCGACTGTACAGTTAATGTGTCATTTTGGGTGAATCTTCACCTTGGATGGATCAATCTGAGAAGTTTACAGCATGATTTGCCATAAAGGATTTATCTAAACGAAATGGGGCTGTGGCCTGCTGTAACTCCAGAAAAATCCATCCGCTTCCTGGACGTTATGGACTGATCTCCATATTCCCAGTAGGTCTGCAGTTTCCCAACCAACAATCACGTTTAAAGTCTCTTTCTTCTCCATTCTCTGATGCTCGATGTTATAAGTGCCTAAATGGTTGGCTAAGTTGCTGTTTGAGTTGAGAAGTAAGTGAACAGGTGCACCTGATAAGAAGGTATACAGCTTTGGAAAAAATGACTAGACCGCCATTGAAAACCTCAGTCATTCCACCAAATATTGACTTTTGAACTCTTTCTGAGTCAAAATATTATCATTGTTGTTTCTAAATGAATATGAATTTGTTTTCTTTGCATCATTTGAGGTCTGAAAGCACTGCATCTTTTTTGTGATTATGCCAGATAAAATCCTACATTCTTGGTTGCAATTTCGAAAACATGTTGTCAGTAGTCCAATGTTTATTTTATTCAAACATTTACTCAAACAAATACCTATAAAAAGCTAAATCAGAGAAACTGATTAAGTGGTCTCTTAACTTTTTCCGGAGCTGAATATGTTTTTGCAGAATACAAATATCTCCAAACTTTTGTGACAGACCTTAAAGATATTCTACTCAATAGTCCTGTGTTTCTGGTCTAGGAGCGCAGCTGACAGCCTCTGGATCTTCTCCTTCCTCTCCCTGTGCTGCCTCCTCTTCTTCAACGAGACCATGGAGGAGGTTTCTCCAGACATGGAAACCCCGTTGCCCCCCCAACCGCCCCAGCTCCTGGAGCGGCGGGTTCGCCAGCAACAGCCGGCAGCCGCCGTCCTCAAATCAAAGCTGAAAAAGGTTTGACCTGCTCTGGACCGAAGGTCCGGTCCACTCTGATGGGGTTTTTCCCCGTGGTGCGCTGGCTACCAAAGTACAAGCTTAAAGAGTACATCTGGGGCGATGTGATGTCTGGGCTCATTGTTGGGATCATTCTCGTTCCGCAGGCCATCGCGTACTGCCTGTTAGCAGGAGTGCCACCCATTTATGGTCTGTATACCTCATTTTACGCTAATATCATCTACTTTCTCATGGGGACGTCCAGACATGTGTCCGTTGGGATCTTCAGCCTCATGAGTCTCATGGTGGGACAGGTAGACCACTGCTTTGGAGAAATGTGTTCCTAAACAGTTACAACCATTGTCACTTTTATCACATTTATGAATATTTGCTGTTGATGCCGTCTCTGTAGGTGGTGGTTAGGGAGGTTTTCGAGGCTGGTTTTGATCTCAATGAGGACTCCACACCATCTCCTTATGAACTATTTAATGACACGCTGGACTTGAACTCCACCCGTAAACCCGAGCTCACCGTGGAGCTGATGGGCATGCAGCTGGGGAAAGATTCCTACGCCATCGCCATTGCAGCTGCTGTTACATTTCTGGCTGGTGTCTATCAGGTAAAGGAATGGGGTGATTTTAGATATACTTATATCAAAGCTATAGTTAGTTAAATACACCCATTCAAAATGAAAATGTATTTTAAGATCCTATTTTCTTTTGCAAAGCAAAAAGATCAATAGTTAACAGGATTCAATTATGCTACAATAACTATTATTATAAGTTCAGTCATAGATTTATGAAAAAATAGGAAGAAAAACTGAATTACACCAATCACAGGAAAAGGTGGCAGCTTTTAGACAAAGTAGAGTCAGTGATATGACAACATATCTGCAAGAATTCTGTTAACCTTAATTTGGTTCTTGAATGTAAGGTTTTGACACCTCATTCATTAATAGTTCTTGAGGTTGTTTTAGCAGTGGAATCAATAACCTTGTATAGGTAAATATACAAAAGTCATACATAAATTGTATGCAGCTTCAACTTTGTTTTTGAACACATATTTTGTAAAAACTGCAATTCTCTGAGTTGTAAGCGTCAAGGATGCAGGACAGCTCAGAACGTCTGCTGTTTTTGTCTCCCCTCTATCAGATTTTGATGGCGGTGTTTCGGCTGGGCTTCGTCTCCGTCTACCTCTCGGCCCCCATGCTCGACGGGTTTGCCACGGGAGCCTCTGTCACCATCCTGACTGTGCAGGCGAAATACCTGTTGGGTCTCAAGATTCCTCGTCATCAGGGCTACGGGACAGTAGTCGTTACCTGGTTTAACATCTTCGCCAACATTCACAAGACCAACCTGTGTGATCTCATCACAAGTGCCATCTGCATTGCAATTTTAGGTCATTCATCCGTTCTCGCATCTCCAAATCTCAGTGTGCTTGTTGTACTTTACTCTCACATGGTATAATACTGAATATTTTCATTACAGTTGCTGGGAAAGAGATCCAGGACCGCTACAAGGACCGCCTAAAGATCCCCTTACCTACAGAGCTGGTAGTCGTAGCAGGAGCTACGCTCGCTAGCCACTTTGGGGAGTTCAATACCCGATACCACTCCAGTGTGTCCGGTCACATTCCCACAGGATTTACTCCACCTCAGGTCCCTGCATTCAGTATTATGCCACGAGTGGCACTGGATGCCATTCCTTTGGCAGTCATTAGGTAAGGTGTGACCAAACTAGTAGCATGTTTGACATTTAAACATCTCTTATCTTGTCTTTATAGACCCAAACTAGTGGTTTTATTAATTTCCATATAAAGCAAATGTTCTATTCAATGATTTAGGTACATTTTTTAATACACAATCCAGAATTTTATTAAAAATTGCAAATCTTCTTATCTTAATATTATACTTAGATTAAATGTTTAATCCACCAATAATATGGTGTTGAGAGAATGTGGCGACACCACCTGGATGTCACATTAGCTCAAATATTTGTGTTGGTTTCTCATTCAAAATCTAAAATTGAGCAAAACGGTTTTGCTGGAGTGTCATTAAGTGACCAGGAATATCTAAGATACAGTGAATTCCAGCTGCATTCTGCCAAGATGTTTCTCCAAAGAGTCAGTGGAGTCCATTTGGGTTCAGGTTTGCCTGATTTCACCTACCCCAGCCTCAGCCACAACTTATTATTTGACTTTTTTTTCTTTCAACTCTAGGATTACTTGCTGAAATAATTTTTCACATTTACTGAACAGTTTTACTCAAATGCCTGAGATGAAAAATAATCTTACCCTTCGTGTTTAATGGGATTTCTTGCAGTTTTGCCTTCACCGTGTCACTGTCTGAGATGTTTGCAAAGAAACACGGATATTCAGTTCGTCCCAACCAGGAGATGGTGGCCATTGGACTCTGTAATGTCGTCCCCTCCTTCTTTCACTGTTTCACCACAAGCGCTGCGCTGGCAAAAACGATGGTGAAGGATTCAACTGGCTGCCAGACTCAGGTGAGTTTCAGGCTGTGAAAAAAAGACAAACATAATGTGAATTTTGATCAAGACCTACAAGCTAAAAGTCTTCTAAGTCAATAAAACCACAAACTGAATGCTGTGAAATCAATCAAATGGCTTGGATCCAAATTTAGAATAAAGAACATCAGATATTTAATTGAAAGTAGATATTTCCATACATCCAGTAAAAAGTATTAAATTTTCCTTGCTGCTTGGCAATAAATCACTCTAAATATTTTGAGTTTTAGCCTATTTTGAATTTCCAACATATTTTTATGTTTGCTAACTGTCAGATTGAGAAAGGTTTTTTTTTTTCTCCTAAAATTCAGATGTGTTTTCAAACTATGAAAATTGCTCCTGTTTCAGTAACACCAGCTCTGACAACATATTTAGGCCACAATTTAAGGAAAAATGTTGGTAAAATGGTTAAGTGTATCTTTGTAGTCTGTTGGACTGCTTTTTCCTCATGAGGCCGTTGTCCTTTGTGAAGAGCTGCTGCTTTGACCCTTGTTTAATGTTTTATCTGCTTGATGTTTTGAGATGAAATGTCAATATCTCCACATATTACTCTTTCCTGTAGATGCAATTACTTATACTGACCTGGTATTGAGATACTGCCACTCCATTGTCAGTTTTTAATTGTTTTTTTGTTTCTTATATTTGGACTTTTTCAGGTATCGAGTCTGATCAGTGCCCTTGTCGTCCTTCTTGTCCTCCTCTTCTTCGCTCCATACTTTCGAGCACTTCAGAAATGTGTGCTTGCCTGCATCATCATTGTGAGCCTTCGGGGAGCACTGAGGAAGTTCAGGGATGTGCCGGCCAAGTGGCGAGCCAGTCGGATGGACGCCATTGTTTGGCTGGTTGCCATGTCAGCCACAGCTCTGATCAGCGTGGAGCTAGGCTTGCTCATTGGCATTGTCTTTTCAATGAGCTGCATCATCTATAAAACCCAGAACCCAAAGGTTAGTAAACTGATAGAAATCATAGAACATCCAGAAACGTTTAGGTGTTTCTGAACCTGAATCAAGTGATTGGGTCAATAGTTTGACTGCATGCCAGGAAGGTAGTTCAGATTATTTGATTCAGATGTGTAGGGCAAGGAATGCTTCTTAAAGTTGTTGGACATTGACTAGAGTTTGAAAACCTTGTGCTAAACATTAAAGATGGCACGTTTGCAAAATGATACCACAACTGCCACAATCTATTGTTTGTTCTCAGGTCTCTCTCCTTGGCCGGGTCGACGACATCGATCTGTATGAGGACGTGGAGGAGTACAAGAATCTAAGAGCCCCAAGTCGGGTTAAGATCTTCCGTTTCCAGGCTCCTCTGTACTTTGCCAATAAGAACTCTTTCCTCAAATCCCTCTACAAAGCTGTCGGGGTCGAACCTTTCTTGGAGCTGACAAAGAAGAAAAAGGCAGAGAAGAAGGAAAAAGACAAGTCCAAGAAGCAAGCTAAGACAAATGGGGAGACAACCAACTTTGATGTCTTTGTGGGGCTTGTCCAAAAAGAATTAGAATTCCACACTATAGTTTTAGACTGCTCCGCCATCCCTTTCATTGACTCAACAGGCATGGCCACTTTCAAAGCGCTGGTCAAGGAATATGAAGAGATCGGCGTAAGTGTGCTTCTTGCATGCTGCAACACCTCAGTCATCGATACTCTCCAGAAGGGAGAGTTCTTTGGGAAGAACAACAAAAACATAAGTAGCCTGTTGTTTTATACAGTTCATGCTGCTGTTCTTCATGCAAACAGAGCAGCAGAAGAAAAGAAGGTGGAGGACTCTGTGGTGTAGCTTGACAGGAGGAAATGGTTGTTTTCCTTTCGTCTACGTGCTTAAAAGTGATTGTAGGCCACAACAAGGGTGTACTGGGTAGCGCTGAAAGAATAACAGTTCATAAAACAAAGAGGTACGAAGAGAAGACTTAGCAAAATGAAAAATGTGTGCATATAATTGTATCCCCTGGAGTAATGATGGATTATGCTTTTATTTTTGGGATAAATTTGAAGGTCCAAAGAACTGGTTAGTAAAAAGCCAGAAAATATATATATGCTGATGAACAAATTGTGTTTGAGAAATTTCTCTCAATGGTAAATTTCTATTTTTCTAAAAAGTGACTAAAGGTTGGAAGGGCAAGTGATTAAATCACTTCACTAGTGGCAATTAAATCTGTCAGTGTGTTTTGGTTCACCAGGTTTTGACTTGTGCTCTCCTTTTTTTCTGCACTGTTACAGATTTTAATCTATTACCTAAACAAAGGACTGAGTCATTGGTGGAAAATTATGTCGCTTTCTCCCATGGAGTCTCTCCTTCCTTCCTTTCTGCACAAGGGAAAGGAACTCAACTAAAGGCTAAGCCAAACACAGCCGCAGAGAGTGCCTGTGCATTATTTTTAGTTGTCAAGTGTAGATGTGTTCTACATTTTTATGAAGTCTGACTAGACGTATTTTGGGATTGCTTTAGGAATCTTGTCAGAGCATTGAAAGAGGTATTAAAACAGATATAGCACTCTTGAGTTTCTGAAGGACAGCTTGTTTAACCTAACTGGATCATTGTTAGAAACATGTTCAGGTAGGAATGAGTTTCGTTATTGATTCATGAGTGTTCCACAAACACTTGTGGAAAAATAAAAGCGATTTAGAGAGAACATACAAAGTCCATGCAGTCTTTACTACACACCTTCAGAGTCCAGCCTTGTAAATTTAGCCACCATTTCCTTACGTGCCAACTTTCGCCTTTGCTATAAATAATTTCTTAAAGGCTGGTTAAACTCTTCCTGACTAGCGGAAGAGAACAAGGACTTTGCTCATCCTGAGAACCTTGCATTTAGAGCACATTCCCCGTTCTGAACAGTCGGCAGGAGCTATACAGAAGGGTATTAGATCTTTTGGTGCTATAAAAACGTTTTGATTTTTTTACTAAAGAATCCAGTGGCAGCAGGTGATGTCTCCAGTGTATTTTGTAAAAATCTTTTTAAACTTTTTTGTTGTTTTGTTTTTTAATCAAAAACTTTGTGAATAGTGAATAAGCTCAAACTGCTGTATTTTGTTTTGTTAAACTACTGTTTGTCATTGTCTCTTATCCTGTTGAGATCAAGACTGATACCACGTCTAACTGCATAATGTGAAAAACCTTACAATAACATGTAGACATGATCGTAAGTATGGACTGACTGCATTACTATTTACATAAATTAATTAGTAAACTCTTCCACGCATTAATTTAATTTGTGTTTAGATGTCTCTGTGTGTAATTGCAACTTCTTCTTTTTTAGCATAGCCATTCAGCATTCAGAAAAAATTTGTAATATTCAGTACTTGGAATAAAATGAGTCTTCAGTGAAGCAAGTGTATGAGTCTTGGCTCTTTTTTTAAAGGGGGTTCCTCAGTATGTTGCAGTTTGGATCCAACATGGGGCAACCGGTATTTCCATTGTTAATACAGCAAGTTTGCAAGTTTAGAGCATATCTGATATATTTATTTGTGTAGTTACTCACTGCTCACTGGATGATACTCCTTTTTCAAAACTCTCTGTGAGCCCGAGAAATGCTAGAGAGTGAAAGAGTTAGTCGATCCTAAAATACTTGGTCCGGTCCGTTTGGCACCAACAGCCATGCTATCTTCAAAGTCACTTAAATCCCCTGCGTGACGCTCAGTTTAACATCAACAAGTCATTTTCAGATGCCTAAATGCTTGATCTGCTGCAGTCTTATTTTAGTATTACAGAAATAAACAAATTAAACCTCAAGATAATAACTAGGAAGGAAAATGCCACACATTCACAATCTTTCCAATAATGCATTTAAAAGCAGTCAACTGTGCGTAAGTAACCGTTAGGTGCCGAGTTAACAACATAATCATCATACTTTCAAACGCTGAAGTCACGTCTGGTGAAAAATCATTCCTCCTAACCACTACCTTTTCTGACTTCAAATGATAGGAGAACCTTCAGAAAGCGTGATCCTCCAAACAGAAACCTCATACCTATTTGCAGTTTATTGACCCTGAGTATGCAGGGATTATCCAAAAGGTTCATCTTTTACTTATTAACAGTAAACAAGCTGAGAAGAAACTCGCTGTGCACCCCGGCGATCAATGATTGATATGCCTACGTGCCAATGTATAGCCGGCGTAATTACAGAGACACACAGATGTAGTGAGAGGCCCAACATGTTTACCAAGACGAGACAGGATTGGTTATGATTAACAAAATGGTACTGCGCTGAGCTACATACACGCTAATGTTTCTAGCCAAGGTTGTGTCAAATTGTTCTAATAACAACGACATAATTTCAATCTGACGTTTGGTATTTTAATGATTTATTTGAGTTTCTGGGAACAACTTACACAACAAAATAATTCCATGTTTTTGAAACTAGAATGTGTTGTTGATTTTCTACAACTTCTTTGACCGCAAGTTTTTGTAGCCATCAACAAGATTCTGGCAAAACGCCAGTAGAAACAGTGGAGGTTCTTTAATAAATCTGGTTTTAGGAATGGTCAGCAAGTTTTTGTTTATTGTTTATCAATTTCAAAACTATGCAGTGTGTGTTTTGGATCAATGTACATTGATCTAGACATCAACTATATTGTGTTTCAACCATCTAACCCAAATGTCCTCATCCTGTGTCGTCCTCCAGACTGAAGCCTGTAATGAAATGGAAACCACAGAAACACCAGGGTCGTTGTTCATAATTACACAGTTTTACCCCTCCACTGACTGAGAGGGTGGCGACAGCTTCAAGTTTGACAGAAGTGTGTAACTCCCCACATGGACAAGTCAAACACCTTCTGCAGAAACTCAGACCAGGTTTGGGCTATTTGCCAAGATTACAAGAACTATGACTGCAAAGCTCAAAACCAAGCTTTTGAAATGAAGGACACTGTACAAACTGTCAAGCACAGTGTCAGTCACGTCATAATGTGGACTAAAAGAACAATTTAAAGGAACCCTGCTATTTATTTCCTAAAAGAAAAGTGGGCAAATATCCAGCCGGTAATGATCAGTGACAGCATAAAGATGTTGTCACAATGGAACTTGCTAAATGAAATTTAATCACACACTTGTGAAAGTGTGTGTACAACTTGAACCTTTTTGAGAATGTCTAGATGACACACAATCCTCAAATAAATTCAAATCTCCACCTAATTTTTCTTTTAAAAAATTCATTGAAGTTGTAGAGTCATTCCACCCCGGAAATAGAAACATGTGATATGAGGTTAAATCAGCCATGTCATGCAGGAGCACGTGTGTTTAACGTGCATGAAGGGGCTGGTGGTCAGTTGATCAGATAAAGACATATGTAATTCACAGTTTTACCTCCTGCTTAAGGCTAAGAAATGTGGGGAAATTACAGTTTTGTCATCAAGTAGTAACCCTTATAAACAAAGACGGATAACTTTATTCGTAGTGAATCAAATTAGGGACAGTATAAATAACATGCTGAATTAATTCTAGATACAATAAACTGCTTCAATTGTGTGTTTATTTGAGCATGATTGAGGTAAAACAAACACAAAGGTAGTGACAATGACTCTGTCCAGGTAATTCACTGAAGATGATGGGAGCTTCCAGCCCTTCTGCTAAGACTGAGACCAACCACCAAAAACATGAAGCATTTCAGTCACTTGTATCTGGCATCTTGTTCTTTTGGTCATGATCCATATCTCCAGACCATAGATAAGGGCTGGAATGTAGATGAACTGGTAAACTGAGACCTGAAGTTGATAACTGAGATCCTACCTTACAGTGACAGAGCATATTACTACAGACAAAACCCTAATCTGTCTAGTAATCGTCTGGCACATAAAATACTGAGATACTAGAACGGCTTTGATTGCCGTCCACCATCCACTGAGAAGTCCACCGTTTTTCAGTTGAGTACCAAGAGTTCAAAATTGGAAGAGTTTACAGTCATTCTGGCTGAAAAACACTCCAGAGCACACTTGATGTTATGACTCTAGACGCAAAGAGAAATGCATCATCTGCAAAAAAGCACGAGAGACCTCGAGTCCTATCTGGACGTCCTCGTCACCATGGCTATGATTTGAGATCCTGTCTATAAATATCTAAAACAGGATCTTTGATGTTCGAGAGTACAAGTCACCAAAAAAGCCGGATTGTGGCCCAGACATATTCCTGCTTTAGTTATTTATTATTAAAACTTTAAGTAAAACAAACCAGTAAAAAAAAACTGCAAAAATGTGGAATCACCATGCAAAAAACAGTTTAATCCTTATTGGTTCCGACAAAATTGGAGATCAAGTGGGAGAATGTCTCTAAAACTAAAGCGCTCACAGTTTCTGGACCATATAGAGTGTAACTAAACTTAAGGTCAATGCAGGAAACATCAGCATTAACGCGCAACTCTAAAAACACTGCTTCTGTATTTTAACATTGCTTTTGTTGATTAGAACTTATAATTCGAGTTCTGCGTCCATCTCAGAAAGCATCTTTACATCGTTTTGAAATAATTCAATCTTTTAGACATGCAAAGAACGTTTTCTGGTCTCAAACTGTGTGTCTGTGAGAACTTTCAGAGTCTAGTAGATGTGAATGTTTAGTGGAACTGAGGGGAAATTAAAGTTTTTCCACAGTGAAATTTTAAGATTTTTGGAACCTGTGTTTAACATCCATATATTTTGCAAATATTTAAACGCATTGCTGAAGTTGGCACTACAGTTCAGCAGTGAGCTAAAAGGCTATTTTACAGCTTTTTTGGTATCAGAAACTTTTGAGAAACTTTTCTTCCTCCTGACATTCCCTCAGTTCTTCATGGTTGAATCTCTTTTATAGACTTATCTTTACAAAGATTTGCTCTTCAATTTCTAAAGGAAACATACATTTTTCCAAGTACCTCGTAACTTGTAGTAACTCTTTATAAAGTGAATCTTTAGGTAAAAAAAACTCCAAATGTGTTATAAAGTTAAAACCTGAAGTTGCCCGTTTCAGTTCTGCCCTCTGCTGTTCAACAACGGAGCCACACTCTTGTCTAAACCAACAATAAGATGGAAGATTTATTTTATCTTTTTTTTTTTTTTTACTTAGACAAAAGAACAGTTCTGAGACCCATACTTTAGTTCTTTAACACTTTATTTGTTCAAAATGTTCAAAAATATCTTTTCACAGATGAACTGAAACAGATATTCATCTCATCTCATTGGTCAGTGCTTTTTTCATCATAATACCACAAGGAAAACAAACACACAAGAGAACATCCAAGAAAAAAAATAGCATTGTACAGGGAAACGGTGATTTATTTTGGTACCCATCCATGAATTCAGTTCTGCAGTCTGCAGCTGTAAGAGCTTTTTATAATGCATTCATTTTCATGTTTTTGAAATTAAAGAAAGATTTTGTTCTAGTTTGTGAGAAACAGTAAAAATACAGTACAGTTACTCAAAGATAAGGCAAACAGGGCGAAAATGTGCAAAAATAAAAACATTTAATGGTTGTTATTCTAATAACAGATCTCATTTTGTGCAAGAACAAAAATATAATGAACATGGGTAGTTTCCATTTTCCACTGGCCTCATTCAAGCAGCAATAAGAAAACAAACAAGTTTTATAAAGGGGAAACTAAAGGAGTTTAGAGGCTGTAAAGTAAATTCAATTATCTTTAAAAAGTCCATATTATTACAGTTTATACCAATCGGTCTGCAACTGGTGCTTGCAAAACCAAAGAGGTTTTTACTTGTCTTCTGGGCTCCATTTACCTTGCAGATGAACACATAAATAAGCTGCTGGACGCACAAGACATGCTCTTCCACACCTGAGCTTTTTGATTTTGTCTGTATTTTGAATAAGATGCATTTGCATTTTTGTTTAACTCAGTACAGACACATCGCAGTGAAAACCCCGGAGATTAAAATCAACAAAACTTCCATCGGTTTTTCAAACGGTGTAAAGATTTCAATGCAATTCTCCACTGGTATATATCTGTGTTAATCTTAAATACTATAATGACTGGTTGTTTACATTCATAATCTGTTACTTCAGTAATCTTGATAAAACTTGAACCGATTATAAAAAATATTCAGTTTGTAACTTAAATGCAAAAGGATGGACAGCGAAGGTGCATGCATAAACATAATTGAACTGCACTTAAAGTGCAACCATGCAATTAGAATTACATTTTTGAAGTACAGTAGTCATTAAAGATCGATATTGTACATTCCTCCATGCACACACAATCCAGAGGATATTACATCAACATATACTTGGCAATAGAGGAAAATAAAAAATAGACTCTTACCATCATGCCCTGCTTATAGACTGAATTAGTCACATAATATCATGTTTAAGTGATTACCTTAAAGTGATCGTTGTGTTCATTAGGTTACAGCTGAATTGTGAAAAGAAAAAAAACGTTAAGCAAAATTCCAGCATCAGTCTGGTTTGATTATTGGTGATCGTTCTGCTCTGTGATTGATTCTGTTGCTCGTGATTTAGCCTAAGGAGGTAGGACTAAGAATAAAAACAAGAACAGCAACTAAAACAATGCTTTCAGATATAATGCCGATATAACACGTGATTTGTTTTTCCACAGGGAAAATATGAGACACACAACAAAAGAAATAAAAACAAAACACAACCCCCCCGCCCCCATTTTTGACGTTTTCAGAGGACATGTGCAGCCACTGTCTGCTCTCACTAGGAGCAGACGTTTGTGAACTCAAGTTTCTCACAACAAGCGAATAGGTGAAAACATTAAAACCTAAGTTGAAACAGGTACTCTCACGTATTGTTAATGTTATTGCCCCCTACTGGCGCTTTATGGGTATTTCGGCAGTTTGGCTGAAAATGTTTAATCCATGTGAACTGAGATCGTTTTATTTTTTAGAAATGGAAGCAAAATAGTAGAACAGTCTGGAACGACATGATTGTTATTTTTTTTGTACATTTGCACTAGAAAAGGGTCTCATTTGGAATATGCAAAGAGTTGTGTGAAATGTCACAGTCTTTATTATCAATTCACATGAAAAAATAGCTCCAGTTGAATCAGAACAGAACAGGACAACTGCAAATAAATTAGACATAAAATAAGGTTTAGAGGTAAAATATTGTATTGTATGTGAATGCCAAAGATAGAGATAAAAAAAAATTCTGTTCAGATGTTAAACCAATATTTCTACTTTTCCTCCAAAAGTTCTTATAAAAACATAAGTACACAAAAGTAAAAAAAAAAATGCAGGCAAAAGAAGGCAGACTTCATGCAGGCCATTACATTTTATTCTAATAATCCTCTCTGTAAATACTTCTGCACCAAAACCAGACAAAACCTAATCAAATGCAAAATATGTCACTTAAAAACATCAAACTTGAGTTTGTTTCTACAAAACAATGAGCATTTCAGCTCCATGCATTCATCTAATAGTCAATTTTATGTTCGCTGCTGTGAAAACAGAAGGTGCCATCACTTACTTTGCAATGCCACAGTCATAAAACTCTAAGAGCTTTTAATATTGGTCAATGTCGACCAGTCAGCATCAACACCACGGGCGTCTCGCACTTACAGCAAGGAAAGGCGAAGGCAACAACTGGAGGTTGTTTTAATGTAATGTGACGTTTTGAGGAAAGGTTCACTTATCTGCCGCCGGTCCGGCTGAGACAGGGCCGGCTGTGTCTGAAGCCCATGATGTTTACGGCCGTCTGGTGCCACCAGTAAAACATCACCACCACCAGTACGTGCCACAGCTGGTGGCTGGCGCCGATGTAGTTCACCTGACCTGAGAAAAAAGAGAAATATATATTTAAAAAATTTCTACTGAAAATAAAGAAATGAAGTTTGTAATCAAAAGAGTTGTTTCGTCCAGCTAAATAAAACTTGTAACTGCAAATGTTACACGATCTTCTGAAAAAACAGAAAAACATTTTGTTTAGAATTTTTGATAAATGTTTACTAAAAAAAATGGCTCTCATGACTAAAAAACCATCACTTTATTTCTGTTTTTAGATTTTAAAAGAAAAAAAAAGACAATATTTTTGCAATAAAGTGAACGGTAACATTTCACTATGTGATGTGGAGATTTAAGGAAAATTACATATATATATATATATATATATATATTTTTTTTTTTTTTTTTAATTATTATTATTATTATTTTATTTCCTGTAAAGTTTATTTGTGAATAATCATGTATTGAAACAACATTTTTGCATGGGAACACAAGTATGCTCCATAAAGCTGATTCAGAAAACAGTTTGCAACCAAATGTCAAAAATGGAAAGAAAAAAAAAGTAAAAGTAAAATTTATTACTGATTCTTTTAGTCAATCTGTTACGGCCAGTGGCCTTGTGTATGTTTTCTTTTCCCTTTTTTTGTGTGTATCCCCAGCTTCCAATCAAGTTGACTCCACTTGGAAGTGGATGCAGCCCTGTTTGCCTGTGCCATTCTCTGAGGCCTACAGCGATTGGCTCACCAGTGCCACCAATCCCTGAAGAGGCCTCTCCTTTAAAAACCAAGGACTTCCTGGGAGAAGGGCGGCTGATCTTTTGTTTGGACAGCTTGCCACTTTGCTGGGTGTTTTGACTGCTGTAAATTTATTTTACTAGCTTGGATAGCTTTGTTAGCGTTTGCTAACTCATCATGTCCCTGTGGGGGACCTTTGTATCTCTGTAGAGATTTGTAGTTTGTTTTTGATTTACACCTCTGATTGTTTTGTGGATTTTGTTTTATTTAGTACATTTTGTTGACAGACCCTACATTTTGATTATTCATTTCTACCTGTTTTTTTTTTGTAAAACCCAAACAATAAACCTAAATTGTTAAACCTTACCACCTAGGTTTCTTTAATGTTACTCCCCTTTCCCCTGGCAGAGCCGGGTCGTAACACAATCCTTTGTGGAAATTTGCAATTATTCCCTCACAAAATTGAAAAAAAAAATCCTTAAAGCTGTATTTGTTCTTATATCTATATTTAAAAACATTAGTTGGTTCTTTATTGCTTTTTGTAAAAGTTATAAACAGCCACTACGAAAGTTTCAAAGAGCCGCAGGTTGCAGAAAAACTAAAATGCTTTAAAATCAAATAAAGTTTCTTGCTTCTTAGACATAAATTAATGGCATAAAGTCTGGTCTGTTCTAGAACTTAAATTTCATTCAGTTCATATTGCACCAATTTACAGTGAAAGTCATCTCCAGACACTCAGCCGATTGCTTTAATAGATCACGGCCATGGATGATGTTCTTGGAAAGATTTTTTTCAAATCAGACACAATCCTGGGTTCGCTTTTTAGGTGCAATTGAGATAAGTCTCAGTGATACTTGGAAAATTCAGATGCAAGTAGTTTCATGACCGAATGGCTTTTTCATCAGACCTTGGAAATCACAGCACAGAGAGACAAATGAAACACAAAATGAAATCTCACCAGGAAAATATCGCTCAGGAATTTTGGTAGCGTAGAACAGGAACGCAGATCCAGCTATCAGGTACATCACAATCACACGAGGCAGAAACAGCTGCAAAATAAATGGATTGCAAGATTTTATTTTTGGTCTTCATCTCCATTTCTTACGACGCCGACTCTCCATCCGCACCTGCACAATCTCCGATGCGAACCCTTCACTCAGCCAGATCCAGTGGCAGGCAGGAATCACGCCGACGCCCGCCACGCAGCAGAAGATTGTCATCCTGATCATTTTCCAGTCGTTGCTGAGGTAACGAGGGTGAACCTGAGCGCAGAAGATGGCCAGAATCAAGGAGAGCACCGTCAGCAGGTAGACCTGTCGCCAAAACTGCAGGGGAGAAAATGAGGCATAGTCGAAGTCTTCAGTAGGCGGATATCGCAAAGATATTTGTTGAGAAGCAGCTGCTGAACGTCTTCACTCACAGCATTACAGTAGAAAGCGTAGAAGATCCCAGGAACGTAGCAGCCCAGGATCCCGATGGAAATGCCGGCATAGTCCAGCGCCAGCCAGCGGCGGCACGTCTTTTCCAAACGGTGGCATGAGAACAGGTGGTATCCCACTGAACACAGCATGCAGACCTGGAGGGAAAACAGTTCGACTTTAATTTATGTACAGAGCAATAAACAAGCTGCAGAGCTACTTCCAGCGACTGGATTACTTTTGGTTTCGGAATCACAAGTTTCTGCATCTACAACACGTACATTTATCATTTCAAGACAAACACAAAATACACAGAGGAGTAGCTATGCAAAACTAATATGTAAACAAAACCATTCGAAGCCACTGGTTTAAGTCAGAGGTTGTTGATTTAATTGCTGGTTTCTACACAAACTGACAAAAACACACAGCTAACAGTCATGTGTGTCAACTTCACTAAAATGAACTACTATTCATCTACATATACTGCCATGATGCATATTGTTGGTTTTGCTTCAGATGAATATAACACATCCTTTCACCAGGTATCCGGGTATTGTAGCTGCTATATGAATAGTTTTGTTTTTTTCCCACATTTTTTGTACAAAAAAAGTGTTTTTTGTTCCGTCGCTGTTCGCAAATATTCTCAGGGGGGTCACTTGCACTGTAAAGGCCTAATTTTGCAACATAAAGCACATAAAAAAAAATATTGATAAAGTTTGTTTTAATTGTTACTTTCCTTTTTGTTTCAATTTAGACTTGTGTAATACTATAAAAAAAATGGCAACACATTTCAGCAACTGATATCATTATTCACCTTCAATAACTTGTATTGGTTGATCTCTAATGGTAAATAAAAACACTTGCTTCATTATGTACTGTGGTGAAAATAACATGCTGCTTTGACACAGTGGTGTTTTACTCAAAGTTCTTATTCTGAGAGTCTCATGCTGCCAAATCCAGACATGCAAAGAACAAAGCAGATATGTGTAAGGTGCAGAACACACCCACTGCTTACTGAAATGACTTCAAAAGATGGTCCAACCGGGTATTAATTTGAGTGTGTGCACAACTATGCAACTAGGTGACAGCTATTTTTATACGTTTACATTTCAGTTGTACTGCACAGGTCACATTAGAGATGAAAAAGCTCCTAAATGACCTAATTTAGTTGACTTTTAACAGGGTTGTGTGCATGTATTTAATTCGCTGTGACTCCACTGTCAATACACACCTGAGAGGCTGCAGCTGACTGAACCTGCAGCGGGAAAAGTAACCCTACATGAGTCAGTTTGTTAAACCAAACAACGAAGGAAGCAATCAGCTCACCACTGATGGACAAACAAAGAAAATCCTCTGAAAAAAGAAAAAAAAAAATCAACAAGCAGCAGACTACAGCAGCTGTTACCTGGAAGCAGAAGAGTCCTATAGTGTAGATGACGTAGTCTTCTCTGTTTGCTCCAGCAGCTGGTAGGACTGAGGAGAGGTCATTGACCCCAAGAGAGAAAAAAAGGAGAAAACCCAAAAGGTGGCTCCAGATATTCACAGTCTCATTGGATAGAATAAATATACTGTAGGGAAAAGAAAGCAGGAAACCGTAAGAACAGGTTACTTTACATGTTATGTTTATTAAATAAAATGTGCGGCTGTTTCATTTCCTCCACATTTGAAAAAACTGATACATATATATATATTAGCATTTGAGTCGATTAAGAAAACATATCAAATTGTTTTCTTGAGGATTTACAATATGTCATCTAGGGCTGTGCAAATGACAAATAATGGTCTATTTAATCCGATTTCACCTGTTTTAAAACGACTGCTGGTGAGTTCTTTGTGATCTAACTTCATGGAGAGCCTACAGAGCTTCTCACCTCTTCAGACAGAGTTTGGAGGTCAGGTGAGCCCGGTAGCCGTCTGTGATGTAGGGGTTTTCTTTGAGGAAGAGGGGGATTTGTTCGTAGGTGTACAACCGAATCCTGTGCGGCAGCAGCACCGGCCAGTGCTGGTAGCTGCCCAGCTCTATGTAGTGGGCAGTTTTCAGCAGCTTCTTCGGCATCTTCAGCAGCATCTTGTTCTGGGCGCTACGGACGCGGCAAAGCAGGCTGGAGACGTTAAGGCTGCGAGGGAAATAAACAGGAAAACGGGACGACGTGTAAACAAATAGGAAAAAACTAAGCAATAATTTCAACTAAAGAGAAAAAAAAAGAACATTTGCGGATGAATTAGAGCTTAAATGTTACGGCTCCAAGTTCTGACAATAAGCTCTGAAACCAGCGAAGCAAGCATGTGCAGTTTTTTTCTTCTTCTTTTTTTGCTAAACTGGTTTGTTGATGTCGCCCAGCAGGCTAAACCTAAGATGCTAATGCTAACAGGTTGATAAACTTGTATAAAAATAACCGGAAGCTCACCATTATCAGTCCGACTGTCCTCGAACAGGTATTTCAGCCATATCTGGACGGCTGTTGGTTTGACGCGGTGGTAAAAAAAAAAAAAAGAATCACATTTTAATAAGCTAAAGTATAGTATGAATGTAGAACCTTTCAGCAGCATCAAACCTGTTTGTTTTGATAGGAAATATGGAAGCTGTACGTTACTGCCACCTACCGATGAGAGTACAACATTGCCTCTGGAGCCATTTATTAAACGTTAAAAATACAAAAATGCATATTACTGTTAAGTTACATTAACATTGAAGGAATTTTTCTATTTGGCACTTGCCATTTGTTTAAATAATAATAATAATAATAATAATAATAATAGTAAAAATAATAATTAAATAATGATAATAATAATAATGATAATAATAATTATTATTATTTAGATAATAATTATTATTAACAACATTATTTATAATTAATAATCAATAGCTATTAATATTAAATAATGATAGTAATTAATATTGTTGATATTAATTGTTATTGATAATAGTAATAATAATTATTATTATTATATTATATAATTATATGATGATTATTATACATATAATAATAAATATTACTATTATTATTATTATCATTATTATTATTATTATATACAAAATTCCAATATAAACTTTTTTATGAAAACTATTGCAGAGTTATTACAACTGTGAACAAACAGCTTTGTGGTTTATCATTAATTGAATTGAACAGATTGTAATTTGGTCTATATCTGATCACATCATTGGACTCTACTGGAATCGCTTGAATTAACCTAAATTTATTTTGTACCACTAGAATCTATACATATGGATTTATTTTGGACCTGTCTGCCTAGTAAAGTGTCTTGAGTTGGCAGTTGATGTTGTGAGTTATGTGAATAAATAATCACATGCACTAGTATCAGTTCGCACATGGACCTACAAATTCCATTATATGTTAAAAACAATATAATTGGAGCAACTGCAGTGGTAGGTCAGTAAATAACCAGTAAACCATGTTTTGTGTTTGTTCAGAGCCTTTAAAGTAAATTGCAGGAATTTGTGTCTTTTTGAGAAGTTTTCTGTAATCTTAATTTATTTTCTATAGGCTAAAAGTTAAACACCAGTATACATCTTGAGGGTTGCTATTATAAAAAATCCCAGCTATGCATCTGACGACAGTATAATTAAAACACAGCTTGTTTTCTGACCTCATGAGGCTATAAGTCTTGCTTTGTTTGTTTATTTAATAGGCAAGGCTTATGACCACGGAGACAGTTTTGGTTTTTTTTAACACTGTGATAGACTGCAGGGATTAACTGTGGTCACAATATTTCTCTCTGGGTTTTCAGCTGTGGCAACAAGCATTCCTTCATTCTTTGTACCATTAACCACACATTTGCCCACTATTCCTCAATCAGCAGGGTAATTGTCAGCCTTTCCTGTTATGAGGAACTCATCCTATTTCTGCTTTTCTAATTTGCAAATAATAAAGTAATTTTTTTAGCTTTTTGTCTTGAATTTTAAAATAAAATACAACAGAGATCATATCATCCATTTTGAGGGAGGGGGATTTTCATTATCCTGTGTTATCATACGAGGCGTTTGCTGTGATGACTTCATTCATCGGTTTGCTAAGCCGAAAACCAACTTGGAATCCACATTGCATCCTTGCGTGCTCCACAATGAAATATGTAATTACAGGGCTGCTGCATCACCAAAGGACAGACAGGAATGAAGCCAACATCTCACCCTGATGAGGTCTGATAAAGTTCAGCTTTGTGACAAGAAATTGGTCTTCTTGCTCCAGAAGGACTTGAAAGGCAAATAAATTATGTGATGGCGCAACCCCTGACTCGTGACATGGTGATCGCTGTAGTTCACCATTTGGGAAATCACATTTTGGATCAGCTTTAACTGTACGGACACACCAAGGATGTCTGAAGAGCATATTCAGTTACAGTTCCATCTGCAGTGGATTAACACAATAATGATGCACTTGTTTAAACATTTTGGATAAAAACACATTGTGTAGCTGATTTACAGGACTGTCAAAGTTGTAGAGCATAACAATTTTAATAAGCCACTGGGTTGATTTTACAAAAAGTGACATGTTTGGTTAATTCTTAAAGTCAGTGGGACATTATTTAGCGTCTTATCCTAAATAAGATAATAAGCTAAAGTCTCATGAAGACTTTTAAATAATTTATTTTAGTCACATGATGGTTATCTCTGTGTTTTTCTACTGTGGCATTGTTATTTATTTAGTCAGCTGATCTTGTGGAAGGCACAGGAAGAGAATGATGTGTCTTCAAAATAAAAGTCCATACCAAATATGTCCATGTCTCCCTGACAATACCAGTGTTGATAATTTGTTCTAACGGATTTCACATTATTAAAAAAAAAAAAAAAGTCAGAAATAAACAAATGGTATGTTGTATCTCTATTTCTGGAACAGTCTGTGTAAGGAAACCAAGGAGAGTAGATACTTATTATTTACATATATATATATATATATATATACTGTATATATATATATATATATATATATATATATATATATATATATATATATATATATATATATAATTTTATTTAAGAAAATAAGATATATTCTATCAGTATTGACTCAGGAGAGTCAATAGAGTTTTTGTAGAATATGTCTTGTTTTCTTTATTATTAATATTATATGCATTTCCTGTTTTGTGATGAAAGATGTATATGGATAGTTGATTGATGTTTTGTTGCTTATGGTGACCTTGAAAGAAGATATAAGATTTTTTTTCCTCCAACTGCTCCTTTTCATTTTAAACGTTTGTTTAAATATCAGCATGTTTAAAATGTAAATGATTGAAATAAACACAAATGGGACTAACTTTTTTATTTTAAATGGCAAAAAAAAAGAACTGTAAAAATGATTTTATTGTATTTATTTTAATCTCAGAGGCACCACTAATTGAAAAATCTCAGTTAATTCTCAATTTTGGATTATTGTCCACAGAAAGAAACGTACTCAAATGGACTTTTGTAAATGTGCAACGTCTCAGGTGTCAGTAAAAGTCAAAGACACTGAATAATTGAGCGGTATAGACCACAAATCGTGCCCTGCATATATGTATTTATATCCTCACTCCAGAACTATTTGCATAATCATTTTTTTTTTTTTTACTTTCAACTAAGTAACAACTTAAACAAGACTCGACAAATGTGTGGGTTATTTTTTTTTTAAGTTTTAAACTCGAGTTTATTGGTGACCTTGTCTTTAAATAAAAACCTGAATTGGTCGGCATAATAGTGAGGTTATTTAATCCTGACAGGAAGTCGGCAGGCCGGAAGTTCTTTGTTTTCATCGTGGGAGATTTGACGGCGGTGCCTGCAGCTGCGCGCGCCCTGCCCCTCTCGCCACGCTCAGCCTCGCCGCCTTCGCCTCTGCGCACACATGCATAGTCAAAACAGCACCGATTCAACATGTGAGCAGCCGGTCAGAAGCCATTCTAACAGCACTGGCTCGTTTCCTTCATCCTCCCTTGAATTAACCGGGTGCTGACATGTAACGCCTGGACCATGGATCGGATCTGGACGCGGTGCCAAATCCTGCTGCTGGTTCTGCGCGTTTGCTCCATGAGTTCAACGCTCCCTGAGGAAGACGCGTCCTGCGATGGAGCGTTTGATATTTACTTTGTTTTGGACAGGTGAGTCGTGGTGGCTTTACTGCGGTGCTGTTAAATGACATGGTGTTAGTTTCTACAGGAGATTCTTCCTTTATCTCAGTTGTGACCATGTATGGCTGTGTTTGGCTTCCCTTGTCCCACCAAATGCAAAACACTCCTGGTCTTACATTAAACATCCCTGACCCGATGATAGTTTATTCGTTTATGTTATATATTAGTTTTCATAATGTCTTAATATTTTTTGCAATATATGTATATTTTTACTTTACAAATAAAACATAGCTGCTGCTCTAATCTCTGACTTATGCAGGCATCATAGCTGCTCTTCATTCTCCTATCTTAGTTTTAACTGTATTAAAACCTGCTTTTTCTGTCAAGTATTATAGAAACATATGTTGGCTTACAAAGTAACTTTTTTTTATTAAAACCACAAACCCCAAAGTGTTTTATTTGAATCTTTATATTGTAGTCCATACTTGTAAAGTGAAAGGAAATCTATATTTTTAAATTGCAAATAAAAAACTGAAAAGTGTGGCATTTGTGTTCAGCCCCCATGAGGCAAACCACTATATTTTCGGGTCATATCTCCGCCAGTTTTGCACTTCCAGAGACTATTTGCAAGCCAGCTAAACCTCGGTCAGATTGTTATGGAGAGTGTTAGTAAATAGTTTTCTGCTCATGTGAAATATTGCATCACGTTTCCAGTTGAACTTTGACTGGGCCATTCTAACTCATAAATTGTTGTCAGGGTTTTTGTCCTGAAGGAAGGTGAACTTTCACCCCAGTCTCAATCTTTTTTTCTTTCGTTGACAGGGTTTCTGTCAAGATTTGCTTGTTTTCAACTTTTTCCAAACCGTGTTGTGTTTTCTATGTGTTGTGCAAAGATCATTTTCTTACACTCGTACCATTTTGCAAGGACAAAACACCAACTGTGTGTACCCAAAACGTCTTGTGGCCAGCTGTTGATCTGTCAAATAAAATCCAAAATAAATTCAGGTTTGTTGCACAATGTTCAACATTTAAAGTGTTAGTTTTCCTGTTTTCATAGGTCAGGCAGTGTTTCTAAACACTGGCACGAGATCTATGGCTTTGTGGAGCAACTCACCAGCAGGTTTGTCAGGTAATCCAAATAAAGATTTTACACATTATTCCTCCTCTTTTTTTACTATCAAGGGAGAAACAAATATTCTTCTCCTGCAGATCCAGAAAAACAAACTTTTACGAGTCACGCATTCAGAAACAGACATTTACACGGAGCAAACCAAAACTATTTAAGTAGTGGCTAGTTTTTAAACACAGTCCAACAAAAGAGGGTAAAGAGAAGTAGGGCACGGCTATTTGAGGTTGCAGACATCACACAAAGCCAACAACTGCTCCAGAACTCCTCTGGGTAATGGTGTGTGGTATCTTTAGTTCTAATAGCAGGGTGGGTAAAACTGGACTTTAGCATGCAACAGATGTTAAATCTCGTTCTGACCTCTGCAGCCACTACCCCACTTAAAAGATATTAAAAAGCAAAAGCGGCAGAATGAGTGGAAGTTAATTTTTAGCTCAAGCTTTTGGGAAACGTTCAACACATTTGATGTTTGATCATGCTTGGTGATGTGATGTGCTTCAGTCCTAGGATGAGGGTCTCCTACATCGTCTTCTCATCCAATGCGTATGTAATACTCCCTCTAACAGGAGACAGGTAGGTTTTCACCTGTTTTTATTTATTTTTTGCTCTGTTTTACAACGCATCTTTTATTTTCTAACTAAAAACAATGCAGAAATGTACATTTTTCTCAAACCCATGTTGTTTTGTGATTTGCTCCAACAGGTCTAAGATAGAGGAGGGTCTAGACACGCTGAAACAAATCAAACCTTCTGGTGAAACATATATGCACGAAGGCTTAAAAGCAGTAAGCTGTTCATCATAATCTCATAAAACTATTTTGTTGTTTGGTCTCGGGGATACATATAACCTCAACAATGCCATATATTTTAGTTGGCGTGTTCCACAGCAAGTTGCACCTCAACCACTCACTTTTTATAGACCTTAATAAGCTTCTGCGATAATTCTGTCTGGTTATTTGACCAGCTCTTGATGGCAGACGTAGTGGAGTTCAATTAAAATAATTGTTTTCCTGGAACAGATCTGGCATTTGAGCGCAGTCCACAGTAGGGTTGAGGTTGGGATTTGGCCAGACAATTCTAAAACGCTTGATATAGTTGGGTCCACTATGTCTATTATCAAAAGGGTTTGGATATGTGATTGGATTTATTGGCCTGTACAAGTATATCCAATGGTGTTCAAGGTTTCTATTGAGTTAAGTTAAAGAAATGTGAGGACGTCCAAAACACTGTTCCGTTTACTTCTGTGACAAAGACTTGGTTTGTGCAGAGTTAGTCCAGTGTTCCTAGCTTTGAAAGCCTAGACTCTCCTGAACATATTTCTTATTTTTATGGCTGAACCGCTCAGTTTTTGTTTTTACAGACTGTCAAAATATTTCTTCAGATCATACATGACACGTCTGAGCTTCAAAGTGTTCATTTTGGAGCAAGAGCTTCTTGTTTGGTTCTCGGTTCTCAGCTTTTAACTCGTGACAGTTTTTGTAAACCAGGTAATATTGCCTTGTCATCTGAACAACTTGAATGTAATGATTCAGATTAAATGAATGAAATATTTCGCCTGTCAGGTGTCAGAACAGATGAAGACCCAAATTTCACTGTCATCCAGTATCATCATTGTTCTGACTGATGGCAAGCTGGACATCTACCTGTATGAAATGAGTGTGAAGGAGGTAAAACACACACACACATGCCACACGCGCATACAGAAACACAAGCTACTGAAAATAAGTCTAATAGAGGATGTGGGTGTGGGGAAGGTTTGAAGTAATCCCCACTTCATATTTTTTCCAGCTGGGCTATATTTATATATAAACCAATGAGGAACATACCTGGAAAATAATTTAATCTAATTTGACCAAAACAGGTTTATTTTTAAGGCTTTTGTCAGTGCTGACTTCTGCCTGAACTAAGAGTTTAATTTGAATTACTTTGAGCTATTTACCTTTTTTTTGTTGTAACTTTCATCTGATCTGATCTTGTAAACTGTTTGAGGCAGAATTTCCCTTCCTGTGTTGTGATTCCCAGGCGGACAAAGCCAGAGGATTTGGAGCCAGAGTGTACTGTGTCGGGGTCATGGACTTTGATCACAAACAGGTAGGAGGTATCTCTCTTCTTTTACTATTCATTCACATGAAGCCATCTAGAACCGTGAGAGCGAAGCAGCTTGTTTAAATATTGACTTTTTATTTGCCTTTTGGTCTGGGTAATTCTGTGTTAGACTGTCAGAGGGACTCGAAGAAAACCCTGCTGTTTCTGTCCCACTAACCCTCCTGGACACTGTTGTTTAGTCTGAGGTCAACCGAACCCTTCCGGGATATGAAAAGTAAGCAGCTGGCAGGTGCTTGGCGATCCGGGTTTATGGGATTTTGACTCGTCTGAGAGAAGACAATGTGCAGTTTTAAGAATGCCTCCTTGTGTCTGAGCAGGACAAACAGGAATATCCTTTGTTGACTGTAAGAACCATCGGGGGAATAAAGCCACATACATTAAAGCCCAACAGTGATTGAGAATCACTCCTCTGCTGTGACATGTGGTCTTTTCCACAGTCTGCAGTGCCTCATTACTCCTAATGAGATTTGGAAGGCAAAGGAAAACAGTGTAATTACATTGGAGAAATGATGTACTGCTTTATTGCATCTTGTTATGTATCTTTGGGTTGTGTCAGCATCAATGGTGCTATCAGCATGTGAGAAAAATAATATCAAATATGATGCTAAGATGCTCCTCCCCCTAAATGTCCCTTGAAGTCTTCAGTGCGAGAAATCTTCTGCCCAGTTTCAGACCCACAGCTCTCACTGGCCTACAGAGGAAGTAATTACATCACTCTGTAATGATATAATGCCAGAGAAACTTCCTGCTTTGCTATCATTAGCTGGAGGCTGCAGACAGCTGTCCGGAGCTTTCATCTCCTAGGAACAGCCTTGCCCTCCTTAAATGTTGCTGAAGCAAAGAGCATCGCATCGTCACAGGGCACAGACCTTCCTGAAAGGCGTCAGGATGAACTTGCAGAGCTTCACTTCAAATTCCCTGCAAATGTTTTCATTACCTTTGGTCTTAAAATCCCGACAGTCAACTTTCAGTATGTTCTTTTTTCTTCAGAAATACCATCCATTCGGACCCGTTCAACTCTCTATGATAATCTGACTACCTTTCCTCTCTCCGATGTAGAAAGGCGTCACCACGGCATAATCCATGATGGCTATTTGGTTTCCATGGCGTCGTGTGGGCTTCCCACCGCACATTTAAACCAGAGCACTTTCCTCCACATATTTATGTCCCCTAAATGGCTTGAAAACTAGGCTGCTTATGGCTTTTTTTCTTGCAATGACTTTATGCTTGTCAAGTGTCCATAAAGGCTCAATTTGTTAAATGCATGACTAGTAGACAGTCAGTCATCTGCTGTGCATCTCTGCAGCTCTTCCAGGGTTACCCTGGGCATCGTGGCTTGGATTAAACTGTTCAAATCTTGGGATGTTTATTAATTATGCAATTTCTGAATGCAACGTAGTGCTACTTATGGGGATCAGAGTACACAGAGCTGAATATAAATACAAGTTTCACTTTTCAGATTTTTATTTGTAAAAAAAAAAAAAATACTTGACGACTTCTTTAACGTCACAGTTTTGCTCTGCTTTATGTTGGTGTATCACATAAGATACCGAAATCTTATGTGATAGATATTGAAGCTTGGGACAACAATGTGCATAGAAATGTGCAGTCAAAACTATAGCTACAAACTAGTGATCAGAACAAAAACCTGGGTGCAGTGATGGACTCAGACCTGAATATTCAGAGTCACATAAAGACAGTTACTAAGTCTTCCTTCTATCACATAAAGAACAACTCCAAGATTAAAAGACCAATGTCTCAGCAAGATCCAAAGAAACTCAAACAATGCATTTATTTTCAGTCGCATTAATTACTGCAACAGTGAATGCTGTGCTATACAAATAAACTTGAATTGTATTAAAACCATTTTCTACTTTGGTCACAGCTTGCAGAGATAGCAGACGGCACAGAACAAGTGTTTCCGGTTCTTTCCGGATTTCATGCCCTCAAAGACGTTGTCAACAAGGTAAGTTTGTGTTGTAAAATTCGATCCGGAAAACCTGCAGAAACTGGAGCAAATGGCATGTCAGTCTTGTCTGGTATCGTCTTTGTGCTTCGCAGGTCCTGAAGGAGTCGTGCAGCAACGTGTTCACAATAGAGCCGTCCAGCGTCTGTGTGAACGGTAGGTTTGTTTTGAGGACTTTGTTTTGTCTGTAAGGTTGTCCCAAAAAGTCAAGTAATTGTTAATGACTGTGTCGGTACATGGAGTGACCTTTTTGTTTTTGCTATTCATAGTTCTGTCATGATAAGTTTTCCTGGACAATATATTCTCACAAAAATGATTGTGATAATCGATAGCATTGTTGTTTTAAGACCTTTTCCAAGTGGTATGTTTATAATGGCAAAATGATGCCAGTTCGCCCTCTCTAAAACCAATAAACTTTAACTTTGTAAAGAACCATTCAGATTGAAACTGGACGATATTTTAAATAACCAAAATAAAAAACAACCAAACACAACAAATAAAAACCACGTCCAACAGAAACCAGAAATAAAGGGATAATGATGTCTGTGTAAACAAGATTTCCCTTTAAAAAATATTAATCACCAGAATGTAAATTATTGAACTCGTATTAATTCACCATTTGATTAATTAGTTCATTGCTTTATACATTTTTAGATATATTTATAATTATTTTTTACTGGATGATTTAGCCTGGGAGTGTCTTCAATTTCTATAAGATTAATTTGGGAAGCCAGTGACAACATTTTAAGGTGTTTTGGTCACCAGTGAGTCCAGACCTAAACAATAAAACAAATCCTTTGGAGAAAACGTCTCTCATCTACATAATGTCCCCAAAACTGTTGCAGAAGTTAGATGGGGTGAGGTTAGCTTACTGGTGTGTTTTGCAAATTCAACTTGGCTATGTGTTGCTGAGGCGGACTTAATCAAAACATTTGACTGTTCTTTGCTTTTGGCCATGGAGTGTCATTCCAAAGGCTGCAGGTCACTGAACATCTGAAGATGTCGTTCCCTGACCACAGACCAAACACGAGAGTTGATTTGGTCATATTAGCATTGACTGGTTTCTCCTCTACTTGGCTTAATATTTTACTGAAGGGTTGTTTTCTACTCTTATCTGTCCAGATATGTTTGATTTAAACTCTGACTGCGACATGCAAAGACCTTCACAGTCTGCTCCTGAAACTTCCCCTTTCGTTATCTCGGCTGTGTGCTTTGGTTCATCATTGTGTTGGAAGACAAATTAGAGGCCTGATTGTTGGAATGCATTGGGGAAACCTTCTGGATGGGTTTCATATCCACAGGGGGAACATCAGATCTCCACCTAATAATCATTATGGTTCTTGGTCATCTCTGACTGATTCCCTCCTTCCTCGCCCAGATTTGCACGATTCAGTTTTAGATGTCTACAGAGACTTTATAAATAATGACTTACTCAATTATAAATTATATTCAGTCAGCTGAATTCACCACAAGAGGACTCCAATCAAGTTGCAGGATGTCAAGGGTAATCAGTGGAAGTGCCTGAGCTCAGTTTTGACTGAAATAGAAAAAGGTTTGAATATTTATATATATTTTTTCATATTTTCTCCTTATAAAAATTTAATTTTTTTAATTGTCTGTTACTCATATTTGGTCCCACCTCCAAATCATAACATCATACATCTTCTGATATTTTCTTATGACTTATGGGGCTCTGTAGAAACGTGAGCATGTAGTTGTTTATGCATAACTAAATGATGCCATGAGGAAGAGGAAAACTCCACTTACAGATAAACATGGGGGTGGGGGGGTCCTATCTTGCTCTGAATAAGTACATTTCAGATGGCAAACTTGAGAGATTTTTTTCAGAACGACAGAAATTTGATGTGACAGTTTTAAGCCGACAAACCTTTGCAGACTTTAATTCAGTTTAGAATATTTTGGATAAACTAGAAGGTAAAAGTTGGGAGAAAAACTGCTTGAAGTGCTCATCGTTTTGATCCGCTTTGATGTTTTCCTCTCCATCCGCCTCAGAAATCGAAGATCTGCCATGAAATTCCTAGAATAACTACAACTGTGAAGATTGAAGTGTGTTAAAAATGGAAGAATGGCAGGTTGAAGAAATGTCCAGATGGCTGAAAAAAGCATTTATTATTGCCAGTGATTCTGCCGTCAAGTCTGTTTTATTTGGCGATATATAAAAGTAACAAATGAAGCTTGATCTGCCATCTGATTGTGTATGCTACATCAGGTCCTATTAATTAAATTTAAGTTAATGAAAAAATGAATTTATATTCTCAGCAGATCTGAACATGAGATTTGGAGCTACTCTGTAGTTCACATTTATAGCTTGGCTATTTGGATATAAACCTACGAGGTTGAAAATAAGCAAAGACTTTTTATTATGTTCTTTTTCATTATTTTACAGGGTTTTTTTCTTTCATGCTACTCTCATTTCTTTTGCATGATCAGACAAAATATGAATCTGACCAAATGTTTTTGGCTATGCGGTTTTAAAAAAAATATAGTTTTGTAAACTTTATTGGGGCTTTGACTGGAACCGGTGCTTCTGTTCAGCTCTTCAAACAATGAATCTGGCATCTGGTCCAAGAAAAGGATGTAAACATGGAACAGTATGGTGGAGAATATGTGATGCTGTGGGCCTGCTACACAAATTTCACTTAGTTTTAGATGTTGTTCCCTCCACTAAATGAATTTACTGAAATTCAAGATCAGACAGATTTGATATTTTGATCATAAAAGCTGACGCACACTATTTAAAGTCTTGAAGTGTATTGAAAAGTCACTCAAATAAGTGTTCTTGTCATTCCCATTTTGTTATCTTCCAGAGTCTTTCAACGTAGTTTTAAAGGGGACCGGATTTAGCGGAACCAAGAGGATCGACAACCTTCTCTGCTCTCTCACTGCCAATCAAGTGACTTATCGTAAATGACACACTCACGACATTTCATACCTGTTCATGGTTTCACAACCATGAACAGGTACTGCTGTAAACCATCTGAGGGAATCTGTTTGCGCCTGTGCTTCATGGAACATCGACATTGCGCCATATCACTCACAGGGTGGGGGGGGGAAACCATCAAGTGCCACTTGGAGCAGTGTGCAGATATCTGAGCTGCAACGGAAAATCGGGAGTCATGGCAGTGAGAAACAAACAGTAGCTGCCTTTTATCAGCTGTGGCGCGAGAACAGAGGAGACATTATGAGGCTGAGCAGAGGGAGGGAAGAGATGCTCTCTGTCCATTAGTCTATTAGCAGATCGATGGCATGAGCCGCGCTGAGGTCAGTGTCACTGAGAGGACGAGCGCAAGCAGCGCAGCATGTGATTCCTGTTGAGCTGCTGTAGGATGCAGGGAAAGTGTTTACTTAACTCCCAACTTCCCCTGTGGTTTGTATAAAAAAATCAACTTAAACAGAAAATCTAACAAAGATGCTAAACCTTTTTTAAATGATTTTACCGCAACAAACACTGCATGTCGTTAGTGTACAATATCTCCAGCTTTGCACAACGTGCCCTTATTTTGGATTCATTCCGTTTCTGTGTTTTTCCTCTCAGATGAGAAGCCGACGGTTGTCCAAGACGGCTACCTGCTGTGTCCAGCTCCTCGTCTGTATGAGGTTGGACAGTAAGTCTGCAAACTAATACAACTATTAATGAGCTGTACATAGAAACAATTGTCTTACAATCAAAGATTGTTCAGATTGCGACAGTAAATTACTAAAACTTTTTTCAGAGTATAATTGCACAGTAAAGCAGGTTTGTCATGTATCCATAATTTTAAACTTTTTAATAATTGCTGGAGATATCAGGTTGATTAAATATTACCTGGTAGCCATTTCCTGTCTCATCAACGTACGTCTGCCATGTATTAATGAATTGAACAAAATCTGTGTCACGTGATCCAAGTGAAAGAGGAAATAGTTTCCCATTTCTTCTGCATTCTAATTGACTTCTTAGAAAATTTAATACAAATTACATAAAAATAGTTTCCAATAACTGTGGCATCTGTTTCAACATTTTCAATATTTCTCCCCCACTTTGTTAAATTAAATATTAGAGTTTTCTATTTTTTATTTATTAGTTTTTTTGCATCGTCACGAGTAATTTAGCTAATTGTAGAGGTAGTTGTGTTTTTTTTACATTAGCTGTTTTCTTACTCATGGGTTCCTTGGAATCCTTAATTATGACTTTTAGAAATGTTTTTTTTTTGTTTTTGTGTTTTTGTTTTTTTTTACTGAAATGCTTCTGAGTGTGTTAAAAGAGAAACCAGTACAATGTTTGTGTAAAGCTGTCTGCAGGATTTGGATAAAGAAAAGTGAGTTTGGCCTGGTTATCTCTGGGATTTAATGAGCCAAAGTCAATTTGACTTCAAATAGACCCATAAGGTGAGGAAAATATCTCTACAAACTGCAGAAATCTCTGGGTTTTCTCAGATCAGATCATCTGAATTTCTGCATAATCTACAGCAGTGAGTAAGAAAATCTAGTCCAAGCATAATTACCAAAAAAGCTTTTTGTTCAAGTGTAACCTAATTTGATATTTGGGTACCTCTGTACTTTTGACTTCTCGTTTGGGGCTCGGCAGTTTATTTCATAACAACGGATGTTTTCCTGGGAGATGCTGTTGGAGTAATGTTTCTTCTTCTGATGATGATGATGATTTTTTTTCAGTGCGTCTGTTTGTTGATTACAGATCAGTTGAAGTGCTGATTAGCCTGAACAACGGACAGTCGTACATCTCCGCTCCCGTCGCCATATACGCCACCTCATGCGTGGGTATCAATTTAAACTCTGTTGTGCTAAATAAAACAACCTTTCTGTAGGTGCAGGAGAAAACCTGGGAGAGGGTGTAGGCAGCACTGCATTTTGTTTTATACATAAATAATCATATTTGCACAGTTAGTGGGGATCACACATTTTGTGCCTTGTTTGCTGCAGTCAGATGGGATCTGGGTGCTGTGGCTGCTGGTGGCTTTGTTTCTGTTACTGGCTCTTGGTTTATTCTGGTGGTTCTGGCCTCTCTGCTGCACTGTGGTAAGTTTACCTGTCTTTTATTTCCATATTCTTTTGTTTATCAGGCTATTTTTTTTGTAAAATACCAACCACAATAGAGTTAGACGTTGGTGTGCTCAAAAAGTAAAGTAAATTCTCTTGGAAGTGTAAGCCACTGTAGCTACATAAGCTACAGCTAAGAAAGCTTATTTAGCAACCTGCTCCCTAATGAGCATATAGCACTACTTAGCCACACATAAGTAATACTATATGTATGACTAATTTACTGAGGTACATGCTTTCAAAAATGCTAATTACTGTCAAAGACTGGACACATGACTAAATTTAACACATGAGGCAGCCATATTGGAAACTGGGTGAGAAACCTCCTTCATACGGTCAGAGATGATGCCAGATTCATGTGTGGAGGAGGAATTGTCACAGATTCTAAATCAATCCAAAGAAGAACACAAAGGTGGCCAACCTAAGTTTCTATCTATTTCTAAGTCGGCTTGAAGGTTTTACATGTTTGTGACCGAGATAAAAGTTCTGACAAGTAAATATAAAGGTAAAGGTAAACAGATGTTACTGTGCTTTACAGAAGTCATTTTGGATTTAGGGTTTCACTCGGTGACTGGAGCACACACAAAAACAAATGTGTGCCTATAATTACATGACATACAAATAACAATATATTGCTATTTATATATAAAACGTAGCATTTTCAAGCAGTCTCAGACTGACAATATACAATTAATATTAAAATTTTTTAAATTTTTAGAAATCCTGTCTCCCATATAGCTAAAATTAGTCTGGATTATTCCAGTTGATTTATTTGATTTGAAGCCCATAAATTCTGATTACCACCTACTAATGGAAATATTGGTAAACACCATTAACCAAGTTTTTTTTGTTTGTTTTCCTTCTTACTACTTTTAATTTCTTTTGATAAAAAGTATTTTATAACTACATGTAACAAGGATGCTGAAGGTTGACATTTGAAATTCTCATTTTTTCCTCCACTGTTTAAAATGTTTGATATTGTTTTCACACAGGTCATCAGGGACCCACCTCCCTCTCGTCCTCCTCCACCACCTCCTGTTTTTGTAAGTAAAAAAGTCTTTTCTGAAGAACCTCCATGTTTTTGGGCGGTATACCTCACGCTGCCATCTTGGCAGAGGTGATTGAGAGAAGATCTAATTTTGGGTGAACACAGAAGGAGCGTCGGTGGAGCTTTGGAGGCTGACAGAGAAATGCTTTGGCAGAGTTCATTTGTTGAGCTCTAGTGAGAAAACTGAAACCCTTATATTTCTGTCATGGTGGAGATTAACTTCTAGACTGACTAACATGTCACAGTTGCAAGTTAGTGTCTATTGACTTGGACTAGATCATGTTAGATTAAAAAAAATGAATATAGAAGTCCATGTTTGAAGGCATAAACCTGTGTATATTTATTTTACTCCCTAATTTTATTGTAAAGTGTAAGTAGTTTGATGTATTTTCACTCAGGAACCAGAAGAGGATCCTCTGCCCAAACACAAGTGGCCTACAGTAGATGCTTCGTACTACGGAGGCAGAGGTCCTGGAGGAATCAGGCGCATGGAGGTGAACATTTTAGAGTGTGAGCTGGAGAACCTTTTCAGGATTTATTTTTGTAAAGTTTGTGTGCACCCACTTCCTGTAGGTGAGATGGGGCCAGATGGGATCCACAGAGGAAGGGTCGCGACTGGAAAAAGCCAAAAATGCCACGGTCACTATGCCAGAGGAAGTGGAGGAACCCATCATTCCTCGGCCCCCGCCAAGACCTCCACCTGTTTACCACTCCCCGACCCAAACCAAATGGTACACTCCCATTCAAGGTGAGATCCAACTTATCCATACAGGCCTCTGAAATAAATGATGATTTAGGCAATTTTCTTCATACAAAATCTACACGTTAATGTCCTCTTCAGGGGCGTATTGATGCTCTCCTGGCTTTACTGAGAAGGCAGTACAACAGAGTGGCAATCATGAGGCCAACACCTCAGGACAAGGCAAGGACCAGCCCCGATACTTCACCACGAAACCAAATACAAATGAATCTGATTATTAAAAATTATAGATTATTACTTTTCCGTTCTTTAGAAGAGCAGAAATGTTTTCCAGAACAGGTTTTCACATATCTATTTTCTTTTAAAATAAAGAAACAGCTTGGGTCTAAATGGCAGTTTTGGTCTAATTTTGAATTTACTCTTATAATTTGACCATAAAAACTATTTGCCTTGCCTTATTTGGTATCATTATTTTCAGCACAACCTAAGCTTCATGATTTTACAGTATTTGATTCATTTTGACAAAATGCATTATCACAGTGGACCTAAAACACACAAAATCAAAATCAGAGTATAATATTTTATATATATTTTTACTATGAAATTCACAAAAATGTTGAACCATTTTTCCAGCCCAAAATGAAATTTTCTTTTGTAAATTTTAAGAACTTGTGTCCAAACTTAGCCAAAACTAATTAGTAATACATATTTTTACATCACATTGTGGGCAATTTCCCAGGCGTATTTTTACAATTTATAAATTGTCACAATAGCTCCATCACAAATTATCTCCAACACCACAACTATTACAACTATTTACTAAATAATTTGACGATGTTTTTGTCACAAATTCACTTCCTCCTCCGTCCCCTATCCCTTTCAACTATTTACAAAATGGCTGCCAGCCGAGGTCTCCATAGAAATCTCGTTACGAGTCAAACAAAATGGCCGACAATGCTTTCTAATTGGTTGCTTCAGAAATGTGGTACGTTTGAGGAAATCAGGAATAATGGACTTCATGTTGCATTCATTCACTTTTTGGTCATAAAACATTCCCGGGTTGCGCAGTACATGCGCAAAACAATATGCGGACATGATCGATCAATTTCTGGTTTTATTTGGAAGTAAACATGAAACAAAATCAATATAAAACCACTACTTTTATAAAGTTTGAGGTCTCTGGTGTCCAACATGACTTGAAATGCACACTCCTCATGCCGTCTTTTTTTTATACAGAAGACTTTTACATGCATGACGTCAGCCCGCCACGGGGCGGGCAGCGACTGCATAGGGCTAATTTGATAAAACGCATATAGCTTGAATCTTAATTATTACCACCCAGACAGATCAATAACAACTGTCTGCACTTAACTTTCTGTAATTAGCAGTATTTGATGGTTGGAATTGGTTGTTTGTAGCGTTTGGGTATTACTTGTTTGTTATTGTGGAGTTCTCTATTAAATTTGAGATATTAATGGAACCAGATAATATATAGAAGTAAATCATAAAATAAAAAAAGATAAGTAATTTAGCAAATATGTATCATGACTTTATTTGAAAGCCTAATTTGGGTTTTAAAGTTGTCAAATTGCTTCCACAACCACATTCGAATAAACCAACAGAATGGTGTGCAGGTCCCCATTTAGAGTTGTGGATGATCTTTATATGTTTACTTGAAAAGTATGACTTAACAAGAAATATGCATAAAAGACATATTATCTAATACAATTGTGCTTTTTAAGACTTATTCTTGGTCATTTTCATCAACCCTATTCACCTTTCTGTTGTCTTTTAGGGTCGCTGCATCAACTTCACCAGAGTTCGTTCTCGCTGAAGTGGATCAACTTTCACTCTCTAGTCTAGATTTTTTTTTTTCGCCAAAGGTCACCAACACTTACTTCCAGAAGTTGATGTCTAAATTTCTGTGCGTTGTAAATAAACATCTTGATAGTTAAAACGGATGGTGTTGCAACAAAATGAGCATGTAAGTGTTTGTGTGTTTAAGGAAAAACAAAGAAACCAAATACTGATATTCTATTTATTCAAGAGAAAATGTCTCTTCCACAAAAAAAAATCTTTCGTACAAGTACCCCCTGATAACATAAAAGATGCACAAGAATCTTTAAAAAAATATATAACAAAATGACACATAGACGGTGTGCCTTTTAAAAAAACATGAAAAATGCCTCATCACTTTCACCCAAAGCTGGATATTAAAGGTTCTCTCGCACAAATCTACAAGCGGGATAAGAGGGGCTGGTTCATCTCTATACACACACACATACACATTTTACTTCACTCTAAACAAATACTTGTTTTTAACATAATACATGAACTGGTGTTGTAAAAGCTTACCATCACAGAGCCAGCTAACCGCAACAAGCTCTTCGTGAAACTCAAAAGAAAACAAAAACACTTTTTAAGCTTCTGATACAAAATACATGATTAGAAAGAATACGATGACTTGTGTGAGCTGGAGTCACAGAATACTATGATACACAGCACAGGGACACACACTCGGGTGCATTTTGTTCGCATGATGCTGCTGTCATTTACACAATGTAGCTTTACACGGAGCCACATTGCAGATAGTAGTGATCACATGACTTTACTGTCCAAATTGAGATGAATCAGTTGAAGGTACAACCGCATCACCGTGCAGAAGCAACTTAAGGCTGTAATTTATGACACAAATTAATTCATCATGGCTCTTTCTGTCCATAGCTCTTATTCAGCAGCTGTAAACATGTTGAACGGCTGTTCACTGGTACTTAGGAATACAAATCCATGCACATTTTAGCCTGTTGTCCTTTTAGTGTGTTTAGATGCTTTTTGCTTTTTCTTCCAAAAACAAATCCTAGCTTCACGATGGAGTTATGTTTCTGGCACTTATGTTTTTCTTTATGTAAAATTACTGGCACTCGTTGTAGTCCCAAAGGGTTGAAAATAACTTCTTTATTGTTGATGATGCTTAAGCTGCATCCGTTGTTCTGCAAGAGCACGGCTTAGATCCAGAATGTAAACTTTGGCCTTGGGAATATAAATCGAAAGTAGAGAAAACGTCTTAAGAGCGATTTTCTCGATGGAGAAGGGAAGATCTGGAAGTTAAAACAAAAAAGTTATTATTTTCCATGTTGGCTTATTTCCCTACATGAATTATTTACAAAAATGTTCCTGCACCCACCTCAGAGACCTGCGGCTGTCTTTCTCCATGTTGTTTTCTGGTCCTTCACTCTCATAGGAGGCCAGGTGCAGCTCTGCAACAATAACACAAATTGAGCTTCGTTTCCCATGGGTTACAAAATTGATAGTTGATGTGAAAGTGTTCTAATTTGTACTGACCGTCTTCGGTGTAAACGGACGTGGTGACCAGATACTGAAGAATGCGGCGGTCTCTGTCGAATGGACAAATCACCTGGCGCCAAACCAGGAACTCGCTCACTTGCTTCGCCAGCTCCCACAGTTTCTGTAAAAATGTCGCAAAAACAATAATCGTGATGATATGCATCTGTTGAGGTTTCTAAAGCCAGGAAATCTGTCCAGTTTCCACACATTCTAAAAGTTTTCCAGACACAAATTTTCAGAAGGAAAAAAAATTCCCATAAGTTAAAATGTCTTGTTTCACTGGCAGATTATTTCACTTATAGCAAGTGCTTTCTCCATAAGTATTGTCTTAAAACAAGCTCCTACTCTTGCTGAAGTTTCTTATAAGTTAGTTTTGTCTTATAATTTTCACTAGAAACTAGACTGTTTCTTGTGCGATTCAACAGCTCCTCCACAAGGGGGAGTGTTGGTCTGCGTGAGAAAGTCACTTCTCCAGTTTTTATTTAGAAAAATGCTCTGAACTGACCTCAAAGTTGATGTGTCCATTTGACAGCCTGTTGGCGCAGCCTTCATTCAGGAAGTAGATGTCTTTAATGAGGAGGCTGAAGAACGGAATCACAATCTGCAGGAAGGAGATTTAGTTATTTTTTTAATTTGTAGAAGAAGGTTTTTCTTTTTCAAAGAGCAGCACCCTCTGGGCTCCCCCACCTTCTCCTGGCTGCTATGTGCGGTCTCAGACCTCTGGGTGGCGCCACGGAGCGCCGTGCGGTAGTTGCTGAAGTTACTAGACGGGTCCATCTGGTGCTGGATGAGATCACACACATCAGACGTCAGCAGACAACAAAACCATTGCTGACGTTTCCAAGATCAGATCCACAGCTGAGCTGAAAACTAGAGCATCTAATCTGCGAACTGCTGACGTGTGTGTGTGTGAATAATTCTGACCTCCAGGATTTCAAACTTGTCTGTGTTGACTTTATTCCAGGTTTTCTTCAGTCTGGCGACCGGACTCATGTTCATCCAGCTGAGAGACACAGGAGAAAGCATTTAGAGACGAAGTGCAGCCTGCAGAGCTCCAGGCCTTCGCTAACTGAGTTTAGACTTCCCTAAACTGATTAAAGTCGGCCTAAACTCCAGCTGGCACTGCATTTGTTGGCTTTAGTCAATTCAGTGGCTCTGCTCTACAAAGACACCAAGGGAGCAACGGTTGATATTTATTTTTTTCTTTCTCCTTGCCATGTTTTGCAGCAAAAATAACCAAAAATTACAGGACAACTGGATACAGATTCTTAATAGAAATGGATCAAATACTCACTGATGATCGCCATGAGAGAGTTAAAGTTGCCGATGTTGAAACACTCCTGAGCCACATCGATGAAGAACTCTATGATCCGCGCTCGGTGTTTCTTCTTCGCTGGCTTTAATAAAAAGAAATAAAAGATTTCAAATCTGCTTCTAAATATCGGAAGAGCTTAAACGGCACTTAAATTTACAGCATGTTTACGTGCATACACTTTTCTTTGTTAGGCACTGTCGAGTTGTTTTGGTTATTTAAGTTTACTACTCGCACAACTATAAGAACTAGAGATTGTTGTCTAACAACTAATCTGCTTGTTTGTGTGAAACATACCATGCAGATCTCTGTTGCCACCAAGTAGCTGAGCCTGTTGAACCAGCTGATGTAGGCCTCCAGGTTACTGGTTTTACGTTTCCGGAAGAAACCCTGGAGGAGGAACGGAAGAAGAGAAAGACGCGATGACACCAATGAACAGTTGGTAAACATTTAAAGAAGGGAGAAACTCTTCTCGAACCAGACCAAGTAATGCCTGCATAAATGCTAAACTAACCTTACTGACAATGAATTATCTTTGTTTTAGTACTTCGTTTTATTTTGTCAGAATAACAATTACAGAGTAGCTACATTGCAAAAAAAGAAAAGGAAAGAAGTGAGATTTTTAACTGCTTCCATTCACTGCTGCTGTGTTATATTTGCTTGGTTGCTAATTCAAGTATCATGTTGACAGGGTTTGAAAAAACTGAGATTCCTTGGGTATGGTGGTCAAAATGTCATGTATAACAAATTATTTGATGTCTGATAGTCTTTGGCAACTTCTCACTTGTTCTCAATTTCATTCTTTTAGACTTTTGTATATATTTCTCACCTTCAGACATTAAAATGAATTTAACTGTTGTGAGCTAACAGCTGAAGCGTAATAAAAGGGATCATGCTCTGTAGTGAATAGTCCTCAACTAATCTCACACAGAATAAGATTTTTGCTTCAGTCTAATGAGAGAAAATCTCACACGATGCACCACATCTGCTTATTTCTTAAAGCTGCTGCTCTTCCGTAGCTTTTTTCCTTAATAGATCCTGTCAGCTTTTCACACCCACACAATCTGCCACCGTCACACTCCGACGCATCTCTTTTTACGTACATATGCTTTCTGGGTCCCCTGGCTTTTCCATTAAACATGTGGTTTCTAATGTGATGAACCTGTTTTCCAAAGGTCCTCTTACATAAATAAACATTATAAAAGCTGTGTATAAATAAACTGGACTCAGCCGTGATGATGCAATCCCAGAGGTTTGAGGCGCCACTAAAAGCTTACACAACACCGGCATCCCACTCCACTCCAAACTTCCCCCTCTCTACACCTCGGGACCCCTTTTTTTGGTGACTCAACTGCTCTCTTACACAAAGTGGCTCTTATGTAACTGCAGCAAAGCAGGTGGGAGCACGGCAGCGGCAAACGCCGACTGAGAGCGACCCTTCAGCTGATTTCTAGGATCTCCCGGCGTGGAAAAGAACCTTCTCTCCGACGAACTGAGACGCGCACACAGCAAAGGCCCTTTTTGTTCTCTTCCAGACGTTTTCAAGAGCTCGGATAAAAGCAGAGCAGAAAGCCGAACAAGTCTCCGTCTATCTGCCGCGAGACTCTTTCATGTGGTTTCTGTGGCAAATAAACTCAAACTGGAGATGTCCACAACACCCAAAGCAGGCCCAGAACACAGACAAAAATCAAAAATCATATCAAACGGCTTAAAAGTAGCAACAATGTGTGGTTCGTCTGGGTCGGGACTTTGATGTAGATAATTATTAACAAGTTCTTTTGCTGTGTTTTCAGGCTTTCTTGAGAATAAAGCAACCCTAACCTTAATCTCTCATTGTCTCATGCTGAAACTGAAAACAAAAGGAAGCTGCTCTGGGCTGTTTGGGCTAAAATATGTGAAAATTTAACAAGACTGAATGAGAAATCACACTTGTGTGAAATATTTGGTCAGAAGCACACCACGACTCAATACCTTGCAAAAATATACCCAACCTTTAGTACACTGCATCACCTTTCAAATACAAGCTTTAATATATTTCATCTGGATTTGATTTGATGAACCCAAACTAGAAAATCTGTATTTTTGTCCCCTTCCATTTCACAAATTAAAACCAACTTGTGCTGGTCAGTCACATAAAATGTTTCCACTCAGCTTTACCTTGTGGTTTTCCAGAGGATCCTTCATCGCAAAAGACTGAATAAACTCCTCCGGACCAATGAAGCTCAGTCTATCCTAAAGGCAAAACATCAGGCAGAGAAAAGTCAGAAAAAATGACAGCTGATGTAAAATATAGTAAATCTATTCTAACTACTTCATGTGTCTGCTGTGTTAAAAACAGATAAAACACCAGAGTGACCGTCTGGCACCAAGCCCTACAACAGAACTGCTAAAAGTAACCTAATTCTTATTTAACCTTTCGTCATCTGATCTCTTACCAGTTCAATGTGTGTCAGCTGCTGAGCGAGGACGAAAGGATCGTCGCACACGCTCAGTATGTCGGCCCTTTGAGCTGAAGCCTGTTTGGTCTTCAGCGAAGTGGGACGTTCCTGCGCCGCAGCGTTCAGCGCAGCCACGGCTTCCTCGTACTGACCGAGGGCGGACAGGCGCTTGATGAGACGCTGGGTCATCTGCTGCATGGCCCGCCAAGAATACTAGAGACACACATGAAGACACAAATGAACTAAACAATGACACTAATCTAGGTGTGGTTCCTACAGATAGATGGATGGATAGAATAGTTGATGGCTGGACAAATAGAAGAAACACAAGATGGTGGATGAATGGGGTGATAGTGAGATGGATGGTTTGATGAATGTGTTCACCAATGGTTGGTTTGTTGGGTGGATTGGTGGATTGATGGTTGGTTGTTTGGATGGTTTGATGGATGGGTGGGTGGTTGCGTGGTTGGATAGACTGATGGTCGGATGCTTACCTCATCCCCTCGAGCCACGTGGAGCGTCATGTCCTTCAGGCATCGCATCATGCGGTCGTCTCTGAAGTCGTATGGAAAGGTTTCCGTCCACTCCGTCAGCAGCTGCACCAGTTTCGGCGCCACCTCACGAAAACGGATCTGAACATGTCACAGACGGCACAGAGTCAGTCTAATTATCTAATGATGTCATGATGATAATTTAAAATCTGTTATGTGTGAATATGACTTCTTCTTTCTGGTATCTGGATTTGGCATAAATCCCTGCTGCACTGCAGTGAGATCTCTTTCTTTATTCTCCTGGATTTGCGGGTTTGTTAGTGGGAGTGAAATAGTGTGGGACTAAGTGAGAGTGACAGTGTGTGAAATAAATACACCTGCACATGTCTGTGCCTTTGTGTGGTGTGTGTGTGTGTGTGTGAAGGTCCACCCACCTTATCCAGCAGGGCATCTCCGGACCGCTGCTGCTCCACACACAAGTGACAAACCCTGGTCATGAGCTCGTATGGGTGCAGGAAGAGGCGCGAACTCAGCAGGAAGGTGAAGACATACGACCTCTGAAGATCAGGAAGCAGAAATAAGTTGGGATTCTTTTACAACTACTACAGAATTTACCGCATGATCCTTATAAAAGTACAGCGGCTACATACATCGGGGTAATAATCCACAGTGGGAACCAGATGCTGGATCAGCGCCTCAAGAGAAGCTGAAACCAAGCTGTTGTCGTGGTAACACATCTCCCCATAGCTGGTGGAGACGCCGTGACCGTAGAGCCGAGCTTTCGCCGCAGCCCCGTTGCTCCGGCAGGAGTGTTCACTGCTGCAGCTGCTGCTTGTGTGGCGGTACGCTCGGCCCGGACAGGAAGTGCTGTGCTGGCGAGGGCTGTGGGGCTGTGGCGAGGAGTACGGGTTCTCCGAAATGGTACAGCTGCTGCCGTAATGGTGCTCCTTGGAGCTCACGGAGGAGACGGAGGTGGTCCGATACGCGCTGTGAGGCTGCGGCACATCGTAAGGGTTTTCGGTTGGGGAGTAGGGACCGTTGTAGATGTTGTCTCTGGACGGTTTCGGAGCGGAGCCGCTGTGGTACGGGCTTGGAGGCTGAACGTGGTTGTTGTTGCCATACGACGGGCAGGAGTTAAACTTTCCTGCGTATGGGGTTGTTGGGGGCATGATCACCTTTAGAAGAAAAGAAGAAACAGAAATATGAAGATTTTAGAGTTGGGCACTCATACTGAGCATGGATCTACTGCTGAAAAGCTGGGGTTACTTTCCACTTTCACCACATGCTTATTCAGGATAAAATATCTCCATGTCTATCTTTCATAGATAGACAGCTTTAAACCAAGAGGCATTTAATTTAAATGTACACTATTAAGTTAAGATTGAATTTGACTGTAAGTACCTGGATCTGAGCTTGGATCTTTTTAAACCTGTTTGTCTTTTAGGCCGCATTCTAGATTAAAGCTAGAAGTTGCTATAATCAACCTCTAGTTCGTTTGCCTAGAAAGTCCGGCTTGCTTGGGGAAATGTGAATCCTCGAACTCGGATAAGGACCAAAAAAGCTAAATCTGGTCTGCCTAAAAACCTCGGTCTCCGTTTGGTTGAAGTGAACTCTGGCACGGTTCAAATTAATATGAGAATGCAAGCGGACTAACCACTGCTCCGAAAACAGGATGTGGACTGCAGACTACAGCGCAGGGCATTCTGGGTAAACATAGCCAAAACAAACGCATGACTCTAGTCATAGCGGGAGAGATTCTACACCAGTTAAAATCTAACACTGCTCCATTTGTTTACGAAAAAGGAAGTTGCGCTCATGTCTTCTTCATAGGTTTTCATTTCGCTTTCTTCACTGGTTCTTGGTGGAGCGCCACCACAGGCAAGGAGGGGAACGAGTTCTTAAAAGGGTTTGGTTCGCTTGATACACTGCAGTGTGACAGAGAACGACACCAGCTGAAAATGTAACAAATGTTGCAATCTTGGCCACCAACTGAGCAGAGTGTACAGAGCTATCAGGTGTGAAAACACCCTATGGGTGGTTAAAAGGCATTGAGGTCACATTTGTTGTAAAGTGGAGCTGTAAAAACCAAAATAATTGAATTAAATTAAAGATGATAAATAAAATTTTATATCTGCATTTTCTGCCCCAGATATGTTTAGTGAGTTTTTGTTTTTAGAACCATGTTGTAAAAACATCTAATCTCACACTTTTTATGCTATGTTAGAAATACATGAGCAAAAAGGGGAACTAAGCCTGCATTGTGAAGCCGTGTAAAGTCCTCACCCTATTTTTTTTTTTTTTTCAATGTGTGGATATGTTGTGGGTGGAAGGGTGGAGTATTTTTAAAAAAAAAATAGCAGTCATTTTCAAACATTGTTTCAGTGTAAAATATCCATAATCAATATAATCTGAACCAGACAAGTTTCAAAGAGGTGTTGAATGAAGCAAATTTACTTCAACTAATTCCCTTTATATCCAAAACCATCATATTTCTTTTTTATGGTGAACCATTTCCTCAAAAGCCACTACTGCCGTTTTAAATTATGGGTTTTTTAGGTTTAAGACTGGCTTAATTGCAGTAAGGCAGAGTTATAATAACACGTTCTCACCACATCATTTAATCCAGCTTTATTTAATGTATTACTTTTGTAGTTAGCTGACTACCCTTCAGTCAACATGAAGACAAAGCCATATCTCCTGCAGTGCTGTAGATTTCCTGGTGTTACAGTATCCCTGTCCACCTCATGCCCTGGGAATGTGGTTGATGTTTAAACTGCGTTCAGCTATTGTGAAAATATCTCACTCCGTCTCTCAAAGCCGAGACTCGGCAAGTGTCTGTGACGATAATCGCACCTAATCGCTTAATTTTAGATCTCCTCTATTTGTTATTGGTGTTGTCAACGCTTTATAAATCCATCTTTTTGGAAATGATTCTCCAACGAGTCCATTTGTTGGGAATTTTACAAATGAGCTCGTAAAAAATGTCTGCTCCACCCTATTTCACTGTATCGTTTACCACATTCTTGAAGTGAACTTGTTGGCAGTAGTGCAGCATGTGGGCGGAAAACATCATGACAAATGGATGATCTCTCAAGTCAGCAATGATTTTCTGTCTTAACAGTTAAAATAATTGGATCCGAGGTCGGTAAGCTGATCCCAGATCGCCAGTGGAGCGTGCTTTAGCACTAGAGCCATCTTTATCCTGCTACTGTCCATGAATCCCATGCATATATACGTCTGGAACGTTTGGCGCACACACACGCGTGTGCCAGAAAACAGAAAACCCCGCAGGAATCCAGCAGAGTTTTGTTTGTCCATTCCTGCGCCAACTGTGGAGTCTGTTTCAGCCAACATCTTACACACTCTCTCACACACCCTCGTCCACCATGGCGCCTTGCCCCAATGCCAGCATAATCCAGACTCGTATGCACAAGTCACACACAAATGCAAGACGGGAGGAGCAATGCAAACATGCAGACACACACACAGTCACAAGGATACCGCAGCTTCTGGCATCCTGCCTGAGGAGGCCTGTCCAACTCTACACTCTGTGATCTCAGCCTGCTGTTAACCTTCTGACTCGGTTAAAAGATCACAGCGTTTTTACCGAAAAACAAAGTCAAAGGCGTTAAAAGTTGAGATAAGAGTCCAATGGCTAATATTTCCTGTGTGTCTCTGTGTTTATGTTTTCAGAGGGGTAGCATGTCTCGGAATTCGAAACCAGTGGCGATTTTTCCAGACCCATTTCCTGAATAGTTGACCCCGTTTTGGGTTGTTGTGGCTTCCACGCTGCGGTGCTGAAATTGCACTCTTTCTAAATCATAGGTTGGATTCCCTTTCGGATGGATTAAAAATGGCATCAGCAAAATAGCTTCATATTGAAGGGGATTGTTTGCATTCGCTCGCTTGCAAACTTTGAAACTGCAGCCTTATGGGTCGGTTTGATGTGGGTTGACAGAAATGCAGAAAACTTTTCCTCAAGTACTGGAAGCACACCAATCATTGTTTTGTGGGAACTTTCCGATGACCCTTTTTTTTGTAAATCTTTGATCTGTCGATACTGACTGAAAACAATTCAGATTTCTCTGTATTCTTCTTCATAGGTTCAGTCCTGCCTCAGTCACACATTCTCACTAAATCTCTGTTTTTACAGACCTAAAATGGTTAGCAGTTTTGATCGATTCAAACAGTTTGGTGCTTTTTTTGTTGTTTTCCTAATGTTTTGCATACCTTTTTCTTCTGATGCACCATCTTTAAAGTTTCCACGTTCCGCGTGGTTTCAAAACAAGCACAGTGCGTTGCTGAGACCAACGAGATGGTGGGGGTTCTACAACAATAGAGGCATTATCTCTCCTGTCATGGTATTAACAAAAACACAAAGACCCCCAGGAGGAGATCAGAAGAGATCAGAGCACATTGGACACACACAGCAGCTTTCGCACACTCTGGCTCCTAGGATCGTTTTTCAATCATCGTACGAGTAAACCTTAGTTTGAGCCAGAAAGTCATAATCTGCTCTTAATGTTTAGGTGCAAATGTAAATGTCTGTGAGCTCTTGGGAAGAGGAGTACCTCCAGACCAACGTGTTGACTTCAGCATTTCATAAACCTCAAGGACAGGCAGCAGCAACTCCAAAAATTGTGCAAAACAGACTTTGAGGTTTCACATTTATGCACACACAGCACTGACCGACAGCAAAACTTTGCACTTGTGAAAAATAGCATGCAAACAGTCTGCGGCTGGCTCGGTCATTCTGTCTTCTAATCGACTGTACATGCTGACCAAAAACAAAAACAAATAAACTGTTTGCACAGATATTCAAAAGACTTTCAGTCAAATTAAAATAAAATAAAAAAAACTCTCATCCTTTGAACCACTTGTGAAGCTCTACACGGTCTGGATGTTTATCTGAAAGCGGAATACAGTTTAATTAGTACAATAGAAACCTGTGCTCATTAAAGCTGAAGTTTAGCATGAAACAAAGATTAACACACACCGAACATTTGGGAGGTTTCTGGGACTGTAGGAACAACCTGCATCTGATAAGAGTAGCTGTAAAACTGTTTGTCAGAGTGGAAACAGGCCAATGTAGAGAGCTGCTATCTCTGCTGAACTCTGCACCTCGTACTTTGACACCAATAAGACAACAACAGGTATAAGGTGTGAGTAAGGAATGCATTAGAGACTGAAGGACATTCCTAAGTCAGACTTGTCAACCTGGACTTAGATGGCATGAATCCTTTGTCATTCATATTGCGAATGATGGTTTTACATGTGCTGCACAAGTATCCAGAAAACAGAAGGGAGCTAAAGTTTCACTTTGAACTTTCTTTAATATCACTGTCTGTCATGGGTGACATTCAGGTTATGCGAAGAAAGACTAAAGTGCACAGTGATGTGATTAGTTTCCATTTAAATACTTTTGGTTACACCCAGATATGCTCTCAACCTCTAACAGATTCATATGTATATTTAACAAGATCTGATTAAAGACAACAGAACTGCTAAATTAAGTTATTTCAAGTCGAAAATGAAACCGAGAAAAGATCTCAGCTACCATCTTTGTTGTAAGGTCAAAAGAAAAGCTCAGAGGTCAAAACTCATACATTTAGTTTAGCGAGTTCTTCCTGCTACTCCTAATTTTGGTTTTGCACTCACAGCAACTCTGTTGAATTAAGTTAAAAAGTTGAAATCAGGAGTAACCTTCCAATGTTTTGGTTGCCTTCTAACAACTGATGCACTAAACAATCAGCCAGTGATCAAAATCAACCTTTTTTTTTCTTGTATTAGCAGGTTGGATATTGAGACTCTGGCTTTTTATATAATTTTATTAAACTTCTGCTTTATTAAAAGCTTACTTTTAATTGAAAAGACATACACTTTCAATGCAAGTCATTTAAAACAAACATTAAAGTATACAGTAATTTTTTTTTAAAAGTTCAGTATGGATGGATGAAATCTGTTATGCATAAAGTGAAAACTCACCTTTTTTTGTCTTTAAACGCATAATCAAGTAGCATGCTCATTAGTAAACCCGTTCTAGTTTCATGACAAACAAATAAAGGTTAGGAACTTGTGACTGGATGCACGATAGTTCTATCCTCAAACAAAGCCAAAAATTGGTAGCGACCAATAAATGGTGCATTTTTAGTTCTAACACAACACAAAATAAGGTGAGCTTCACAGACGCAGCATTTTCCTCATGCCAGTTGAAAAAGATTATCAACCACTTACTTCCGCTTAAACACATTTGTGTGTTTCAGGGTTACTGAATGTTGCTTTAACAGCCCTGGTAACGCTCACACAGCCAATTCATCATGCAGCTTTCCCACGTCATTCACGTAGCGGGAAAAGTGCTCCACTAACATAACGAGGAAACAGCCCAGAGCCCAAACAAACGCTTGAGGAAGCGTGTGGGTCAGAAGGGGGATCCTGCAGCCACTTTAGGCAGACCCAGTGACCATTACAACAATCTGATAAAGGAACTAGAGCCCAAACCAGATTCACTGATAAACCGGTTATCCAGCAGTGCATTGATGCAAGGGATACCTCGAGGTTTCATGTTTGTGTCACAAACACACCTGCTGCTTGGATCATTTGGTAGGCTAGTACAGTATTAACCCAGAGACAAAAAAGGATAAAGACACTTTATCTCCTTAGCTGCAGGGCTCTAAGCTCTCACACACACAGTTTCTCTTGTCTACAAACCTAATTCAGTGCTCCTAAAAAGAATTAGAAAGAAATCTAGCTTTCCGCTGGGATTTCTCTAACTTTCTTGGCATTTGAGTGCAAAACATCCATTTGTGTGTACAGGCTTGTATGTTCGACAAATCATGAAATTTGCTTCACATTTAGCAGTGTGGTCATTTTATTCCTTTTTTTTATATCTAAAAAAGCTTAAAAACCATAATGAATTGGACAAGAAGTTATCTCAGACTAAAGACAGAGGACAGCATCCAAATAAATCAGTGTAAAAAGCCCCTTACGCAGACAGGAGGACCGTTTCTTTTTCTTTTTTTAAATGTTATACAATAGAATGTAAAGGACTAGTGTCTGAAAACATTCAAATTCTGTATTTTTCCAGACTTTTCAAGACTCTAGGAAGACCTCAGACCGTTTGTCACAAAGGTTTTTAAAAGCTTGTTGAACTTTTCCATAATACCATTCCTACTTTTTTTAATGAGATCTAGAGTGACCAGAGTTCTGTTTACAGTATGGACCACACACACACAGCACAGACCCTCCCCCACTTGTTTCTGCACACTGCCAGAAAAGCTAAACTATTCTAAACAATAAGCACTTGAGGGGTATTAACTTCATTCTACTTTCATTTATGCTTAAGTCTTTACATTAAAACAGACGCTGCATAAAACTGGAATCCTGTGTTTTATATTACTTTTATAGATTGCACTGTTTTTCTGCAACTTTATGCAGGGTCAATTTGAAAAATGTTAAAATACTTATGCTTTTATTTAATGTCAACGTGGATTACATAAAATCACAAAACTTCACCAATTACTACATGGAACATTGAAAAGATATAACATTATTTTCAAATCTGATATTCTCGCTTCTGTAGTAACAATAACTAAAGTTAACCAATAATTTGAGGTGGTAGTTATGCTGCCTGGAGAGAAAATGAAGTACAGCCAATGAAGGGAGGAATGAAGCCTTTTTTTGAAAAAAAAAAAAAAACAAAAACAAAAAAAACAGCCTGGCCAAACATCAAGCTTCACACACATTTTCCCATTCTTTCCCTAAAGACACACACACACACACACACACACACACACACACACACACACACACACACTCAAAATCTGTAGGTTTCTCTCTCACACAGCAGACCACACGCCTGTTCCACGTTATGAGCTTCTTACTGAGTCATAACACAGTTGAAAAAAGTAGAGGCTGACTGTAGAGAAACCATGCTGTGCAACCACAGGTGCTGGGTGAGTAATGTTTGCTTCTATCTGACTGCCAGCCTAATTATAAACTCACATGGGCGGTAAACAATAACAACAACAAATGCAGTGACTCCACAGGGAAGAAATTGGACGTTATTGTTGTCACCTAGAGAGGCTAAACTTTGCATTTGTCTTTCAAAGAACCAAAAACTGTTTGAAATAAGTTCATATCACGCAGTTTTTTTTTTAGAAAGTTCAGTCTTTTCGTGATACTTAATATTATTAAAATGAATGCAAGTACATTATCTAAGAAAAAAAATCAAGTGAGAACCATTATGCGGTAGGTGCAGCTAAATGTAGACACAACGCTTAAGCAAAAAGGAAAAACTTACCTCTTACTTACGGCGCTCAGAGTCCGAATAAAAGCGCTTTAACTCGAATAAGAGCTATGTCTATCTAAACTATTTGTAGAGTCTTCCACAATATCGCTAGAAAGATCATATAAGTCTATCAGCAATGTGTCCGTACGGCACTCTCCTTCATTGTGTGTCTCCGCTCCTGATATTTGAGTCAATTATTTGAACCAGCAAGGCTGTGTTGACTGAGCCCCACAAAGCGAAACGTATTCAAATGACTTCACTAGAGCCGGGAAAACTAGCCAATCAGCGGACAGGGGCGGCAGCCTCAAAGGAATACTCGGACCAATACTTGAAGAGCTGGCACAAAAATCGAAATCTACAAAGATTCTGATTGGCTGAGCCTCTCCTCCGGTTAGTTCTGTGTTTTCAGGGCTTGCAAGAGGAGCTGGTGTTTTTGTTGGAGAGCTGAAATATGGAAGGTGTAAGGTTTCCCCCCAGGAATGCGTTTCTGTGTGTGGATGTGTGGTGGTCTCGGTGGCTTACGAGTCAAAAGGCTGTAAATGAAGCAGCCTATAAAGAGACAGACCATCAAAAGGTACTGCTTAACTGTAAAACAGAAGAACAAAGATGTTTACAAAATAAATATTTCAAAGTAATGTGGATTGTATGTAGCCCCCCACACTGAGTATTTTCTGGAACCACCTTTTTTTTCAAAAACTGTTTTTATTAATTTTCCATTTTAATGAAACATTTTTAAACATATTAACATTCAAAAAAAAAGACAAAAACAGAAACAAACGACCCTCCACCCTTATCAATAAGATATGGTAATTACTGTAGATATACTGAAATACAAATTATAATACCAGTATATGCTTCACACATCTTTCATCGTAAGTCGTCACAATACTACTTCACAATACTAATAGTCTTTTCATGGAACTATCTGAAAGTGAGGACAATGTTTTACTGCAATTACAGCTGTAAGTCTTGTGGTTTTGCCTTGACCAGGTAAAAAAAAGTCTGTATAAAAGTTAATGAAGAGGTGTAAAAACATTATGGTCTCTATTGAACAGACCTTAGATAACCATAAGTTTCCTCTCACTGTTTTCTGCAGGGCTGTGTTGCTAATGGAGTGAATTGCATCCAGATTTCAGAACACATTTTTTGAGGTAATTTTCTGCATTAAGGTGCTCTTTACTTCTGAACTTTGCAATCAGTGGAGCAGATGTTAAAAGGCAAATGCGCTAATTTTCAGAAGACTCCAGCTTTCTATGACATATCTTTACTTATGTCAAACTATTCAAACTTATACTATTTCTTGATGTATATTTGATGTATATTTATACACTATACCTGAAACTAATTTTATTTATATTGACATCACTTACCTCCACTCTAACCCGAAACAGCTGAAAAAGTCAAGACCAGCTTAAACTCACCCAGCCTGAGTGAAGCTCAAATATAACCTGTGGTTTGAGCAGATTACCCCATGCGAATGCCTGCGTGTTGTTTTAAAGAACCAGTGTGTAGATTTAAGGCTTTGAGTCTTTGACTGCTTGAGCTCATATCTGACACAAGCAGGCCCATTTTTCTACATATTTGGGGCCATTCAACATGTTTTTAGTTGTCTCATGGACTGGGATATGATGTTGTGGTTTAAGGAATTATATATATCTGAAAGTTTACTTTTGATAATCAGTTACAAAAAATGCGGCTCATAAACTACACTACCATTTAATTTGTCTTATTTTAGTGAACCTTCTTTTTAATGGGTATTTTGGGCACCTAATTTTTCTAATAAAAATTTAACAGGATTGCAGTGTGTCGGCAAGATGGCTTAATTAATATGCTAATTGGCAACAAAAAGTTCCTACTTTTGATGTCTATATTAGCAATTGTGTCCTTGATGAGCAGAGGTGCAATTAAAAGAGGGATTCATTATGGTTTTAAACTCTAACATAAAAGATTTTAAAGGAAATTTACAACCTTTTGGTTATCTTGATTCTACTTTTAATCAAAAATGTTTGACAGTGTGGGATTGTAAACACATTTTATTTTTTTTACTTTATTTGATCACTTCCCCACAACATGTGCTCTGAGAACTCTTTAAAGCCAGTCATACAAATGGAGTATGGTTTAGCAGCAGGGCCACGCCTCAACCACCCATTTTAACTACCCTGTAGTCTGGGTAATTAAAGGTGTGGTTGCATTTATATGTCTTCTATACTCAACTCTCCCGCAAAGCATTGTCCATCCTGCGTTACAACCAGACGTTTCTTTTTCAACCCTTGTCAATCAATTCAACCTCTTTCAACTCTTATCCATCATCCCAACCTCTTTCATCCCCTACCCTATTCTCAACAATCTACTATCTCTTCATTATTCATCCTATATTTCTGCCTCCTTCTTTTCCTATCTAGACCTCATTAAGCCCTCATCCTTCATCCAAATCTCTATCATCCCTCATCCATTTTCCCATTGCTCTACTGTCGTCATCCGTTAGTTCTGGTTCCTCATCTATCATTCCTACCTCTCTTATCCTTTCATCCTTCATTCATACTTGCCTCATCCATAGATCCATCATCTCTCATTCTTCCTCCCTACCTCAGTCACTCCTCATTCCAACCTTCTTCTTTCCTCATCTGTTTCTTCATTATCCACTATCCACACCTCTTACATTCGTCTCACACATTTTTTCCACAATTGATTCTTTTAATTCCTCATCCTTACTTTCTTCATTATGCTTCCTGTACTCCTTCTTTCTTCATCCCAACATCTTTCAACCTGCATCACTACCTCATTTCCCTTATATGATTAATTCTTTCAGCGCCTCATTTAACTCAGTTCAGTTCATTTAAATAGTGCCTGTTCACAACACATGCCATGTCCAGGCACGGTACAAAAAAGTACTTCTACATTAGAGAAAAGGAGTGAATTGTAGTGGCAGCTCCTTTAGTGATTTCACCTTGGAGAAAAATGCAACTAAACAGATGATGCTGAGCTGGTTTTAAAAGCTAGTTAGTCACAACCAAACCTCAGCCAATAAACTTGTCTAGAAACACTGAAATACAGGACCAAGTGAGTCATCTACTGCAGGAGGAAGGTGTCACAACTAAACAGAACGCCAGACGTGATGCAGCTTCTATGAAGAGACAAAAACAAAAGGAAAAGGTTAAAAATTGAAATAACAGCAAATAAGGAGAAGATTGTAGCAAAGGACTCCGTTCTTCTTCCATCCCTCGTTGCCGCCATGGTTCATGGTTCCTTCATGAACCATGGTTCCTTCATACCTCCGTCATCCCTCTCATCTCTACTTCCTTCATCCCTCATTTTCTGTAACCTCTCACCCACTTGACATATTTGTTCACTCCTGCCCTAACATCTGGGAGGGTCCCTATTTGGCCTTTAGGAGTCAATGTACTGAGACAGAACCAACACTCTGAGTCTCCAACTCCAGCAGCAATTCTCCTTACATAATTCCATCAAATTTGCTTCTCCAACAACATCCACATATCTCTCCCAGAAAATCTTTTAAGCTGTGTGTTGTGGCGTGGTCCTTGCTTATGCTGCAGCTCTCCTAAGCCATTTAATTGCACCTGATTTGTTTAAATATGTAATCTCAGTTGTTGACTGTCAGTGGGAGTATAATCCCTACTCCCAGGGAACCAAAAGGATTTCATCATCCCACAACCTAAGAGACGTCATTCAACTCATAACAAAGTTTTGCCTGAATTAGAGAGAAATTTGGGAGATCATGGCAACAATGGTCTCGGAAAACAACAGCAATACCACATTGACGTTTTTTTACTGGTGTTTTTAGGGTATGTCCATGTAGATACCACTGAAGTTGGACAGATTGAACTTTTCACTTAGTATGACTGTACAAACACATTTCATACACCTCATCTGCTTTTCTAAATGTTTAGACCATACTGTAAATATATATATGTAAAGCTCCTTCCCACGTTCTAATTTCACTTAATGCACGGCAATTAAAGCAAGATGGCTGCACATGCACCCGCCCCCTCAATTACCACCATCCACCTCATCCAGGCAGATCCTTTTCTCCCTTGCATAAATGTCAAATTACATAAACACCGATTTAGTCTTGCAGCATACCCGGTTTCTGAGGTTGTAGGCGGCACTCGGTTTCTCTGATCACAGACGCCTCTTACATTCTGACACATCACCATTCAGGCAAAAATAGCTGATTTCTGACTCGTTTGGGGCTGCAGGGTCTTCTCATTTCAATAATCCGACTCCTACGCTCCCACGCCAGGCACCCTTAGCACACAGCTTCCGGCTGTGGTCATCTATTCATGGATCTGAAGAACTTTGAGACAAAAGCACTCCAATGCAGGCAGAGACGTGCAGGCACTTGCATCTTTCACTGGTAGTAATTGACGTTCGACAGGGTCTATGAATACTTTTAAAGTCTTGTCTTCTTTTGTGAATGGTTCACATTGCCGCCTGCCAAAAATGTTGATGAAGATTTCCTGTTACAAATGAAGTATTGTAAATGTGATAAAACCCAGCTCACGCCATCATATTTTCAACATCTGTTTGTATTGTTGTCTACTGGATATGATATCGCACTCTTTTTGTTTGGCACTACCTGCATTTATAAAAGATAGGCCTTCATCAAATATTTGTTGTTGACAGTAGACCAGTTAGGTAGTGTCTTGTCCAACAATGTGTAACCATGACCTCTGTAGTGGAGGGTGATCACCTTAAATCAGGATGACATTTAATTACATTTGTTATGCGTGGATAACATATTTATGTTCTGGTAACATAAATATGCATGGTACAATAAATATATCTTTTACTGGTTAATACCCAGCTGGGAATTGACAATATTCTTCTCGATATGAATAAAAAAAAGTTAAAATTTATGTTAATTCCTTGGTTCTTCTTGAAAACATTTAGTATTTTCCACAAATAGAATATATATTGGGGCTTTCAAGACATATATTTCTTCATTTTATTTTCTACTAATGTTGACCTCCTTTTCAAATATTAAACTCTCCAAACCTGATGGATTGATGCAATTTTGGTCCATGATGGTAGCTAATTTCCACCACTGTTAGAAGAACATAAAAGGTTTGGATCAACTCACAAAAGCTGCGACCGAAATGCAGCAAAAATCTAAGAGAAATGCTCGACGTAACGGTTTTGACTTAAAAACCTGTTTCCTGGTTAAAGTAGAGTCTTTCTGGGATTAACCAAATTTCCCTAGTGTTTTCTTTCTTTGGCACAAATACATCTAAGTAGTAATGCCAAAAGGTTTTAGGAAAAAAAAAAAAAAAAATTAAGATTAGTTGTGGCACATTCTAACGTTCAAGTTCCTTGGTGATATTTTTTCCAATTTCAAACTTCAAAGCTTTACCAGGAATAACAATGAGAGCAAATTCCTTTTCATTGACTCAGTAAGGGTCCTCATTCAGTACACATGCTTTTTGACATGTGGACATTTTGTAGTAACCATGTAGAAAATCTGCCTGGGGGACATTTTGTACCAGCTTTGACAACCAATCAACCATTTGTATAGTTCGACAAAGCACCCACAATTAAATAATATTGGTCCCTCTTTTGGTTCGAACCGGGATGTTTAATTAAATTGTATTGAAAGTAATTCTTCTTTTTACATTTGAGCATTTTTGTGATAATTTGTCTAAAAACTTTGCAAAACACTTAAAGAGGGAAACAAGTCAAGTTTTATTTTTGTGTCCGAATAAAATGGCAACACAAATGTAACGGATGTAGTCATACGTTGCCAGCATCTCAATGATTTCATTGCCAATGTGAATTATACTGACACCAAAACAATTAATTTTCACATACGCTACTTTGCATATTTAGAAGGGTTCAGAACATTGTAAAACTCTGCAGGATTTACATTTTCAACTAAAATGATGTTTGTTTCCAATTGTTTTAAAAATGTGTTAAAATTGGTTGAAATGATGAAGAGTGTTCTATGCAGAATTCTACAAGTTGCAACATTTAATTCAAAAATCTTTGACTTCCAGTGAATTTTGGATTTCAGGGAAATTGTGACACACACAAAAGTGGTGTAAGCTGCCAGCAGCAGGGGTAATGCATGCTGCCATGAGTGTGGATGGGATTACACAGTGACAGCTGTGTGAGATCATTACAGTTCGGGAAAAGAGGGGAAAGAAGAGGGGGGGGGGGGAGGTTGAACCCGAGAATCAGGGAATGGAGTGGGCTATTATGGGACGTAGGAGCACAGGGGTGGGGCGCTTTGGCAGCACCGCTTCTTACTGGGAGGAATTCCTCTAAGTGTTGCATTTAGAATCTGTGATACAGGATGTCATTGAATGTGATCACAGGTGCTTTGCATTTTGGCTAATATTTATGCGTCATGTTAGCCAAGTGATGAGAAACAGAAGCCTGATATGTGGGATAAACAGAGGGTGTGGGTGTGGGTGAGGAGAGAAACAGGGAAAAGGAAGATGGGTGACGCAGGCAGGCCTTCCAGTAAGAGGTCTGACTCAGCGCCTGGAAGCCCCCTGACCCTGTCTGGAGACAATATGGGGGCAATAATCTGTGTTTTCACTTTGCAGAGCAGAAAGGTCACTGAAAGACTGCAGCTAGAAAACATGTACACCACGCAGCCTCGACTGGGTTGAGATCATGTTTTTTTTCCTTTCACTTTCATCAGCTTTTATCAACCATGATAAGGCATCAGATTAAATTTAGTGATGTTTTGACTGCAAAAATAATATCTGTGAATCGCATACGCCTTTATCATCCCTCACTTTCCAAACTAAACAATCCATAGTCAATCATAAAGACAATGTTTTTATTTTGTTGAATTTAACTGTTTTTCTGTAAAACCTCATTAATCTGTTAGGTCACTCTCTGTCTATGAGTTAGTTTGGTGATTATGGATACAACCTCCACAGCACAACAAAAAAATCCCTTTTTCAGCATGTTCTGGCCTTTATATGGTGAAACAACAGGGGGAATGCAGGTGTTTGATTATGCAATCGGTGACTAAAGTTTCAAACGTCAGTCGTCATCTGCGCGCGCTTTCTCCTGCTGTCAGCCTTGAGCGGGCTTCGAACCAGCAGAGAGGATCTGTTTGAGTATCAGATGAAAACAGTTGTCCCTTTCTTCTCCTCATCACTGGCTTGGCAGGGATGGAGTTCTCACTCCTACAGAACGATAACGCAGCACAACAGGAAACAAGGGCCGGCCGATGTTGTTACCTGGTTATATAATCCAGCCTAAAAGAGGAAACCAAAGTGCAGAATCCATTTTCCAAATGACTTCACTTTTCTAGGACCTAAAGGAACAATTGCATCTACTTTTTCTAGTGATTTATTCTGCTCAGACACTATTTTCACAAGTTCACTGTTCAATGTCAGAATGTTGCAAACCATAAGATTAACTAATAATCCCAGCAGTTGTACAACAGCTACAATTTGCACACAGCCTTGCCTAACTAAGGATTCCTCTACAGTTTTCTTTTTCCTTGAATATACACTGTGCTGTTCTCTTACGCAAAATCCTAATGAAATACCTTGCAGTTATAACATTGACAAAATCAGAAAAAGAAACTGCGTCGATACCTTTCGAGGCCCCATTGTGATTTGGCGTGGCACGCCAGTGATGGATGATAGTAAGACAGACGGCCTGTTTCCTGCATGCACCCCTCACTTCCATGTCACACACACAGATATCCTTTGAGGATGGGAGGTATATAACAACTTGACTTGCATGGTCCACATTTACACACACACAGACAGAGACAGACCCACCTAACATCCTCTTTGGGGAGAAGAAAAAACGCTGGACATTTTGTGCTAACCTGCACACCTAGAAAAGAAAAAAATAGGATTTACTAGGTCAGCCAAAAGGTTCCGACAAGAAGTACAAACTGCTTTTCCAATAATGAAAAACATCTGAATCACTGGGAGTTTTCTTTTTGGTTTTTATAGCTGTGACTTGCACTTCTTTAGAAATGTGCACAATCTTGCGTGAGTGAGAATACAACTCATGCTATCATCTGGATATAATATAAAAGTCAGGACCTTTACAAAGGAGTAGACCACATCTGTCATCTCCCTCTTTCTCCCCAGACCTCTTACATTCTTAATTACACCTCCACTCCCATTCATATTCACTGTCTAATTGAAACTGACAGTCCATGCAAAGTAAATATTTACAAGGAGCCAGTGAAACACACATGCATGTATAACCTTCTCTTTTAAAGGACACAGTGTCGGCACGGCCTTCCTTGTAGTTTCATCTTCCGTATCAGCATGAAATGCCCACTCTGTCCAAGCAGTAAAGTGTTAAGCCAACAGAGGTTTGAGGTGGGATGTGGGCTGCCCACGCTCCCGCTAAAAACAAAAGTATAAAGATACATCTGGGACTGAGCTCAGACTGAGAGTGTTTTGATTTACTTCTGTAATTTCTCTGTAGCTCCGGTGGTTTTACTGTAAACCACTCCTACACCGTCTGCAGATGTGGCATCGGATCCAGTGGGATGGGATGGATTTGTGTAGCTGTGTGTGCTTCTGCTCCCTGCTACATGTCCAAATTAAAATAGGGGTTTGTCGGCATTCTCCAGTCAAATTTCTGCCATTGCAATATTTTACTCAGAATGATAAATATATAAAGTAATTCTGCATACATCATTGGCTCATCATTGGCTTTTTTTATCCCTTGGTTGAATGTGGAAGAAAACGGATAAAGCAAAGTAGAAAAGGTGCAGCATGCCCTAAAAATGTTTAAAGCATACAAAGTCTATCTATAAATGATATTGTTAAAGCAAAATTCTTGAAATGATTATGTCTGCATGATTAATTTCTCCTTTTAAACCCAATTTCATATGAGTCCAAAAGCAAAGACCAATTTTTCAATTGCTTATTTTTTTACATTTTTCACACAAAACTAGGTCATCGCTTAATGAATTCTGTTTTTTAATACTTAAGCGATCAACAGCTCTGAGTTTATTGGTGGTTATAATTTAAGAAAAATTGCTGAAGTAAATTTGGTTTCACAAAAATGTGATGCAAGGAGGTGAAAGAAGGTGTTCTGGTCAATCAAATGTATTTTTTGCTTACATATATTCACCTTGTAAAAGGGAACACTAACCCAGCAAATCACCTTCTTCACTGTGACATGTCGGTGTGGGAATGATTTTCTTAAGCAGGAGCTAAATTACATCTTGGGTGGTTATGAAATCTAATTCAAGTATTGGATGATTCATGCATGAATTTCATGATGAAATCAAATGTATTTTGCTCTAATGCCTTTCGTGTTAGTAGGTTGTGGCCAAAGGAAATGGAAAAACTAGACAAGTTTGGACAGGGTCAGACTGGACTTGAACTCAGGTCAGTCATTATGACAGGCTGAAGATAAGCACTTCCAGTCATACCCAAAGAAATGTACTTCCAAATGTTTCTGCGAATGAAGTGATATATATCAAATCTTTAAATCAAACCTCACTATTTATCATTATATTTTTACATATTTCTTGTGTTTTCTTTATATTTGTTCTCAGGAATATTGTCCACGTTGTTCTCCTGACCCATTATCCTTATTTTTAAGATTGGAGGATCTGTTCACATTCCTCCCATTCTTCTGCATAATGGGATAGATATAATATCTATATTCACCTCTGTGACGAAGTGTGAGCTGTCAACATGTAATGCAAAGAATGCAAAGGAATAAAAGGGCATCCTGGACTTTCTATTGTCTAACTGTGTCAATAGTTGGTGGAAAAACAAACGTATTTTCACCAACGAGCGGCATTGTTTTCCATATACAGTTTGCTGCCGTGGCCCTGATGAAATCAGCGTCCAGTCGAGTGGCAAATAGCTGAGATTGTTTGTGCTGCTCTGAGGCTGCAGGTGCACAATCAAACCCGAGGGAAGGAAGCAAACGAGGAGGGGCTTGAATGTGACACAAACAGGAAGCAAGCAGAGTGTTCTCTCTCCTGTTCAGCAGCGCACACAAAAGCTTCATTCTAAATTTTGTTCTGGTACAAACTGTTTTTGAGGCCTTTTAGGCACTTACATAACATGGTGTTATGAAAGATATTGACTTGCTTAATTTGCCACATTTCCCCCCCCCCCCCTAAACTTTTTTTTAAGATCTCGGTCTCCTTTCCCCTTTTTGTTTCCAGACTTTAATGTGAGAACAAATTTGAGTCAGTGAGGGCTCTGGGCAGAGGGCCACTCCAAGTTCAGGACTTGGCTCTTGGATTTGGACAAGTTTTGCCAAAGAAAATCTCCTACTTTTATGAAGTCTGTTTCATTTCCTTTTTTAAATCAGACAGTCTGAGGTTACAGTCTTATCCCATAAAGATTTGTGATCGCTCAACTCTTTATAAGGACGCAAAGTTACAATTTTTACTTTGACTTCTTTGAAAACACATTTTCAAGAAATAATAACTTTAAAACACTAACTACATTTGAGCAATTTCTGGAAAATTTGACCCAAGCTACTGATTTTATAGGTTCTCAAGTTTACAACTTAGAAAGCATGTTATTTTTAAAACATTGCACAGGGAGAAGGGGGCTTCCATGTAAACAAAACCGGAATAAGTGAAAAGAGACAATATTGATATTTACTCTTTTTTTTTGATATTTTGATACCTATACAAGGTTTTGATTCTATATAGCTTAGACTTTTTCATTAAAATATTATAAGGAATTATATTTTTCTTAGTAATCAATTGAAAAATCTTTATTGACAATGCACTTTTTTGCATATTTCCACTGCTTTGACTATGTTGTGATGGGCTCTAATGTATCACTCTAACCTTAGCTTTCTCCATCAGATTCACATCAGAGCTGTGGCTGGGTCACTCCAAAACAATAATATTGCTTCCTGGCAGATTTATACCTATACCAAGTCTGTTTCAATTCCAGTTCTGCAACCTTAGTCAGGTTGATGACTGATGTTCTTATATATTTGAATTTGTAATACAGAGAGTAGCTATTATTTTCTCTAATTTATCAATGCATGTTACTTCTATAATTTTATTCCTTGTGTTTTTGTACAATGGTTTTCTGTGAAAGCCATGAACAAAAGTTATTAGTAATAATAATTCATTAAAAAAAATAAGCAAACATGCATTAAATCAAGGTCCAGCATCAGGAAAACCAAAACAACTTTTATTATGCGTTTACGTTATGTGCACATAGTATAGTACAACGTTATTATTGTCTGCATGCAAATGGTAAGGTTTGCGTGCGTGTCGTTGAGGGTTTGACCTGCACACTGTGGGAACAGATCCTTCATCCATACAAGGAGCAACAGAAGCTTTGGAGAAGAGGGGAGGAAACGGGCCGGGAGGCCAGTGGGGTGGGAGGTCGCCTTTTCAGGGAAGGACGGAAACGAAAAGAGAACACCCTCTCTGTCTCACAACAAAACCCCTCCCTCCGGCGGCCTTTCCCCCCCCAACAAGTGCACATAGTGCCCCTCTCCCACAATGAGAGCACTGCAGCGTGGCACAACAACAAATAGTGCGTCACTAACGAGTCACGGCAGACATTACCGGTCGTCTGCGTCTGCGTGGTTTTTATGGAGTCCCGCCACTTCAAATGTGTTTGGAGACGTTTTGTTATGGGAGGGGTCCTGTCTGTGTTTACCTCTCGTTCTGAATCCCTTTAGAGGTTCTCTTTGCTCACTCTTGTGTGGCTGATTGTATAGCAATCATGGGATTACTTTAAATCAGCTTGGTTTGAGTTTAAACTGCATGTGATGCTCAAGGTTTTCCAAAACCATTGGCATTTGCAGCTTATTTATGTAACACAGTAGTGCATTTACAGATAGGCAGTCTTCCAGTTTAGCTGAATGTGCTGAGATAGTACTGTAAAGCTTTAAAAAGTTTTCTCTGAAAAAAATTCTGGGCAGATGTCAATGATCTCAAAGTTTTTCTGACTTGATTTGAAAGAGTTTTCATAAGATAGAGGGAGATGAGCTTCAAATCTTATCTTGATTCAGCAAAATATGAGCACAACCAGGCTGAGGGTTTACTTCATAAAGCAGCAACAGTTTCTCACTTAAATCTGGGCAGCAACCCACTCTTCAGTAAACACTAAAAGGGAGGGAACAGTTTGCTTGTTTTTAAAGCGAAGTGCTCTTCCAGCTCCACTCATGGGAGTGATTCATGTTCCTGTTGCAAAACAGAGAAACAATAGGGAAGAGAGGTTGAGAAGAGAGCAGGAAGACCGAGTAATAATGCTTTATGTTTTCTAAAAGGTCCATCAAAGGTGAAGCGAACACATTAAAAAAGGAGAAGCACCTGTTATTGTGGCCTCTCACTGGAAACGCCAGGTTTGTTTACACCTCTCAAGCACTCAGCCCTGGTACCGTTTACCAGCTCATCCTTAAATGGGTTGTGTGCTTGTTTTCAGGCACAGCGGCTACAGCTGATACCAGAGGTTTACGTTCGCCAAATAAAAAGATACATGCATCGTTTCTACCACTGTCTGAAGTTAAATCAAACCAAACTTATCCTGTTTTAGGCCGGTTAGAATGATCAAAAATTATTTCCATTTGCTGAATGCTGCAGCAGTCAGAAAGAATCTGTCAGTTTCTCCAGAGGTAAAATATTCCCACAACATGACGATGCCGTCAGAGTTGGGATTGTGCCATCAGGCGAACAAGCATCTCCCTCTTTCCTCAAATGTAACAATGATCATTGCAGCCTACATGCATGCCACTATGTAGTAGATGATTAACAGAACACCTTGAACCCACCATCGTCATGGTAAAGCGATATGATGGCTGGATCGTCCTTCGAAGTTGCTTTCTTTAACAGGGAAGCTGGTGGGAACATGAGACATTTTCATTTGTAGAAATGCAAAGCTATTCGAGTCAGAGACCAAGGCAACAGTGTTTCTGCAAAAATACTGACTCTGAAGAGCTAGAAAAACAAAAACACACAGCGATTTTCAGATTTTTTTCAGGGAAAAAACCCTTATAAGCTTCCTTTCATTTCACAAATATGTTTTACTTTGTTGGTCTATCACATAAAATTGAATACCCGGAGATTGGCATATAAGATTGCCACAGAGCAAAATGTGTCCCAACTTATTGAAATCACTGACTGAAAAGTAGTAAAGTTCATGAAGTTAAAACTCCCAGCTAACCATTTTTTCAGAGGTCTTAAACCAAAAACAGCAAAATTAACAATTCAAAGAATCTGATGAGTTTCTATCTCACTTCACCACTGGGGTTTCAGTTTAACCTTTTGACGCCCCATTTTTTTTTTTGTCTGCGATTCTCAGTCACGCACTCCTAATTGCTGTCGTTACAATTGGCCCTTTCATATAATGCACACACCCTCTCTGCCTTCCCAGGCCAATGAATGTCTTTTCTTAAAATACAACACACTGTTGCACTTTTGAGACTTGTAGTGCTTGTGGAGCTTGTTAGGCTGCAAAAATTGAGAATATTAAACAGCCCCGGGGACGTGGGTTTGCATTTGATATATGGTTAGTAAATTATGCACACTTTGCACAAAATTTATTAGCCGTGATGTTTGTTATTTGTGCTGAGCATTAAGCATGCTCCTCTGATCTTGTTCCAAGAAGCAAAGAAAAAGAAGCATTCACAGACTTCAGCTGAAAAGCTAAGTAAATGTAATACTGAGAAACTACGTCACCATAGAAAATGCAATTAGATGCTGCATGGGAAAAGGCAAGAAAGCTCCATGTACGTAGCAGGGGAATTGTAACATCTTTCATGCTTTTAACTTCATAAACAAGTCTAACTACATGTATTTTTAAGGCTGGCAGATGGGAACTCAGTAATGACTGAACTCTAATCAGCCTCAAAGTTGTGACAGAAGATCTTTTCACTTAACCTCCCGTGACCTGCCCACGTCAGCGACCTCATGTATGACTGGTCTGTTGCTGTAAACGTGTCCAGTTTGCAGGGAGTGAGCACAGGACTTGTTTTGTTTCAAAGTCTGTATATTGAGCTAAGCCGTCTGATATGTTGCAGGGTCAGATGGTTTGGAGGTGAGTCAGGCAACCAGCTGCTGACTGCCATTGTGTTTGCAGACTGACCTTTATCACAGAGATGGAGTGGAACAGTACTGATGAACGTAAAAGAAAACAAAATAAAACAATCCTCTGATAAACCGGTGGCATTATGTTTTAGCAACATACTAATATAAGTGTAATTTGTGACTTGTATATTTACTCAAAAGTACAAGAAAGTGCGCCCTCTGTCAGTTCTACAGTTGTACAAATGAGGACACAATAAAAGTCATCTGGGCTTTTGCCAGGTAAAATCTTTTAAATCTAACCTCATGTGAGCAAAAACCCACAACAGAGTTAATGATGAGTCATGATTCAGTGAACATAGAGTAGTCGTTTTCAGTACAACTTGATCAGACTCCATATCAATTTAGAGCAAATTGGGCCAAATTTTATTTACAACATTGCTCCAGATAATTGGGATTTTAACGGGTTTTTTTTAACAGTTCTTTTTAAATACACATTACATGATGTCAATCTGCTTAAGTCCTGCACTTTGACTAAGACATTACAAACAAACTCATTTCTATATCAAACATTCTGTTTCTTGGAGCTGTGATTGGGAACAATTTCCTAGTAAAGGACAATTTCTGCTTGGCACTATGAAAGAGAACAAGGCATGAAAATAGTAGCTCCCCATTTTATTTTTATGATAAAGATTACTTACAGCCAGAAACTAGCGTTAGCGTTAATTTATTATATCTAACAGTGTATGGATTTGGCCATCAGAGAGTCCGCCATTGCTGACAAAACAGCGTCCGACCTATCATTTTCTGCTGTGTAACACTAACTGAAGCCTTTGTGGTCTGAGATTGAGTTCTACTTATTCTTTTAGCACCTCACAGCCACTTAGAGTAAAATTGAAGGGATGCAATGCTTTTCTAGCTCTTTCAGATAGCTTTGCAGCTATCTTGAACATTTCCCACTTACCAATGATATCTTATACTCTCGGTTGATTGGAAATGGTCTTCTAACTGTTCCCAGATTGATGAGCATAACAATTGCTTTTTTAAGATCATTGCTGATGTGTATACTCTTTGCCAAAACTCCTACATTTATAGCAGTGATTGTGTTTGCTGATTATCAGTTAATTAAGAGCATTGCAAGTGTATTTATATTTTCACAAACAGCTGTAATATATTTGGCTTTGTTTTTGAGTTTGGAGTAATAAAAGAATCATAAATCTGCAAGCTTTTTCATTATGTCCATATATGTAAAACCCTTGAATTAAAAGAAGGAATTATTTCTTTTAACTACAGTAAAGTATATGCATGTGTTTGTGTAAGCTAAAAAACTTTGCTTCATCATACATGTTTGGAGAATTTTCCTCAATGATAATCGCCTGTTTCTCTTTTTTTGATGGAGCTGAGTTTTGAAAAAGCAAAACCCAGTGCATTTCCATTTCTTCAGCTTCCTTGTAAGATTGTTTCCTCGAGTCATCTCCCAGACTTCCTCCACTCCATTTCCATTTTCCGTTTCTCATCAGGATGAGTGCTGATCCTGCAGATACATCTTTGTTTTTGCAGAACGTTTTTCGTTTGACCCTTTTTGGCTTGAAGCCTTAAAATAACCGCAAGACTCAAACAGTTAGTTGGGATTTGAGATAGAGGATGCTAAGCCCATTGCCTTTTCCCCAAGTTACACACGTTTATATTAACTGTGTTAAAGTGACTTAAAGATTTAATTTTGAATACAATGAGAGCTAGTTCTGGTGAATTGCGTCCAATGAATATGATTTAATTTCAGCTCTGATCTACTTATGTTTGTGTTTTGAGCTTATGAGCAAATGAGTTAAATCACACATTTAACTGAACTTTATATAAATATATGCTTCATTCAGGGTTTTTCTTGGTAACTTTTCACTCAGTCATGCATATTGTATAGAAATTACATCCTGTTGTGTTTGCCTTCAGCCAATCAAAGCTTCTCTGCCATACTGACTCTAATCTTATTTATCTTAGACAAGGGAAGCAGCGTTCAGTTCACTCATACAACAAAACAAACTGAGGAATGGAAACAAGTTGGTTCTGCTGAGAAATTAATAGAAATGGAAGATTCTAGGTGTAATCACAAAATATTCACTGTAGATTATGCACTATTCACTGGTAGCAAAACTGCCAGCAAAACTGAATACAAATGTAAAATCCAGACGGGCTATAAACCAAAGCACCTAAATTTATTGGTGTAATGATTTTGTGTTTAACACATTTTAGTGGCGTTTAGTGGAGCTAAAGTTTAGAGAGAACTGCCTTGAGCTTTGAGGCTCAATTAATACATTATGAAAGAGAACATTTTAGTCCTGAGGGTAACTTCATGTCAGTATCAGAATGAGTATCTTCAAACACTCCTTTGATCAGAGTGATACATTGAGCTGGATTTATTGTGTTCATAGCAGTTTGAAGTCCAAAACAAAAAAACTTTTCTTTAGCACAAATCCCATCTGTGCTAATGGGATCAGCAGTGGTTCTCGGAATAACTGTCAATGAAATGTATTATCTCAGATTCTGGGACATGTGTGCGCCGACCTCCTCGACTGCATATTCATAAAAAAAAAGACAATCTTTTTCAAGGTACAGCCTACAGATGAATTAGTTTTTCATCAAATCCGCCTTCTGATGACCCCCAACATGTCACTTTTCTGCTAGAGGCTTTTATGCACTCTCTTCACTCTTGATGTTGGCAACACATATTTGAGGTTTTCCTCTCACAGTTCATGTTATTTAAGGTTCTGAATTAGTCATTTGACTGTAGATGTTTAGGCGAGTAGGTATTCTCTAGGAGCCATTACCTGGCCTTGAATGAATGGCATTGTAAGCTAAAAAGAAAAAAGAAAGTCACGTTTTACCAGTGAAAAAATAGGAGTATAAAAATGTGTGAGAATTTATCCAAATGTGTATTCTTTTCAGGAAAAATAATAAAGAAGATTCTGTCATTAGAAAAAAAACTGTCAGAATCAAATTGCAAATAATTGGCCCACATCTTCAGTGAGTCATTAATTTAAATGAACCTGTAATCGAAAAGATGCCATCATGCTTTATTTGTCATGCTGATCGCTCAAATTGTTATTCATGCTCATTCTTGTAATCTTTCCAGTGACTATCAGATCATTTTCTTTCAGCAACTGAGCTAAATAATCCTAAATAATCCCTGTGACTCAGTGTGACTCACACTTTCATCACTTAGCACAGACACATATTCACAAAGCCTCTGAGGTGTCCCCAGGGCAAAAGTGACAGCTGCTCTCGTGTTCACGTATCGTATTTTGGCAAAGAAATATCAAATTTATTCGAAGCTACATGCACACACGTGCTCTTCCGAGCAAGCTACGTTATTATGAAGCAGCTAATAAAAGCAGCCAAATTAAAAGAAAGCAAGCAAGCTTCAGTTTATTTAGTAGCTTAGAAATCAATAGACGCAATCTCTATTCTTCCATAGAAACACAAATGCTCACAGATCTCATCACGTTGAGAAAACAACTCTCCATCTTCCTGTTTCTCACTCTGACCTTTTGCTACATCACCTTTCTTTTTGTGTTCTTATGCAACCGTAGCTCACAAATACAAAAATGGATGTGTCACTCAGTTATTGTATTCATAGATGAAATAGACAACAGTCTTGAGAGCGTCCTTCCATTAACCTGCATGACTCATTCAGTCCATCTGCACAGGTGCTTAATGCCACAGCATTTCTGTTCTTTTAATAGTTTGTTTAGTAGCTTAAAAATCAATAGACGCAATCTCTGTTCTCCCTCTGAAAACTGAAACCATTCCACAGTCAGGCTTGAGCAAATATGCCCAAAGTTTAGGACACCAAAGGTGAGAGCGGAAGGATGGAGAGCTGAGAACGGATGCCAAAGGAGGCTGGCATCCGTTCATTTTCCAGAGAGGAAAGCGGCGGGTTTGACTCAATGTTTTCCTAGCATGTTTGCTTGAACATGCAAAAAAAAAAAAAAAAAAAAAAAAAAATGGAGGGAGGGAGGGAGCGGAGACTCTTCAGACAGCTCCATCCACATGTTTGGTGTGTTTTTGTTGTTTTAGCTGCTGCTAGAGTCACATCAGTCCCAATCCATTATCTCTTCCTGCTTGGTTCAGTTGGCCTGATCCTTAGCCAGGTGGTTCCTGTCTTCTACCTACCAGACTCAGGCTGTGGGTGGAGCTCCCACAGAGTCAGCAAGCCTTTCTGTAGCACATTAATTGTTTGCGGTTAGATGACTGTTTTTGCTGTGGACTTTATGCACAGCTGCTTTTCTTGCTGCTTTTTGCATTTTTTGGCTGGTTTTACCAAGCAGTGTGCTCCGTCCCAGGCTTTTAATTAATCCCAGCAGTGTTATTGACACAGTTTACAGAAATGTAAATCCCCACTGAGCTCAGTTATCAAAACCAGAAATGTAAAAGTGAAAACCAAACGCACAACACATGTTAAGCAAAGTAAAATCAAACTTTTTACCACTGGGATTTAGAAGTAATTTCAACAAACTGATGATATTTGCAGGAATGTTTTATTTATGCAGTTTGGTTTCCATAAGCAACAACACTGTGACCTTTAATCAACATTTTTTACAGTGCATTTGTCATGAGCAGCTTCAGTTCTCACACAAATATGGGTCAATAAATTAGCCTGGTTTGTTGATAGTCGCCAGTTCTCCAATAGTGGACTTTTTGACACATACTCACTTCCCTTATCATCCACCTCACTGTTGTGTGGTCACATGATAAACTTCTCCCAGCTGTTTTATCTTTGCTAATTATTGATTTGACTGTAGATTGACGCTAGTTTAAGCAATTAGCTTTTTTCTGCAGTCCTGTCATTTTTTTGTTGCTCAACGCAAATCGGGTTTATTTAAATTACATGTTCTCTTGTCTTTTCCATTTTGAAGAATGACTGAAAAAATAGACCTTGTGTCATGTTTGAACAACAGGAAACAAGAATTAAGAAGCTCGATACTCGATACTTTTTTTCAAGGTATTTCTGTGATTTTATAGTGCTATGTTGTAGCTTATTGATTTATTTGACATGTCAACTTTACTCAATGGCTGGGACATGAAGTGATAACATGATTGGTCTGCAGTTGAATTGCTATGGGGGTTAACCAATTAGAAGTTAGGATACATTTGATGAACCATAGAAGGATTATTTTCTAGTGGAATAAACCACGGAAAACGGGAAATAATTTAATAATTAAATAATCTTAAGATTTAAACACACAATAAATGCAACTTTTTTAAAGTGGAATTCATGGTCTTTATTAATTTGTATCTGTAAACATGAATGTTTTTTTAAATGTATGTAATATATTTATTATAATCTTATCATAATATTTATACATATAAACTTTTATTTTCTTCTTAACAGTCAATAACAAGCCAGCAGTTTGTAAAAAACTGTTATTTCTTTGCATTGGATGTTTCTCCCCAAATTAAAAGTTGGATTTTTCAGAAAAAAATAAAAAATATTCAACGGAAGGTTATGCTACTACAATAACATTTTAAATGGTTTTACACACACAACCATGGGTGCCAATGATTGTGTGAGGAGCTGTAAAAATAGAGGATTTCAACAATTTTTGCTGGTTGTGCTCTTAGGATTTTTCCAGGCCAGGGAACAGCACTGTAATCCTCTCAGCGTGGGATTCAGGCTCATTAAAGCACACCGACCCTCTCACCCTGAGAAGATCCATCACCAGCTGAACTGTGACCTATTTTTTGGGTGTGACTCTTTCTTTTTCAGAGACTTGGTTCCACAGTCTATTATTCAACATCCTGGGAACGAAACCTAAAATTCTGCACTTATCCAAAGCGCCAGCCAGGTCAGTCTGAAAGCGCTCCAACTCACAGATTCCTATTCATCTAAACATCTTATAAGTAAAACCACTTATCCTTTTTTTTCCAGGGTCAGTGGGGGAGCTGGAGCATGTCCCAGTTTACATTAGAGGTGAGACACTGTATCCTGGATTAATCCAGCGCTTTGTGAGAGTTTTTCCTCACCAAGAAGGAAACTAAGTGTCTGATGTGTTTTGTTTATTTTTGGCTGTCTCCTAGCAATACAATCCAGCAGGTTGAACTACGTAAACATTGGTGGAAAGGTGGAAAGAACCAATATAATGTGCCGTGAAGCCCCAAAGACTTTCATTACAGCTGGGAAGTAAGACATCTGCCAACAGCAGTTTACTTTAATACTGACTAAAAAAGAAACATAAAACACCCTGGAGTGGTTCTGAATTATACTTTTAGCTAACAAGAAAAAAAGTGACTTATAGTTGTAGAGAATATAATATGGTGTCTCGCAAAACTTTTCATATGGCTTGAAGTTTTTAAAGGGGCAGTATTATGTTTTCCTCTCAGCGTGGGAGAGGAAAATGCAGTTTGCAGTTTGTACCTCAATCAAGAAATTACTTTCAGTTGTTATAAAAATGCAGTATATATCAAAATGACTTAAAAGTAATTTGACTTTATAATTTAACACATTGAAATTGGGCCTGTCTCTTTAAGAAAGTTCTGCTCTTTCTGGTGCACCGCCTTCAGAATGTCCTTTATTAATCCTTTAGCAATGTTTTTACCAGCTTTTAACCGATAAGTATCCTGTATAATGAGCTCAGCAGATGCTCACTTCCACAAGGTGTTTGCTAATTGCTGCTGGCTAGTCTGAAGGAGATGAGTGAGGGAGCTGTAGTCTTGAAGGCGACTGTTGGTCCCTCCAAGCGTTTTGCACAGCTGAATGGTTGCCAAGGGAGATTAAAGGATTTCTCAAACATGCATGAAAGAATCAAAGGAGCACTCCAGGTGTGTTTTTGATGGGGAAATTATACCATAATGTAAAGCTCAAAACAGTTAATTTTACATTATACTGCCCTTTTAACATTTTGTCAGTGTATTTAATTGGGATTTTGTGTGACAGACTATTACAAAGGAACATATTGGAAGTAAAATTGCACTTGCTTTTTAGAATTTCTTACAATTAAAATTAGAAAAAATATAGCATATTTTTTTATACATGTTCTCTGCATTCCTGCAATATGTAAGCACCTTTGTTTTTCTTGGTTTTATCCAAATCACCTCATAGCAGCTTTGGCTGTCTGTTTGGAGACGTTGTCTGCCCATCTTTCCATCTTTGACTCCAATCTGCTGAAGAAACCCTCAGCAAGATCTTGCCACAAACAGAGACCCTGTTTGACTCAAGCTTCACAGCTACATGTGGCAAACCTACAACAGGATTTCTTATGGCTTTATTTCAGCAGGAGATGCATGGAGTTCATTTTTCTTGCATCTCTACATCTCGTCCAGCAACCCCATTGAACTGGAAGGACAAGTGAGTATATGGGGATGAATGGTCCCAGAAAAATAAACAGTTTTAAGAAAAAAAAATTAACAATAATTTAATATATTCATGTCACACATTTTCTTGGAAATGCTTCTTCTTACGTTCCAATCATGCACTTTCAGTTGAAATTTGTTTTTTCTGTTAAATACTTTTTTGTTGTCCACCATTTCTGTATGTAACAGTAACTGTCACCGATAGTATCTCAAAATAATGAGATAGTATCTCAAAATATTTTTTTAAAATTTTTAACACAGTGGCGGAAATGGGCTTCCATAAACATCAGCAGATATCGAGTTTCAGTCTTCCTAAAACCGGAAGCTCCACACAATTCTAGAAAGCTGCTTGATCCTCCTCCCCCAGAGACGAGCCGTACTCTCCAGCTCTCACTCTCTTTATGCTGCGACATCTCCCCCTTGTGTTCCTGTTAGGTACTGCGCCCAGACTGAGCGGCCTCCTGGATTTGATGGGAGGGTCTGAGGGTGGAGCTTCTCTTTTGGCTGTTCTGCAAACATCTCAGACACAGGTACATGCTTTGAAAAGCTGTAATCCAGACTGTGCAAAGTGAGTACAAGCTGCGTGGACGTTACCACTGAGAGGAATGCTATGCAGAGCCAGCGCTGTGCAGTTAATGGAGCGGCCAGATGTTGCTCTCATCTGATTTGATAATAATAACCTGACCAACAATGGGAAGTTTTTTGGCTGATCTGCTAATACTTCTGATTTCCATAGGACACGTTTATACAGGTAAGGTGCTGCAGAGAAAATTTACTCCTACAAAAGACGCAACTGGTAGCAGAAATGTGGAAAAAAAACTAGGTTGCTACTTAGTAAATTCATCGCATAACTATATAATTGAAGAAGCCATAAATATTTTCTCAAAGATAATTAATGTTTACACTGTATCTGTTAGTGTTTTGTTGTTTAGTCTGTTATTGTGAACTGGTAATCCAATAAACTGGATTATATTTGACAGGATGTGAGGACTTACTTGTTTTGACAGTAACATGTTTCACTTAAATTATAAAATATTCCCTTGGACAAACCTGTAATTTACAAGAGTATCATACACAAAACAGTATATCAGGAGGATGCAGCACAGAGCATAAATTGATTTAATTTGCTTTTAAATAAGAACGTTACGTGTGGCCTTGAATTTTGCCTCAAATAGTTGCTCACAGCCCTTGAAAAAGACACACATCCTCATTCTAGGTGTCTGCTTCTGTAGGAAGATTACTAATAATCCAGAGTGCGCTGTATCATAGAGGCAGATTAGGTTGCACATGGGTTATGGGTTATACTGACAGTGGGTTTATAGGCTTTATGCAGAGCTGCATGCTGGGCCAGCCTGCTGACAGGGTGATTCTCACTGAGACCAGTCTTATTACCCATAATAAGTGCTTTGCTAACAAATTTCAGTAGTTGCAGAGCCAACTCATTTTCCAACTCATTTTAAGGGATTATTTCTCAGTTTTCAAGATTTATTTGGTTAAATAAGGTGCTTTGGAAACCATACTGAATATTGCCTTCAATTGTTGGGGGTTTCCTGTACAGAATAGTCTGCTTTTTCCAATACAAAACCAAAAATGAAATAAGAACGTTCTTTCATAGATTACATTGGTGTTTATTTTTGGAGCTCCGATAAACACCAGCATACGTCTCTGACCTTCATTCACTGTACGCTGTGGGATGTTTTCACAAATTGATTATCGTTTTGAGTGCTCCATTACTGCCATTTTTTATAGGTCAAATCATTGAGAGCAAAGATAGCTTTACTTTTTTTTAATATTCACACATTTAAGACCAAAACCTGCTCATCTTCTGTGAAGATCTTAAGAAACTTTTTTAAAAGAAAATCAATATATAAGCAGAAGCACAAAAATCAAGGAACACAGAAGAAAAGATGAAGTTGCAAACTAACTTAAAGTCCAATTACATCATAAAACAACATCTTTGAACATGTCACAGAGCAATGCTCAGTCCACCATCTAAAAATAGAGCCTGGCACAACTGAATCAAATAGATGTTTTATTTTTAAGTATGGATTTCCTATCAAAATATCACTACGTGTGTTACAAAAATAAAAACATACCCCAGATGATGTTTTAAGATGCCAATTACAACAAAATGTTCAGCAGAGTTTTTACAATGAGTGTAAAAGATTATAATCTTTGAATTAGTACCACAACAGATTTGTGTTTGACTAATTTTGATTCAAATTGATGTTGTCAGTCATACCTAGTGAACATTAGCTTATAAGCATGTTAACATATCTTTAAAAGAGTGCAAGCCAAATGTGCTGTGCAAAAGAAGAGTATTATGTAATGTCAAAATCACAATTAAACTGCAGGTTTAGATCAGTTAAACATCTTTATTTATATTTTGACGTGTTGAGATTCCTATATAAGTTTCAAAAAAATGTATGTTGCAAAAAAAAAAAAACATTGTTGCAATCTGGATGGCTAACGGGTCAATTTGTGTCATCTAGGTCAACAGAGAAGTTCAATTAGCATCAGAACATTTCATTAGCAGCTGTTACTAAATGCATTAACTATCATTGAATGAAGTCAGATCGAAGCTACAAAGTGCAGAATAGATGCCAAATTGACTAACAAGTCTGCTAGCATCAATGAAAGAGTTAAGTCTAAATTTTCAGGCCATTAGGACCACCCGAATCAACACTTAACAAAACATTTACATTCCAGTGAGCTATTTTCATTTCAATAAGATCAAAATCACTTTTCAAAAGCTTATGGCTAAACAAAGCGAAACGGTCTGTGTAAGAAATGAACAGAAAGAGTTTTATTGCTCTTGTTCCTCATCTATTTCCATCTTCCTTGTTGCAGTTTCCTTTTATGGCAATGGCTACATTCACCTGCAAGCAATAGAAAAGTCCATTCAGACGTTAATCCACGTACGATTTCATACCTCAAGTCAGTCTGGGCTACTGCTTTTGGCAGCAGGACAGAGAGACTTTTTACTTCTTGAGCTGATTTCTGGACGCCTGCAGGTAAGCCCTAGGTGAAATACAATAGAAGAAGCGACCGTCTACAGCTGGGAATTGTTGTCTTTGTTTCAGACGCCAAGAATATTGTGAAAAGACAAGCAATACTTTGTAGTTTGCCATCATCTAAAATTGACCTAAAGTGAAGAGCAACTAGACCTCCCAGGATACATACATCTGGAGAGATTCACACATTTAAAGAAAGGGAAACTACCGTAGCATATTGCAGTAAAACATTTTAGCATATATATGCTGGGTTTTACTATACAAAGAAGAGTCAGCAAGAAAACATCTAATGTAATGTCAGAATGTTGAAGCTGAGACAAAAATAAACCCTCTGGCTCTGGATTTATGTCAGAACATGTTCCTTCATGAATGAGGCTGGAGAAGAAAACCATATTGTGCTTAGTTGCTGCCCTTATCAAGTCTCAAAACCTTGGTTGATTTAAGAGCATGCAACTATAGCAGGACAGTAAGATGGCAATGTTTCATCGCTCTCTCTTTGCCTCTCATCTACCTCTCCCTTCAGGTACGACTGAACCTGGGCTCAGGTGAGCGGTTGCTGCGTTCAGAAAGGGGTATCCATCTTAATGATCTGGCCTGGCACACAGTGGATCTCAACCATACACACCACAGCGTCAACATGATTGTAGATCGAAGTTCTCACACCACTCTCCGAATGCCAGGACCAGATTTGGAGCTCAGCATTGAGGATGGGCTCTTTGTTGGTGGGACATCTGAACTAAACCATCCTTACCTTCTGAACATCTCAACTGGATTTAGGGGTTGCTTGGATGAGGCTGTCTTCAATGAATACAACCTACTGTCCAGCCTTCAGCCGTATTTGGGTACAAAAGCATCCACGAGGTATCCCTGGGTTGCAGTCCGCAGTTTCTAGCAACAGAAGAAGATCCTGTGAGGTTTTCCAGCTCTAAAGCCTTTATCTCTCTCCCACAATGGGAGGTCCTACAAGAGGGGACATTTGAGTGTGAACTTCACCCTTCCTGGACAGATGAAAATGGACTTGTGTTGTACAGCTCTGGGAGTGATGGAGGGTTTGTCTCTATTGAGATCAGAGACGGTCACCTTGTGGCCTCAATAGGAAATGGAAAGGGTAGTAAAACTGAGCTGCATTCACTGACACATGTCTACAGCAAGCACACCTGGTACCCCATCCAGCTGCTCCTGCAACCTGATAGCATCCAACTAAAGGTAGGCAAGGAGTTAGTGAAGGCCAGCCTGAGTCAGGAACTTCATGCCATCCAGCCCAAAGGACCTCTCGTCCTTGGAGGCCTGGATAATGTCGCTGTAGGAAAAGCAAGAAGTGCTGTATTAGCTTCTGTTCCTTTTGGAGAAGGAGGAGGAGGAAGATCATTTAAAGGCTGCCTCCAAAAACTTAGAGTGAACGCTCAAAAAACTGGCTTACCACATGCCATTGTCACCAAAGACATTACTGTGGGCTGCAACATAGGTCAGGCTCCAAAGGTAGTAATAATTTCCAATCCAACAGATCTCCCTGACTTTGACGTTACCACAACACAAATGATCAGCAACAAGAGGACCACAAACTTATTGGTGCTTCGAACCCTGGAGGTAGCTGAAGGAGGCCAGGCACTACTTGAACCCAAACATGTGAGGGTAGGACATTTTATGTTCTTGTAGTATCTCACGAATATTTTGTGTACTGTTTGACAAATTTACATGTGTTTCCATTTGCACATTCCGCCAGGTGAATATTGATTTTCGCAAACTGGGGATCCATCCATCGGAGCTGATGTGTCGCATTGTTGACCCTCCTGTTCATGGTCAGCTACACTTGAACCCCAATCCAGATCCAGATGGGTTGCCTGAGGAAACACAGGAGAGAATTATAGGGATCGGAACAAAGGAGAAGGACCGATCTTTCAGCATGCTGGACCTGTGGCGAGGTCGGGTTATGTACGTTCACAGTGGCTCAGAGGACCAGAATGACTTCTTCATGTTTTCAGTCTTCTCTAACAATAAGAAGCCACTGCCTGTACTTCTGGAAGACAACCATGTGCACCGGTTTAATATCAGCATCACTCCAGTTAATGATCCTCCTGTTCTCAGCTTACCACAAGGAAACCTTTTCACTCTGCCGGAGAAGTCCAAACGACAGGTGGGCACATCAGAATGCCTTGATATATAACACCTTGACTTATTCCAAGTTAAGACAATCAAATGAATGTGTTCTTCATAACAGCTGACAACAGATATGCTGAGAGTCTCAGATCCTGACAACAGTCCTGAAGATCTTGTTTTTAACTCAATGGGGAACCTCAATTCTGAAGCTGGTTACCTCGAGAACCTAGATTACCCTGGCAGGTTAGTCTCATGGGATGTTCCCACAATGCCTTACAAACCTTTTTAGGCCGTTTAACCCCTTAACTCCCACCCTAAAATGTTTACATGTCATCAGATGTGTTCATGAGGACACCAAATTCCTCATGACACTCAGGGATTTAGCATCTATATGCGGGTTGTAGATGTATTTTCCAAGAACTCTTTAAAATAAAGCCTGCAAGCACTCATTTGATAAATGAGTTAATAACATGACAAATTTGCTCTTCCAGGCCCATCAACTTGTTCTCTCTAAGTGATCTGGAGGAGGGTAAGATCAGCTTTGTGCACACAGGAGTTTCTGCCTCCAGGCTGGTCCTCAGAGCCAGTGATGGGCATAGAGTAAGTAAACATATGGTTACTTTGCTAAATTCTAACCAACTAAGAAAAACTATTTGTCAGTGCTTTGGTTAATTAAACTTTTACAGAGCGTACTGCAGTTTAGAGGTGTATCCTTCTCTTGTGGCAGAGAACATCTTTGCAAACATTAATAAAAATGTTGTAGATATGACATGATTCTTCCATCATTTTTTTTTTTTTTTTACTTTTCATATTTACAGGTCAGCAATGCTGTAGTTTTACGGATCATGGCAGTGACTCTTGAGTACAAACTAGTGAATAAAACTGGACTTGAGGTGAATCAGGGAGAATCGGCCATCATCAGCACCAGACACCTTGCGGTGCGGGTCAGTGTGGCTGATAGTTCAGTGGACGTGTGGTATGATGTGACAGACTTACCACAGTTTGGTGAGATCCAGAGGTTACACTCAAGTGGTGAATGGAAATCCACTACCTTTTTCTCACAGAGAATTCTGGAAAAAGAGAGGATTCGATATATTAGCACCTACCGTGGAATTCAGACTCAGAGCAACATTACAGACCAATTCAAATGCAAGATAGTAATCAATTCAGTCGCCAAGGAGGAGGTTGTTTTCCCCATAGAGATCCACTGGATTCAGTTCAAGGTAACAAGGAGCAAGATGGAAGTGACCGGCCTTGAGAGTGCTGTTCTCACACCTGAAGACCTTCATGTCATTTCTAAAGGTGTTAAAATCAGTGAGAGTGACCTTTTCTACAGAGTTTTGACAGTTCCAAAGAAAGGGCGATTGTTCCTCAGCCAAATGGTTCTGCAAAAGAACTCAACCTTTAGCCAAGAGAACATCACAGAGGGTTTGGTTAAGTATGAGCTTTTTAACAGGCTGCATGATGACACAAGAGACGTCTTCAGTTTTCAGGTGTTCTCTGCTCATGCTGCTTCAACACCTCATGACTTCAGAATCAACATTAAAGCCGAGTCAAGTGCCGTAACCATCATAAATAAAGGCCTTTTAATCCTTGAAGGAGCGAGTAAAGTAATTACGAAAGATATTTTGTTCACTCACACAGCAAGCAACCGGGAGGTTCATTATAATGTAACAGTGAGCCCCAGGCATGGCCAGTTAAGGAAGATCAATCTCTCCAACTCAACTTCCATTAATGACAACATACTGACATTTACCAATCAGGACATCACAGAGGAACGAATCATGTACGTTCATGATGACAGCGAGACCAAACAGGATTACTTCATGTTTCAAATTGCTGTTTACAAACCGCACAAAAACACAAACAAGAAGGAAGACGGAAACACGGAGGAGCACACCTTTAACATCTCTGTGCAACTCGTCAATGATCAGAGACCCGTCAGGGTTGTTGATGAGGTCTTTCACGTTGCCCGGGATGGACAGAGGTTGGTGACACTGAAAGACTTGCGGTACCGAGACGATGACTCAGATTTTGAGGACAGCTGGCTGGTCTACACTCGGAGGGGGATTCCAATGGGTGAGCTGGTGCTGGCCAGTGACCCCAGTCACAGACTGTACGAGTTCACACAACGGGACCTTGAGCAGGTTAGCATCTATTTCTAAATGGATTTGTTATTCGCTTAAATATTGTATCTTTTCTAAGCCATATTAAATGCCATACATTTGTCCTGATTATTGTGTCCCTTTCTCTCCTCAGAATAAGGTGTTGTTTATCCACAGTGGGGTCAGTTTTGGCCGCTTTGTGCTTTTTGTAACAGATGGAAAACATTATGTTTCAGCGCTGCTGGAGGTGAATATTTTGCTTGGCATCTTATTCTTTTACTGTAAAGATAGTTTTATACTTAACAATGAACAATACATTATGTTCTCTAATTTGTTTGTTTTTTTTTCCTGTAAAGTGTCAGATAATTGGCTTATATGTCAAAGATTTCAACTGTTTGTCCACAGCCACATAATTAGGTACAGCTGATTTGGTGTAAAGAGAGAACCACTCAAAGAGAACAGCGACTTTACCAATCTGTTTAAGTCAAATTAGTCTTGAGACGTTTAAAGTGGCCAGATGTTCTCATAATTTCCAAAAGTGGTTTTGATCTTTTTTCCAGAAAAACTATAAAAGTGTCCTGTTAACATTGATTCCTTTGATTTTGGTTGGGATTCATGTAGTTGGATTTATGCTGACATTTTAATCCTTAAACCGTCAACAGTCATAATGTGATTATCTTCTATTTTTGAACAATTTTCCTTGTGTCTATTGGTGTAGGTGATGGCACAGGATCCATACCTGCAGGTGGAGAACAACACAGGCCTCATGGTCCAGCAGGGTGGAATTGCAGTCCTGACTTCGGTTAACCTCAGCGTCATCAGCAACCTCGACATTCGGGATCCTCAAGAAGTGACCTTCGAGGTCTACGTTCCACCTAAACATGGCGTTCTCTGCTTCAATGATGGGCAGAAGGAGGCAATCATAGGAACTGATGCCATTTCAGTTTTCACCCAGAGAGATCTGGTGGCGGGGCGTCTGGCATATCACCACAGCGGAGGTCACGAGTTGTTGGATGTTTTCAATGTGACGGCAAGAGCAAGGGAAAGAAGCACTGAGAGGCGGACTGAAAGAGGGAGGAGGGAGGTGCATCTAGACATTGGAGTCCCGGTTAAGATATACTTAGAGAGTCATCACAGACCTCCAACTATCAAAACCAACCGTCCAGTTGTGGTGGCCGAGGGACAGAACACCTCCATTAGCAGAGAAGACGTAGAGGTGAGAGATTCATCATTCCCATCCCACCACGTATATGTGTCAATGCTATTATTATTCTGTCAGCAACAATTCCCTTTTCGTATGTTTTTACACCAGGTTGTCCACGAGGACAGTTTACCCTCAGATATAGTCTTCACTGTCCAAGAACCTCCTATAGTGGGCATCATTTATAGAGTAACAGGCAGCAACAATCTGGAAAATGTTCATGGAGCAAAACAGGATCTTGAAAAGGTGTGTTCACTGTTGGTCCAGCTGTACAGTAATTGCTCCATATAATCAGCGATAAATTGTGTCCTATCATGACAACATACTATATACAACATACTATGTTGTATGTTTAGACTATGAGCTATGAGAATTAGAAAAAAAACTATGTAGTTATGAAACCTAATTTTGTATTTGACTTCTTTACCTTCCATTGATGTGACTGCTGACAGCCATGTGTAAATTTAACTTTTTTAGCTTGCATAATAATAAAACACATATTAGCTTGTTGTTGTTTTTTTTTTCGTTGTACTCAATTGCTGTTTGGTAAGTGGCCACATGGTGGTGCTTTACTGACAGTTATCTGACTGTTGACAGTTGACAGTTCTCAACAGTCTTGGTTTCTAACAAGATTCAAAAGTGAGTACATTTACTCCTTAAATATTGATAATGTAACACATTTTTCGTTTGTTTGGGTGTTTTTGTCCATCTCATTATGAAGTTAGCCCAGGCAAGTTTCTGTCAAGAGACTGTGTTTAAATATGGTTTGGCTCTGTGCTTTTGTCCAGGGTTTCAAGGAACAGATTGCAACTTCCTTTACACAAGAGGATCTCAACCAGAGATCAATCATGTATCAGCAGCAGGCTGTAGGAAGCATCAATGACTCTATGGTCTTGGAAGCAACCAATGGGGTGACAAAGGTTGGACCTATCAGGGTGGTGATTGACATCATACCTGTCCTGCTTCCACTGCAGGTAGCAAACTTGTCCGAAAAGTGGGAATAATAAATGTCTAAAACCTATTAATGGAGCTCTGTTTACAAATCTACTAACTTCAGTATTTTTTTGTCTGTCTTGAATCTTCAGGTGTTGAACTTGACCCTGGATGAAGGGTCGTCCTTGCCTCTCACATCCAGCATAATCAAGGTTGCCAGTCATCACTTCGCAGGGCAGAATTTCCTTTACCAGGTTATTGCTCCACCAAGGTTTGGACACTTAGAGCACAGCCGTATCCCAGGGATGCCTATCAATGCTTTCACTCACACAGAGGTACGATTAAGCACATTTATAAAGATAAATTAATCCCTCAAAATGGACTTCATTCTTTGCTTTCAGAGATAGCTACAGCATACCCTTTTATTATAATACATAAATAGCCTAACCGTTGCTGTTAGTCTTTTGTATCCAAGTGAATTATTACATAGATTTAATTTCACTTTAAATCATTTCTTTCATTTAACATAGAAAAAAATATATTTGTACTATCTGAACTGGGCCATGTTGGAATTTAAATATCTGTGTCTAGGTGGAGCTTGAGTACATCTCCTATGTCCATGATGGCAGTGAAACACTAAAGGACAACTTCACGATTGTGGCCAATCAAACTGAGATGAAAAAGCACAGCTTGCCATGTACCGTTTACATCACAGTCACACCTGTCAATGACGAGACCCCTGCTGTGACCACCAATCGTGGTCTAAAGGTAGGAAATTCTATGAATTGTTGAAGAAACGTTGTGCCTCATGAAGCTAAAACAAGCTAAAATCTTGCGTTGTCTGTTGCATCCTGGACAAGCCCCCTAAAGTTGCTTGGATGGAATTCAACACAGAGAAAGCTTGATTGATTTTAAGTATTTTAAAAGGGTATAGCAGTATAGCTCTCTCTCTTGTGTTGTTTTTTACAAATGGTTCACAAAACACAAACTGTGTTTAAATAAAATTAAAAATCAGGTGTAGAATAATTCAGTCCATGTTTGACAAGTCCATATGATGCGGTTTTTATACTTGTCACTATTCAGAGTGAAACGACTCAGTTCAAGTTTGCTTTAAGTTTTCAACCAATGATGTTCAAGCCAAAGGGATGCACTGAACCAGATGCTTAACTCATTATTTTCAGTGGGTAGCAATTTGCCTGTCATATTTCCACAGTGCTCACAAATGGCTTGCATTTCTTCTTCATTTCGCGACCACATTGCAAGAGTCAAAAGTGCTACCACATCAAAGATCTTAAAGCGGCTGATACTTTCACGATGCTTGTTTTACTGTCTTTGTTTCCCAGCATCATCAACACAAAGCACCTCAAGAAAAATGTACTTTCTTGCTTTACAGTAAGAGTCTAAACATAAATAATGCAGGGAGTCAAACGTATGTCAAGTAATGTCTTTCATACTCATGGCCTACAATTTTAGCTTACTCTTGCTTATCCAGAAGTTGTATGCCGTGTAAATGAATACCATGTGTGAGTAAAAGTAGTTCTTGTTTTTCTAATAACAGATAATGCAGGTGTCAAATAGTTGAATTTGTCATAGAATGTAGAATAAATATTCTTTTGTGTTAGTTTATTAAGAAAGACAATGTAATGTCCTTTCTGTTTTGCCTTTGTGATGCTGCAGGTTTGGGTGGGTTCTGTAACGGAAGTAAGTACAAATGAACTCAGTGCAGATGATGTGGATACTCCACCCGAGGGCCTGGAGTTTGTCGTCACCCCACCTAGCAACGGTCACTTGGCTCTGAAGAGCGCCCCCTCCAGACACATCCTGAACTTTACCCAAAATCACATCCAGAGCAGGATGCTGGTGTTTGTGCACAGTGGTAAACACACATTTGTAGCTATTTGTAGTGTCAGTGTCCAAACGGGGTTCTGGTGTAAAGATTGGTTTGTTTAAATTGTCTTATCCCCCCTGCAGGTGCATTATCAGGGGGCTTTCACTTTCAGGTGAATGATGGAGTTAACTTTGCTCCTCGGCAGATCTTCAGCACAACAGCCCATGATCTGGTTCTTACCTTACAGAAGAACCACCCTATGGAGGTGTACCCAGGTATACCTCAATCGTCAGTCCTTACAAATGACATTTCTTCTCAACGACTAGTATGGATTGAGTATAACTTGGCTGAAATGTCTCACAAACACACAAAATTATTATCACTAAGATAACTGGAAAACTGTGCATAGCAAGGCTGCTACCATCCACTGTAATATCCAAAACGGACTCTAGGTGGCGATGCTACTTTTGGAATATATTCAAGCAAATGTAGCAGCGCATCTTTTAAATTTAAGCAAAAGTGGTTTCATTAGCGCTCTTGTTTTTTTTGGTAATGTGCCTAAATTAGTTATTGAAATATTGTCAAGAGTGGGGCGACACATTATGTTTGCCATATTTCATATTTATTTGCCATTTCAGGTGTGCAGATTTTTTTTTCAATGATTAGGTGTTTGGAAAACTTAAGCAGAATGCTTAAGATGATAGAATATACTTTATTTTCTTTTTAACTGATGTGGGCCTGGTGCTTTTCTATAATTAAGTAAGCTGTCTAGAATGTGTTAAGAGCCTGTTGTTGCTCTTTTTATTCAGAACACAATCGTCACTTGCAGAAATTGAAGACAGAACTCACATAAAATATATAGCATTGCTACTAAAACACTTAGTAGCTAGACAAACATTGTTCTGTCTTCTTTTTTGTTCCTCTTGAAGGCTCTGTGACACCAGTCTCAGAACAGGAGCTTCAGGTTGTTACCAACAACATCAGTGACATTGGAAGGAACCAGTCTGTGGTTTTTGCTGTGACTGCACCTCCCAAATTTGGACGTCTGGTCCTACGAATGCCTGATAACTCTTTCAGAAACATTTCTACATTTACACAAAGCATGGTAGGAATGCCTGACTTGTTTCTTTTTCTTCTGTTTCTGCATTTCAAAAGATTGAAACAGTCTGCGAACAGAAAAAAAAGTTACAGAACCACATAAGATTTTGAAATTTATTAACTTACTAATATTTACTAATGGAATATTGACAACTAATAATAATATATTTCCTGATATTGCTGTGAAATTGCAAAAAATGATTTTATGAGACAGATAAAAACATGTTTAAAAGATCACTTTATTTCCTTGGGAAGATTTTATTCAAATATTAATAAAAGGAAGTCTCTCCCTCCTGACCGGATCATCTCTCTCCCTCTCAGGTGAATGACGGGTTGATTCTGTATGACCAGAACCAGCCGGAGTCGGTTGGGTGGTCAGCTGCGGACTCCTTTTCTTTCACTGTTTCCTCTCCTCCAGCTTTTCTTCCTCCGCACACCTTCACCATTTTAATCTCCTACCAAGCCAACGAACACCTGGGCAACCCCCAACACAGGACTAGACTACTAAACAATGCAGGTACCGCCTCTCTTCCAGCTGGACACGATTCTCAAAGAAGAGTTCGAGAAGGAGGAATTTTCCATCTGTCTGTGTTTGCAAGGTGCCGTGGTGGCCGAAGGAGGCAGAGTGACCATTGACCGCTCTAAGCTCGATGCCTCCAACCTGCTGGGAAACCTCCCAGAGTCGCACAGAAAAGACCATCACATCATGTACCGAGTGATTTCTCTGCCCAGACACGGAGCGCTGACCATACAGGGACACAATCTCACCAGGTGAGATCCTGCAGAAGTTGTAGATTATCTTTAAATTTAGCGCGTTGCACCATAGGTGGCCTAATTGCAAGTGTTGAAGTCAATTTGGAGAAACATTTCATTTAATTTTAATTAAGTCTTCCTTGGGTTTTTGATGTTTTTTTCACAGCAGACAGTCAGATTTCTCTCAGGCCACCCTAAACAAGTTTGGCATCATGTATCTCCACGACGACTCAGAGACGACGAAGGACAGCTTCACTTTTCGAGCCTGGGTGGCTCCTTTGCATCTTCCCTCTTCCTCCTCTTCATTATCCCTGTCAGCCTTTTCCTCTGATTCCTCTTCCACCTCTTTCTCTCCTCTCTACTCTCCTTCGTCATCCTCCTTTCCTGCACTGGGCACAGCCTCTCATCGCCGCCCTGCGGTGGATAGCGTGGCAGTGACAGAGATGTTCAACATCACTGTGACGCCAGTCAATGACCATCCGCCACTAATCAGGAGCAGAGCTCCGAGCATGAAGGTGGTGGTTGGGGAGAGAGTCATTCTTGGACCTGACAACCTTCAGGTGAGCCGGTGTTTTATGATTGTTCTCATTTTTACGAGTTTAATTTTCCAGCTGTTGGACCTTGAGAAAAAAAGTAAGTGCAACCTGTGATATTTGCTAAGGAATCACTAATGAAAAATCTGTTATTTCTTCTATGATATATTATTTCAGACAAAGAAAGATCAGTTCTCAAATCTATTTTTCTAAATTACAGCTAGACCTGAAGCTAAGGGCACCGGGTTTCCCAAGACCAGCACTTTTTGCGGCTTGCAAGTTGAATGACATATTTGCAGTTTCTGGAAATTGAATTGATGTAGATGCAGAATTTGTTGAAGGAACATCCTGTTATAAAGATCTGTTATAAATTTGATCAAATCCAACAGGTCTGGACGTTTTAGGACCCTCGGGCCACATCTGGTCCTTTAGTTGTCAACTGGCCTGCATGAAATCAAAAATAAATTAATCCGTTATTTTGTTTGCTAATTCAAATAAGCTGCTTCTATTTTGAAAAATCTGTTTTTATTTTTAATACATCTCTACATACTTTTTGCAAAGTCCAGGAGTGTGCCATTGTTAGAGTCCTTTGCATGAATAAAGAGAGAAAGACGCAGGTTACTGCAAGAAATCTTTAGTCCATGCAAGTGGAAAGAAAGACCGATACAGAATGTAGTTTTTAATCAAAAATAGAGGCTTTGTAGCAGTGCACTAAAAACATCCACATGACTCATTTAATTAGAAACAACATTCTGGATGGATGTAGTCATCTGTTTTCCTTAAAGTTTTGTCTGGACCTGGCTTTGCAGATTCTCTCGTTTGTTCTGCTCATGCCAAAAAAAGACAAGTAAAAAAAAGAAGTGAGAATAATTTGGTTCTTATCCAGACAGTGCGCACAAAAGATGTGGGAAAATGAATTGATAGCTTTCTGAATATACCCCAATTAGTAATTTAGAAGCGTGCATGACTCTCCAGTTTGGATTTTTGTTTCCTACAGGTTTTACAAATAGCTAAGTTCTCTGTCATGTTTTGAATGCAATCTCCTGAGCAAAATGAACCAATTCCACTCAACAGTGTGTTCATACTACTTGTTAAAAAGGTTGTTGTGCTTTGATTTTGCAAATTTTTTCTGAGTCTTTTCTGATGACTATCTTATTTTATTTTTAAGGTTGAGGATCATGACACGCCACCAGAAGAGCTGCACTACCTTGTGATCAGTAAGCCCAACAATGGCTACCTGACGTTGGGAGAAAGGCCTGAGATAGTGACCTCTTTCACCCAGTATGACGTCAACCACGGTCGACTACATTTTACACAGCAGGTGAAACAGACTAATATCAATTAGAACAGTTTTAATTTCAATTTTGGTTTTCATTTACTATCATTGCTGGGATATTTTTCCACAGGGTGAGGTTTCAACTGGAGTTTTCTACTTCAATGTCACCGACGGCCACCACCGTCCGCTCTACAAGCTGTTTAGCATGGAGGTAGTTAAACCGTCGGTATCCATGGTCAACAACAGCGGCCTGTCGTTGGTTCAAGGTCGCACGGCAGTGGTGCTGACCACCAACCAGCTGGCGGCTCAAACCAATGGTCAGCGACAGGCCAATATCTCCTACACAGTCACCAAGCACCCACGCCACGGACGCATCGCCATCAACGACCAGGAGGTCACCACCTTCCGGCATGAGGACCTCCAGTTTGGGCGGGTGGTCTATCACATGACTGACCTCAGCGAATCAGAGGACAGCTTCCAGGTGTCAGTGTCAGCCTGGTCTGCTGGTGTTGACTATGGGAGAGTGACGGGGCAGACGGTGAACGTTACAGTGCGTCCTCTGATCTACCTGAGAGAGCCAGTCAGAGTACCAAGTGGCATCGCAGTGAAACTGGGCAAAGCCATGATTGATGCCTCCGAACTGGCCAGAATCAGCAGGGTCGATCCGGTCTTTGAGGTTCTTTCTCCACCGAAACATGGAAAATTAGTCAAGGTAAATCCATTTGATATGATCTTGTGGTCTATCAGTTTGTAATTAAGCCGCTAAGAGCACTTTTTATTTCACGAATATTCATTCAAGTCTAAAGCTTTTCTGAAAGACGTTATCCATTCATTAATGCAAAACCTTCTATATCCTCTGCAATGATTGACACGCTAATAAAAGAACATAAATTAATAATTCCTGGAACACAGGATTTTAAAAAGAGTATATTTTTAACAAGAGTATATTTTTTCCAAGTTGTAAAATGCTGAAAAAGCATTATAAATGCTTTTTCAGCATTTGTTCTGTTTCTATGACACATATGATGTGACACAGAGGACAGCTTATCCGAGCTACTCTTCAACATGGGAAATATAAGAAATTCAAGAAACGCAGATGTTTGTTAAGCTTTCATAAGTCTGTAAATTGCTGCGAGAATATTATTCCTCCTTAAGTTTGATCACATCTACAGTCTGAGCAACAATTAAAAAGCTTGAGCATCTAGACCTGAAACAAGGCTGGATAAAGACCCAGGATCTCTCTTTATATGCTGCACATTTTTAAAAATGTAATAAAATATCAGTAAACATAGTCAAGTCAAGTTAAGTTTATTTGTATTACAAATTTCAGCAATAAAGCAGTACAAAGTGCTTTACACTATAAAAACATATTACAGTAACCAGTTATGAAACAATATAAAGCATTACATTTGATCAAATGGCATCATCAAAACCTTTCTCGAAGTTTGTTCTCACTAGCAATGGGAGGGTGTAAAATATGTTTAAGTTGGAAACATTTTTATTTTAATGAATACATGTGATATTATACCACTGCCATAAAACATTAGTTCAAGTTTTTAAAAATACGTCCATAGGGATGCAAGTTAGTAATGGAAATTATTCCAGAATTGAAGCTCTTAACTCAATTGTTTTGTTTCCACATATGCAGATTACCTACGATCCAAACCACGCGTTAGAGGCACTGAAGTCATTTACATTCAGGGATGTCGTTCAGGGCCGAGTTGCTATAGAAGAGACTCTCAGTGACGCCGACAACCAGATTCACAACAACGAATCCTCGCTCACAAAAGCGCGAGGCCACACTCCTGCCACACCCCTCAACGATTCCTTCACCTTCCTGTTGAAGGCCGGGAACGTCCAGCCAGCAAAGGGCGAGCTTCACTTCACCATCTTCCCCCACCACCAGATGCGCCACGGCGCAAAAGGTGTCCACAACAAAGCGCACGGTGAGAGCCATGAGCGCACGACCCCCCATTTGGGAGCACACAACAGAACGACTCTGGGAGCCGGACACAGAGACTCTGCGACACCTGGTGCGACTGCCGAGAGATCGCATCCTCACATTTTGTCAAACAAAAACCACAACAAGACTCAGCGGAAGGCGAAACCCCACAGCCGCTGGGGGAACCGAACGCGCAGTCATGGAGGACGATCAGGGAGCATCCCGGAGGTAACAGTGGAAGAAGGCCACACTCATGCCCCACAACCCCACACTCCTCCGGTACCAGAAATGCCGGTTCCAATAAGCCCTCCGATCCCCGACCTAGTCCAAGTCGAGATCCTCCCCCGTCCTGCCTCTGATCCCCTCCTCATTATCCTTCCTCTGCTGGCCTGTTTGCTTCTCATCATTATCCTCGTGGTTCTGATTCTGGTTTTCCGGCATCGCAAAGAGAAGCAAGCTCGGCAGAGACTGATGCATGAACTGGCTGCTGTGCAGCTGTCCACCGAGGACAGCCCATACCTGGACCAGCCGGAGAGAAGCATGGCCATGCCCAACGTGTTGGTCACCCAACTCGGCTCCGCAAGCTGCCCCACATCCCCCAGGGTCCCCATGAGCCCAAGGAGGAGTCTGGCTCCAGGAATGACCTTCTGGGGGCCGTTTGAATCCAACTTAGCAGGCAGGGATGGAAACATCAGAGGTCGTAACAACAGCGAAAGAGATTCTGGTGATATGCCCAAGTTCCTCCTGCAGGATTTAAAACCTCGTGGAGATCCCAGTCCCCAACTCTTAAAGACAGCCAGCATTGGGTTTGAAGGCAAGTTCTTCATACCTAAACTGTGCCTTATGAAGGTGTATTAGCAGATATGTTTGCTTTCTATGCGTCATGTGTGGCATTTCAGGCTGATCTTACGTATATAGAATATACATCTTCCATCTAAGTGGTTTAGTTTCACATGAGTTGTTTTGCTAAACTTTGCTCTGACGATGGAAAATGTCAATGTAAAGCGACTTCTGTTAAGGGCAGGAGCTTCCTAGGTTACAGTTAAACAAATATTTAATGAGGAAGGTTATTATACTTTTTAATTTGTTCCCAGACAGCTAAGTTAAACACTAAAAACAAACACATTAAATGGCTAACATACGTCTCAGTGAGGTAATAAGTTATTAAAGAACCTGTTTCCTTAAATTTGATGTTGCTTCCTCTAACTTTCATTTGTCAGCTGTTAGATTGTATTTACTATGTGTGCCCCTTCAAGTACTGTAAGTTCTATGAATGCAACAAAGAAAGCATTTCAAAAGAAGTCAGACCCCATGATTATTCTTTTGCTATACCTACAACTTTCAGTGTGTTTTATTGAGATTTTATTGAGAAAACATGTTTCATTGTTTTGTTTATTGTATTTTTAATCTTGTTGTCCTTTTGGAATACAGACCTCCACACATCATGCTCCACAAGCTGTTCAACTTGATAAAATTATCAATACTGTTGGAAGATATTACATTAAGCACAAGTATAAAGATTGAAAAGACAATAGTTTTTAATGTTTTGTACTGGTTCGCTTTGAAATTCTTGAAAAAAAGATAAAATGCATACAAAAATAAGGACAACTATGTAGGAGCATAAATGCTTGTGCAAGACAATACCTGCATAAACATTGCTTTGCTTTTTGAACTCTCATGTTTAATTGGTCAAGGTTTGTAACCGTTTAAGGCAATGACTCGATGCAGCAGCTATTGTTTTATGAGCAAACGCCTGTGAAATGTACATGAATGATGTAGACTGTTGCTTCTTAAAATGCTACTTTTTTTGTCATTTTGAACCTCTCCGTTGTGTGCTTTATTAACCTGTGTTGTTTTACTCTTTACTGTTCAAATGTAAAATGGTTTTTAATAAAATATGTTTCTTAAAAATTACCGTACGTGTAAGATAATAAACTTTAAATAAAAAAACAAACAAAAAAAACTCAGTTTTCTATTGAGGTAAACCATCTACCTGTCTTTTGACAATAAAGTTGCAGATATTAAATATATAAACTTTCACTTAGGTTTCCCTTTAAGATACATAGCTTGCAGATGTAATGCATTTTGATTTTTAAAAGTGGATAAATATTTAGCAATTTTCCCTTTTCGCATTCGCCTTTTAAAACTTAAAGTTTAAAATAAGTATTAAAATAAAAGTATTAATACTGTATAAGGGATGTAAAATGGAGAGTGAGTAAAGAAGGAAAGGAGGCAGTTCTAAATAGTAAAGGGCCTGCGGCTAACTGATCTTAACTTTGTGATTGTGATGTCAGATATCAGGGATGTTACTGCCTACACTGGAAAAACTACACTGTAAAAAAAGTCAGTAAATTTACGGTAACAAACGGTAAAAGACCAACAGTCATAGCCAAAAACATTTCATTACCGTAGAAATTACATGGAATTACTGTAAGTTGAAACTGCAAAGAAAGTCAGTAAATTTACAGTAAGAAAATTGTAAAATACCAACAGTTACTGTCTGTAATATCCAAAGCATTATACTGCCATAGAAACTACGTGGAATTATCATAACTCAATAAACACATATCCTAAGTAATTTTGACAGTCATGAATGTAGAAAATACAGAAATATATTGTAAAAATGTAATTGTAAAGTTCATAGAAAAATATTGTAATATTGCCAGCAGTTAATTACCCTAAACTTAACAGTACTAATCAGCCAAAATTACAAATTTTGCTGATATTTATATCTACAATGTAAAACCGTAAACGAGATTGCAAAAGTAATTTTTACAAAGAACAGAATGCTGGTGTGATATTTTGGTTTCTTTTTTAATAATGCCTTTACTACACCCGACTGAAATCTCAACAATAGACCAGGCATCATCTAGTGACCCACCGATTGCAAAGCAAACTCCTACAGCCAACGCCATTATTGAGAAGAATATTGGATTAAATGATGCTTTTGAGATTAATTTTATGCTCCTTTCACGGTTTTAACTGAAGTTAGCTAACTTTAGCCAACTGATAAAGAAATGTGAACTTTCTGAGCCAAGTTGTTTATGTACATGCACTGCAGCTAGATATTTTTACTATATGGAAAATTTAATTTTCCCAGATGCAACACTTCCATTAATGTCTCTGTAGGAACGACTGCATAGATTATATTTCTTGTCTACTTTAGACTGCATGTGCTTAAAGTTATTGTTAATGGCAGAAGCAAGTTGCACATCAAAAAATGAGTTTCTCATTCCTTTTGCAAGTTTTGCTTTTATACATCATGTAGCTGATTATGTCCACTTCTCTACTTTTCCCCCGTTGTAATTTGCTTTTATCGTGTTGATCAAAATATGTTAAACTGTCTCTGTTGAATTGTCTCAACTTCCAAAACAGCATAAGTTCATTGTGTAAGCCTTAATATGCATAAGTCTTAAAGTTGTCATAATGTCAATCATATTTTAATTTATATCCAATTCTTTTCTAAATCTGTCCTGAATTGGTAAATTGCTCCCAAGTGAGTCCTGGATTCTCTTAATAGGTCAATGTCTGAACCATGAGCTCAACCAACGATCAACCAGTTTTCTGAAACAGATTGAAGGTGCATCTTGTGAACCATCAGTTGGCAACAATATGGCCTATAAGCCAGAACACAACACAATGTTACATTTCTGAGAACTGATGATCTGGACAGAGTGAAGAAGAGGAGTGAGGCTGAGGAGGAAACAGTTGGGAGGGAAGCAGAAGAAGAGTCAGAAGAGGCTGAGGACATCTGCCAGTTTCCATCAGTCCAACATCAGGATATGGCTGCGACCCACAACATGATGCTGAAGGATGTCCTCCCACCCTGATGTTCATTCCTTAACCCCCCTCAGGAACCTTTGTCAGCATGACGATGGAAATTAAAATGTAATGTAATTTCTACAGCACTGTACAGTTTTCCATGAGGAGATTGTCCTGTGGTTCCTTTTCTACTTTTTTTGTTCTCTGCGTTTCTGTCTTTTTCTTTCTGAATCACCATGGTCCATCAATAAATTACAGCAAAAGCATAAATGTGAATTTTGTAGTCTCTTCCCATGACTAATCAATTTGACTGTCTTATCTGTACATAGAGAAACTATAACTTATTATTTTGAGTCACTGATATGTTAACTGACAGAATTTTGAGCTGAACTAAGGATTTTTCAAGCAAACAAATGCTATTTTTGCTGTTTCTACAAATTGTTTTGAGAAATGTGCTTACTGTTTTGTAAATGCCAACAATGACTTGAGAAATGCACCAAAAGTGACTGAGAAAAAATAACACAGCATAAATTGTCTCAAGTGTATCTATTTGATTGCCTGTATGAAAAGTGTTCACATTTACAGCTTTGTTTCTGCTAGCTTGCAGGAATTGTAACTTACATAAATGGTTGAAGACAACTTATTGGCTTATTTCTAAGAAAAAAAGGTGGACTATATATAACTCGCAATACTGAGGAAAAAGAGCAGTGTGCTTTAAGGCATACATGTAAATCAGCTGCTAAAATGTGACATTGGTGACAGGACGCAGGTCCAGAGTTATACTCTGAAAACATAAAAAATCTCAACACTGATATCTTGTCAAAGTCATGTTTCAGTTTTATTCAAATATTTGAAGAACACAGTTTATTGTGCTGCTGTGAAGTCTCTGGAAAACTAATGTGAAGTCTGGCCTGCAAGAACCATGTTTAGCAAACTGCAGTGTTTAATTGTAAAACTGATGACAGTAGCTGTTAAAAACCGTAACAGTGATAGGAAACTCGTCTGATCATGACGTCAAACTAAGTCTGGACCCGTATGAGATTCTAGTACAACCTTCAGCAGAATCACCACAATTTTGTTATTATGATATATAAAATAAGATTTTAAAACAAATATTTAAAAAAAAATACTATACAATCATATGCATGTTGTCTTTTTTACTCTGCAGATACAATAATATCAGATGTCTCTAAAAAAATTATTTTAAAATCTTTAATATTTGTGTGTTTTTCTGAGAAAACTGGAAGTAGGCGTCAGCTAAAACACCCAAAAAGCAGCAGGTGGATTTTTTTTAATTAATAAATGTAAAAAGCGGTAAAAGAAAACCTCAAGAAAATACAAAGTAAAGGGTAAATTATAAGAAAAATAGTGGCTTGTTAGTTGAGTCAAAGACTGAACTAACTGATTACTTATTACTAATGTTTATTAACGGAAAAAAATCAACTTAAAAATCTCAGATTATGTCCCTCCTCTGGTAGTTAACATTTTTGCAACAGGAAAAAAATCCACACAATTTATATATTTTCAGATCAGATCTTTTGACATCCTCAATGAAGGCTCCTTCCTTGGACCTCTCCTGTTTTCTTTGTAAATGTCCTCCTTTTACAAGCCAACTGTACATTTCCTTTAACCCAAATTGAATATTTTAAACTGAACACACATCATTACCGCATCCCAGATATCAAATGCAAATGGATAATATGTAACTCCCTGCAGCTAAACATATACAAAACTTGGGTCATCGTTTTTGACTCAGATGTATCTGACTCACTAGTACACGCCTGAACTCCACACCTGTAAAAACCTGGTATTTTTTGCTGTTACTTCACCTTCAGGGCACATTAGTTATGCTGCTCAAACATTTTTCATGTAGCTTCAGACACTCAGCAAGGTCACTTTGAAAGAGTTTCATTCATGCTGCATCTGTAGTACATTTCCATTTTACAATACAAACTTGTCTGATCTTGCAAAAGTTTTGTAAATTACAGATCACGCAAAGTTCAGCAGCCAGATTAATTACTTAAGGCAAAAATGGAGAATATATCCCTTCACATTGTGTCTCTCTGATCTGCCAATAAGCAAAGTTCTGTTTTTTGTACCAGAACCTTGACTTAATAAAACAAAGTGTGAAGGAGCTTTTTGGGTTTATTCCGTGAAACACTCTGCCTTTGTGGATCAGACTAGCATTTTCATCTTTTACATTGCTTTATGCAAATATATATTTATAGGCTGGTTGTTTCTTGTGTTACTAATTTTAGTTTTATTTGTGTTTAATTGTCTGATATACATTTTTTATTACCGTTTAAATGTGTTGTGTTATCTTGTATTTTAATTGCTTACTTTATTCTCTGGTATTTATTTTTTAATCGCAATATTTTTGCCTTTTTCTTAAAAGTGTTCTTTCATCTCATGTCCAGTCCTACTTGTGTTTTATTCATCAAATGCACTGTGTTTAAGCTCATCATTATTATTACATCTTACTCTACATCACCTGGAATCACAATGACATCAGACCTGGTTCCTGCTGCTGTGAAATTAATTTACATAGACTGTTGGTTCCGCAAAAGAGAACTAACCCATATACAGTTTTGTGAAAACGTATTTGCCCATTAACAGATTTCTTCTGTTTTGGGGGGTTTTGTTACATTTATGTCTCAGTTTGTAACCAATGCTAATATATGTAAAAGACAACCAGAGTGCATACAAAATACAATAATACAAAAAAAATTTATTGCAGCCTATTGCAGCCTTGTGAAGGAAGACAGTTAGCCTTTTATTAAGTTCAATATTTTTTAGCTACAGGGAGGTGAACATTTGTGCCTTAGTTTATCACGCTATCTGACCCAAGTGAACTTAATCTTCAGGTCACAAACTGAACATTCTTCTTTCTACCAGAAAGCAGAATTTAAGAATACATGAATTACAGCAAGTAGTCAAGATCCAGAAGAGGTAAAACAGCTGCAGATCGTCTGTCATGCTACCACCATGTTCCAAGGTTAGTGTGATTTTCTCTTTTTGAAACGTTGTTAGTTTTATGTTATCTGCGAAAAGACACACAACTTCCAAAATGTACCATTTTTACACAGGCTATCCACATAACACTTTCCAAAAGGTCTTGAAAAAAAAATTGTTTTTTTTTTTTTTTTGCAAATGTGTTATGAGCCTTTGTGTTCTTTTCGGTCAGCAGAGGTTTTTACGTTTGGGACTCTGACGCCATTTTGCAAACTCTTTTTGTAATTGTCAAATCCTTAAGCATGTTGGGCCTGCAGAGTTTTAGATGTTGTTCTTGGTTTTTGCGACTTCCTGAATGAGTCGCAAAAAACACTCCAGCTAAGGTTAGCCTATCCAAAGCTAACAGCAGCCTATCCATGCTATTGGACAGGAAAAGGAAATGGACGATTCAGCAGGTGGCCAGCCCCAGATAGCACAGAACGATTGAAACAACATTGAATCAATGTCAGCCAGAAACATTGAATCAACGTTGAACGCTGACATTGAAACAACATTGAAAGTGGTCGGTGACAGTATGTTGAATCAACGTTAGGGTTTCAACCATAACAGACATATCAATGTTGATTCAACCATCATCTGTGTTACGGCCCTGGGCCTTGTAGGCTGGGCTGCAGGTGTGTTGTCTGTCGTTGTGCTCCTCCCCTCTACAGATGCTGCTGATCAGGTTGATTGGAGTGCAGAGTATTTGAACCTGGCTGTCTCCGTCTTCTGGGTCGCCTTTGGCGTCACTCTGCCGCTAGATGCTTGTGGTGTTTGTTGCCAGGCCTCAGCTCCCCTCCTTTTTGCACATTTGCTTTTGTCTTTGTTTTTGCACTTCAACACTTCCATATGCACTCATACAACACATTCAAGCATTTGCATTACACCACTGATACTGATATCTACAATCCATTGTTGTTTTTGTTAATAAATAATCATTTTCTACACTTTAACCCCTGCATGGTCTCCTGTTTTGTTATGACCTTGAGCCAGTCGTAACAATCTGTATGTTAATTTACATGCATATTTGTGTTGATATTGCATTGAATCAGTTAGGAATCAACATTCATTCAACCTTCATCTGAATGTGGTTCTGCATGTATATTTGGGTTGATTTCATATTGAATGAAAGCTAAGGATTTATGAACATTTTTAGGTCTGATAGGTCTGCATCATAACATACCACTAAAAGTTTCTTCACTGGTGTTAAACACTATATTATTGGCAGATCATGGGTAAACTGTGTACAAAAGTTTAAAAATGATAACATAGGTTTGATATAACATTTTATTTAAGAAAAGAGGGACAGGTCTTTAAACATATTTGTCTCCTTTTTGACTGTCAGAACAGTCTATTGTCCACTGAAGAACAGCATCCATGAGGTTAAGCTTTGTACTGTATGAACTAGGGAAATGGTACAAGTTGTGGTAACCCCAGTTTCACTCTGGTTGGCATCACTTTGATTCCTTGCAATAGCTTCCTCTCATTCTCGTGTAATGAAGCCACTTCTTGACCTTTTTACTGCTGCAGTCCTCAACAGTCAGATTTCTGTCAAACCGCAGAGCAATGGCTGAAAACACAAAAATAAAGGTGAGGAAGGTGCCGGTTAGACAGATGATAAACATTTGAAAGGTTCTGAAAGAAATTGAAAGATTAAACAGTGTACTGGTTACAGGTCTGAGAATAAATACAAACCATATAGTTCCCCATATACACTCTCTGTTAATTTTTATCTGAATCTTTCATTAATGTTTATCTTAATGTTAATGTATACAACTAAATTTACCTATCAAGCTGCAGTCTAGTGTAGGATTTATGATGCTGCACTCATATTAAAATGAGGGAATCGATATTTAAAATAAAGGCTTTTGCAAACTCCTTGAGTTTTATCTTTAGATTTATCAGAAAATCTAAAGATAAAACTCAGGGAGGATCAGGGTTTATTTAACACACCAGAGACAAATAAATAGAGCAAAAGGTGATTTATACTGTAGTTGGAAAAATTTATAAATTATACAGAATAAATGTACATCGAATCTTCAATCCATCCATCCATCCTTCCATTTTCTGCCACTTATCCAGGGTCGGGTCACGGGGGGCATCAGCTTCAGAAGGGAGCCCAGACTTCCTCTCCCCAGCACTTCTTCCAGCTCCTCCGGGAACCCAAGCGTTCCCAGGCCAGCCGAAGACATATCCTCCAGCGTGTCCTGGTCTTCCTCGGGGCCTCCCTCCCGGTGGGACGGTGTCTGGAACACCTCACCAGGGAGGCGTCCAGGAGGCATCCTGACCAGATGCCCGAGCCACCTCAACTGGCTCCTCTCGATGTGGAGATTAACTATCAATTAAAGGCCACTAGAGCCAAAAAAATCTTTAACAAAATAAAATGTGAAAATTTAAAACCCTCACCTAAAATTAAAATAGTTTCACCCGGAGCCCAAGGAGGAGGGGAGGACAGTGGAAAGGGTGAGATTGAGGGGTAGATGGGGTCACCAGGTGAGGGGTAGGTGGTGGGGGGAAGGGAGGTGTGAAAAACAGCTTACATTGATTGAACATTTAGACCACAAGTTCTTCCCTGAACCTTGTCCTCAAGGCAAACTGACCTGCGTGTTTTCAGTTCAGCAAAACCCCGTTAATCAGACATCAATTAAAATCATGTGTGCTGAATTAGGGAAATGCCTAAAACCTGCTGGGCAGTGACTGGAGGACCTGTGCTGAAACACACTGGATTCGATGTTGGCATTTCAATCAATGGATATCAACAATAAATCAACATTGATTCAATGACACATTTTCAACGTTAATTGGCTAGAATTGAATGGCTGTTTGATGGTTGCTCCAGTTTTGTCATTGACTTCAATCATAAATTCAACCTTAGTGATTATAATTCAACATTGAATTAACATTTTTTGCAAACAAGCCAACAGCATGTTTAGGCCATCCCACTCATAAATGGTAGGGGTGAACCGCTTCACTGCTTGTCGTAAGTTGTAGATGTTTTTGTGTCAATATATTACACACAATCAGTCAGTAAGAATTTTTATTTCAAGTAAAAAAAGTGTACAGAAAGGAATCACCACTCACTATCCTCTACAGTGTTATTAAAAATGTGATAACCCCCGCTCACTAATAAAATGCTCTCACCCAGAGCTCTGATTGAGAGGAGAGGAGGGGAAGGTGTGCGGCAAAACAACTGACATTGATTCAACATTGATCAGACGTTGATCAGACCTCAGCATTTCAACCACAAAACATTGATTCAATGACACATTTTCAACTGTAGTTACTTGGCTAGAGCTGGATGGTTCTTTGATGGTTCATCCACTGTCATTTGTCGACTTCAACCAAAAATCAAGCATTAATCAGACATCAGCAATTCAGTCATCAGATTTCAACAACAAAACATTGATTGAATGACACAGTTTCAACGGTTTGATTGGATGGTTGTTTGATGGTTCATCCACCATCATTTATTGACTTCAACCAAAAATCAACGATTCTTACTATTTTTCAACATTGATTTAACATCGTGTGCCATCTTTCAAACTCCAAGAAACTGGAGTTTGAACTCTCAAATGCAAAAATACGCAGATTGGAACAAAGGACCTTCTTGCTGCAAGGCAACAATGCTATCAAGTACCCCAGCCTTTAGTCTGATTTCAGAGTTAGTTCAACTTGACACTTTTAAAAGTAACAATGGCAGAAAAGAAAAGAGCAGAACTCTGTAAGGGGCAAATACTTTTTCACAGCAAAGTAAATAAGAAGGGAATGCAGAATAGATTGGAAAACTTTGAAACTGTTGCAATATCTGAAATCTCCAAGAGATAATATTTTAATTTAATTTTTACAAAATGGTTTGAATTTCTCCAAACTGCACAGTCCAACAATACTGAGCGGGTTATTCAAGTAAGACTTAACACATGGGATAATGATCAACTAACATTAAGGCTGTTTGGGAAGTCTTTTGTTTATGTTTCACGTCGGTTTAGACCCACATCCCTTCAGGAAGAAACGGGAGACAGTGAGATGACCCAGAAAGCATGATTCAAACAGCAGGCTCCGGCACACCGAGAGCTGCTTTAAATTTTGCATGGAGTGTTCACAAAATCTCTGGAAATGGTACACTCATCAGAGCTCTCCAGATAATCCCACAAGTTGTCCTGTGGCTATTTCTGCAGATGCACACCTTCCAGAACGCCAGATGGAAGATCAATCACATCTTCAAGGTTTTTTTATTTTAAAAATTCCCTTTTTCTTTTAAATGCTAAGGTGTCGATCATCAATTCTTTGATTTTGTGCTGACGTTTCATTCTATCTTCGTCAGGCTAGCACCTCTAACCTCTTTCCTGGCTCTCAACCTCTGTTCTATTCGTCGTTGCCGTATTTGTGCAAAGCATCCTCTAGCTTGGCGGAGATCTTATGGAAGAATCTGATCTGCTGGCGCAGGTGATGCTGCATCTGCATCTGGAAGTCCCGCACACGCATGCGGTGGAAGTGCTGGATTTCGGCAAGAGTGGCACAGGAAATGATGTTGCAGCGATCGTGGAGCTCGCCCTCCTTCTTTGGACAATCTTTCACCTTGGTCAGCGCGCCTGGTAAACAGCAAAAACGATTAAATGAAAGTTAAAGTCCACTTGTTTCCTCCTTGATATATAAACTTGACAACGTACCAGGAGATTGACAAGATTGAAGTTGTGTCATTTTTGTTTTGAATGGTTCTAATTGGTGATCAAGTATAGAAAACTGAAAGGCATTTGTCCTATTTATTAAGTGCAAAACAGAGTTTTATTAATTTACTCATTAAAGCAAACGAGAGAGAATAATGGAGTTGACATTTCAAACCAGCTCAGCATCTTATATTAGCAATTAGCACAATTAGATTTGTTAATCTCTTAGATTTACAAATAGATGCCAACATTTCTGAACCTAGCAGGTACAATGACATGAACCAGGACTTTACCCCCCACTTCCTGGGGTTAAGTCCTGGGGAACTTAACCCCATGAAGTAGGGTTGAGTTCCTGGTTCCAGAAACGAGGAACTCAACCCTGGTTTCTGATAAAGAACAATTTCCTATTAAATAGCTTTTTACTCCTTTCTGCTTTCTTTGACTTGATCTGACTTCACCGATCTAATTTTATTTCTTCCACCACTGGAAACAAATTTCATGCCTAAGAATGTCTTAGTTAATTACATTAATTGGTGCATAGGTATCTTACAGCCAGAGTTTCCTCAATCCGACACAATCTTGTTTTGTTAAGTTCAAAGTCAGATGATTCTGGTCACCAGCTGATACTAAATTTAGAAGATTATTTAGTCTCGTAGGCAGCACTCTGCATTCTACCAGTTTCCAGCAGAGATCTTCTCATCGTCATCACAGCTGCTGGACCTGCAAACCGTTTCAGACGGGGTAAAAGGTCACATTTGGAAGAAACTGACAAAGATCACAGCTTCCATGAAAAGCAGAAATGAGATTCTGAGTTTCCCAAACCAGCCAACCTCTTGATCTCAAGCTAAGCATTAAAATTCTCAGAAACAACTTTTTTGTGCATGCTGCTTCTGCAGTCAGTCTTTTTAAACGTTTTTTAGTTTTGTGGATAACATTCCTATTTGCAGCCATGTTTCATCACAATCCCAAATTTTAGACCTCAGGAACTTGAAACTCTAAGAGAGATGTAGATCGTTTTGAGTGTCAATTTCATTTGAACACACTCCGAATCTAGGATTTTTGTTTATATTTATTTTGCGCAGATTTGAGAGTTGGTTTTGTCTATTGTTGTTTTTTTTTTTACTGTATGTACAGAACCTTTGGAAGACGAGGCAAGTTTATAAATGTTCTCCATACATTTAGAATTACTGCTTGAAAAAGGTGCTAACCTCATGTCTATTAGAGACATTTCCTGCTCTATATTTATACCGTCTCCACTAAAATAGCTTTTTATGATTCACCCAAGCTCACTTTTGGCACAAAATGTGAACTCTAGTAGTCTATTTAGTCAGAGCATCTACCCGCACTCACAGTGACAACATTAATCTGACCTTAGTTTGACTTTTTGGGTTTGAGTTTTCCTTATTTCTTTTTTTAAATGCACTAAAAATAAGCTGGCTGATTTTTTTCCGTGCTTCTTTGGCATTGCCCAACACTCGAAACACGTCTCAGTGTTTAATATGACTCAACTTTTAGTGCGGAAGCGGTCTCAGCAGACCTGACTAATAAAAACGGGGATGGAGAGGAACTAGGAGTGCAGCCCTGACATGGCAGCAGGAAAAGAATTTCTTTCCTTTTGTTTCTCAGAAACAAACAAACAAAAAGGAAAACAATCTGCCCTCGCACAATCATAAAAGCGAGAAGGACTTTGCTCTGCCCCACAACCGGGGCGATTACAGCGCTGTAATTTGAACATGTGTACCGTGGGCCTGGTGGGAAACATCTACCAGAAAGAAGAAAGGAGGGGGAAAAAGAAAAGTGGGGACAGAAAAAGAGGAGGAGGGGAAGCTAATCTAATGCTAAAGCTGCTCCGCTGCTGCATTCCTGCAGTCTGGGGGCAACATGGCACAAGAAACCCTGGAATCTCCTCTGTTCATTTGAATCAGATGTAAACATTTTGCTCTTTCCTAGCAGAACTATGATTGACAAAACTGGAAAGAAGCAAGCTTGCCCTTCAGTTGGATTGTTTATTTGCACCTCAGTGCCACAAGTCTCAAAGCAGGACAAATAAATGGTTTGACCAACTATAATGCTGTCAGATTAAACTTGTATACACAACTGTACAATAATTCTCTTTCAGTCTATATAAATCTGTAGGTGAGTTTTGCCTGTACAATGTATAGAAAGTGGGAGTAAGTCTTCAATTTTTGGCTAAAAGTACTAATTTCACCATCCTGACAGCAGACTCAGCTATGCATTAGGGCAATGAGGTCACGGCAGTTCTTCTGCTGACACATGCAGAAAGTATGGCAGCAGCAGTCTGCACTAACTCAACACTCAATTGTTATCTTGGGGGAATTCCTGCTCTCCCCATTCATTAGGTGAATCAACGCTGTACATTTTTTTTGTGGCATGTAAACAAGCTAAAGTGTAGATTAGCGGGTCTCAACGTGGGCGGTACCGCCCCCCAGGTGCGTTCAGAGGACGGCAGGGGGCGCTGGTGGACATTTTTACAAAAGGGGGGCACTGGGATGCCTTTGGGGGCGTTTGGTCGAAGGTAAACTTTACACCTTAAATGCACAACAATACCAGTTTAGACTTTGAGCAACCTGGTAAAACTGTATTGTGTAACATTAAACAATGATTGGCTGCAACGATACAGATGGCAGATCTTCTTCTATTCAGTGTTTGTAGCTTCTTGGTGCAGCTCCGTTCTCCTGCTACTGGTAGCTAAAATCACGATACCCTGACTGTGTATCCCTCTGAAAAATGAACCCATTTAAATAAAGAAATCCCTCCATGGTGATACCAAATAGAGAGCGTTCATTTTATAGCGTTAACACCGGAGCTGTAAGTGGTCCGGTATGAAACAGGGTGATAGAAAAACACAGCACTTTTAAATTTCAGTAATCAGAATGTAGAAATTGTTTCCGTTGTTTTAAAAGGTTTATGTCAGTCTGCTTTTTTCCCCATCGAAACTAAAGTGGACATAGCAATAAACCAAGAGATGATAATACGATTCAAATGAAACTAAAGTAAATACAGAGGAATAAACTGGAATGGCAAGACCTTTCGAGTAATAATTAATACAGAGGACTGTATGGCAAGAATAAACAGACACTATTTCCAGATAAAAAGTAAAATAATATTGTAGAAATATCATGGGTTTGTTGAGACCACATCTAATACTGAGAATAAATAAACAGTAAAGAACTGATCACTTAATTAAATTTGATATATTTATTCAATATTATTTTTCATGTCAGTTTTATTGTCATGGTGGTGTTTAGTGACTCCATGACACTTTCAATTTGACTCATTAGGATTTGATTAAGAACCAGATTTGTTCTTTGTCATTTTTGTCCAGTAAATCTACACAGTCCAGTCACATTAATGTGACCACCACGTACTTTCCACTTCAGAGTTAAATAACCAATCACAGAAGGCAGGTGGCAGCACAGTGCAGTTGAGCGTATATAAAGGGTGTGTGTGGGCTTCGGAAAACATTTCAATCGTTGGCGTAATGCAGAAACGAAGCGATTTATCCGACGTCCAAAAGGGCATGATCATTGGCTTTCGGGCCAAGGGTGGAAGCATTTCCGAAACGGCTGAGTTTGTGAACTGTTCGCGTGCCGCCGTGGTAAAAGTGTACCGTGCATGGCAAAATGGGACTGTCCAAAATCAACGACGTGGCAAATGTGGTGCACCACGGGCCATAGATGACAGAGGCGAACGACGGTTGCGGAGATGCGTTCGGGCAGATAGACGGGCTACCGTTGAGCAACTGACCACTAAAATGAACCAAGGGGCTACCACAAGTGTCTCCCAAACCACTATTCAGCGAACATTGCTGCGTCTGGGCCTCCGAAGCGGACGCCTGGTTCGTGCACCTATGCTGACTGGTGTTCATCGACGACGAAGGCTAGAATTTGCACGCCAGTACAGCAGCTGGACGTCCACTGAGTGGCGACAGGTAGCGTTTTCAGATGAATCGCGTTTTATGCTCCATCGGACAGATGGACGTTGGCGTATAAGGCGTGAAACCTCTGAAAGGAACCACCCTGCAACCATTGCAGGAACGGTCCAAGCTGGAGGCGGGAGCATTATGGTCTGGGGAATGTTTTCCTGGCATTCTCTGGGTTCACTGATTATTGTGGAAGGCACGATGGATCAATACAAGTACGCATCTGTCCTTGCGGACCATGTCCACCCCTACATGCGCATTGTTTTTCCTCAGGATGATGGCATCTTCCAGCAGGACAATGCGAGGTGCCATACAGCTGCCAGTGTACGTGCGTGGTTCGAAGAGCACCAGGATGAGTTTACCGTCCTCCCCTGGCCAGCAAACTCACCTGACTTAAACCCAATCGAGCATCTGTGGGACCATCTCGATCGAGTTGTTCGCGCCATGGATCCTCAACCGCGTAATCTAGCGCAGCTGGCCACGGCATTAGAGTCGGCATGGCTCAACATCCCAGAGAAGACCTTCAGGGACCTAAGTGACTCTCTTCCTGCACGTCTCGTAGCAGTTCGCTCTGCGAAAGGTGGTTATTCTGGCTTTTGACAGATGGTCACATTAATGTGACTGGACTGTGTATTAATCTATAATCAATAGTCAGGTCTATTTAAAGATATAATCCATGTTTCTGTCTCATATTTGTATTGGCATTAAAAGGACCTGGAACTTTAGTTTTTCCACTGAAAGCTCTGGTTTGCACATTAAATGCCATGTGGGTGAAATTTTATGGATGATGCTCTGATGTCCCATTAACCTGAAGGCAGCACAGAGCTGCACCACCAGAAACTGACAAACACTGAAGAGAAGAAGAGCTATGATTAATGTAGTTACAGTTCTATCCATGTTTTAATGTTGCAGAGCTCAGTCGTTTTGCAAACAGTTCAAAGTTTAAACTGGCATATTGTTCATCTTTTATCTGGTCATTTTGTGGAATATTTAACCACAAAATGACAAAATAAGAATAAAAATAAGAATATTTTTCCACTCTGATTGGCTGCTGTTAGGCCTACCAATTTTAACTTGAATGTTCATTTAATTTTTCGTTGACACCTGTGAAAATAATTTCTATTCCCATGACTTTTTTGTTCTCTGGGAAATTATTTTTGATGATAAATACAGAAACAAGCATAAAAATCAAAACATTTACAATAGTGATAGTAATATTAATGATAAAATAATAGTCAGTGCAAAGTAGTCTGCAAATTCTTTGATGGGGGGCGGTGAGGGACCTGGAAAAGGGCTGGGGGGGCGCTGGGCCAAAAAAGGTTGAGAAACACTGGTGTAGATCATTCACCTCAAACAAGAATTTATTTTTCCTTTTATGGACTTTTGACTTAATTTCTTTGTTGAATTTAGTAAAGTTTGAATACATGAATGTATTTATAGAAACACAATCAAAATGGGCAGGACAGACTGAAAAAAATATCGACCAAAAAAAGCCTGAGCGGTAAATTTTTCTTGCAACATCTTTTTTTTTTTTTGCTACTCAGATTCTTTTCAGTGATGCTGAAACATATTTAAAAAGTCAGGACATTTTCCCGTCAGGCAACCATGACACCAATGTTGACCTTAACGTCTCATCTTACGTGATTAACAACTATAAATCTGCTTTAATCTTTCCGGAGAGTATAAAAAAAAAAGTGTTTTACCAAGTCAAAAAGAAGGTGATGTCATGTCAGTCACAATGACATTTTCAATTGGGGGCTGCTTCAATAGCTCAGGGCTGACATTGCATCAGGAGAACGGAGCTCAGTGGACTAAAAGAATCGGTGCCTCCAAGTTTGGCAAATATCTGGCATTTGCATGCCAGCAGCAACTCCCTCCTCCCAACCTGCAAGGAACTAACAAGCTAACTCCTCTGGAAATGCTTTGTTGAAGGTCTGTGTGTGTATGTGTGTGTGTGTGTTCTTACATTGAGGCTCTGTACTTGTGTTACAATGACCCACTGGTTTCAGTTTTCAACCCAGATTTACTCAGCAGTCGGGTAAATGAAAACAGATGTCCTCTTTGGTATGGTAACACGCTGAATCTCTGCATATTTTCTTTTGTCGTCTTTGACGTTATTGGTGGAGAAATTAAAACCTGGATGAACTATAAACACCATTATTTTTTCCCTTTAGATGGGAAAATGCAGAGTCCTGTTTAAAACTGCAGTTCTGCAGTTTGCAAAGGATGAGCCAGTGGCCTCCGGTTAGTTAACATGGACACAACTGTGTCTTTTTCCACCACGTTCTCACATCTGCATGTAACGTCTGATGCATACTTCTTTGATTACTCACCACAATGTTCTGAAAGCAGTTAGAAGTTACAATGTTAAAGACAATAAATTTGAAGAAACACAAAAAAAAGTTGCAGAAACATATGAAAAGTTTTTTTTGTTGTTTTTTTTTTTCACTCTTGCTGATGAAAATGATTTCACACACACAGAGGGTAAACACGGTTCCCCACCTTTCTGCACGTGGATGATGTCAGGGAAATTGGACAGATGTCCTCTGTAGATGTCCAGCAGATCAGAAATGGGTTCCAGGTCCCGCTCCGGCTGATCTGCAAAATACTCCCCTATGATCTCATAGGCCTCTCCGGTGTAGTAGATGGCTCTGTTCAGGCCTTTCGAGTAGACCTGCTGATCCAGCTCAAATGCCTGCGCCAGGTGCTTGAAGGACTGCCCAACCTTCTGGTACTCCTTTCTGAAGCCCGTTATCTGCTTGCGGGCAAACTCAATGATGGACGTGTTCACCACAACAATGCTCTCGTCCATCTTCTTGGTGAAGCCCTTAAAGCCCTCAATCATGCTCTCGACTACCTGGAGGTCCAGGGGGACGACTGGCGTGCTGAGACCAAAACAAAAACAAGGTGTTAGCCTTTGCGAGAAATCCGATCAATCTCGTTGTTTACTTACAGAGTTAGCAAAACACTCAGGTGGTGTTGGTCATCGGCATATGCTTCTTGTTAGTGAGATATATATATTTTTAAAACTAAGCTAGAGTTTGATGGATTATGGAGAAGAAAACTGTATGTACCAGAGAGGAGCTTAGAAACGGTTTTTTTAAAACATCAATTTTATTTTATGTGCCGTTAGGCTTGGACAGCGAGACTACTCAGTGCACTCAGCGTGTGCTCTCTGTTTTTATTGTCCTATTCAGGGCATGATGGGTTTAATTGTGTCTCTTTCCTGGATGAAGTCCTTGTCAGAATTATTTCTATCAATGACTGTTCCCTCTCTTTGCTTTTCTTTCCTAAGTAAGTACTCCTGGCTCAGGGATTGTTTGCTTAGCTATGCTTCTATGTTATTTGAGTTACTGTAGGAGCTATTGCTATGTTTTCTTTCCCATAGAAAGTATTCCTGTTCTGATGCTTTCATATTTAATAGTTTTTTTTCTTCCTGAACACTGTCAAACTCTCTTTGATTTTCTTATCAAGAGAAAGTCCTCAGTCCTCCTGTCCTCCACTCGATCACACCAGTCTGCAACAAACCTATCGTCTATTAACAGGGTTTCTACTGCAATGCATCCAACAATAGCAAATGTTACCAACTTAGAACATCTGGCTGCAGACTCATAGTGTCCTATTTCCCTTTCTGAAATGTATCAGACTACCCTGCACATTAAAAATTAAACCATAGCTACTCGAGATGTGCATTGCTTTCCAAGGATCAGAGGGCATTTAAACATGTAAATTACTCCCACGGCGCTTCTGTGAAGCATTTTTATGGCACCCAGACTAGGTCAGAGCCAGCAACAAAATAAACAAATAACTGTGTGTACAACAGTAGTGGTATCATTAAATATCTGACCAATTGTTTTTATGAATTGAGATTTTTTTTTAAGAAACAACACAGCCAGCTTTAGAACGGCTGACTCAATTAGCAATGTTGTGCTGTAATTCAGTTTATAGTCCAAACATTAACTTGAGTTTTAAAGGAAAGGAAAACTGACAGCTCTTGAAAGGCAAGTATCCACGCAAAGTCCAATAAAACAATATAAGAGATCTAAAGGGCATTCACTACTTTCATACAAACTGATTTCCTTAAGATGTTCTAGATTGTCATGAAATCCTTATTAGGGTGTAACCAGTTCTCCTCTTTGTACCACAACTGTGTATGTCTAATGACAATGATAAGGATCAGAAACCATCTTCAGAGAATAACATAGAATTCCAGACAGTGTGAGCTACATGGACAAGTATAAGATTTGTCCATGTAGCTGCAGTCCTACTATAATTGTATATCCTTTCTAATTAATGAGGGATGTCATTTAGAACCAATACATTTACAAACCTCAGTAACCTCAGACTCCAGTTCCCATATTCTGTAGGGTTGAACTTCTTACCTGATTGTTAGGAAGAAGTTTGCGCCGACCAAGTCGTCCCTCTCCGCCTTTCTCTTGCCCATTTTCCAGGCTTTCTCGTCAACCCCACAGGTCAGGAAGTGCTGGAAGACATCACAGTGGGCCAGCACGGGGTGACTTGTCATGTGGTTCATCCACCAGATCAGACCCCTCCTCCTCTTAGAGATAAAGTCCTCCTCAAAGCGGCCCGTGGCCTGCTTCTCTGGCAGATGGGGTACCGAGATCACAGGGAAGCGCTCGACGAGTCGAGCGTAGAGCCAGTCGAAATGTTTATACCTGCAGTGAGATAAGTTTGAGAATCAAATGGGAAAGCTTGGACGGATGGAAAAAGAAGATTGCACAAACTGAATACCTGCGGTTAACTTGTACATTAGTGTGCGTTGGGGTGAGGCCGTAAGACATGTAGCTCTTCATGCCTTTGAACTTGGTCTGCTTCCTGGGGTCGTCAATGCTGCATGTGAATGGGAAAGGGTTCTCTTGCCACTCTGGTCCATACTTCCCCATCACCACACAGATCCTGTACCCGTCTTTGACAATAGCAGACGCCTCCCCGAGCAAGAAGGCCTCTCCGCCAGACTTGACAAAGGTGGAGAACCTGTTGAGGTTCCTCCCAACTGTAGCTGAGCTCTTGGCCTGCTGCTGCTTCTGCTGCTGCTGCTGTTGCTGCTGCTGCTGGCCGGCCCCCAGACCCGGCAGCGAGGCTGTGACCGGGTACAAGGGAGGAGTGGTGCCTAAACCCTGAGGCTCAGACTGAGCAGAAGAATCGTCATCCCAGTCGTCGTCCCAGTCATCGTCGCTCCACTGGCTGGTGTTGAAGCTGCTGCCTCCACCGCTGCCTTCACCGCTGCCAATCTTAAACCTCCTCTCGGCTTGGGGATCGGGCGACGTGAGTCTGGGGAACTGGGTTACAGTATTGGGCGAGGAAAAGCCGTTGTTGCTTGCACTGGGGGTGATTTGGTCCCTGATGATCTCAACATAAGTGGCAGGAAAGAAGCCAATCTCCCCTTTGCTGTTCTGCCCCTCCAGCCAGCCCTCCAACTCCTTCTCACTGAACAGAGTCACTAACTCTTGCTCTGCTATGGAAATCTCTCCTGGGTTTTCAGCGCGAAAATCATACAATACTTTGGCTTTCAATGCCATTGTTTCACAATGACTAATGCTATCTTCAGATTTAAGCCCGTGCAAAGTTTCCTTAAGAACTCTCTGGTCAAAGTTAAAAGATGGTTCCTAAAATGTTCATGAGATTTAAACAAAAATCTTTCGGTTTGCAGCTTTATTAACTAGAATCCAAACAAAACAACACTGCATAAAACAAGACGAACGGAAGACAAACAGCCTTATATCCAACACCCACCTCCGCTCTCTGCGCTGCTCTTGGTGGGTTCAAATATCATCCGTTTCCACGCAGACATCAGACCTCATTAAAGATGAAGCGTGTTTCTTCTGCGAGCGGAAAGCAATCGATTAAGGTCGAAAGTTGACAAACTTGCGTCGGCTGAGAAAGTGACTTTCTTCCTTCAGAGAAAAAGCCAAGACTAAGTTCCTCTGGGATGCAGGCTGATTTAAAGGATCCGAGCTCAACACGTAGTTGAGTGAGTAACGGAGGGTGGAGCCAGCTGCAAATTCAGTCACGTCGCCTTCCGTTCGGTCATGGAAAAAACAGCGACTGTTCATGAGAGAGAAATCCACACATACAAAAACAATGTTTGAAATAAGATGCGATGTCATCAGTATGGAGGACCAAAACTGATATAATAATAAATATATATCCAACACATATAAAAAGAAGAATAACTATATCAATAAAATAAGGAATATGTATCCAACATAATAATAAATGAAAGAATCAGTATAAAAATAAAAGTAGAAATATATAAATATATAATATTATTATATATTATTATATTATAATAATAATATATATTTTATATATATATATATATATATATATTATATATAAAATATATACTACATAATAATAAATCAAACAATAAATATATAAATAAAAGATGAGAAATAATAGCATAAATATATACTTTGCTTTGATTTTTTTTGCTTCTCTGTGGTAACTGTGGTAATTATGTTTGTGTAATGTAGTAACAATGTACAGTGTTCAATATGATTATTAATAGATGTTTTACAGAAACAGTCACAAACCTTATCTCTTTGGTCCACAATGGCAGCTTTAATTTTAGCATTTCCTCTCCTCCACATACTTTGTTGCCAGATGTGTAAAATTTAGAAAAAAGAAGCAATTTAAATGTAATAGTTGCACATATGTAGATTACTCAAGAGAAGCTATTAACAATAGCTTTTCCCAGAACTCCACACAACATCAATTCATTTATTAATACATACACATAGATATTAACTACAGAATAGATACACAAAGATTTCATTTCTAACAGCTGCTAGCAGTAGTGAGTGTTCTTCCAAGAAGTGTGACTTCCAGGAGCAAAGAGGCTCTGTACTGGTTTGTGTCCTTTTAAATCAAGAGGCCCATGATAGTTTGACTAGTCAGCAGATGTCCCACAGCTGATTGACTGAAGCTGCCATGGACAGAGAAACAAGACCATCCCAGATATGGTAGGTTGTTAGGTCGGCTTCTGTTGAGAAAGATGGACGACAAAACAAATGGAGAAATTATGAATCAACATCAGAATATGTAAATTATTTGGCAGATGGCGCTTAAGTCAATATTTAAGATGCTTTTCTAAACAACAGTGTTGGAAGATGTAAGTGATTTTTGTGAAACTTAACACAGCACTGAAAGGCAGCGGTGTACGTGTATGTTTTCTAACTGTGGCTAAAGCTACTGCTAGCTGGTTTACTCTCCGATCGGAGGCTGGTTCCTTTGAATACAGTTGGAGATGGTAAATTGACAATGACTAATACCGGCTAACACACTTAAATACTGTTTTAATAAAGTTGATACAGAAAGTGAACTTTTTAACATTACAACACTGACAGGCAGCGGTGTATATATTTCCCCAACTGTGACTAAAGCTAAACTAAAGAGTTAACATTTTTACGAAAGTAAAATGTTCGTTTATGTGGCGCTTCTGTATCTTATTTTGAAGGGATATATAAACATTACCATAGCGACCATAGTCAGACAGTATGGAAGCGCATTCCATAGTACGGAAGCGCATTGCTGTCACGAAGAAAAAAAAAATCGAGCGCTATCTCGTTATAACGAGATACTATGTCGTTAAAACGAGATACTATGTCGTTAAAATGAGATACGTATCTCACGCAGGAAAAAAAATGAGCGCTATCTCGTTTTAACGACATATGTATCTCGTTTTAACGACATACTATCTCGTTTTAACGACATACGTATCTCGTTTTAACAAGATACTGTCGTTTTAACGACATGTATCTGTTTTAACGACATAGGTATCTCGTTTTAACGACATGTGTATCTCGTTTTAACGACATAGGTATCTCGTTTTAACGACATGCGTATCTCGTTTTAACGACATAGGTATCTCGTTTTAACGACATGCGTATCTCGTTTTAACGACATAGGTATCTCGTTTTAACGACATACGTATTTCGTTTTAACGACATACTATCTCGTTTTAACGACATGCGTATCTCGTTTTAACGACATAGGTATCTCGTTTTAACGACATACGTATTTCGTTTTAACGACATACTATCTCGTTTTTACGACAAACGTATCTCGTTTTAACGACATACGTATCTCGTTTTAACAACATACGTTTCTCGTTTTAACGACACAGGTATCTCGTTTTAACGACATACGTATCTCGTTTTTAACGACATAGGTATCTCGTTTTAACGACATAGGTATCTCGTTTTAACGACATAGGTATCTCGTTTTAACGACATACTTTACTCGTTTTAACGACATAGGTATCTCGTTTTAACGACATAGGTATCTCGTTTTAACGACATACTTATCTCGTTTTAACGACATACGTTTCTCGTTTTAACGACATACGTATCTCGTTTTAACGACATACGTTTCTCGTTTTAACGACATACGTATCTCGTTTTAACGACAAACGTATCTCGTTTTAACGACATACGTATCTCGTTTTAACGACATACGTTTCTCGTTTTAACGACATACGTATCTCGTTTTAACGACAAACGTATCTCGTTTTAACGACATACGTTTCTCGTTTTAACGACATACTTATCTCGTTTTAACGACATACGTTTCTCGTTTTAACGACATAGGTATCTCGTTTTAACGACATACTTATCTCGTTTTAACGACATACGTTTCTCGTTTTAACGACATAGGTATCTCGTTTTAACGAGATAGCGCTCGATTTTTTTTTTCCCTGCGTGACAGCAATACCCTTCCGTAAGACAGCGTTTGGGCAGTGGTCGAGAGGAGAGGAGTATAGCTTGTGAGTCTTAAAAGAAGATTTAAGAATTGTCAGCCGATTCTCCAAACCTCTGTGACCACAGAGCTGATAAAAGTCCAATAAGTTCGATCGGTTCCTGTTCACCCACAAGGCAGGAGCAACATGAACCGATTCCAGTCACGAACATCACGATTTCAGAGGATCATCCAGTAAAACCCCTAACATGGCGGGAATTTAGAATAACCAAACACGGATGTCGATGTAGAAGTGATAGTTTGTGGAGTCATTTTAAGAGATAAAAAACGTAACAAAAAAAAAAGGCGGTGGATGAAAGACGTCGGGAGCAGCTGCTCTATTTGCTCCACTATGATTTGGAGGTGAATATATTTTTTCATAGTTAACATTTTTAACTGAATAAACATAATAATGACCTTTAGATTAATAATAAACATTTCCACATATCATCTCCGATATCCACAGGACTCTCAGTTGCGTGATATGTGAACTGTTTAGGATTCCCCTCTGTTCTGACGTCACCGCGCTTTCTGATTGGCTACCTGTCACATTCAAAAGGTCATATTCTCGTTCCCAGTCAGGGAAAAACCCCACAAGCTGCGATAAAAGGGCCAAGACAACCCAAATAGGGTATATTCAGTATTTAGTTGGAACACTAACATGCAGAAGCCTCATCTGACTGTTCACCTCCCCCCCCCTGTCCCTACGGACCGCAACAAAATGTCCAAGTCTTGATCGGTCCGCGGCAATAAAAAGGTTGGGAACCACTGATTTAGCACATTCTAGTAGCAGACACGAAGGATCAGCACTTTTACTGTTACAGTTACTGTAAATCTAAACTTTGCAACTTTTTCTTTTTCAACCGTAATAAATATGATATTTAATTGACCTGTTATGACTCAAATATTGGGTGTCCGACCCTCTGCTGCTGCTGCATCGGTGTGGAAAACCTGGAGCGACAGAGATATCTGAGGCTTATATGTTTACTGGTTTAAAAAAAAAAACTTTGGGGTTGTGGCTTATATATGGAAGCCCATTTCCGCCATAAAAAAAAAAGAAAAGCTAAACAGGAAGTCATAATTTCGACTTTCAAAGTCATAATTATGAGATTTAAAGTCATAATTTCGACTTTCAAAGTCATAATTATGAGATTTAAAGTCATAATTTCGACTTTCAAAGTCATAATTTTGACTTTCAAAGTCATAATTATGAGATTTAAAGTCATAATTTCGACTTTCAAAGTCATAATTTCGACTTTGAAAGTCATAATTATGAGATTTAAACTCATAATTTCGACTTTCAAAGTCATAATTATGAGATTTAAAGTCATAATTTCGACTTTCAAAGTCATAATTTCGACTTTCAAAGTCATAATTATGAGATTTAAAGTCATAATTTCGACTTTCAAAGTCATAATTTCGACTTTCAAAGTCATAATTATGAGATTTAAAGTCATAATTTCGACTTTCAAAGTCATAATTATGAGATTTAAAGTCATAATTATGACTTTCAAAGTCATAATTTCGAGTTTCAAAGTCATAATTATGAGATTTAAAGTCATAATTGTGACTTTCAAAGTCATAATTATGAGATTTAAAGTCATAATTTCGACTTTGAAAGTCATAATTATGAGATTTAAAGTCATAATTATGACTTCGAAAGTCATAATTATGAGATTTAAAGTCATAATTTCGACTTTTCCAAAAAAGTAGACATTCTGTCTTGTATGAGATTTACACAGTATTCCATTTGATCCGTCTAACCAGGAAAACACAGATTTTTCTCCTTTTAATGGATTATAAACAAATTGAGGAGTATTTCAGAAATGGTTTAACCAATGATGAAATTCTTGCTTTGCTGGCTGAGTTTCATGGGGTTATTCTTGGCAAGAGGACACTAGAAAGGATTCTTAATAAGAAGAAACTTTGGCGCCGAAAGAACAAAACTGATGTGAGTGTAGTGGCAGCTTTCATTCGTCAGCAACTTGAAACCTCTGGACAATGTCACGGATATCGATGGATGCACCAAAAATGCTGGATGAATGGTATTGTTACAGACAGGGAAACAGTTCGAATCCTTTTACGCCTACTAGATGGTGAAGGAGTGGACCTAAGGTCAAGAAATCGACTGAGGAGACGGATTTACTATAGTCGTGGCCCAAACTATGTTTGGCATATGGATGGCTATGATAAGCTGAAACCATTTGGAATTGGGATCAATGGTTGCATTGACGGTTTTTCCAGAAGGCTAATATGGCTTGAGGCATACAAAACAAATAATGATCCAAGAGTCATTGCTGGATACTTCATGGATGCAGTGATTAAAGCCGAGGGTTGTCCTGAAAGACTGAGAGTGGATTTAGGGACAGAGAATGTTAATGCAGCTGACATGCAAAGATATTTGCATCTTACAGAAGATCAACCTGAAAGTGCTAATGTAATATTTGGTCCAAGCACTGGAAATCAGCGGATTGAAAGATGGTGGTTGACCCTGCGAAGTGAATGTATCCAGTTCTGGATGGACCTCTTTGACAAACTGAAAGCAGATGGACACTTCTGTGACAACTTCTTGGATAAAGCCTTGATCCAGTTCTGTTTTCTCCACATAATACAGGTGAGCTTGATTTGAGCTGCTCTATCTTCTCACCTATTGAAAATATTTATAATTGCTATGAAGTGGTTATAATGTGCAAAGATTTATTTTCTGAGTATGATACTAAATTAATAGTATATCTTAAATATTGCACAGATTGCATGTTTGGGTAGTTGCTTGACTTAAACTTCCCTGTTTTTGGATAAATAGCAGTCATGCTAGATTCATACTTCCGTTTTACTTTTTGAATGCTTATTTCAAAGCTATGAGTTTAGTCGGGTTTTTGTTTTCTTCTAGAAAGACCTAAATGAAGTTGCTTCAGCTTGGAACCACCACAGGATACGTCCAGTACACAACTCACGAAGTCCTCATGGGCGACCATTCATAATGTACACAGTACCTCAGGCATATGGAACCAGAGACTATCTACACAGCATTGATCGGAACAGGGTTGAAGCCTGCTTGGAAAACTGTGTTTTCAAAGACTTTCCATGCGATGAAGATGTCTTCAGCATCTGTGTGGACCTGATTTCAGAGCATAACCTGGATGTCACAGATGATGTGTTTGCAACAACTGATCTATACATAAGACTCAGACAGCTGATTACCAGAGATTTGGAGCTGCAGTGACAAATGTAAAAACATTTTGTTGCATTGACAGTTTGCTACCTTGTCACTCAGTTGGACTTCAGTAGATATTTGATAACATTCTGAGAGTATATTCAGTATATTCTGAGAGTGCCTGCATTTGCTTCAACACATTGTTGCACTAGTATAAAGATGGGTCAAAGCCATTCACAAGCTCTGTAACTAAGCAAGAAGAGACACTAAAATAAGAACAATGCATGCTGAGCTGATAAAACAAGTCTGACATTAGATAGATTGATACATTGCACTAGTAATGTCAGATGATTTTTGGTTTTGATATTTTCCCATTATTATCAATGTCATTGCATTACAGTTTGAACATTATGCTGATTCTTAAAGAGGAAATAAAGGAATTGAGAACTGCAGTAGAAATCTGATTATTTTTCAGGTGAGCAACCCAATGCTTACTTAAAGCTTCCCCGCCCAAATAAATCACACATATAAACTGGATAAAGTGGTTTATTGTACTTCAAAATTAAAGTCTCTACATAGCCATTACAGAAGCCTTTGAGTTTTTTTTAAATCATTCTTTAAGATAATGACAATGCTTCAAGTTGTAAAAAAAGAAAGAAAAAAGTGCTATTTTTCAGTTGTTTTCTGGTCAAATCTGATATTGAGCTACTGCAATTGCACCAATCTGTTATTGAAAATATTTTAAGGTTATGTTTACTTATAATAGAAATATAAATAAAATGCTGAGTAAACAAAATAAAGTTTTCAGGAATAAGGGTAAATAAAATGCTTTTCTCTATTTCTTCCAAAACTACATTCAAACAGAGTAGCAACATGTTCATCCACTGAACATTTAAATTATGTGACTGATATAAGAAAAAAACATCTGAAATTATTCACAAATTATTTATGCTACTAAGAGCTGCTTGTTTACAAGCATGGCAGCCATATTTTATTTTTAATTGCAGAATAAACCGGCTATTTCAGCCTCAAGTAAAATTATTAAAAGTAAAAAAAATCTAGTAACAATACAAAATCTTTAAATTTATCAAACCCAAAATATTGAGAAAATACATTTTACTGCCAACTCAAATGTATGCTTTAAACTTTAACTTTGGGGTACTTTAACGGAAAAAAACCCAAAACATAAACACGAGTAGGAGAGTGCCTACTGAGACATTGCAGGTCTTATAAATACTCCAGAGAAAAATAAATTGCAAAAAGTAGAAACTCTGTGGAGTTAAGATGAGCTAAAAAAAAAAAACTGTTGTTAAGATAATGCTAAACTTTGAAAGTTTAATACAAAAAGATTGGGTGACACTTTATTTGAAGGGGTGTGCATAAGACTGACATGACACTGTCATAAACATGACATAACACCTGTCATTAACATAAAGAAGTCTTTATGAATATGTATGATGGTTGTCATGAAGTGTCATTTGGTAAATAATTACACTTTTAATGCAAAGTTGCTCTAAAAGTTGCTTTGAAAGTCCATTAAAAATGCCAACTTTGCTTTAAATTATCATTATTTACAAAATCAAGCAAAAATTATGTACAAAAAGCAACTTTTACATCAACTTTGCATTAAAAGTGTAATTATTTACCAAATGACACTTCATGACAACCATCATAAATATTCATAGACTTCTTCATGTTCATGACAAGTGTTATGTCATGTTTATGACAGTGTCATGTCAGTCTTAAGCACACCCCTTCAAATAAATTGTTACCAAAGATTCCTTAAACTCACCTGTTCTTCAGCTGAAGTCTGTTACACTATATCCATCACCCATACACTACTTTCTAGGACCTTGTTTATTTCATGTCGAAACTCTGGATAGTTATCATAATTAACTGGCAACTCTAGGTAGCAACCGCATGTGTGGGCAACTGGCCGTCTCTGAATCCCTTGAAGTTGACTGAAGCTAACACTGATAGTTTTTTGAAAGAACAAATCAGATCCTGTGCAGAACCGAAGAAAAAGTGACAGGTGTTGTGAGTCTGATTCTCTGAGATAAGAACTTAAATATTTGCTGATGTTTTTCTGCTGTGCATTCATGACTGCAGGGTATACAATTGAATGTATAACCTTTCTTAATGTTGGCTGGAGATTTTCATATGCAGCTGTAATACTTTCCATCTCTGACTTCAGCGGGGAGAGGACAGTGCTCCACTGTTCAATAACAAAGGCAGGTTCCTGAATGAGCTTTTGGTGGGCAAGCTCCTCAAGTAGTAGCTCAATGTTATCAGCTGTTGGCACTCTTCGACAGTTATGGATATCCATTATTTCCAGAAGCTCTTCTCTGTCAACACTCTGAAAATCTGAAAGGCAAGATTCAAACACCATTCGATCGTATTCTGTAACATACCTTAAGAAGCTATCAACAAGAGGACTTTTTATAGAACCAAGAACTGCTTGTTCCAGTATTACTGGAGCAAGTTTTATAGGCAGGTACTTCTGTTTTTGCCAGCCAAAGGCAATAATTCTGCCAATGCTTTCCCATTGTTGCTGTCCAAAATCATGACGCAAGTACGGCACCTTAAAGTTATTGCCCATTGTGCACTGTTCATAAAAGTCCTGCCAAAACTCAGAGAGGACATCCCTCAAAACTCCTCCATCATCAACAGCCTTTTCTTGCCTTCCATCAGGAAGCACCACTTGAATACATATGTCCTCCTGAGTGACACCCGGATCACAAAAATTTGAAATTAGTTCTTTCAGGATCTGGCCACGGTGAAGAACAAGGATTTTCTTGATCCCTTCTCTCTGGACAATGGGCTCGTTCAAAGAATCAAATAGTGAAGAAGAAGAAAGCACTGGACTAGATGGCTGTGGAGAAAGAGGAAGGGTGTCATCAAGACTGAGACTATCTGTGTTAGAAATCTGTCCTGTGAAAAAGGTAACAGTGCCACTGTCTTCTAAAATGTCCCCATTGATTCCTGCATCTAGCTCTTGGACACTGGACAAATCAGCCATGTCATCAGTAGAGTAAACTAGGTGAACATCATCACTGCTGCTGTTTGTCAGGACACTGCTGGTTCCAATATATATGACATCAATGCTGTCTGGTGCTTTGGATTGAGTCAGTGGTGTGCAAACCTGAGAGCGAGTAGAAAAACTTAAAGCTTCTTGGTCATTTCCACTGGTGTTGTCTGGTTCTGAGTCACGGCCAGTGTCCTTCTTTTTGGTTGTTAGGTAAAATCGCAAAACCGGAAGTTTTGTCTGCTCATAAAGTTCTCCAACAGTAATATGTTCATCAAGTGAATGTTCCTAAAAATCTGTCATGTCAACCTCAAAATCTGTAATTCTTCCCTGTGAATTTCTTTGAGATGGAAAAAACAAACCCACTGCCTTCTCAATTAATTCATTTTTTCTACAGTCCTTTGACACATCAATTTTTCTTGTTCCACCACCTTTCTTTGTCCGAACTTGAAAAAACTTCCCATCTCGAGAATTCATCCATCCTATCTCAACTTTTCGAAAACTTTTTTTAGCATTTCTGATGCTAACATTTTCTGAGATCTGCTTTTGATCTTTGCCTTTGTTCCTTGAAATCTTGTCTCTCAATCGCTCAAAAAGTTTTGATTTCCGGCCAGCAGGATCACTTTCCCTTCGTCTGCAATATCCGAGAAGTGCCAGTCGGTCACCATAAGATGGGAGATACTCCTTAAGCTGCTCATCTGTCATGAGCAGAAGGACACTGGAGTCAATCTAGAAAAAAAAATGTTAAAACAGTTATTAAACATATACAAATAGGGGGGAAGCCCAGTAAAACAGTCACATGATAAAACTGATCTGTCTTCACTATGTCTCTATAATAGTGTTGTATGATAACTTCTAAATGTACTGATTTCCTTAGCAATCTAGCTACCTTATCCTTTTGCAGTTGTTGTATGACTTCCTCTGAAACATCCCGTGATTTTAAGAAGTCATATATCTCATCCATCCTGTGACAATTACACACAATAACTAATGAATGTCTAATAAAATATAACATTGTAAAAGATTTATTATTAACATGATAGTAGGGTTGGATTATATTACCGAACATTTCACGATACAAGCATTCATTAGTTTATATTAATTATTATTTTTTATTTTTTAAAGATCTGAAATACTGCCAAACTGGTGATGTGACATTTCCCATTTTATACACAGCTTTCACACCATGTTTTTTAATAACATTTATGAGGCGCAGTGGTGAAACATCAAACTGCTGCTCTGCAAGTTTCTCAACAGCTTGTTGCTAGTTCACCAGAGTTAAATGATGCCATCAACCTAGCTGAGCTAGACTGAGAGGTTTAGCAGCCTTGACTACATCCTCCAGAATGGTATGTGGTTCTGGATCAGAGTTCAGACAATATTCTATATACTGAATGTTCTATCAGACTTACTATCTATTGATATTGATCATGTGTGTATTATGATACATATAACTGATTTATTGTCCAACCCTACATGACAAATAGAAACTGTATTTCAAACTCAAGCTCCTGCTAAAAAAAACAAGATAATAGATAACCAAACAGCAGTACAGATGTGTAATAATAAACCAATACACAAAAAACTACATAAAAGTAATAAAGAAAACTCTACCAGTGTCTCCACAACTAAATGGTAAAATGTAAAGCTTAAGTCCAAAAGTTCTTACATTTTTCCCCTAAAATATTTTAATGGTTGAACAATTCTCAAAATGAAATTCTCATCTTTATAAAACAGTCAAGTACATGAACATCATCAGAATGCTTTTAATTTTTATCTTAATTACTTTCATTTAAACAGACAATATGATCAATTGGATTTTCACAAGAGTTGCAACTTACCTCTGTTTAGGTTTAGGTTCAGGTCAAAGGAACCTCCTCTGTCTCTTTTGTAGGTATCCTGAAAGTTGAGTAAAGTTAAGGAGTTACAATTTTCAACATGACCTGCCTGTTTGGGTTTTTTTAAGTTCCTTGTTTTTCAATTTTTCTTATTTTAATTGCTGTTATAAATATTGTCGATCTAAAGCTGTAGATCTCCAGAATTAGCTTAAGTATATAAAACTGCAAACAGTTTGAAAACTGATGCATATTGTACTTGCATATTTTACTCTTGTCTATATATCAACAAAAACAATTTAACGGGAAAGATGGTGAATCACAGTATGCATAACAAAACGTGCACACAACAAGCTGTGGAGTGAGTTTTAACCTACTAGCTAGTGCTTGTATTTATGCTACAAAATAATTATCCATATTAACTAGTTTAATTATTGGAGTACATTAACGAACTTCTTATCGCATTCTGAAATAAAAACGATCTAATAAAAAAAAATGTTAAATATGCTAACAAGGTTAGCACGCTTTGACGGTTAACCTGCAGCCTGCAGCAAGCTCACGTTGAAGAAACAACGACCGATGTACAAACCACCACACGATCAAAAAGCATTTAAAACGAAGGAATTGAAACAAACTATCCAGCAGCTCTTTTCCTGATACTTAGTTAAATACTTACAGTTCACTCGTTTACATATAAAGCCAGTCTGCAGGCGTTTCCGTGGCGACACAAAACTAACTAACACAACTATAACCAAATAAAATCAAAAGTGGCAACTGACTCTTAACCCAATAGCAAATGTAACCGAATTATGAGGTTATAATTATGCTTACCTTGGATTCAGGATCATATTTAACTGGGAGCTGGAGCTGGAGCTGCTTTGCTAAGGAGTCTCCAACTGCTCCGGTATCTCATAATTATGACTTTCAAAGTCAAAATTATGACTTTAAATCTCATAATTATGACTTTCAATGTCGAAATTATGACTTTAAATCTCATAATTATGACTTTGAAAGTCGAAATTATGACTTTGAAAGTCGAAATTATGACTTTAAATCTCATAATTATGACTTTCAAAGTCAAAATTATGACTTTGAAAGTCGAAATTATGACTTTAAATCTCATAATTATGACTTTGAAAGTCGAAATTATGACTTTAAATCTCATAATTATGACTTTGAAAGTCGAAATTATGACTTTGAAAGTCGAAATTATGACTTTAAATCTCATATTTATGACTTTGAAAGTCGAAATTATGAGTTTAAATCTCATAATTAAGACTTTCAAAGTCGAAATTATGACTTTGAAAGTCGAAATTATGACTTTAAATCTCATAATTATGACTTTGAAAGTCAAAATTATGACTTTGAAAGTCGAAATTATGACTTTAAATCTCATAATTATGACTTTGAAAGTCGAAATTATGACTTCCTGTTTAGCTTTTCTTTTTTTTTTATGGCGGAAATGGGCTTCCATACTTATAGTCCGGTGCGGCTCATAGTTCGGAAAATAGGGACTACAATCCTTTCTGGATTTTTTTCTGTGAAGAACCCAGAGAATGTTTTTTCATTGTGCTTTCTGGAAAACAATATATTTTTACATTTAGGCACTCCTGCAATCGTCCCACTTTTTCTGTTACAAACTGACTCCGGCCCCCAGCAGAGAAGGCAAAGTTATGTGGCCCTCACAGGAAAAAGTTTGTGAACCCCACTTCTTCAAACGTTACAGCACTGACAGAGCAGTGTATATTTTTCTTAACTAAAGCTGCTGCTAGCTGGTTTACTCTCCGATCGGAGTCTGTTTATTTTATACAGAGTGAGAGAATGGTTGATTGACAATGAGTAATAACAGCTATCTAACACTTAAATGCTGTTATTAATGTAGCCGGGGCATATTGTCCCCCCGAATGTGTGCTGCTGCACACTCTTTCTCTTGCCCATATATGGAAGTCGCTGTGACAGAGCGCAGCTGGCTTGTTAGTGAGACAGGTAATCAGCATTTACATTTAAAAGCAGGTAGATCGCAGAGGAGATTAGATGCAGGCTTATGACTCAAACAGAGGTATGTTTAACATTGGTCGCGAATTGGGTTTAGAATTTGTCTGATTCCGCCGCTAATTGTTGTAGGAAACGCACTTTAGAGAGTGACGTCAAGAGCGCCGTGTTGGTTTCTAGTGATGGGCAAATGAAGCCTCATGAAGCAATGAAGTTTTCCAGGCATTTGCTTTGCAAAATGCTTCAGTTCTCGATGCTTCATTCATCACTTACTAGTTACATCTGCTGGTGAAACTGTAACAGCCTTATCACTCAGTTGGATACTTCCAAAAATTACTAAATGCAATATTGTCACAAAGTTTTCATCAAACTCATGTTTAGTAACAGGAGAATCAATGAAACCATATTTGTCATATGTTTTAATTATTACAATTATTTGTAGCCAATCTAATCCTGGTATATGTTGAACATCAGTGGTTGTGTTGGGTTTTCTTTTATGTCAGACGGATTTGAAAATAAAGACATTTGATGTTTTGGTGTCTTGGGAGTGCAGAGCCTGTTGGGGCTTCACTTTTTCTTGGATTTATAATTGGCTCTGATCTCTTATATTTGGCTACATGTTGAATTTTAGTTCTGCAACAGCATTAAATCTGTTTCTGCTGTGAAAGACTGATATATTTTTGCTAATCAGACTACAAATAATAGTGGAACTTTGCAGAAGGTGAGAAATTGGGAGGTGAAGGGTTAATTATCTAAGAATAATTTTATTGCGAGGATAATCTCAAAATATTCCCAGATGTCAGAGATTTTCCTCTTGCTGGCTCCATTTCAGACAATCAGTCAACTTTATTTGTGTAGCACATTTCAGCAACAATGGAGTTCAAAGAGATTTACATCATAAAATCACAAAAGTATAGTTATATATAAAAAACAATCTACAATTGAGAAAACCCGTAACAAACATTACATTTTGATGAATGTCATCATCAATAAACATCAAATATGTCGGTCAATGTTTATTTTATTTGGCCACTGAAGACTAATATCATCCTCTGATGCGACCAAATGGACAATAACAGCACGGCTCATCGCGCTTTTATTTTGAAAACCAACACGCAAAATGAAGCAGTCACGTGACCCAGGCAACGCGAGGCCTCGTTTGTTGCCAGTCACGTGGTTTTCAGACACAAGCCTCGAAGCGGGGCTTCATCGGACACGCCCCCTTTTTACCCGGTACCAGCCTCGAAGCCTGGATTCAGATGGACCGTCACTAGTGGTTTCACTTAGAGAAGGTAAGGGCCGTTTCTTATGATTATCTAGCTGGTCAATGTTGTTGTCTAATTTGATTTCTTTTGTGTAGGTTGGCCTGCTACTGTTTCAGTTTTTGATTTGTTTCCATTTTATTTTTGTTTTAGTTTACTTACGTTTAGATGGTTATTGTTGATTAAATAACTTTTCTTGTTTTGGTTTGTTTAAGGAAAGGGAGTTTTTATTGTAGCCTCCTGGCTTGTTTTAAACTGGAACTTATGCCATTCCTGGGTCTTAGGCTGTTTTACTTGGATTGAGACCAGTGGAAGGGGAGTTTTTCTTCTTTTCTTATTCACCAGGGATTTTTGTGTGAATGTGTTTTTGTTGGGGAACACTTAGGTCCATTTAGTTGTATTTGTGTTTTCTTTATTATTCGTCCCTCAAACAGTCTAATTTTATCTAATTGGGTTTTAATTATTTTTCAGCTTTAAGGATCCCAGGGCTAGCATAGACTCCCACTTTTAGAGTAGTCATTTCATATAATAAAATAAATTGTGAGTTTTTGCTCAAATTTGTGAATTCAATAAACTGTAATCTGCAGCAGTGCCTCTGTCTATTTTTACAAACTTATCTATGTGAACTGGTAAAAAGAGGATCTAGAGCTGTACCCAAGGTCACATTAACCTTACCTGTTATTGTATCCTTAAGATAATGTGTATTCGTTAATTTTTCAGTCAGGTTTTCCGGGACTGTTGAACCGAGGCCGAAAGCGCCAAGTAGGTAGGCGATCGATCTGCACACGGATCGTTCTCTTTCCTGTTTATTGACCAATATTAGAAGAGCTGGACATAGAAGGCAGCCCACCTCATTAGCATAACGGTGCAGCAGAAATACAGCAAGCAAATAATGCAGAAAACAATACAGAAATAAATACAGCAAATGGAAGTACAGCAAACGGAAATGGAGAAGCAAGAAAATCAAAGCAAAGTATATATTTCTACTTTTATTTCTTATGAAAATATTTTTTATTTATATATTTATTGTTTTATTATGTAGTATATATCCATCCATCCATCCATTTTCCTACACCCTTGTCCCTTAATGGGGTCGGGAGGTGCTGGTGCCTATCTCCAGCTAGCGTATGTAGTATATATATTTATTCTTTTATTTATATATTTCTACTTTTATTTTTATATTTATTATTTTATTTATATATTTCTACTTTTATTTTTATATTGATTCTTTTATTTATGTTGGATATATATTTATTTTATTGATATATTTATTCTTTTATTTATATATGTTGGATATATATTTATTCTTTTATTTATACATTTATTTTATTATGTCAGTTTTTGTCCTCCATACAAGAATAGCACATCTATATTATTAAGATATTAATATTGCACACCTGATTTCTGCACAATTTATTATTTTACATATATTGTGAATAGTCTTTTATTTTTATTAGAAAATACCTATGCACATTATGCACTTATTTATGTGCTCCTGCACATTTGCACATCCCTTACCAGAGTACGCTACTTCTGATAACTGTATAGTATTTCAGTCTTGTCCTTCATGTGCAAGTATTTTGTTATTTGACCCCTAGAAGGCACTGTTACAGCACGTACTGCAACTTTCCTTTCAGCTGACGTTATAGCTTTAAAAGGATAAGAACTAGGTAATGTAAAATAAACTAAATAGTGAAATTATTGAATAATGTTTTTTACTAGTAGTATATTATTATTATACTGCATTTTCCTTATTGTCCACTAGACGGTGGTGTTACTGCAGGCACTTTAATCTTCCATTTAGCTGACAGGATGTTAAGATGATGTAAAACAGGTATTGCGGACTATAAAATTAAATAGATACATCTAATTAAATGCTCTTGTTTAAAATTCGCTGTTGTAATGGTGTTGTTAAATACAAATAATTGCAGGTATTTTTCTTTTTTTTTTTTGAGTGGCAGCAATACTAATGTTGCAGATAGTTTGGAGATTCTTACCTCCAACATTTGTTCCAGTTAGTTTATTCTAGTTGCACCATAAATCGTCCATCACATTATGAGTACGTCATCGTACTGTTATTATTATTGTTAAAAAGTTAAAGAAAACAAAATAAAAAAGAACAAAAATGTTTGGTTGAAAGAAGAATTATTTTATTGTCCAGAACTTTTCACAAAACACAAATTTAAAAGCTCTGCAGAATGTGCCTTGAGTTGTGCCGTGACAGAAAATCTGAACCATGTCTGCGTTGTGTGCCTGTTTGCCATCTCCGGGGAGCACAACAGGATGTCTGTCATTTTCCAAAGTGAAGAATGTACTGACAGACTCTCCAGATAACATAATTGAGTCTAACTTCACCAGACTCAATTAAAAACAAAGGGAACAATAGTGTGTTCATGCTGTCTCAGAGGTGCTGCAGGAGGATGGTGGACCAGGACGTCAAATGTCACTACTGTGGCTCCAGACGGGGAAGGACAGGGAGGATGAGGTTCCCGAATGAGGAGTCCTGAGTGATGAAGAAGCCTGAAGAATGCGTGTGAGCATGCTGCGAAGAAAACAAACCAAAAAATAAATAAATAAATAATAATAATAATAATACAAAAAAAAGCTTTAAGACTGAATCCATCAGGCTGCAGTTTTGGTTCGGTTAGGTTCCTCACCTGTAATGCAGCTCTCTGCTGAGCGGCGATGTGCTGCAGCTCTGCGCTGTCTCTGAACTCCTTCATGTTTGGTCTGGACAGTGGGATGCTACAGGATGAGAGGATGACCGCAGCAAAAACATTTACAACGTTCACATGGCAGCTCTCTCTCGTCAATCTTTTCTCCAAAAAGTCTCAAGTTGGAAACATTTAAGAAGTCTCAGTTTTAGATTCAGCTTTAATTTGGTTAGTAATGTGGAAAAAGTGTGAGTACTTTGTCACAGTGTTAAAATGTAGAAGTTTTTTTTCAAAGGATTAGATCTCTACCTGGCTCCTGGAACGTTCATGGACTGATTCTCCCTCAGTCGCCTCTTCTCCTTCTCCAGCTCAGCCAGGATTGCTACCCGTGCTTTACTTGGCATGGCTGAATGACAGAAACCGGACCAGATAGACACAAACACGGCATGAAAACTTATGAAATGTCAGACAAGAATAAGTGAAAACAGAAGGGATGCATTGCAAAACAAGCTAAGCAAAGTTCTCATTTTGGGTAACCTGACTTCATTAATAGAAAATCTCTATAGAGGGAAAGATTGTGATGCGATTTGTCAAGTCGACTACTTTACTGTAAGTTCTGTGCTTATATGAAAAGGGAAGTTGCACAGATCATCCAGATAAGGTTTAAAAGATAAAAAAAATATATGCCCACAGTACTTTCTTCATAGAAATAACCCTTCACATTCACAAAGAGAACAAAGAGGTGATGGTTGTATAAAATATTCTGCTTCTGCAAAAAAAAGAAAGAAATTTAAAAACATAGTTTATAATTATTTTGCAATTAATATTATGGGTCATCAACATTTTATTATTAAATAGCTTCACCACCAAAATAATGAATAATAATTCAACAATACATGGATCCTCTTAATAATAACAACTTACACATTCATTTAATTAATTAATTCAAAAGGTTTGTACAATTCAGAATTGAAGTTGTACACAGAGTTATTTACATTGGAGACTTTTTTAAAACATCCTGGTCTGAGGTTAAAGGGGGTCAGTGAGCAGGACGGTTTCACCACCAGGTCTCTAAAGGTTATAGCTCCGCCCCTGCAGAAAACAGGAACTTTAAATAAATAGCTAAAAGTAGTTTTAAAGCATTACCTTGTCCCGGTGGATTAGCAGCCATGTACTTGAAAGGCAGGAACCAAAAGGTTGGACTGAGCAGCGACTAGAAATAATAGAAAAGATTTTAAATTTGTTTGGCGTTCGTTTCTTTTGCTCTCCAGCCTGCTAATGTTGCAACACGAAGCAACGTTAAATGTGACCTGCGTTTTAACAGCAAAGATACACAAAAGTTGAACAAGTGAAAAATTCCGCTATATTTGTTTAGGAACACCCGTAACAGTAAAGCTGGGTGTTTAAAATAGCCACAAAGCTGTGGTTGTGAAACGTTTGGAGATCAGTCGAATTTTACTTCTGTGTTTTAACCGGTTTGTAGTTTAGATGGGAGCAAAAAAAGAGGAGGTCTCACTTTGATTATATTTCGGGTACTTTGAAAGTTAGCATAACTGGTGGCGATTAGCTGGGAGGAAACTTGCCTATATGACAGGGCTGTTCAAACGTTTTGAGACCAAGATCTACTTTTTCTCTCACCAGCCGCCTGAGATCTACCTCATGACACAAAGACATAAAAATTGCAAATTAAACTCTATTGACTTATTTTAAATGTGAATATGCATCAGTTATAGCAGAAATAATAAAGTGACAGAAAACCTAATCCAGTTTCTTCCTCAGTGAGATTCTGACACTGGGAGCAGCTTTACTGGTTTCTCAGTCAGTAGCTGGTTGCAAACCAGCAGGTCAGTCATGGTGGATCTGAAATTTGGTTTGATGACCTCAGTATGAGAAACTACAGACTGATAGGAGGAACCAAAGAGCCCAGTAAAGGTAAAGGAAAATATTCTGAAGTTGGGATATAATTAATTTAGTTTCACATAATTATGCGGTAGAATTTGTTGAAACTTAATGAAATATATTTCTCCCATTTGATGTTTGTTGTGATGTAAACTCACAAACAAACGAGGTAATTAGTCCAAGTTTGTCGTTTATTGAACGTTCAGAAATTACATCAGGTGTGATGAGCCACAGGGTAAACAAAACTACAACAACTGAACAGACGATCAACTCAAAACAGCTTTACTGTTACCTTTTTACTTTCTGTCTTTTTGCCGTTTAAACACACCCGTTGCCGTGGTAACCCCTGCGCTCGCAAGCCGAGCAGAGATTACGTTAAAAAGACAACATTCAGTTCGTTACGATATCAGGTTTCCAGGTTGATATTTATTCCTCGATTATTAATAAGCCTCTCATGAACACAGCGATGGTTGAGTAGTTAATTTAAACTCCTGCTCTGCTCGTCAGTCGGTCTTTGAGTCCATTTTTTTTTCTTTTTTCTTTTTTTTTTAATAGGACCGAAACGCACTGAATTGCGCAACACCTTGTTCAAACAATAATTACTGAGATTATTAATTTTAACACGTTTTGCTGATTTTTTTTATTATTCTTTTTTTAAAGAAGCTACAAACATTTAGGATCTTGGTGAATATTTTTAATAAGCCCATCAGAAGAGAAAATGCTGGTCTCAGCGTCATGGTGGAGTTCAGATCGTCATCTGCTGAGATCGACTCAAAACCTTCCGCGATCGACCGATCGATCACGATCGACGTACTGAGCAGCCCTGTTATATGAGATACGTGAATTTAATCCCTTAAAAAAAAGTTAGATAACAATAAATGTTCAAATTGTGATATTAAAATTTCTGAACATTACAAATACGTGGATGTAAACCAATCAAAATTAAACATCCCAGAATCAAATTCTCGTAAAGTTTTCCAAAATATGTATCGATAGATTTTTTGGCAACTCTTTGTGATGGTTATTCAGTTATGTTTAATTAACATTTAATCCCAATCTTTGATCAAGTGATTCATCTTTTCTGCTTCATTTAAAAATTCTGGACTTTTCAATTCCCGTTTAGTATTAAAATACTTAATACTTTCAAACGTGAACTATGATGTTTTAATAAAATCAAAATTAATCTCTTTGTATGATGTAAAACACTCTGTTGCTGAAATGTGCTACACAAATAAACTAGATTCATTGATTTTACACTGACGGATTATATGAAACTGACTTCCAAGAGCTTCAGTTTGTGAAAAGAATAAACCAAAAATTTACACGTCTTCCTAGTGAAATGTGACGGAAACACGGGCTCAACACGGCGTGGCTTTCTGACGTCAATATCCTTAACCATAATTTAGCTAAAAACTCCCAACTATAAAGTCACAATTGCTTCAAATCTCGCTAATTCTGTCTAGCAGTTAGCATTAGCTCAAGGCGGTTTATGGCTAATTTGCTAGTAAAATAGTAGCGCTGTAGACGCATCTATTTTAACGACGAGTTTACCCCTCTTCTCAATAGACGATCTTTGGAGTGACGCGTTTACAGCCGGGGTCTTTTCAGATGAACATCCGGAGCTGGGCCGTGTGGGTCAGCTGACTGTCGGAACCAACTAAGCGGCTGTTGTTAACGTCTCGTCTGAAGAGGAGCCTGAGGTAGAAAACCCATCTCCTCTGTCTGCCCAAACGGACCGAGCTGCTCGCGAGCCGCTAAGCCCGACAACCGGCCACGTCTTCCCGCCCTCAGCAGGGATGAGTGTCGGCGCTCCGAGAGGCCTGGCCAGCTCGGGGCAGAGGCTCATCACGGAGATGCTCCACCCGCTGTCCGCCGCCGAGGAGCCCCTGTCCCCGGGGCCAGATGTCACCGTCAGCGCGGAGAACGATAAGGTGAGGGTGGGGCTGGGAGCCACAGCTGTGAGCCCATCGGAAAACACGGAAAGAAAAAGAGAAGTGTACGCCAAACTTCAGTCTGTGGAGACACGTATGGGAATTCTAACTTGTCGTATGTAGGTTGGGGCTTCATTTTTCGAGATTAAACTCAAGATTTTGGCTTTTGAACTGAATCAAACCTCGTAAATCAAAACCAAAATAACTTTTTTTTTTTTTTTTTTTTTAAGCTTATACAGCTCACAGTGCAACACTCGGTACACATTTTGTCAAGTTAAAACTAAATTCTGTAATGGTTTTCTGTGACGGATCAACACAATGTGCATAACTGAGACAAGCTTTTTTTTTTTCCCAATACAGCCTGAAATCTGAGCCCCGTGTAGAGAATCTCTACACGTCACATCGAGCCTCATCAAATTCTTAATTGGATTAAAGTCTGGGCTTTGATTAGGTCATTGTGACGTATGCATGTTTAAGGTTGTCCTGTTGAAACTCTCTCCCTTTGAACATTTTGCAGATTTCCCCCCCAAACATGATGCTGCCACCATGTTCCAAACGGTGTGACTTTTACAGCTCAGTCGTGTTTATATTGACAATAAATTGTGCACAGGGGTGAACTCTACATGCTCACCGTGTTTTCATGACAGCTGTTGTCTCAATTTTCAGATGATCTTTTATAAAATCCACACATCAAGAACGCTAACAGAAAGATTTGTGCATTCTTGTATTTTCACCTCTTTTTGTTGCCTGACACTGACTCAACTTCATCTGTTTTCAGCCTAGAAAACACAAACTCGGCACACACAACTGGTAGAGGATAAATGGCCTCCTTGACAACCTGTGAGTGCTGTGTCAACATAGATGGATGCATGCAAGCAGGTCACAGAGTTTTTTTTTTTTTTTTTTTTACTCGTCTTAGAGCAGCGACTGTAGGGCCCGTCTCAAATCGGAGGTTAATCATTGCCAGTAAGGACACCCGAAATTTGCTCGTCATGGTTACTTGCTCTGAGTGTTGTTGCTGCTCTCTCTCCCTGTTAAATGCAGGACAGTGAGGTCGCTGTGATCGACTTTAACTGGAGAAACGCAACAGAGGAGAGACGGTTAGAGCAGGGTTGGGTTATAAAACAATATTTAAAGCTTTAAACATCACATGGACCACAGGTCAGTCCATCATCTTAACAACGGAGAAAGCATGACGCGACTACACTCCTGTCCATCAGCAGCTAAGGACCATAATGAAACTTAAAGTGTAATATTTTTTTATTTAATTATTTCTTGTCATTATATTGAAAATTCTTTTCTTTGAATATCATTTCCCAATTTTCCTTTTGCATAAGTTTTTATTTTTTAAACCTAAACATAGTTAAGTTGTAGTTCTGCAATAGATGTGTCTCAGATATTACACTTTCTTTTTTCAAAAGGTAATATAACATCCGTGGCTCTAAACAGGTTTGATGTAGCTGAGCTGAGGATAAATATGTCTGTTTAGGTTGTAAAACTCGCAGGCCGCTGCCCCAAACAAAGATGGCGGCGGCATCGTAGTTTGGGATGCTCTTCTTCAATACGAGGTGGGGAAACTGTTGAGGTGCTCCAAAAGATGTGAGACTGCTGGGTAATCTTACATTTTGAGCCAAGGAAATGTGTTGCATCAAAGTATATTTATATTCAAGTCCAGACCTGAATCTCTTTAACAATTTGATAATCTGTAGTAAGATGAGAAAATAAACTTTATGACTTTTAACCAATCTAAAAGCTGGTAGAGACAAACCCCCAAAGACCTGTAATTTCACGAGGACGTGGTTTTTCGAGGTGGCAGGAAGAATAAAAAAAAACATATATTTTTTTTCTCAGCTTGTGGTCAAATTACAAGCTATTGTAATATAACACAGGAAATGATTTGTACTTTCAGTAACGTCTTCTCTTTCTGGACCCAACAGAGAAGTGTCAGTTGCTTAATAGTAAAAAACAAACAAAAAAACCCCCAGAAAAAAAGCAGTTTCACAGTTTAATTTCCAGCAAACGCTATTTGCAGCTTCGCTTGCCTGGTTGTTCATTCACAGTAATGTCCTCATGCAGTGTAATTACCTGAGCTGTGATTACCAGAGCAGGTCAGCAGTCCAGAGGTAGATGTCCTCCGTCAGCAGCCTGTTGGTGTGTGTTTTCTGTCTGCCAGCGGTGGATGTAACGCGTTTGTGTGTACATGTGAAGTGGACTGAGGAAAGGAAGACAGAAGGGCAGCTCTCCTCTCCTCTCCTCTCCTCACGCTGCCTGAATTTGACACGTTGCACACGCATCCTCTTTAAAAGGAAAAAAAAAAAGGAGATTTAGCTGAAGCTCCAATTTTCCTCACTTCCTGTGGCGCACTTCACTCCATTTCTAGGTGAAAGTTCTGCGTATGAGTCGGTATGCATTGTTACTGGGTCTCTTGGGAAAGTTTTGCAGCTTCCTCTGAGACTGCAAAAAAAAAAAAAAAAAGAAGCCCTGAATTCTTCCTGTTCTGTTGTGAATCAGAAAGCCGATCTGGGTTGCGCATCGTGTTCACGCTGTCCCAACAACGCGCCATTGACGATGAAAAACAGCTTTGTCAGCGTTGCGGTCGTTCCATCAGGGAGCTCTTTGTCCGCCAGCGCCACCGTGACGTCGCTGTCGTGTCCCTCGTTTTCCCCGGCAGGAGCCGGGCCTGACCAACGGCACGCCGGTGGAGATCTCCAGCCCCGCCTCTGCGTCGGTGCTGCTCAGCAGGCTGCAGCTGGACGGCGACCTGGAGGCCGACGCTCACGACCCGTTTGGCTCCGGAGAACCCCGCGACCTCTTCGTCACCGTCGATGACCCCAAGAAGCACGTCTCCACCATGGAGACGTACATCACCTACAGAGTCTCCACTAAGGTTGGTCCTCAGCTCATGACGGCACTCTGCCTGGTTTTAAACCAGGTCTAACTACATTTGACTAATCCTTTAACAAGCTTAAAAAAAAAAACTCCACCATGTTAAAGCTGCATTATGCAACTTTTACTGAAAAAAAATTCCTTATTACATATTTGTTTAAAACAATGAGATGGATCATTTGTGAAAAACATCAAGCTCCTGCAACCCCTCTCTGCAGAAATACAGCACTCGTTCAGAAGCAACCTCTCTGCGAGGCTATAGCTAGCTCACCACGCCAGAGCTAGTTGTGAATGCTAAAGCTAATTAGCATGAATAAATAGTTTTTATGTCACGGTAAGTTGTTTCTCTGCAGTTAGCAGCAACGGGGCTTTCCGCACCAGCACTGAGAGCCTCTCCTCTCCACAGCTCTCTAGATACCACAGTCACTGTATTCACAATTTAGCAGCGCGTTCATGAGGATGATCGACAGTGCTAAGACACGCCTCCTGCCTCTGATTGGTTGTTTTTGGTCAGGAGCGGCACATTTCTTCAGATGGCAGTAGTATCTCAGGAGGAGGAGATGAATCTTTTTCACAAATTATCTGTCTCATACTGTCGCACCACGATGATGGATTTAATAAATATGTAAAAAAATAATAATAATTTATGAGTCTAAATTTTTAATGTGTATTTTTTTTTCTCCTCGTCCTGAATGGATCTCTACGAAAAAAATAGAGAATTCTGAGATTTAAAGTCAGAAAGTCAGAATTCTGACTTTAATCTCAGAATTTTAATCTTTTAATCTGACTTTAATGTTTTTTCTGAGATTAAAGTCAGAATTCTTTTCTTTTTTTTCTTTCGGCGGCCCTAATCCTCTTCCGTAGATCTCAGTTTAAAGGTTGTATTTTTCCAAAAAAAAGAAAAGAATTCAGTCTAGAAATGACATAATCTTAAAAGCAGAGTCCTTTAATCCTAAAGCTTCAAACATAAAGTTGAAATTATTTTCACTGAAGCCTGGATCTCACTTTGGAAAGAAATGCGTCAGGAACAACAAAGCGCTTTTCAATTGCAGCGCTGCCATGAACTGAAAGTCACTGCAGCCAGGTTTCCATGATTAGAACGGGAGAGAAACCCCCGCCCCAAAAAACTGACACCTCTGTGACAGCGACTTCCAAACATATGGCAAGAAGTGCTTAGATTATTGAGTATGGAAAGGCTTCTCCGAGGTCCTGACCTCAACGCTGTTTGAATTGGAGGCAATGAGTCAGGAAAAAAGGGAGAAAAGTTTGTTTGACTTTACTAGTTCTGTTATTTTAAGGCCTTCAACAATCCAAACTGAAAACACACAGAGAGCCCAAAACGACCCGCAGCTCCTTCAGCATGTCATTCCGACGGTTGTGATGAAGTGAAGTTTGTCACAAGGTCTTGCTTCTATTTTCAACAGCTATAAAAAGTCTGCGCTTACTTGTTATTATGGCAGTAATCCGCTAAATCTCAGGGCTACATGGCGACGGTTGCTATGAGCAACAAGGCGCTTGGCTTCTCGGCCTGCGCAGCAGTGCCTCAGTCAAATAAGAGCACAAAGTGTTAATGGGGACCCTGTGTGTGTAAAATGTGTTTATTTCCCCCCCCCCCCCCCCCCCCCCAGACGACACGGATAGAGTTTGACCTTCCGGAGTACAGCGTGCGGCGGCGCTACCAGGACTTCGACTGGCTGAGGATAAAACTAGAAGACAGCCAGCCGACCCACCTCGTCCCCGTACGTCCCACAAGCTTCCCCCTCTTTGCGCTGCGTTTCCGTGGAGACGCGCTCCTCGTTCACGTTCCCTCTCCTTCTCTCGTCTGTCTCCAGCCGCTGCCCGAGAAGTTTGTGATGAAGGGTGTGGTGGACCGCTTCTCCGAGGAGTTTGTGGATACGAGGATGAAGGCTCTGGACAAGTTCCTGAAGCGAGTGGCGGACCACCCAGTTCTGTCTTTTAACCCACATCTTAATGCCTTCCTGACTGCCAAGGTAAGGTAGCGCCGCATTCAGGCTCTAATAAATCATCTCAACAGACCTGCAGAGATGCGAGTGTAGAGGATCTTTCACAGCGCTCTCTTTAAATGAATCCATCCAGAATATCCTACTTTAAAAATATAATTTTTTATATACAAAATTGCTGGAAATGATGCCCAGCCAAGTTCTAAAATAAAATAAAGTAACTTTAACCACCTTTAAAAAAATAATAAAATAAATGAATAATGTACATAATGGTGTAAATACCAGTTATCCACAATTTTCCATTGTGATATGGCAGAGATCTGCAGCCTGTGGCTCTTTGGCTCTTCCTCAGTGTCTTTTAAATTGACTTAAAAATAGTAAAGAACCAAGGAATGTTGATAAAGATGGATAAAACAAATGGCAGTTTTATTAACTGCCAATTATTTGTGAAATAGTTGTAATAATTCCCACAACAGAAAGCTTAAAGTACCAGGAATGGTAAGTTCTTGGGTCCTTTCTTTTTAAATCATACATCCATAGAATAAAATGCACCCATCCTCTTTTTTTTTTCGGTACAGTAAAACCTAAAAATATAATAATTCTTTTAAAAGTAACAAGTTAGAAATGGTTACTCACCAAAACATGCTCATGTTTGCAATGGCGTCAGTCAGTTAAAAGTTTTGAAGAACCTGAACTGCTATGAAACAAGTCTGCAGGTAAACCGGATTAGGAGAGAAGAAGTAGTCCCCAAAGTTCAGTCGTCATAAAAAGTGGCACCTTAAAATCCCCAGGTTTTCATTAGATGCCGTTTTTTTGTTCTTTTTTAAAACCTTAACTGGTTACCCTGACAACGCATGTCTTTGCAGGACCTGAACAAGCGTCAGGGTCTGGCCCTGCTGACCAAAGTGGGCGAATCTGTGAAGAACGTGGCCGGAGGCTACAAGCTGCGGGCGCGGCCAGCAGAGTTCTGCGCCATGGGAGAGTATCTGGACACGTTCAGCCAGAAACTGGGAACCATCGATCGCATCGCTCAGAGGATCCTCCGAGAGCAGTCGGGTATAATCAGACAGCCTGCTGGACAACACGCACACACACAGCAGTTCACTGCAAAAACACACACCATTTCGTCAAGTATGTCTGGTTTCTAGCGCAAATATCTTGTGCACTTGAAATAAGACAAAAGTAACTTTTCAGCAAGAAATCAGAATTTGTTTTAGTCAATAATTCCTTAATATTGATGGAAAAAGTACCAGGTCCTTTGGGAGATTTTTTTTTCTACGCATATTCAGGACTTCTTCATAATTATTAAGGGATTATTGATTAACACAAGGTCCTGTACCTTCCTGGAAAGTTGCTTTTTTTTAGTTTTGTCTTATTTAAAGTATACTAAGAGATTTCCACTAGAAACTAGACCAAAAATACAGTATGTAGTAAGATTTTGTGTTTGCAGTGTTTTAACGTTGACTGCAGTTTTTTACATTCGTTCTAGCAATAAACATAGAGCCAGAGCTGGTGACGTTAATCTGACTGATGGTTTTGAACCTTTTCCATCATAAATCCAGACAAACAGGTTGTCTAAAATAAGCTGCATGCGTGAAAGAGAAACTGTTCCTGCACTCAGCAGTGAGGAAAGAGAGGAAGAGCTGCTGCTGGACCCCCTGCTCACCTGACTCGCGCACGATGTGTGGTGCTGTAAATACCGGCCGTGCGAAATGTTCCCTGTCACCATCTGTCGGGGCTGTGGACGAGCGGCGTCAGACACACCCATGTTCCCAGATAACATGGTCTCTGCAAGCCGATTTCCAAGTAATCGGTTTGCAGAGAGTGTGCCGGACTGTTGAGTCCCAGTTTCTTATCCAGTGAAGCAACGAGAACGACAACGATTCGCTGTCTGGATGATGAACGCCTCGCTCAACTTAACCCCGCTGTCTTTTCATGCTTTTTGTGCTGCCAGAGTACCTGACGGAGCTGCGCGAGTACGGCGCCGTCTACTCCGCCTGGGCCGGGTCAGAGGAGCAGCTGCAGCGCCCCCTGGAGGGCGTGGCCGGCTGCGTGACCACGAGCTGCGGCGCTCTGGAGGATCTGAGCGACAACATGAGCCAGGACTTCCTTCCTGTTCTCAGAGAATACGTTCTCTACATTGAGTCAATGAAGGTAAGATCGATGTTATCGCAACTCGTATTGGGAATGCAGCAGTATGAACATTTGGACCGATATGATATACATTTCTCTACCGTTTCGATGGGCTTTTGGGGAATAAAACCGAACTCGCATCATCTTCCGTCATTGTCAGCCACAGTCGAAGCTTTCCAGCAGCAGTCAGTCCTGCTACAAATCTGAAGAGGCCTCTGACTGAAGACTGTTTCAGTATGAATGTCTCATCAGTATCATGAAGAAACATAACTGACTTCATTATATTTTTTGTGAAATATAATGAAGAAAGAAAAAAGTTCCTTCCACTGCCTTTAAAGCCAGAGCTGCATCCCCTTTGCTCCCAAACTAGAAAAAGGTTCCGCCAGTGTTCTTTTTTTTTTTTTTTTTTTTTGCATGCATCATGTCCTGTCCAGCTCAAGACTCAGTAGAACCATCTGCGTCTTGCATGCTTGTTTCTCCAAGGCTGCGCCGTGTTCCTGCTAACGTGGAACGCTTTCTGTCTGACAACAGAACGTTTTGAGGAAGCGGGACCAAGTCCAAGCGGAGTACGAGGGCCGCCTGGAAACGGCCGTGTTGCGCAAACAAGAAGATCGGACGCCCGTAAGCAGCACCCTTCCTGTCGTTTGAGTTTCACAATTGTCTATTAGGGTTGTTTGCTTTTCAGCCGGTTCCTAGTGAACCGTCGCCGTATCTGTTGCACGTCTAGACAGTAAAAGTGTGTCTCGACTCTTCCCCCACCCTCCTATTGCAACTCGTAGCGTTGAGCCCGGTCCCCCGCTAGCTCTGGTTTTGTCTGCTCTGCTGCAGATTCCTGTGGAAGTGGAGAAGTGCCAGGACAAAGTGGAGTGTTTCAACGCTGACCTGAAAGCAGACTGGGAACGCTGGCAGCGGAACAAGAGGCAAGACTTCAAACAGCTCCTCACAGGCATGGCCGACAAAAACATCAGCTATTATGAGAAGGTACGCGGGGCAAGGTCAACCTGGAAGCAACCCGCTTCTCCGCCGTGTGATGTCACAGTTTTTGTTTAATGCCACGATCCCAAACTTTGTGTTGCCTTGAGATTTTATGTGATTTTGCTCAATCAGGATGTCCACGGATTCTTAAAAAGCCTTAGACTTCTGTGTCTAAAAATAAAACAAAATGTAAATGTGATGGTGACAAAAGTTGAAAATCTTTCAATTTCCTCCTCAAGTTTGCGTGTCATCGTGTGAGTTCCATCGGACATGAATGCAGAGTGAGAGACGTCACCTTCTGTAAATTGAGTTATGCAGAAGGATCCCCCCAACCCTCATAGATTTATTGCACTTTATGTCTTAAATTTCATTCAGTTGTCATTAATAAGGTCTTAAAAAGTCTTACTGAAACCTGTAGATACCCTGAGAGTTCCTAAGTGGATAGTAAAGGGTATGTTGGTATTTCAAATGAAAAACATGAACATGTGGTAAGCATTTGTATGCACCCTCACCGCTCTTTATCCGAACACCCCTAAATAAAATCAATGGAACTAACAGCTATTTCATAATGGCCATTATTGTCTGTCTCCACTGTAAAAATGGCCGACCTGGCGGAGCCACATGGCTCAGAAAGACGCCACCGTTTAACCCCCGCCTGCCCAGTGAGAGTCCAACTGACGGTGAAAACGCTCTCCTGAATGCAGCAGAGCATAAAGCAGCATCAGCAGCATGTCAACTAATTTTACATCTCTGTAAACGGCGTTTGATCCATGGTGACATTTACGAACTAAAATATGCTTTACTTTTATTTTTTGTTTTATCATTTATTGTTTTTGTTTATTTCTGGGGAGGTAGGAGTTGTAATTCCAAACGAATCTTCCCTCTGTGCAGAGCCAGGCAGCATGGGAGTCCCTCATAACGCACCTCCAGGAAAAACAGACTGAGGACAAAACGAGCGAGACGAACTGAACCCAACGCGTACTTGAACGTCACACTCAGCCAAGCCAAGGAAAGCCAGCGACGGGGCAGCAGGTTCTAACCGCCAGCTGTCCGCCGCCTGCTGCCCTGAGAGGAACGATGACAGTGACACGGAGAGCGGCCGCCTTCCACGCCGATTCGGCCTGGGAAGAAAGGTAACGAGTGATGTGTTTGAGGTCAGCTGGGACAGTAGAGAATCTTCTGTACAGATCCGTCTTTTCTTTTTTTTTTTTTTTTTTTTTCCTATTTTTATGGACTTTTTCTACCTAATACTTCAGATTAATGGTCTTTTTTTTTTGTGTGTTTTTTGTTGTTGCCAATGCTGCTTGCGTTTATTTAACTCCACATTTGTGGAGAGATGTGTTTTTCGGCCGCCTTCTCCGTTTTCACACTGAGCCAAATGAGTATCGAGGACCGGAAATGCCGCAGTTCAGTATATTAAGAAGTTGGTAAATAAATATTTATATATGCGATAATTCAATTAAAGTTGTAAAGCACACTAAAACACATTTAGTGATTATTATTTATTAAAAACTTTATTATAAAGTGTAACAAAATGAGATTTTTTTTTAGCTAAAACCAGTCATGATGATTTTTTTTTTTAAATGTTTTGTTAGAACTGGTAATGGAAGTGTTTGGGCAGGGCTAGCGTTGCTACAGACCACAGGATTGGTGTGCAGCTTAACCAATGAGATTCGATAATTTTAATTTCTTAAATGCAGCACAGAACATATGACAAAATTTACGTAGTTGTAAATAATGTGATAAATTGACTAATTTTTCATTAATAAATTTGGAATTATTTTTTTTTATTAGCTAAATTGTTAGGTTTGTTTATTTGATGTGATACAATTTTATGTGGGTTAAAATTGTATATATATATATATATATATATATATCTGTATATAAATGTTTGTTTACCAAATTTATAGGATTGTGGCTTTTTGGTTAATCTTCATGAATGGGAATAACTGCAAAAAAGTTTGGTTTAATTTTTTTTTTTTTTTTTTTTATTATTAATTTTGCTTGTATTAGAAGGTGAAACTGAAATTGTTGCATCAAAACTTTTAATTTGACTAAATCATTTTTCAGATGAAACATAATTATGTATTTCTTTTGGATCCATATATCCAAAAATATCACAGGAATATCAACCTTGACGCCCTCTAGTGGCTGTTTAACAAATATTTTCCCACATTTTCTTCCAGCACAAGTTAAATCAACAATAATAAATGTCATGATAAAACCAAACCAGGAAATATCCTGGTTTTACATCCTAGGCTCTATTGATAAGTGCGTAATGGCACCACCTAGTGGCAAAGTTTTGCTCTACCTCTGTTGGATTCTGTGACATTTAAAGTCGCGGTATTTCAATAGTCCAGCCTTCCTCGACATGCTATAAAGTTGGGAATGCTGAGTAGTGTGGGATATGGCCTTGGAATAACTTTGAGGAAAAACTGAGTGCAAAAAAAAAATTATAGCTGGAAATAGTGAATCACTCAATCCTGATGGAACTTAAAACCGCCCAGTAAAAATGTGATTTTGCTTCACAACAGCAACCTGTTGCAGGACCTACATCCAAGGTGATTCCATTGTGCTTTAATATATTCAGTTACTTATCAAATAGAAACTGCATGAAGCTGGTTGACAGAGCAAATCCTTCCCAGTATACAGTGGTTCATCTTGCTCACAGTATTGACTTTGTGCACTCATCTGCAGAGCTGTGACTTAAATGGAAAATATTAGAAAACACGGAGGCAGCCTGCCAAAAACATCCTTTTTTTTTTTCTTATATTCTTTACTTGATCTCAACTTTAAAGGGGAAAAGAATCACTTTGCTGCCCTCAAATCAAACGGTGCTCCTTTGATGGCTCTCAACCACAGGAGGAAGATGAAACCTGCTGAAAGCATCATCATTTATTCCCTCTCCTCAGCTGTGTGTGCTCGAGTCGGTGAGACTTGGCGTTAAGTAGCAAAATGTGACCAATGATTTCAGGGCGAGCTCAGCTACGTGACATTAGCCCAACACCACGTTTAGCTTTTGTTCATTTTTGCACAGATGTAGCCTCAGACAGTATTGTCTGTCTGGTGAAAGAAGAGATTTTTGAAATAAAGGTACGTTTTTTTTGTGTGTGTTTTTTTTATTTTATTTTTTATTTTTTTAGGATTTCTGTGTTTTGTTTGAAGTTGATGCCACATTACCGGACCTGTTCTCTCTACAACATGAAGGCTTATTTAGTGTCTGCAACTTGTAGATGTTGTCAGCTTCCTTGTTTTTTTTGTTCCTCATTCTTATTTGTCTATCTTGACCTTTAACCTTTTACAGCAGCTACTTATTTATCTGTTCTATCAGATGTGAAAAAGGATAAAAATGAAAAAAAAAATCAAGGGAATAATATGTAATTTTTTTTTTTTGGCCATGTGAGGTCTGGATTGAGATCATGGTTCCAGGTAGCTATGACAACCGGAGGCAGCTGTAACTGAGGTTCAAACTAAAAAGCTTGAATGACCGTATCTGACTGAAATAATATCAATATATGACGACATACTAAAGAGGGGAGCAGAAGAGATCCAAATACCTGTTTGTTTTGTAGCTATAATACTGCTGAATTAAAACATTTTTTTTAATATTACATTGAATACTTGCTTAAGAACTGTGACTTTTCCAATTATTGGCGCCTCTGGTAAAGATGTTTGAAGAGTCTTAAACTAAGCCAATCCTTGTCAGCAGTCGAATCTCAAAATAAATTAGGTAAAAACAGCTGTGGCTAACGTTAGCGAGCCACTAGTGACGCTGTGGGAGTGAAACAGGCCCACAGTGCCACACATCCTCCCGCATACTTACCAGTCTGCATTATACATCCCGATTGTGTCGAAGTAAACTCACCTGGAGTGTTTTCTAATCGAGATTTGACGATTGTAATTTTTTTTTCTGTGTGTGCATGGAGGCGACAAAGTTGGGTACAGTATGTGTCTAGTTGACTTGAGTGGCAAGTTTTCCTGTCTTTCCCATTTTGAAGTGATTAGGAGAAATGCACCTCTTTTTGCAAGTCATATTTTTACCTCCATTGAAACGAACACCATCAGTTGATAATTTAAAGTTTCTTGATATTCTGATGAATCTAAAAAAAAGTATAATCTGCTACATTTGTTTTATAGGAATTGTTATGGTGCCAATAATTAACTTTATTTAAAAACAAGTGTCCTAACCTTAGTTTTCTTGCTGACTTAAGAGACATAAAATTTCAGTAGGAGATCATGCACCTCCAATAAACTGAATTTATTTCTTTTTTCTTTTCTGTTTTACCAGGAGTGCTGATAATTGTAGAGGGCGCTGTTCTAAAATAGTTAATTGGAAACCTCTACATTGGTACTTGGAGGTCCTGACCTCTAACAGTGGCAAGAATATAAATGTTTGTGACCAGTTTAAATGGATCGTGGTAATCATAATTAAAAATGAAACAAAGGGAAGAGCTTCAATGTCAAGCTTACAGGACTTGACTAAACTTGAGATTTCCACGTCTACTTTTTGTTTAATTTGCTTTAAAGTGAGAAGTTTCGTTTTGTTTTTAAAATTAAAAACGGGTACGAGTGAATCCACGGACCTCATTCTGGGGAAAAAAATTCCTTGGTTAGTAAAAGTGTTACTCTTGCATTAAGGGAGACGTGTTTTGTGTTTTTTTTTTTTTTTTTTTAATATATCGTCCAGTTGCAAAACAACAGCCGCCATTTGATTCGCTAGCGGACCGACTGAACGGGTGTTTAAGTCGGGGACGGTTTTCTTTTTGTCTTTAAGCCAAATGTCCACTTCTCCTTCCTGTGTAACTTCACAAGTTTAATTAGATCTATTTTAGTTTTTCTCTGTTCCACCCCGGTGTGCTCTGTTTACGTCCCTGATTGTACATTCGAATGTTGATAACAATTTGTTGTAATTATAAATAAGCTTGTATACTGATGTTTTGATGCAATTTATCTTTAACACATTTTTTGGATATACTGGACCAATAATAAAGAGGATAAATGACGACTCGTTTGTTTATGATTTGAGCACAATGAGAAAAGCTAATTCTGTCAGAAGATGCAGCAAAACATAATGGGACCAATATGGTTTAGTAGTAAGTCTTAAACTTTTTCATTTAAATGGTTGCGTGAACAGTAAAAACACCTTGTAGTGCATCAACACTACAATATGAACATTTCAAGACAGAGAAATTATTTTAAGCTGCAGCAATAAGTCTAATGTAATTATAAAAAAAGCATTTTAAATTGTGTAGTTTTCACTTTTACAGAGACTAATGGCTTTTCGTGGTTTGAGACTTCAGTGATCAAGTATAAAAAGTGACAGTGAAAAATAAGAATCATGTAAAAAATGACAAAAGAATATTTACAATGCTTAAGAATTAGTCTCCTAGACAGAATAATCTTTTGCTTAATTTTTGGTAAACAGCTGAAACGGTAAAACGTGTTAATGTGACCAAATATACAATTGCGAGTCCTACAATAATTTATGTCTTAAGTGTACAAAACCAAACACCCCTGATTCCACCACGTCATTATTTACTGAACAAATATAAAGTCAAAATGAAGTAAATAAAAAAACAAAGTATAAAGACAATAGTCACAAATTATTAAATCCCCCAGCTATGCAGGCTTAAAATACATTTGTTTCCCCAGAATATTTCTCCTGACAAGATAATGCTAATCAAACATGGCAACAATGCAGTTCAAAGTGCTTTACATGATGAAAACATTCAGTCACCAGCGACTGTATGCAGCGACCCAGCCGAGCTTTGAGCTGAACCCAACAGGGAATCCAAGGACATTTTGAGTTTAAAATAATTTTTAAAAAAAGGAAAAAGTAGACCTTTTTTAAATTTTAGATGACTGGGTCAACCAGTCTCACAATAGCATTTCTGGTAGCAAGCTGAAAAAAAAAAATAGCTTCAAGTGAATAAATCTCCAGCGTGCAACATGTAACGTACGACGGTAAAAAACCCGAGAGCCAAACATTTACCCCGGCTTACGCAACGTTCTCGGTTCAGATTCACCCCTTAAATCTCCAAAGTGTTGAAAGCACACGGCGTGCGTCATTTTCAAAATGACTTCTCCTTTTTCTAACAGAAGCCATAAACATAAACCTCTGATAAAGCAATCTGGACGATGACGTTTTCCTGTAACCTTTGACATGATTTCAAAAACACTTATTTTTTTTTTTGTTTTTGTCCAGAGGGTTTTGCATATTTGTCAGATAAAGTACCATCCATCACACCACAATGGAAAATTATTATAGGCAAATATTTTCAAAAATGCTGCATCGGCAGCTTTGAGGAAGTGGCGTGTTTATGTTCTAAACACTTAAGTCTCATTTCCCAGTTTGCTTGTAATGAAAAGAGCTCATTGCTCATGTCAGTGGCGCTTCTTCAGTCTCCCTGAATCCTCATGTACTCTTGCCTCTGAGCTGACCTGCAGCCGACGATGCTGGAGGAAAGACACACACACACACACACACTGAAAATGAGACGGAGCGCACCAGGAATGGTTCTCTCAGTAGCTTTCTGTGTGGTGTACCTGATGGGTATCATGGAAATGACTGTGATGACGCTGGAAATCGTAAAGACGAGCCCCGGGAACCAGGTCAGACTGTTCTGATAGATCTTTGTGAAAGCAGGAATGTAAACAATGCCGGCCACCTTCAGAGTCATCTCCAGACAGGTCAGAGCGATGCCTGACAAAGACAAGAAACAAAAAAAACATCCAAAAAAGGTGTTGAGGATAAAACACAAGAAAGATAAATCATAAAATAAAAGCTGTGTTAAAGGACCATTTGCAATTTTTATTTGGCTTGAAAGATTTCAACTGTGATCTACTTACTACATTGGTGAACAAAGTCAGAGCGACTGGATGAACCAGCTGTACAGGACAAGTCTGGTTTCTAGTAAATGACTCTGCAACTTCATTTCTGCACAGACTATTTAACGTTAAAAAAAACCCCGGAGCAAAGATCCAGAAAGCTTGACCCCATAATGACTTATCTGGTTTGTATCCAGTTAAATGAAATATCTAAAAACAGTTCATTGTTTTTTTTGGGTGTGTTTTGAGCGAACTGCGCTAAAAAGGACAAACAGACTTTCATAAAGGATAAAACTATATTTATTTTTCTATATGCAAATATAGCTGTGAATTGTGTTTTCAGTAGTGCATTTTGCTACCGTCACACATAGACCCGGATCGGGAACTCACCACATCGCGATGCAGGAACCTGCTGAGAAACCAGGGCCCTGATTGTCGGCATCGGGATGAGCGCAAAGAGGCTTAATAAACGGGCTGTGGAGAAAACGTTGAATTAATTATTATTTTTCTTCTTCCAGAAAATACCACCAAAAATAGCCTATTATACTTGTATATTAAAAAAAGCAAATGCCAAATAATTCCAGTTGTTTTTGTTTGCACACATGCTAGTGTCATCAATGCAGCACAGCTAGCTAATACAGGAAGTCAGAAAAGTAGAGCTTCAAAACCAATAAGCTACCAGAATAAAGCATAAAGTCGTGTTTTGTTGCAATTATGTATTTCACTCAATTATATCCCAGTCACTATTTTTTTTTACCCTGGAGATTTGGCAGATACTACACAGTGCTATAAAAGACACACTGCTGTTTCCTTGTGAGTACAGAATGTATGTTATTGTACAGCTGTAAGCTTTCAGCACTGTCTGAAAACCTCAGAATAGGAAGACTTCATGGCTTCGGATCGTTCTCACTTCCTCTTTCTTGTTCCTGTGTTTTCAATAACTTAGATTTTTATAAGGCAGACTGGATGGATGAAATTGCACAGCTAGACTTTAACGGCCCAGAAACAGAACAACATCAACACCGACTGGTGTCTCCAGTGCCATTAGATGTTATGTCAGACAACAGTTTGTGGAAATGATCCGTCATGATGCAGTTCTGAATCAACCGAGGCGCTCCGTCTCACCAACGTAGAAAAGGGAGGTCGTAGTGACGAAGGACATGACGTAGATCCCCACAGCGAACGACAGCATGCCGATCAGGATCATCGTTTCGTCACCGACGCATTTTCGGAACACGATGACGCCAAAGAAGCTGGTGACGAAAATCCCGCAGCCCGCCGCATTTCCGTATCCCACCTCGAGAGAGAACAAAGAAACTAATGTAAAGCACAGTTGAAAGACACTGTGCTTTACATGTGTTGGAAAGCACAGTGTCAAAAAGTACTTAGCTGACAATTACAAATGTGACGTTACTTGTGTGGCGGTCCAGCTGAGCGGCGATTTCAGCACGAAGGAGCCCAGGACCTCTACGGCTCCGCCCACAGCAAAGTCGTAGAGGAAGGCCGCCGCAAACAGGAGAATCACGTTCACCATGTTGATCCCAGTAAAACACCCGACGAGACGAGTGTAACGGGAGGCGTGGGAGAGGAGGTGGTAGCTTTCCTCTGAGTCCTCGCTGTTCACTCGTTTCACCTGTTATTGTGAAGGAAATTGTGCAAAATGTGCTTCCGGTGGGAGCGTCGCAGAAAATCAGAAACCTGGAGAACTACAACCTGTAGCTGCACTCGAGCTTTTTCCACATTCGGCCATATTGCAGCCACAAACGGAAATGTTTTATATTTGTTAGTGTCATTTTTTCCCTTTATTTAACAAGATTAAACCCCATTGAGAGCTATATCTCCAGGGCAGAAAATCTGCAACACACAACAACCTGGCGACGTTATTGATTTTACATGACGCTCTCACAAAACGGCTCATATTTGCAAGGAAAATGATGCAGTTTTCTGTTCTGTTAAACCCTAAGCGGTTTGAGAAACCTGTTACCAGGACAGGTGAATGTCTTGCATTCTACAAATCTGGTGTTCTGTTATTGCGGTCAGAGAAGCTACAGGAAGTCTTTGCAGTTTGCCAGAAGATATGTAGGGCAAGCGGCAAACGTGTGGAAGAACAGAACAAAACGGAGCCTGTGAGCAAAATGTAGCAGAAAACCTACAATTAGCATCATCGTACGTTTCATTCTGCTACTTTGTTTTGATCTGTCACGCTATAAAAAACCATTAAAGTTTGTGGTGGAAACATGAGAAAATGTGAAAAAGCTTATAGGATAAACTTTAGCATTGTAATTTTTTTTCTTTTTTATTTACCTAACGCCAAACATGTAACAGCAAGGTTTCCCCCAGAAAACTCGCTAAACCTGGTGGTTGGTTGCTAGGGCAGTCATTCAACCAGCGGCCCGTCGTGTTTTTGAGTTAAAAAAATGTTTAAAGTTGACAGGAAATGTAAAAATATCACTTCATCATTATGTGTTATTGAAATATTGGAAAATGTATACCCGAACACCATCTATAAAGTCTTGAAAAATGCAAATATTTTAAGAAAACATTCATAAATAAGCAATGCTTAGCCTGGTGGTGGCACAAGTAAAGCCTGGTGGCCCGCCAGGCTTATATTACACTGAACCGTCACTGTGAGGTATGATGAAGGGAGAGCACTGACCTGCAGCAGGGCTACAGCGAATATGAGGCAGAGCAGGTTGAGGAGCGTGCTCACAGAGAGCAGGACGGTTCCGTTTCCCAGACTGGAGCTGTAAAGCAGGAACAGATGACCCGACACCAAGCTGCCCACCACTCCGCTCAACCCGTACAGCAGCTCCACTCTCATCAACACCTACGCAGCAGAAGAACAGGAAGTGATTCCTCTGAAAGAGCAAACGAACGACAACTGAAAAACGCAGCTTCCATGCCGGGGAGCACTTGCCACACACTCCAAAACTTGAAGCTGGCAGTACAGTGTAGCAAACAGCTACTACTAGAAACCAGTCACATGATTCAATCTGACACATACAGGAAAATGAGAAATCCCCCCCCCAAAAAATTTCCCAAATGTTGCAACAAAAGCAGATATTTGAGAACAGTGAAAGCTAATCTAAAGCACTCCTTTCACATTAAAGTGGCTATGATGGAGATGAAGGCTGAAATAAAAATAAAGGTAAATAGAATCACAGATTATTAAGGAGAAATGATGTTTTAGTCATACCTGGTTTATATCAGCCTACAAGTGCATCTCAATGACAGGATGCCACTGAAAAGTTAACTTACTTCACTCATTTAAATAAAAAAAACATGTCAACTCATCCTATACAGATTTAGGGTGAAATGTGTCACATTTTTATTATTCATTTTATTTTTAATGATTATAATGAAAAAATAAAAAATTTCAACGTTAAAGAAGCCGGTTTGTTGTTCACTGAATGATGTATCCAAACGGAAAGTTCAGCGTAAGGAAAAACCAGATAACATGAATAACTGCAATGTGGAGAGGATCTGTTTGTGCTGTGCTACCGTATGCAGCAGTGCTGGAATACAGCAATATGTTAACTACAGCGGTAGTCTTTGTTTCCCCGGCACACAGGACATGGGGAACAACGGCCCATGAGTTTAGTCACCTGAGCCAGTGATAACATCTGCAGCGGATTACCTGGTCAAAAAGTGCAGTTTGATGTGCCAACGTCCTCTTTTCAGGTTTGGACTTCATCTGAAAATTAAGATCCTGCCGCTTTTGTTCCAGGGTTGTTTTTTGTAATCAAAAACAGATTGCAGTGCACTTCCCTCTGCACACAAGCTTTATGGAGATACTGATTCCACTTTCCAGCAGGACCTGCTGCCCAGTGGACCACTCTACATAGTTTTATGATTGTGGTAATGGAAACCCAGCAGCTCTAAACCCTACAGAGAAACTAAGAGAGTTTTCAATAAGAAGATGAGAAACAGAAGAGCTGAATCTGACTATTGATTCAGCTACGAGCTCATTGTGTTGCTGCCACCCGAATCTGACGCAGCCATTTATTTATACTTATTTCTACGCGGTGCTCAGAAAGTTGAGGTGTTTTATTTTTTTGCAATGGGTTTTACTTCACAATTCTCTCATCCTGTCGCATGAACACATTTTGTCCTTCCACTAAACTTTCCAATGATAATTTTGCCCTTAGCTCTGTGTGGACAGGCTGCTTCTATATCAAAACCCATTTGATATAGAATGGTGTGTGTACCATAGTATTAACATTGGTCTTATACGATAATAAATAATTTATACATATGAATGAGATATGCTAATATACTTTTAAATTTATTGAACCTTTAGTCATTTCTTCAGGTTTTTACCCAATAATAGTAATTAAACTATGACAGTTTGTGTTTTATGATGGTGGGAATAAATAACCTTTCAGATCAAAACGCACTTGACGTCCTAAACCACCAACCTTGGATCGATCAGCCGCAGTGGAGCCGAGCGACGCCAGAGTCATGATGCCGGGCCAATAGGCGCTGAAGCCCCCGGAGACCCGAAGACCACCGCGGCCGCAAACATCAACTCGAGCGGAAGACCGACAATGACCACCAGCAGCAGGCCGAGCCTGGACAGCAGGTACCCGCTCAGGGGCACCACGATGGGCGCCTTCCTCCAGCCGCGGTCGCCGAGGCCGGCCAGGACCAGCGCCGGTACGATGGGCGTCAACTTGACGATGAGGTTATAGGTCATGTAGAAGTTGGTGATGGCCGCCTGCTGGCTCTCCTCGCTGGAGTGACCGGGGTCGGTGATGTTGGCCGTCCTGTCCCTCACCACCATCTGCAGGGCGGTGTCGAACAGGGAGCTGCCCAGCTGCTCCAGCACGACGATCGGATCGATCTGCCGAAACACCGCGAGGGCGGCTGGGCACCAACTCGGGGTCGCCATGACTGCGGGTCTTCAGAGGGACCGACAGGGACCGACAGGGACCGACAGGGACCGACAGGGACCGACCGGTCGCTTCTATGAAAATCGCCAGAACGAGTCGCAGAGGTGAAGTGAAAACCGCCTCTGGCTGCTCTGATTGGGAGAGACTCATTTCCTCATCTGTTCGGTGCGACCTGCCCTAAAATGTAGGAACCTGACCGATTAGTGACCCCAGTTTTTGCTGGGGAAAAAACTTTCTCCCAGCATTTTCTTAACCTTTTATTCACGTATTGTTTTCTGAAGCTTTCTCTAAAGTTTCACTGTTGGCTGATATTTTCACCTTTTGACAAACGTTGCCTATAGGAAGCCTGAGCCTTGGACTTTATTGATTCTTCATTAAGGTTTCTGTCAGTTATCTACTGTCCAAATCCATCTAACATGTCTTAAAATCGGTTTTATTTTAATTTAGAGCCTTTATGAGAATACATTTACAAGAGACCACTTATCCAACTACTTCTATTATGAAAAAGATGAAAGTATACAAAACTATACAAGTCTTATAGTTTACAAGTTTACAGTTGTAAACTATAAACTTGTTTAGTTTAGTTTACAGTTTATAGTACAAGTAAGGACTTTAAGTTTTATTAAATGACATGAACACAGTATTTTGATCTTGCTAAAGTTCTGCCCGTTAGGATATAGACGATTCTGAAAGTGTCTTCACATCATCACTGCTCCAACCACAGGTTACAGTCAAAGCTGGGTGTAAACCACCAATGAAAGGCTGAACTGTTGTGTTCAACAGCTTTTACTCTCGGTTTCTGTTTCAGTTTTTAAATGTGAGGCACTTTAATAAACTTTCAATTTGGTTAAAACACATAAATGAACCACTCCGACACCACACAGGTCCAGGTTTTACTTTTAATGAGAAAATACCCATAATATGTGTAGTAGGAGTATACTGTGAGCCTTACATGTGCTATAAAATAACCAAGCAGATTATGAGCATACAAGTGGTTAACATGGGAACAGAGGTTATGTCGTATATTTAGCAAAATATTACTGGTTTAATCACACGCACACACACACTCACACACACAGAGACAGCGTGGGTCACACACTGACGCCTCTTTAGCTTCAAAAAGGAGAAAACTGAGCCACCAGCATTTAAAATGACCACTAAAACCATCTCTGCACCTTGAGTTCAAACATAAAAAGCGTAATAATAATAATAATAATAATATATATAAATCACACAGTGCAACAACTCTGTGTGTGCGCTTGGGACTGATTGTGAGAATAATCACTGAAAATTGGGAGTTGATTGAAGGTGATCGGAAAAAGTTCTTGCATGTCTGCAAATATTTGTCCTCATGTGAATTATTAAAGCTTAATATGCTGTGCTGAAAGGTTTATTTTGTAATGATATCCTACATATTTCTATAAAGGAAGTAAAGCAAAGGATCTGCTTGTAAGTAGTTGCAGCAGCTGATAGATATCACGAGGGCTGGAGAACAGGTTTTACCTGTTGGGTTTCTGTTCTCCAGATTCTTTTCAACACCGCACTACAATGTATCTAACATCTCAGTTTGTTGGAAAAGGGACACAATTCCTTAAAAAAAAGTAAAAGTGAAACATTAATAACATTAACTGAAGATGAAATGAACCGTTCAGGTTGCTACTGGCACTTTGTTTCCACAGTAACAGCAGCTTCTTTACCTCACCCACTACAAGAGTTAATACAATCAGATGGTAGTGGTGTGTGTGTGTGTGTGTGTGTGTGTGTGTGTGTGTGTGTCCTTCAGCTCATGTTCCCTAAAGCTCTCCTTGGAGAAGGTGAGGGGTGTTTAGGTGTGTTTGGGGACACAGAGGTTTAGTCCCATGTTGAACGACACTTGTGAGGGACAAAGTGTGACCTTTGGTTTAAAGAGGTCATTTTATCCTCATGCCTACAACATGGCAGAGAAAAGAACCTCACAGGTTGCCTTTGAAATAGAAACATGACATTTAAAAAAAAAATGTAAAAATTAAAGATTATCTTGGCTTAATTAAGCATGTTCTCACAATACTACTGCAAAACTACACTGTTCTAACTATTTAAAGTCAATCACTACAAAAACGCAAAATCTTATGAAGTATTTTTGGTCTTTGCACAAGGACCTAAGCTTAGCTTGCTACACTTGAAGTAAGAAAACTACTTTTCAGCATGATCTAGGATATTCAATTACATAAATAAATCCTTGATACTGATTTAAAAAGTACTAGTTAAACTGATTTTTACACTTAATAGATTTTCTCATATATTAAGTGTAAAAATCTGACGCTGGCACTTGTACTTTTTCATCTGTATTAAGAAACTGCTGACTTAAAACAAGCTATTAGTTCTTGCTTTAAAAGTTACTTGAAAGTTAGTTCCGTCACATTTCAAGTGTGCCACGATTTCTGTGCTAGAAAGCAGACAAAAAAATATTTCCTACGATGTTGTGTTTTTGCAGTGAAGTTCAGTGATAAGTGCCTGGAGTTTTCTCCAGCTTTACGGACCGTAGATTAACAGAGCACCTCCCTCCCCCACTAGTTGCTGCACATTTCCAGTCAGCTGGCTTAAAAGCAGCTGTGTGTTTTTAGCCACAGCTCATTCTGCTTATGAATGATAAAAGACCGTATGCGGAGAAACAAGACGAGCAGAGTGCAGGCTGAGGAGAAACGTCGTCGCTTAACATCAGTTCCTGCCGCTGCTCTGTGCTTGTTTCAGTTTGGGGGAGAAGAGTGCAAATCCATGCACACAATCAACACTTCTTAAATAGATTTAAGAGCTTTTCTTCTTCCTCAAAATAAAAATTTGTTTTGGTATAATGACCTTTTTTATATATATATATATATATATATATATACAAAACCTTTTCAGTATTCCAAGTCAAATTGTATCCTCAGCCACATGTTCACACATCAGAAACACTTCGCTGTAATACATGAAACAACCGCTTACATCTGAAAGAACAGGTCAGCGAAGCCAACTACATTGAAGCAAGTGATCTTCAGAATATAAAACAAACCCTTAAGTCCACCTTAAATCTTAAGAAATCTGAAATTTAGAGATTACAAACTTTCAGTCTGATGTGGTTCCATCTTGTTTCTAGGTCCTATTGAAGGTGAAGTGATACAGGTAGAAGAGAATCAAATACATCATACGCAGCAACTACTGACAGTCTAAGGCAGAGATAGTTTTTTTTTTCTTTTTTTTTTGCAGATTTACTTACCAGCATTTAACAATCCAGGGATGCTGTCGATCCGGCACTTAAAATTTAATAAAGATGCTTAAACAAGCGTAGAAGTTCCCACCAACATTTGACAAAATGTGTGCACATCCTAAAACAATGTGGGTTAGAGTCAGTGGTGCCCTTTGGTTGAGTTCCTCAAAGACACTGTGGGTCCTTCTGCAGCGCTGTAAAAGGTTCAAAAATGTCGGAAATGTCAAAAGTGTGTTCATGCTTTCTCTTGGCTTCGTCTTTCTTTCCACAAAAACACGTGCACGCGCACACACACCTGGTTCTCTTCCTGTTGAGACTTCAGGGCTTCCTAAAACAACCGCAAGTCCATTCAGCAACTCAAGACAATCTTTACATCTTAGCGCTTAGTTCAATCATTAAACTGCAAATAGATAAAAAATAAAAATAAAAATTGACTGAAGTCACTCAGCGTCCACCAGCTTGTGGAGACGCTACGGCTTAAATGTCGAAACCTCATCATCAAACCTCCGTATAAACCCTTCTAACATGTCAACTATCAACCTCACTGTTACACCTTCAGTTGTAACTGAACTGATGCGTCTCATCTGGCATCATGTGATCATCAGGATACAGTTAAGCATAATAAATACTGGTTAATTCTCCATTCTTTTGCCCCCGTCATCCTCATCATCCCACTCAGTCTCCTTCTTCACAGTCCCTGAAAAGAGTTGTTCACTCTTCCTCCTCTTCTTCTTCTTCCTCCTCCTCTCCTTCCTCGTTGGCATAAATACCGGCTTCCCACTTCAGCGCCATGTTGCTCTTCCTCCTGGTCATCCTTGTTGCCTCCAGAACCTGAAGTAGATACAATGTCCAGTCAGAGTCGAGTGAAGGAGTGAACGTAACTCAAGCTTTTTCTCCAGCAAGGTGCAGCAAAGTCTTAAAATCTCCCTACAGGGATCAAATTCTGACATGCAAGTTAAGCTAAACTCTGGGTAACGGCTTTCTCTGCATCAATAATCTCCCAAAAAGGAACTTTAAAATCACATCCATTCAAATCAATTTCAGGAAGTGACTTGAAAAGTATTGAACAATACATTTCTTGGACAGAATGTTTGCTTAATTTTAACAGCTGAAGTCAATTATGTGTTCCTGTTTAATCTGTGGCCATTATCTGATGACATGCGAAGCTGTCGTTTCCAAATAAACAATGAAATAAAAGTCAATAAAGGTTTGCATGCTTCCTCTCTGTTTTGATATCACTTGTTGATAAGTCAGGAATGCTGTTACTGTTGACTTTACAAGAAGACAGCTATCAAAACACTATTCTTCCGCTACATTAATGCAGAATCGTGCTTTTGGCGTCATAAAATTTTATAGCTATGGCTTCAGTGAACCCGCTAAACTGAAAGCTGTCTGGGGACATCTGAGGGAAGCAGCTCACACTCTACACTGAGAGAGCGAAAGGAAGCAGCTGCAGGCTCCTGTACTCCACTGCACAAGGTAAAAAATACCCAAATTCTAAATAATTTTTTTTTTCCGATGCACAAAATAAGGCACATGGAGAAAATTACAGATTTGAGAGATGTGCACACAATATAATAAGTAGATCATTTAGCTAGTTAGATCATTAAAACCTTGCTGCTCAAATTATAGCACGATGTACTAACAGTATAGTCTATTTACGGACTGAATAATTATTTAAAATGCCATTATGGGCGAAACTAGTTGGACACTTGAGACTGTATCAGGTAACATAAAGTGCTCTGATGCATCCTTGTTATTGGAGACTGGACAACTGGCTTACAAAAGGCAAAATGTAGATGAAGACACATGCAGAACCAACACAACAAAACCGAACAATGCAGTAAGACAACAAGCAGACCTGGGGTCAGATTTACACCCATTTTTGTTTCCTTTTAAGAATTAAAACAAGGTTTACACGTATAAAACACATTGCTTTCTTAGTGGGAGGGACATGCCTGCAGTTATAAGTATCAACACATTCAGCGGTTGTCTAACTGTGCGTAGCCAAATACCTCTTTAGTTCAAAGACGAACAGGAGTGTGTGAGTTTTTCTGACCCAGGTCTGTTTGTCAGGGCGGTTAAGGGAGGGGCGAGATTTCGGGGCGTATTGAATACCTCAGTGGTTACTTCATTAGCCCGCAACAAATGTGCATACTGAGCGACCAGCAGGAGAGAAGCAACAGGACAGAAAAGTCAACACATGATGTCATCATGAATAAAAGAATCGCAATTCATCATGTAGTCAAAGCGAATTCAGGTTAAGGAATGTAAAGAGGTTTTGCAGTTTGCAAACTGTTACTTTTGTGTGTCTATCCGCATCATGTTGGCTCGTAAAATGAAAGGAATCCCCTTCATTTTGCCTCATGCGAGATCTCAAGCTGAATAATATGTGGGAACAGGAAGCCCCAACTTCAGTGACTTACTTTCACTTTGATTTTCACGCTTCAGACAGGGAATTTCCCCTTTTCTGTTGACCAGTCTAAGCTCATGCCAGCTGCTGACTTTATTAAGCACAACATGTGATGTCTGAGGTACTTTCTGTAAATATCTAGAGGTTTCACAGAAGAGCTGAAGGCTCATTTATCCAGGGAACAAACAAAGGAGGATGGGTGAAAGAGATTTACACCCTCCGTTCTGTCCGAAATGTTGAAATACTTACACTGTTGTCCTCCATCTTCTCTTTTCGCTTCACTTTGTGCGTTTCATAATCTTCCAGAAGCGTCTGCATCAAGTTTTTGGGTCGTGATCCTCCCGAATCCTCGCTGCCGGCATCAGACAGAGCCCCTTCTGAGGGGGAGGGGGAGACCGGCGGTGCGGGCCGAACTTTCTCAATTTTCCCTGAAAACCACAAATCAAAGTGACCTTAGGTAAAGCAGGTTGTTTCAACGAGCTGCTTCCTTTTCAGAAAATGTGTCTACAGATCTAGTGTGTTGGAAAAATACTCATGTCCCTTCAATTTTTTTAACAACAACAAGCATCGACTGGAATTTCACATCACAAATACAAAGTTGTGCATAACTGTGCAATGAAAGGAAAACAATTTATAGTTTTAAAAATAATATGCTAATGTAAATCTGAAAAGTCTGTTATGCCTTTGTAGTCAGTTAAATAATAGCAGAAGAACATCTACTGCAACTGCAAGTGTTTTGGGGGATTTCTACCAAAGTTGTGTAACCACAGACATAAACTGTGTCAATTTCTATTCATTCTCACTCAGAGTGGATGGAAAGCATCTGGTAACATTAGTTTTTAAATCTTGCAACAGATCCTCAGTTAGATTTGGATTTGAACTTTGGGCCAATTAAACACAAACATGTTTTGGCAACTCCATTGTAGTAATGGCTGTACTTATGGCTGCCATCTGCTACAACATGCAGCTCCGTTTTTCTTTGTGTTGATTCATCATAAAATCATATGGAATACACCAAATGTTGTGTTTTTAATGTGACAAGATGTCAACAACTTAAAGGAGTGTGATTTGCCAGATTCAAATTCTGTTGAAAAAACATCCTACTAAGCACCTTACTTGTTTCATCAAATAAAATATCAATAGACAATCCCTACACTATACTTGTATTACTCGTTGCTACAAATGATCAATCATACACAAAAGGACATTTTAGGCAATAAAATGTTTATGTTCTTATTTAAAAAAGGAGTTGAATTATTATTATTCTAACACTGCATAAAAAATGCACATAGTTAAATAAGAAATACGCAGAATGTGCCAATTTCTTTAACCGATTAATCGTCAGAATAATGGATGGAATAGTTGATTCCCAAAACGTCCAGTCCTAGTATGAACCAACCTGGCGCTGTCCGTGCTGTCAGGGTGAGTCTCGCTGGCAGGCTGTTGCTCTTCATCTTGTCTGCAGGGGTAATGGTGCCGTGTCTCACTCCCGTCCTCACCGGTCCGTGACTGCTGCCGGGCACGCCGCTGGGCCGGAGGACGATGGCGGGCTGCGTCTCCCGCTGCTTCTTCAGCTCTTCCTCCCTCTGCTGAGCGGCTCGGATCTCCTCCTCGATCATGGACAGAGTTTTCTGCTTTTTAGAGCGCAGGCGGAACGGGCCTTGAGCCGCCGCTTCCACCTCGGGGCCTTTAGACGCCGCCGCCGTGCTGCGGAGCTCAGCCGCCTCGGAGTATTTACTGAAGTAGCTGAACTCCGGCTTCTCCGGGCTCGGAGGAGATGGGGGGCGGTAGACGGGGGTCGGCCTGGGGACGTGAGCCGGAGCGGGAGTCGGAGCCGGAGCCGAGGAGGCGAGCGCCCGCGTGTAGGACGACTGGATTTTGATCCGTGGGCCTCCGTTTCTGGGCCTCTGCGGTGGGGAAACTGGCTGGGAAGGCGGAGGAGAAGGAGTCTGGAGCTGGGAAAGTCGGGATGAGCTGGAGGATTCCGACGCCACTCTTTCACCAGACTGTGTGTCCGGCTGCGGGGACGGGATGGACGGCGCGGGACTGGAGGACGCAGGCGACTGGCAGCTGGGAGCTCCAGTAGAAGACACAGGAGAGCATGAGACTGGCACTGGGCTGCTTGTGGAGGCAGAGGATGGAGACACCGGGCCGCCGAGCTGGGAGCAGTTCAGCTCCCCTCCGTTCTGAGCGGCGAGGGCGCTCTGGATGGCGTTTTGGACCAGGACCCCGGCGTGGAACTCCAACTCGTCTTCGTTTGGGCCGCCGCCGCCGCCGGCGCTCTGCCCGTTGACTGGAGTTGTGGGCTGAGGGGTGGGCGGCGATACTGGGGTGAGTGGTAATGGAGTCGGGGGTAGAGACGCCCCGCTGTCTGAAACATTATCCAAACTGAAGAGAGTCGTGTCCTGAGAGCGGACGGACAGCTCATCCAACCCAGAGTCAATCTCTTCTGGGTGGAACGGTTGGCTGACATCTTTTCCGTCGTCCTGCTCCGGCAGGATCGTCATCACGGCTCGGGCGCAGGTAAATTCTTCTGCCAGCCCCTCGTCAGACCACGTCACGTGAGTCTCTCCGGTCTCTGCAGCAAAGTTGCTGATGCCTGGGCTGCTCCTGGTTCCCGATTTACAGAAAGGTTTGGCAGAGTACAATTGAGGAGTTATGCTCTTCTTGGCAGCGTCTCCCTGCAGAAACTGCTTCCTGGCAGATGAGAAATCAATCTGCTCTTCCAGAATGTCCTCCTTCCTGGTTACATCAGGATCAAAGGTCACCATCGTTGGGGGACCAGACATGTGGGGCTGCGAGAACATATTAGAAACATGGCAGCGAAAATGAGATGGACACTAAAGCCATCACAAGCCATCAGCTTTTTTCATATTACAACTAGGGGTTGAACAACTACATATTTTTTAAGGTCGACTACATCATGACAATAGTCGAGTCGATGTCGACTAGTCGCGGTGACGTCATAGTGACGTAAGCGCAAAAAAACTTCACGACTTGGAGGCTTCATCAGCTATTTTTACTGCAAATATTGACACCCCTCCCTTCTCCCGCTTTTACTAAGTCTAAACAGATGATTCTTTGTGAGCAGCGGTGAAAAGTTCGTTGCACAAAGTCAGTCGGACTTCTTTTTTTGTTTCCAAACACCGGCTGATACTGATGATCTCTGATAGCTGCTCGTATAGGAGTCAAATTATCACACTGACCATAATGGTGCTTTTGGAACGTCACAAACCAAACTTGTTATGAACGGATCCGGTTTGGTTACAGTTGAATTCAACGAAGCCATGCTGCTTCCGCGACGCGCAGCAGGAAGCTGATGATCAGCAGCGGCTCTGAACCGACATGCAGACGGAGGCAGAGATCGGCTCCATCAGACCCTCAGGATGAAGCTTGGACTTAGTTTACAGATGTTGTCAAACCATATTTTAATAAGAGCGCAAAGCTGCCAGGTTAGAAGCTTCAGTACGCAGAGTGACGCTGATCAGTTGTGGGATAAAAAGGCCAGACATCATGACTCGTTGTCGCACATTACTCCATAGTCTTTCTTCTTTTTTTTTTCGGCACTAGTTTATTTGACAGCAATGTGGCTGTAAAGGGCCAGAGAGAGCTGAGAGGTCTGGGCCCAGCGAATGGAGGACGGGAGTCGGACTCCTGACTACCGCAGGCTAAGGTCTCTATATGCGGGGCGCCGCGCAACGCCTCTATTGCTGTGATTTACAGCTTCTCTTTGTTAAATTATTTACATTTTTATACAATTTGAGCTTTCTGACGAACCCACCTAGTCCACCTTCTTTCATTTCCTTGGAAAAATCTATTTTGCCACGTGATGGCGATTAGTCAACTGGCCCAAAAAAAAGTCATTGCAGAGACAAGAATCGACTAGTCGACTAATTGGTGCAACCCCTAATTACAACACATTACAACTGGAAACTATGGAGAGAAATTTGTTCCAATATTATTGCAAGGAAATTAATTAAAAAATTGAAACTTGGAAAAGAAAGCATGTCAAAAATAAAACTTTGAAAATTTTCAATGTGTGTACAATACTTGAACCTACATTAATTCAGTTTCCTGTTTTGTCCGATTTTTTTTATTTTTTATTTTTGAAAAAAAAAAAAAAATAGTTGAACCTACATGAGTGGAGTTTGCTATTTTTCTCAGATTTAATTTTTTCAAATTATTTTCTGCATGTTGTGTGTGTGTGTGTGTATTACCTGAGCATATGGATAGGGATGAGTTTGTTTCTGTTGTTTCCTCTCCTGATATTTCCTTAGAGATTCCAGCTGGTCTCCATCCAGCTGCTCTTCCAAAGGCACCTTAAATGATTAAACAGCCCAACAACTGATAAATCAACCTGTCAGGGGGTCAGAGTTCACAGAAAACCAAAGACTGAGGGCTGCATTCTACCTCCAGAGGAGGATTCCACCAGCGCTGTGCAATCCCAGGGTTCTTCTTGACTGCCTGGTCTTTGATGAGCTCCTGGCGCTCGCGCTCCAGTTCCTGAACCTGGACAAGACGAGCAGTTTTTGAAAAAAGTGTGAAAACCCAAACAACACACCGGTGTGTGTTTTAGCTGTGGTAGTGGATCTATTACACACGACACACATTACCTCCTCTGACGGTCGCCTCCTCGTCACTCTGACCTGCTGCTCCTCTCCCGGTGTGAAGAGTTTTGCTGGTCGTCTCTCCTCCTGAAATGCTCGCAACTCAAACCTGACCGCGCCGTGCCCCGACTCATCTCCCTGGACGTGACCATTGGTTCTTACGGCGGACTCCCCGTGGAGGAACGTGCTCGACCTTTGCTCCTCCGCAGCGACTGATTGGCGATTGTCAGACACACACACAGAAGAAGATGTTCCGTTGATACTGATTGGTTTTTTATGCTCTGACAGTGAGGGGTTTCCATTGGTGGGAGTCTCTGAAGCTGCGTCCAGCACCTGGTCCAGGTAGCAGATCTCCTGTGAATACATAAAGTGAAGAAAATTATATTTTACAGGCAGAAATGGGAAAGTAGACATTTTGATGCAGAATATAGCATATCTTAAATTGTACAATTATGTATCTTTTAGTCATTATGTCAAATAATTTGGACACCAAAAAATGCATTTAAATTGAAAAAATAAATTGTACAAAACTAAGACATGAAATAAAAATAAAGAAATATTCTAAGCATGTTTTCTTAAACCAATCAGCATTTCAACAAAATGAAAAGTAAACATTCAAAACATTTAACTATAGAACTCAGGAATTTCAAAAATAATTACTTTACACCAACAATCATCCAGCAATCATGGATGATTGCTTTTTACAAAATAGATGGAATAAAAGCACCATACTTGCACCACCTCGCTGTCTGGCGTCTCTGCTTTCACAACTACACTCTGGCCTTGGTTGCTGGGGCTTCTGAGGCAGCCATGTTGGATCTGCTGGCTCTCCAGCTCCATGTTTGCAGGCCTGTCAGTGATAACGCTGACTGATTCCTGGAAACTGACGCTCTTCACGGCTCGCTCTCTTGGTGAAGCGTCAGTGGCATCCTCGGCTGCCCGCCACGGGTTCTGTGTTGGCAAACACACAGCATGTGCTTCAGAAGGTAGTTTAGTCACAACAATTCAGGCTCAAAAACAGTCAAAGCCACTTAGCAAGAAGATTAACTTCAGACTTTTCCCTGGACTCTCTAAGAAAACGTGCACACACACACTTCCTTTGTGTGTCAATCTGCATTGCAGCAGGAAAGTGTTTAATCCTCTGCTATCCTATAGTGCATTGACTGGCACCGACCACTAGAGGGCACCAATCACGCGCTGCTGTCTCAATCAAAAAGGCATTTCTAAACTGGTATAAAATATCTTGGGGAAAATGATGTGTAACATTTTCCTAAATCTAACAAAAGTCTTTGTAAACTTGGACAAATGCGAGAGACAATAACGATGTTTATCCCTAGAAGTGACTCATGTTTTCAGTGCCCTATGGTATTATTGTGCTACAACAAGAAACATTGATGTGTTTTACTGGTATTTTATAATACAGCAAGGAAAAGTTAAAATCAAAGGAAAATATGGCATACTTTTTAATTTTTCTTTCATAGATAATCTGAAAAACATTTCAGAGCGGACATGTGTATTCAGAAATAGCTTCACACATCTACAACCTGAAATTTTGGACCATTTTTCTTTGCAAAATACCTGAAGATTGTTGAGATTGACTGGACGTAATATGTTAATAGCAAATAAGTTCCACCACAGAATACTAATTCAACTTAGGGCGCATTCACACCCGCCCTGTTTAGTCTGCTTTAGTCCGACTTCAGTTTTGACTAAAACTGATTAATTTGGGGAATTTGTGAATGCGTAATCAAACTCTGTCGACCAAAAAGAGCTAACTCTGATTCACCAAAACCAGAGGTATTGATTCCCTTAAAGTGAACTGTGTCAACGTTCAAATGCACATATGAACGCAAGCGGATCGGAGACAGCTCCAAAAGCAGGAAGTGAACTGTAGCACAGGGCATTCTGGGTCAATATAGAAAAACACAAGAGTCTAGACCTAGAAGAAGAAATGGCCTGTGGTCTTATGCCAAAAACTAAAGAGAAATTCTATAACAACTACAATCTGAATTCTCTACATTTTTGTTTACATTTTGCGAAGAAGGAAGTTGCGCTCATGTCTTCTTCTGAGGTTTTCGTCTCATGTACTTCAGTGTTTTTTGGTGCAGTGCCACCACAGGTGATGTGAAAGTGAACCACACCAACTGAATATGTAAATGTTGGCATTTTGGTCTCCAATCAAATCGACTCTACCGGACTATCAGGTGTGAAAACATCCTTAGTTCTTAACTTTGACTCCAAACCTCCCATTGAGTTAAAACTTTTTGTGCATCCCCACATCATAATGCTGAAACCACCATGCTTCACCATGATGATGGTGTCTCCATGGTGATTTCCTGTGTAAGGTTTCCATCACATGTTTGCTCAACAGATCATCTTCTTAGCTTTCTTTCCACAACTGCAAAAAAAATTAAGATGTATGACTCATTTTTAAATTGCACATTTTTAATATGTGTAGCTAATGCTTCACTCTCACTGAGATTTTCCAGAAAAGTAATCCACCCCAGAATCAGAGCTCCTGGTTCAGTGACCCATCCATACCAAACATTCCTGCCCTGCTGTTCAACAGCAGCTACATTTACACACTCCTGTGTTTATGACCCGTCCCTTTGTTCTTCTGAGGGTCTCTGACAAATAATCTATTGCCCTCTGCTTTTTAAAGGTCTTTGCACCAACTGCTTCTTCCGTAATCGTGTGTCTATCTCAAAGAGAAGCTGTTAACCTTTGTGTTTCCAACTTTTGAAAGCGTGTGTGGAGATTAATGAGGGTCACTTGAGTAAATTGGCTCACCCTTCAGTTAAAGCATGCAGTGGCATAGGAAAGTGGTGTTTGCAGCTTTTTGAGCCTCTAACAGAACCAGTGACAGATTGGACCGGGACTTATCATCAACCAGAGGGGTAAATCTAGGTCATTTTCATTATGTAGCCCTTCTCTGCCCGCCTGAATCCCCTCAATCCTCTTTTTGCATCTTTTGCTTCCTCTTGTGCTTCCTCTCGCCACAGAAACAGAGACAGCAGCCAAAGGAGTCACATGGTGGATTATAGCAGCCTGCTTGCTGAAAAGGACTACTTGTCTGTCTCATAATCAGGCAAAGTTTTTTTTTTCCTACACTTCAGTGTAGTCGTCTCCACCCTCCCCTGAGAAAAAATGTGTGTTTGAGGGTATTTAGCTCACTTATTTAGCTCAGTCCCATAAAAAAAGACTTATTTAATATGGTCCTTTTGAGATAAATGCACCAGTACATTGTGCCTATTTTCCATTAGACTTAACAAACTTACAAAGATGTCCAAAAAATCATTGTCTCTTATCTTTTACAGGATGACTTGAATTTCAGTATAAAGTGAGCTTGGACGCTCCATAGCATTTGAAAAATTAGCCTCTATAATTGTAATAACTGATTCTCTGCAGATATCAGGGAATCAGGTTATAGCACACTGTCTCATATCTCTGAACGAAGTGCTGCAGATTACTGAACAGCTTTATTAAAAGCATATTTAATGCATATGCTATCTGGAGCTAGCAGAAACGTCAATGAGTCCTATCAAAAGAGAGAGTAAGCATGCTAGCATTAGCCTAGCACTCCAGGAAATGTCACAGCATAAAAACATCCAAAGGAGCAATTTATTGAAGACTGTAGCTGTGTGTGTTGAGTAAGATTTGAGTAAAAAACAAATTTTTTACGGTAACATTACAGTAGATTTGTCAAGTGAGTTAACCTCTTGTTGGTTCTTTTCAATGTTTCGAGTATTTTTTGAACCGGAACACAATTGTTGAACAATTACTACATGGCTTTTAGTAAAGGGTCAAAATATTACACAAATATAGAAACAGCCAAACACTCAACTAAAATCACCAAGTAGGGGAACACAGCTTTAAAAATCAATACCATAGCATAATGGCTCGCTGTGGTCAAGATAGCAAGGAGAGTTGCAGTAATTCACAATGCAAATCCTAGATGTATGCAGACACAAACAGGGAGCAAGGAGAATTTTGGGTGAACCAAGGAGTTTATATACTTGATTACTAGATGCAACACAAAAGGAGTAGATAGGAGGCATCTGTACAGAAGGAGGAAGCTGAGCCACTAGTGATATAAAAAGCAACACCAGTGACTAACAACACAGCAAAATGAAACGTATCTGGAACATTTCAACCAAAACAATCAAACTAAACTCAAAGTCCAATAGATATCTTCAAGTTCAATAATTTTTTACCAACATTTTATAGAAGCAGCTGTCAGATTAAAGTTGAAAACTAGGGTTACATGATTTTTGTTTTTCACTATCTCCAGTTTCTTTTTCTTCAAGTCTCTCAGTTTTGCCTTTAAACAAGTCAAATGATTTTTCACTGTTAATTATGTCATTGATCATATGAGAACCAGATGTAGTCTCTAATTTCACACTCCCATCGAGCTCACTGTATATGCGACACATGCATGTTTGTCCACGCAGGAATGTGTGTGTTTGTGCAATTGTAGGAGTGTGTGTCCAGCAGACAGAACAGAGGGGGAGGATATCCTTTTACTGCCTCAGGAAAACAGAACTTAAGTACAGGAATGTCTCATATGCAACACAATTCTGCTTCAAATGCAAGACTGAAAAAAGGGTGGATGTGACTGCGCAGTGGTGCATGCACATCAGTGTGTGTACTTATACATGAGGTGTGTGTTGGTATATGGTTTTTGCTTCACACTGAGGTGAACACACATTCCAAGCATAGCTTGCTGTCCTCAAGGCACAGCCTTTAACTCTTGTGATGAAGGACAATGTTAAACTTTCTTATCCAAGGAAAGTTAACAAGGCGCTTTTCTGAGTGTGAGGATGGGTAAAAAAAGAAAGTAAGTGCAAGTAAAAGTAAAACAAATCCTCTGCAGAGCTGTTATCAGGGAGGACTTTCATTGGTATTAAACTGGGTGAATTATGTGAAAACACATACCAAGCGCTGTTAGTCAATCGTGGATGTTTCTGAGCCTGCTGCGCTCTAACTCTACAAGTTGTCTCCGTTCAGAACATCTGGAAATGCTTACACTCTGGCCGTCATGCACAAAAAACCCCGGCAAACACACAGACACATAAACACAATGTCAAAACATACGCGCCAAGCTGCATACTTAGAGAAGACATCCAAATCCATCCTGACCGGAAATAAAAGTCATATAATAACTTAAAGCAGTGATTGTGGGTTTCTCTATAAAACTTTCACTTCAATAAGGTAAAGCCCTAACTTTAGATACCACAAACAGTTTTCTATATTAGCTTAAACCTGACGATTTGGATTTTAAAAATCTGACTTCAGAATAATCACGCCTGTGTCAAGCAAGTACAGTCGGTTCCTGGCTCTGTTTCTTGGATAAACACGATCCTGTGGAGTAACTGGACCTGTCTGCAGGTTTGGCCTCCCCTTCTCGGATTCAAACAACCTGGACTGTGAACTCTGTCCTGTGCGTATTCAAGACATCAGTGAGTATAACCTAGAATCAGTTTTTTCATACAATATTTAAGTTCAGTGACATTTTAGCATCAAGCATCAAGATGCTAAAATGTCTGCATGTATTGTGCATTAGTCCTCCTCAATAAATATTGTCATAATAATGCCAAAAAAAAAAAAAAATTCATCCTCACCTGTTGCTTTCAAAAACACCAACGGTTTCATCTATTTCAACAAAGTCAGCTTTGGATCCATGCTACAGCAAACAATCATTTCTACCATTAGTGTGTCTTCTTCTCGTAATTGTTATCCGTTTTCCTATTCGGTTCTGTCCACTTGGGTCCAGCCCGGATCCGTCCTGTTTCAGATTGCGGGAGCACTGGACTTTTCCGCGGCCAAGCCTTTTCCTCTCCTTCTTCCCCTCCTTTTCCTCCCCTCCCGGCTCTTTCCTCTCCTCCACAAAGCCTCTCCTTTCTGAGCGGCATTCCTGCCGGCTGCGTGGAGAGTCGTGATGTCATGGGCTAAATGTGTGCATACGGCCGTAAGCGTGCGTGTTTCTCCAGATGCCCACATGCACAAAGCTACCTACTGTGCAAGGCCTTACACACACACAAACACGCACTCACACACGCACGTGCGCGCACACACACCTAGGCCTGAAAAAGCATCCACACTGCGCTTCCTCCTCACACACACCTAGGTTCCCTTTAGTCCTTCAGCTTCTATCAGAATTGGGGGAAAATGCACAAAGAAGCAGGTGGGGTTGCTATGATGAAGAGACGATGACTGATTGGGGTGCTGGCATTTTCTTCTGTCATCATCTGTATGAGACTTGTGACTCAGTACCTTGTGAGGGTTAGACAGACTTAGTGGCTGCAGTCACAATTTAATGAAAACAATGAAACCTGCTGCCATATTCTAACGTGAATCCTCTAAGCTTCAAAGTATTTTATTAAAAGACAAAATAGGGGCAAAATAAATACTGATCTGAGAGTTTTGAGACTATATGAGCATAAAGTCCAAATCCTACTGTAAATCACTTCAGCAGTACGGGAAAATATTAAAAACGAAAATGTCCATATTTTGTAACATTATAAAAACAAACCTAAATGTATATAACTGGAGTTTTAGCGCATAGTTGTAAAGCAGAAGAAAAATAAAATGTTTTAATTTTTTTTCTTATGAATAAATATGTGACATATTTACAGGGGCATCCCCAGCATTTTTCCAGAGGGTCATGGCTCCCCCAGAGAGTTATGTTCACGTCAGAGAAAGGCATAAGTAATTATATAATAAATATATAATTAAGTTCCTATCTGATCAGAGGGACTGGTCAGTGTCTATGTTGGTCTGTAACATAAAAACTCAATAAAATATAAAGCTTCTGGTTTCTACATCAAATACTGGTGTAGTGGTTTAAAAATACTTTACAAGGTACTTTAAATCTTGTGAACTTTCTGCCAGAAACAATGTCAAAATCCTAAGGCCGTGTGTCTGTGGGTGTTTGGTGTGACAAGATACACGTTGGGACACAGGATCTGTGAAACCAGAGCTGACCTGAGTCATGGTTCACTTTCTCCGCTCACAAACACCACGGCAAGATGTAAAGAAGCTGGAAACTCTTTCCTCAAATTTACAAGAGCCATTACAGGCTGCAGCAAACAAGCAACACAGGTCAGGATGTATGGCAATACCTAGTGAGAAGGTGAAGATGTGGTTGTGGGCTGATATACTACATTTATTCCAGTAAACAGTCTGAGGAAACTGAAGCAGACCATTCAGTTTTTTTTGCTGATTATTGTTCTTTCAAGCCACTCTGTTTAAACTAACCTCCAAACGAAACCAGTTTGAAATGAAACGTACTTCAAAGCATGAGGTATTTTCTTGGTGGACTTGTCTTTCATCAACCCAGACCACTAAACAATTAGACTTTCAGTTTAATGGGTATACTAATTTTGAGCCCAAACTGATGGAAATCAGAAGAGTGTACGGAAAGCAGCAGGGTGGTCCATAAGTCAGGGGACTATTCTAATGTGAGTGAAACAGAGGCCTCAACAACAGCATTTATGGATCCAGTTAGCAATTTTACATGTCATCAGAATAAAACAAGTGGTGCCTAACACACTGGAACAAGTCTCAACCCCATAAAAGAAACATAATGAAAGTAAACATGAGCAAAACACGATTTTGAAATGACAATGCACAAGCTGTGGTCTCAAGCTAAAGGAAATATAATGAAACCTAATCAGTCACACAAAACTGGGGCACTAACCCAATTATGGCCCCTTGTGCACCGGGGGGAACTCACATCCAGGCTGATTTTCCTGCAATGTGGTCATCACCGCATGTCAGTGCTGGTGATCTATAAAGAGATTAGCTAATTGCAGGGAGTCCAGGCGACGAACAAACTGGAAGCCAATAGCAGAAAAACAGAGAAGGTCAGGAGGAGGATAGTTTATTTACGTGCTTTTGTGTGTGTAATGACTCGCATCTGGGTCAGCTTTATGAAACCCATAAACTGCATCGCCCAGAGCAATCTTTAGCACAGGAAGTGGGCTGTGATTGATCCAAAAGGCAAATAATGAAATGATAAGCTGTAAGAGCATATCGTAGTATTTAGGAAGCAATGGTTTACACATTTTTGAAGTCCAGGCAGCCTTCTGTGCTACTGATAAAGTATACATTTATATTTTGTCGAGGATTGCTATTCCATATACACAGTCCAGTCACATTAATGTGACCACCACGTACTTTCCACTTCAGAGTTAAATAACCAATCACAGAAGGCAGGTGGCAGCACAGTGCAGTTGAGCGTATATAAAGGGTGTGTGTGGGCTTCGGAAAACATTTCAATCGTTGGCGTAATGCAGAAACGAAGCGATTTATCCGACGTCCAAAAGGGCATGATCATTGGCTTTCGGGCCAAGGGTGGAAGCATTTCCGAAACGGCTGAGTTTGTGAACTGTTCGCGTGCCGCCGTGGTAAAAGTGTACCGTGCATGGCAAAATGGGACTGTCCAAAATCAACGACGTGGCAAATGTGGTGCACCACGGGCCATAGATGACAGAGGCGAACGACGGTTGCGGAGATGCGTTCGGGCAGATAGACGGGCTACCGTTGAGCAACTGACCACTAAAATGAACCAAGGGGCTACCACAAGTGTCTCCCAAACCACTATTCAGCGAACATTGCTGCGTCTGGGCCTCCGAAGCAGACGCCTGGTTCGTGCACCTATGCTGACTGGTGTTCATCGACGACGAAGGCTAGAATTTGCACGCCAGTACAGCAGCTGGACGTCCACTGAGTGGCGACAGGTAGCGTTTTCAGATGAATCGCGTTTTATGCTCCATCGGACAGATGGACGTTGGCGTATAAGGCGTGAAACCTCTGAAAGGAACCACCCTGCAACCATTGCAGGAACGGTCCAAGCTGGAGGCGGGAGCATTATGGTCTGGGGAATGTTTTCCTGGCATTCTCTGGGTTCACTGATTATTGTGGAAGGCACGATGGATCAATACAAGTACGCATCTGTCCTTGCGGACCATGTCCACCCCTACATGCGCATTGTTTTTCCTCAGGATGATGGCATCTTCCAGCAGGACAATGCGAGGTGCCATACAGCTGCCAGTGTACGTGCGTGGTTCGAAGAGCACCAGGATGAGTTTACCGTCCTCCCCTGGCCAGCAAACTCACCTGACTTAAACCCAATCGAGCATCTGTGGGACCATCTCGATCGAGTTGTTCGCGCCATGGATCCTCAACCGCGTAATCTAGCGCAGCTGGCCACGGCATTAGAGTCGGCATGGCTCAACATCCCAGAGAAGACCTTCAGGGACCTAAGTGACTCTCTTCCTGCACGTCTCGTAGCAGTTCGCTCTGCGAAAGGTGGTTATTCTGGCTTTTGACAGATGGTCACATTAATGTGACTGGACTGTGTAATGCTACAACCCTAATTTTTGACCAAATGTAAACTTTCCTACATAAAACATTAATTGGGCCTGAAGGTATTTGGACTCTAGATGGTGGCAGGACATTTTCCTTCAGGATTTTGTTGTTGAGAACCAAAGCAACACCAGCACCACCACATTTAACAGGCATCATAATGCTTTAGTTCTGAAATGTTGTGTTTGTTTCATGCCAAAGTTCTACTTTTGTCCTGTCAGCCAGCTGAATATTTTCCCAAAAGTCTTGGGGATAACAGAATGGGTTTTTTCTGGATCAACAATAGTTGTAACCTTGGACACCATAAATACCATTTGTGTCCAATCTCTTTCTTAAGGTCTACAGTTAAGGGGTCTTTTCAGAGCAGGAATGAGTGTTTTATATTTATGTTTGAAATTCAGAACATAATTTATCTAGAATTTACTGGAACCGACAGTGTTTAACTCAAGAGTAAGTCCTTCCAAGTTATACCATCTTCCCAAAAGCAATTCCTTCCACTTATGGAGAAACCTTGGCCACCCTGATACTAAAGTAGAAATTTATTTAAGAAACAGTCTAACTGCATGATAAGATCTTTTAAGTAAAAGATGAGGAATATATATTTTTTAACCTAAAAGTGAGACTAAAAGGTGTAACATACTGAATAAAAACCTATCACAACTCACAGGTCATTTCAACAGGAAATTAGGACATTGTGCACAGTCGTATCTGTGGAAACAGCAATCAACACAGGAAATAAAACACAAATCTGAGCCCATAGCACAATAAACAAACAGACATTCACTTCAGGCAGCAGAAGTGATAAAAAATGGAACAACTTGGCTCTGATGACTGATTGCTATTAGTAACTCTGAAACAACATATGTTAGCCAAACAAAATGGCAGGAACAGCTAAAAATAAAAATAGAAATAAATAGAAATAGAAATAAAAAATAAATAGAAATAAAACACAAATCTGAGCCCATAGCACAATAAACAAACAGACATTCACTTCAGGCAGCAGAAGTGATAAAAAATGGAACAACTTGGCTCTGATGACTGATTGCTATTAGTAACTCTGAAACAACATATGTTAGCCAAACAAAATGGCAGGAACAGCTAAAATACAAGATGTTTCTAAGCAGAACTAGTACATTATAAAAGCTGCTGCATGTGTATCTACATGCGGTTACACAGCCCTTCAAGCTGGCAGAGTAATGTCAAATTGTAGGGCTAATAAATATTAATAAAGGCAGTTCTCACCTACCCGTTGCCACAGAGCATAAAACAAGAAGAAGACAGAAATCATATGAGGGTCCCTTCAGGTTTGAGTGCTGAAAAAGAATGTGCAACATGTCTGGACCCATAGCAAGCTATTGGTGGTGGTCTCTCGCCACCACTCACACATATCTCCGACCCCCATAGACCCTCTTCCCAGAGCAGCAACAAAGGGCCCCGCAGAAGCTTCGGTGCCATTCTCCAGACAGAATACTAATGCTGCACTTCACAGCAGCGCCTCCCCACACACACGGCCAGGCACACCGACATGCTCACAGACGAGAGCCCTTCAGGAGGATGGTCTGTAGCCAGAGAGCGGCGAGTTGTGTGCAAGGTCTTTAAACGCAAGACAGGCAGACCGATTAACGCTCCCAACAGATGTACTGGACAAACTGGGATAAACATGATCCCAGGGTGACACAGAAGTAGTGCTGTATTATTTTCTCCTTAGACTCAAGATTATGACATTGCTTTGGTGTGCAATTATGTTTTTATAATAATAGCCCCCGCTTTGTAATAAAAACACTACTTATTTGGGCTGGCTGTCCACTGAGTGGTTCACTGTGCGTCTGTGTATCAGATAATGTATACTCAGAGTTCAGTAAACAGTGTTAGAGTACAGATTGACCTGATCTATCTGAACTAATAACACAGTCATTTGTTTCTGCTTCTATCATCCAGCTGTGTTAAACATAAACATTGGCCAGTTATATGTCACAAGGTATATCAGATTTAAAAATAAAAATAACAACGTAACCCGTTATCATTTAGTTCTTATTGTTTAATGTCCTATAATAAAATGTCAGAGGAAATTTCATCTGGCTGTATGGAGTAGTGCCACAGTCTTCACTGTTTCGGCTCATTAGTATCACACATGGTTCTTGTTTATAAGAAAGAAAACTGGCTGTTTGGAAAATCATGATGTAAAAACTAAAAGAGAGTCGGTCATTAAGCAATGTCATGTTAAACAGCAGAGTGCAGGCCAGTTAAAGATTTCAACTAAATTCAACAAATATTAACTCCATATTTTGCTTTACTCTTCCAACCCTGTGTACATCTGGTGTAAATATTTTCCAACTACTGCTTTGGCTGAAATAGACTTTAAATTTATCTCTCTACTTCTGATTTAAGTGGAATTTAGTCTTTCAATTTTCTAAATAGTTAAAGTAAACTTCTTAAATCACTGTTATAAGAATGTTAAACCTCTGATTCTGATTTTGAACAATAGGGACTAAAGCTTGTATAATAAGAAATAGCTAATAAAAATCAAATATCTTAGATACTGTAACACAGTATTATGCCATTTTAGCCTAAATAATGCAATAAGAGTTGCCCTTTAAGTTAAAACAACATATTTTCTGTGATAATTACATGAAGCTGTGAAACCGTGGCATATTTACTCAAAGTTATTATATTATGAGAATCTCATGGCTAACTGGACAATGTGATTACTAAACAGGTAAAACATTTGAAACCATTTTCTTAGACTAGGTTTTGGACCAATGAGAACTACAGTATGGTTTCTTGTAAAGAAAAAAAAAGAAAATCAATTAACTGTATTCAAGTCAAAATACAGTAGATTTGACAAAAATAATCGTAAATGAAAAACTAAATGTTTGTTGCCACAATTTAAAGAGTTGTACAAATAGAGACGTAATAAAGACATCAAGAATTTAAAAAATATTCTACACACATGAACCAAAACAAACCCAAACCGTAAAGGTTGTTTATGACAAATATGTTCAACTGAGCCAATTCCATATTAATAATAAGAATATGTGTTACTACAGATACCCTCAGTACAATAAGACCAGTGTGCTCCCTAAAGAGCAATAGTTTTGGTTGTTCATGATGGAAGGAAGTAAGCAATAAACTTAAAGAAACAAATGCTGCTGTCCGTCAGTCTGGGAGGCTTGAATCACTTTTCCAAGTCCATCATATTACAGGGACACAGATTATACACCAGAAAGGAACGTTACCACTACAGTCACCAAGCTTCCTGAGAGTGAACGCCCCGGCTAATTCAACACAGGATCAGTGTGTGTAACACAAGGAATGTGCAAAAACCCAAACACTCCACCTATTTCCAATAGATCAAACATATGACTCATTTGAGGTTTTAAGGATGAGGCACCTCTTTCACAACAAAATGGAAGCATGACTCAGGTTTGCAAAAACTGTGTCTGAAAGAACCTCAAAACCTTTTGCACAATGTCTTACTTTGTGTTATTGTTATAAACCCAATACTGTGAGCAATGAGATGAATAAATGTTGATCCATGCTGTTTAGAAGATGTTTTTTCTGTAAATAAACTTGTAACTGTTCCAATGAGAAACATGTCTCTTAAGTTTAAGGTTGTTTTTTTTTCCTCAGTTGAACCTTCCAGCAGCCACTCAATCAGTAAATGTCTGTCACTGAGGATATCATTTCCTACAAGAAGGAATAATATTTATGTAAACGCGCCTTCCCAGCATTTTCTGGTTTTTCAACATTTCAATTCACCATTCGACAGTTCAATTCACCCTGCAGTCCGCTGAGCAGATTGCTTTGTTTCATATCAAATTGTCACATCACAAACACACAACGGGACACCAACAATGCATTGCAGTAATTTGTTCTCCTTCATTCATTGCTGAACTGTTTTAAATTTTTAGCCATAAAAAGGACGACGAGGCAACAGAGCTGCCAAGAAGGCTTTGTTTTTAAACTCATGACTGAATGAAAACCTGAAGGTTGGAAGTTTGAACAAACACAAAGGGAGAAACTGGCAGTAAAGTATGGTTGAATTGTGATTTGGGGTTTTATGTGGCTACATGTAAGGATGAGGAGAAAAGGCCACAAAAATATAGCTCTACTTCTCTCCCAGTATGAATCAAAATACTGTGGTATTTTCTCCTCAGGACACAGAGTGCGTAGACCACACAGAGAGGCTAAATGCTAACAGACCATGTAGCAGCTTTCTTTTTTTCAATGAACATGACGTAATTTTTTGGGAGAGGCAAACACATGAGTGCACTTGCGGATTTTAAGTAAAGCTTCGGTAAATTTTGTTAGTTTAAGATTTAGGCCTACTTTAAAACTTGCATAAGCACTGTCATACAAAAAAACAAATCAAGTTCAGATCAAAATAAAGACTGAAATTATTAAAGAGCTGTAAAATAAACAAATGTTTCAAAAAGACCAACGTTTTCAAGGTGTTTGTGTCTACAATGAAAAGTCCTGCATCTCCATGCTGCTGCAAGCTGTTAATTCCAAACCGTGACACAAAGCACGTTAACATGTGTGTCTGTTGTCAGGACAGAGTGAATCTTCTCACTGTGAATGTTCTCACTAGCTTATAGCATTAACCTGCCCTGCAGTGTGTGGCCCTGAGAGGAGCACCGAGCTCATCAGTGGACTATTTCTGGATACTAGCTCATTAGCCTCAAGTATTTAGACAAAGAAAAGAGGCTTCACACTGGACTAAAACAGCCCACGATAAACAAGTCTGGGCTTGAGATTAGCAGTGTTGGCCAATTATTTGAATGACACTGTCTTAATTATTTTTTTTTTTATAACAAAGGAGAGATTCATTTTTCTATTAAAAAAAACTAACAACAAAATATTTACATTGTTGAATGTGAATATATATGATTGGATATGCAATTAGTTTATCTGTACTTAATGTTGTATATAGTACAACATTTAAGTACATTAACATTTACAACATTTGTATATAGAGAATAATTATAATCTTTCAAGTGTTTAGTTGCTAACATCAGCTAACTAGCTAACTAGCACTTGTCTAGTTCAGGCTTTGTTCCCTTGTGATGTCAACAACCTAAGAGAAAATAACATTCATGCTAAAACAGTCTAGTGTAGGTTGGGATCTTGTAATAAGCTGCAAATAGTCTGCTGCTCAGTCTTTGCCCTGCAGGCTTATTAAAAAGTCACAACATCTACAACGAAGACCACTTGCTACAGCTTCATGACTCCTCCATGACGTCTTCCAAAATCTAACTGCGCTGCACATTATAAAATACCAATCTGACTAAGAGTCCATATAAGGCAGCTTGAGGAAGAATGAGCCAGACAGACTATTATTAAACTGGCAATAGGAGAAAAGAGTAAATCTGACGCACCAATAAGGAAATTTGGGACGATATCGATAGCAGCAACCATTCATTGAACACAAAGCAGAGCACAAATTACTCAATAGGGCTTCAAGGTTACAGTTTCATACAGAAAAATAGCCCCCATTTTCTCATGGGCAAGCTCTAACATAGAAGGGTTTTGAATTAGTTCACCTTGAAAATGATATTCCAAATTAAAAACAAACAACTATCTGTATCTCACCTGGTGTAACACTGTTTTAGCTGAGTGGCAGAAGTGCATTTTTTTTTCTCCAAATGCTGAACCAGTTTCCTTCGTTTTTTGCACTTCATTCTTATCATCTGTGTGTCTGAGTGTGCTTGTGTAAACAGTGTTTGTGCTAGCAGGTATTTTGTGCTCTGCTTTGTGTTCAATGAATGGTTTGTGCTGCATAGTACAACAATAATAATCGGTGGATGTTGTGGACAATAGTGGGCAATGGAGGTTGTGTAACTGAAGCCATTATATGGCCGAGTTGCATTGTTGTGTTTCCTGAATCTTTCAAATTCTCTTCCTGTCTGGGACACAAATATAATCGTGGTGGACATAACGCATTTCTAATACAGATGCTCGAAAAAAGTATATTATTTGGCTCAGAAAAGAAGCATTAAAGCAGAGCCTTTTAAAAATTTTTAAATTGTGACAAAATCTAAATCGATAAGTGGTGGGAGAAAAATACCCTGCTTTTTGATGCATAGAGCTGCATTTTACCCTTATACGCTTTGATTATTCGATCGCACAAGGCGGAACTCTGAAGTGCAGTTGTGTGTCACCTGAACAGTCTGTGGGGAGCATCACAATCAAAGAGAAAATCACTTGGACAAAATATGCAGGATGTGTGAAAAACTGAAAGCCAATATTTTGAAACAAGAAGACATGACCCAAAAATGTAAGTAAAAAAAAACAACACTGTTAACCTGAAACCTATGAAACTAGCAAAAATACAACCTAACTCAGAAAAGTTGTTAAAAAGTTCATTCCTATTATTACAGTGAAGGATGTCCGACCATCAAGAGCTGCTGAGAGTCAGGCCTTTTCTCTAACGAAGCGGGTTTTGGATAGAAAATTCTACCATGAATATATATCCCTGAAATGCTAAACGACACCCACTGCAACCAGAGTAAAACAAAATGATGTGATCGCAACAGCTCTATTCCCTATTCCCACGGTATCCTATGTCACCATAACTGTGCAGCTGCTAGCCTGTTGTGCTAGGACTCGTGCATGTCTAGCAGGAAAACGCCAAATTGCTAAGGTGTTTTACAAGGTGTTTTGCATTTTACAGGTGAAGTGAAAAATCTGTATGGAGGCATGTTGGATGGGGTCAGAGTTCAATGTTAGGTCATTAATTGATTTATAATCACATCTTAAGACTTTTAAATTGTAATCAAATCTATTAGCAAAGTCCCTAAAGATTCCCACCCCTAAAATGTATTAACAAGGTATCTGCAGGTCACAAGTCAAATTTAAGACTTTAAAGATCTTTTTAATGCTAGTAAATAACTAAAGCAACATAAATATTAGGTCACACTTTCCTTGTACAAATAAGCCGGACAAATTTGAAATTTTATCTATCAAACACACGGATTGTGTTTTTAAAAACTACAACTCTTAAATAAACTGCAGTAAAGAGGCATCAAGTCTTTATGAGAACTATTAGATGCTATTTACATGTCAACCGGTTCTTATCCCAAAAGTAAACATTTGGAATTTGCTAAATGTTACTTGGACTGCAACTGGAATGCTTTGATCAGATGAGACTTTGGTTAGGTCAAAACACTCCAGGTGGGTCGAGTGACAAACTGTGGATAGATTTACGAAAAGGTTCCCCATGTGCACTGTTACGTATGGTGGAGTATCTGTGATGCTGTGGGACAGTTTGTCTTCTAGAGTCCATATGTTAATGTTGTTTTGAATGCATCATAAACTTATAATTCTCATGGTCACAGTTGGGAGGCAAATGTTTGGGAACCACTGATCAAGAGAAAATGTGCAATGTCCCTTGAAGCTCCAACCTTGTAAAGTGTTGTTCTACAGGCACAAAATGTTTTTTATGTGTTTTAAAAGGGTTCTGCAAGTAGGATGATCAATGAGAAACCACAGTCACACATAGACTCCAATGTGTCACTTTGTCATATAGTCCCAGAGGGCTAATAAAAATAGCCACAAAGTGTCATTCACAGCCTAGAGACCTACATAAAGCTGCACAAGCATAAGAAAACGTTGTTCAAAAACTGGGAAAATTATTTTTATTGCTCAGTCTGAGAGCTGGCCAGAGGAACGTTCACATGACTTCTTCTTCATGATGAACACCCGAAACATATTTGACGTTCTTTTCCAAGTTATCCACTCACTATCAGCTGATGCATGTAACTCATGAACAAAGAGGTGACAGTAAATATGCCATGACACAAGCTAGTGTGCTTCCTCTGCTATCTTCTCTTATCCGTTTTTTTTCCATCTCCACAATGCCTTGTTCCTATTTCTGCCTCGGCAAACTTCACCAGCATCACAGAGCTGTTATATAATCTGTGATTATGTGTTTCAGAGTGTGGGGTCAGTTTTCTGGGAAGAGGGTGAGGTCTGAAGGAAGAAGACATCAGTGATAACTTTATTGTCCCTGCCGGTGTTCTCACAAACTCTGCTTTGCCAAAACGGGCGGAGGTGGAATATGTGCTTCCCTCAGACACGCACTGCACAAAAAAATAATCTGGATGCTACTCTAACAGACACCGACCGTCCCAGTGGGAAAAGAAGCCTGCCGATGGTCCCTCTGGACAGACGCTAGAATCGGCTGTAATCTTTTCTGTCACAGAAACAAGCAGAGGTATTGGCAGACATGCTGCCTGAATTGGCAGCTTGCCGATTGGCTTCATTATTTCCACAATCAGCAACCGATTTCAAATGATGACCACACAAAACAGCAAAGGCAGATTGAGAGCTATTTTAAATGGAGTCAGGACCAAAAAAAATATTTATCCACCACTAACACAACCTTTATGGCTCATAAATTTTGAACATTATAGAATAAATCTGACAAGACGCCATTGATTAATTGGTGCGTTTCATTAAGGATAAAGTTCTACTGCAGCTACATTGCCTCGCAAAAGTATTGACCTTTAGTGTATTTTATAAGGATTTTATGTCATAACCAAAACAGTAAAAAAAAAAAAAAAACACTTAGGTTTTCCACAATCTTTTACAAAATGCTCTAAAAATTATGTCATCCATTTATATTCACTCCCCTCAGAGCTACAAAGTGGAAAACGGAAAGAGCATGGCAAAATCACAAACCTATGCAGACCTGGTCGTCCACATGAAAAGCCAAAAAGGAAATAAGAGTACCAACCAAAGAAGCTGTTCATGGCTATTCTGAAGTAGAAATCCACAACTCGGCTATTCATAGGACAACTTTAAGTGCATTCAACAAATCTGGCCTTTATGGAACAGTGGAAAGCCAAGTCCTATTTCCAATGCCACAAGCTATCTATGGGACACAGCCAACATGTGGAAATAGATAGTGTGGTCAGAGCTGTTGAAAGTTACAAAAGACTTCAGTCTAGGACGGAGATTCAACTTCCAGAAGAAAAATGAATCTAAACATACACCCAAAGCTATAAACGAATGGTTTAGAATGAATCATAGGGTTTTGAAGTGTTATAATGGAAATCTGACTTAATTTGAGCAAAGAAGTGGCAATACAATTGTTGGGTCAAAATTCAGGGGCTGAATCTTAGGAAAGTTTCATTTGAAGTTCTATTAAGTAACAGCAATGCGACAAAGGCTCTTCCAAACCCAGCCCACAAATCTGTCATCCTTTCCCGGATTCAAACGATGGGTCTGGTCCTTCCCAACCCATCCTGTCCCAACATTTATTAAGGACAAATGAGAGATTTGTGACTTTGAAGCGATAGATACAGTGGGAGACGAGTACAGTTTTAGATGTAAGCATATCATCTCAACATATAAATATTTAGAAGTTATTAAATAAGTAATTTTAAAAAACTCAGTAAGATTCCAAGATATATTTTTACCAGTGGCAGTTCATCATATAAAACACCATTAAAATACATGAAGGTTTGGGGCTGCAACTAAATCTGAAAAGGTTCAAGGGTGGATGAGAGTTTTGTAAGGTGTTTATTTTTTACTGATCGCTTTTCCCGGCTTCTTTCGGCAGATGGCTGTGTTTGCAAGGCTTTGCAATGCACACTGCAGCATAAAAAACAAACATAAGCTGTCAAAAATAAGAAAGCCTTTAAAATGCAATTCACACTGTGAGAATATTCACCAAGGCAAGCTACTGAAAACGTCCATCATTCCTGTGTCAATAAACGGGTCTGCTGCCCCGTGGTAAAATATCACTAACTCCACTGTAAAATCAATCAGTCGGTCAAGTAAAACTAATCAGCAAGACTAAAGGCAATGAGACAAGGTCAAACTCTTCAAGCTGGGAGCTGAAACAGCAAGACTGCATGTTCTTATTTAAAACAGCCAGAGGATGGGTTTCTCTGGACATTAGACATGCATGCTTAAAATCATCAGACATGCATTGGAATTGATAACACACCCACCATCAGCAAGATAACACCACCCTTCAGTTATCACTAGCAGTCTCAAAGTCTCTAATGAAAGAACTGCAAGTTGCTTGGCAACAGAAAAAAAAAAGAAACAATATAAAAAGTAAAAAGTTCAACATGAAAATAAAAAAATCAGTTGCAAACACACAAAGTCAGATTGTGCTTTTTTTCTGCGTACTAAACACATTTTCACATCTTTGGTATCACCTTCAACCACTTGTAGACATAATTCAGGGTCAGTTTTTGATACAGGAAATATGGCTCACTACTCAGAGCGGCATCTTGATGAAACGACACAAAGAGCAAGAACAACTACCTGTATATAGAGAATCAAAAGTAGTTTATTTCAGCAACTTGCTAACAGTTAAGAGAAAAAGCTGATTTGACCCATGATATTTCAAAACAGCTCATCTCGCCTTTTCTGCATAAAAAAGTACCACACTCCTTTTAACCAAGTGACCAGCAATGTGCAGTAAGAAGTGGGGGAGGAGCGATACTGCATTACTCTATGCTAGCGACTTGATATATTTTGCTATTTTTCTAACAAGAAGAAATCAGAAACGGCAAGTCAGTTGTTTTTAAAGATCTCTGACCGGTCAGAATACTGCAATCGGTGCAGTCCTACTTTTTGTATCGAAGTGCTGTAGCAGAAATTTCAGCACTTTTCAAAGCATCCATCCATCGTATACTCACTTGACCTTGCACAGCCACACTTTGTGTGTGTGTGTGTGTGTGTGTGTATGTGTTGGAGGCATGACATAATTCATGCCTGAATTGCCACTGCCTTTTACCCTCATCTTTTCAAAATGGCAACATATGAGTGTTATGATATTTTTGACAGTGGACAGAGCTAAAGCTGTCTGTACAGCAACCACAGAGATTTTTTTAGTCTGACTGAGGAACACAGAAGTCTGCCAAGTGAATGGTTAGCGATTCAATCCTGCCTTTTCCACTCCAAATGTCAAAGTATCCTTTGGCAAGACAGATGGCCCAAATCTTAAAATTGCTGTGTTTCTACTTTAGAGCAAGAAAAAGCAATGGATAGCCCGTTAGAGGCTGAACTGCTGTATAAATGAATGGCTAACAGTGTAAAAGCGTAGTTTAATCCACAATATTAGATCAAAACCAACAGTGTAGGAAAATAAAGAATAGTATTTTTGTGAGAAATAGTACAAGAAGCAGCCCTAACCATGCTGTTGCTATCTTTCCACCATGTTAGTCAGTCTGTGGGGGATGAAAAGCAGGTTAAGGTCATTCCAATATGTAGGTTAAAGTGATGCAGAGGAGGACAGAGACACTGCTGCAGCAAACAGTCTGGTCCACTGACCTCCTTTGGTCGTCTCTCTTTCTGCAGTATTATGTGTCCTCCACACTTTAAAGCTAATCAAAGTGATTGTTTCTGCTATCCACACACACACACACACACACACACACACACACACACACACACAGGCCTATACCTTTCACTTAAGCTAATGTTACACTTTCGCTGTACGTCCGGGCACTTAAAATGTCTCAGAGTAATATTTCAAAGCTACTTCTGACTCATTTCAGTTTAGTCTTTTTATTATTTATTTTACCTGTGTGATGGCTGTTGATGATGAAACAGCGCTGATTTCTTTTGCTTCCCTGCTGCCGACTAATTAAGGGATAATAACCGGGATTAGTTGGGTTTTTTTTTTCTTAAAGAAAGAACAAATGCTTAACTGACCGGCGTACGACGGAGCTACTTCTTTTCCTTAGCACGCGACGACCCGGCGAAACGGAGCGGGAAAGCAGCGGAGCCGATCCTCCTCGTGCGGCCCCAGCAGCGGTTGTAACGGTAACGGCTGCTGCCTCAACTGGGACGGCACTGAGCTCCTCTCATACACCAGCTTTTCCAACCCGCCGTTCTCTCCTCCCCCTTTTCCTCCGCTATTTTTCCTCTCCAGGCTTTCTCTTCTTCTCCTCTTTTTTTTTTTTTTTTTTTTTTCTCGGAGGCACGCGTGATGAATAATGAAAAGGCTCGCGAGGTCCCAGGAGTGTTTTCTGTGTCGTTTTTTTTTTTTTCAGAGCGCGAGCCGAACACAATGAGGCCGACCCGCGTGGATCAAGTTACCACCGTCCTGCCTTTCATCCATTCATTTATTCAGCCGCTAAGCAATCTGACTGCAGCCCTGCCAGCTTCCCCTTCACCCCGTCCAGCTTCACCCACATCTCTTCTTCTTGAAAATGCGCCCAAACCAAACAAATTATTCCTCATCTCTAGCTATGTCGCTTTCAAGTAGACTTCTTGAAAGCGAAAGTAGCTTCCTTAAGTTTTCTTTCAAGTTCTTCCTTAAGCTTTCGCCAACTTAGTTTTTTTTTTACTTTATTTTACAATACAAATTAGCTAATAATTGTCTAATAGAAAGAAATGATACATGGTATAATTTTATTTACAAATGAAAATCTGGAAAGTGCGGCGTGCATTTGTGTCTACCAACTGAAACCTCCAGTCTCCTGATGAATGTCTACCAGTTTACCAATTTTTGAGAATTAAATGTTTGCTCTTTCTTCTTGGAAAAAAAAACATTTCATGGTTCATTTAGACTCATTTATAAACAGTCTAAATGAATGGAGAGCATCTGCACTTCATGATTATGTGTTACCCTGTGATGGTCTGCCTTATCCCAACAAAATTTTAATATAGAATATGCAAGTGGTACAAATTGAGTTTTTTTATATATATTATGATTATTATTATGTCCGACTGCCCCAGCTCTTTTGTTTAGGAGAACAGTCTGGTCTGTAGGCCAGCTTGTTTTGCTTCTGGTCTCTTTTACTACAAAGTGAAACTGCAGTGCAATGTGGAGTATGTAGTTTGTCTTTGTCTTTCTAAAACAGACAAAGCTTTACCTGATAAAAGATGCTGTTGGGATGGCTGCATATTTTTGTTCCAAAGGCTGCAGCTTCACCATGACCTTTCCACTAATATGTCCTCTGTGTCCAAAGATGGAACACTCGGCTTTTCAAAGAACACTGAATGCAGTTTATTTATGAATTTTTAACGTTTGATCTTTAAAATAGAGGCAGCCAAATAGGGTTTTTTTCCCTCTTTTGTCTTCCAAGCGTGAAGTGTCTTCATCAACACAGTTTTTCCAACACAAAAGAAGCGCTCTGAATTCATTCACGCTACAAATAGATTTCATCTTACATGTGCAACTTTCACTAATACACTAAAATGTACGAAAAGGGAAAAATATCTACTTTTCTTTCTCCAACATGTTCTGTATTCAGTCAGCTATCAGCAGGAAAAGCAGAAAACTCATCGTGTCACACATTTTTCTAGCTGCAAAGAACTTGCAGTCTTGTCATTGTCACAGCACTGTGGTTGTCTTGCCTTGCTAAACTTTTATCTGGAAAATATTTTGTGACAGTAGTTTTTTTTCTATCTTTAGAGTTGGTGTGAAACCAAAGTTTGTGACAAAATTTTAAACATATAATGTAAAAAAATGTTTCAGGGTTCACGTAAACCATAAAAGAGTTGAATCTGAATTGGTAAACATTCATTACTCACCATGGCAGTTTGGTAGTCTATCCTTGGAAAAGGAGCTGTCATTATGGCGGCCTCTTGGCTGTAGCCTGCAGAGTGAAATTTGAGTTATTGTTTGTGTTTTCATAGTTCTACTTGTTATATATGACCACGTTTGAGAATTATGATTGTGTTACAATCAGTTCCTTCTGATTTAACCTGAACCACTAAGGCATAAATGTCCTAACTGCACAGAATATGTCAGATGTGTTTGCATGTAAACCCTGAAGTAGTGAATAGAGTCCAGAATACCAAATCACCTTCCACCAGGACAACAACCCTAAACAACCAGAAATATCTGCAATGAAAGGTTTAGATCAAAGAATTTATATCTAAAAAGCTGGTCATCGATGCATCAAATTTTTTAAAGTAAAACTCTTATGATGCATGACAACAGTTTTCGTCAAAAGATTTTGATAGTCTAATTATTAGATTACATTCAAGCTATTAGGCTCTAATAGCTTGAATGTAATCTTTTGCATTTGCATCTGATGTCATTTTAAAATATCTGTTTAAATACAACACAACCTTCAATTATGGCGTCTATGGCAAATTAGCTCTTTGGTTGACTATGTCAGTGTAACTCCTGACACACATGTTAGCATTCTGGCCAATAATTATCTGCAGTCATTGTTTCTGCTTTAGAAACCAGACTGAAGTTAACATTGATTTTCACAAAACACATTTCCATCCTGTGTACTGACAAAGACGGAAAGAAATCTGTCTCTGTGTGTTGTCTAAAATTGGCTTTAAAATACTAATAGTTACAGCATGATTAATCAGTTAACTGACTGTATTATAAACTCTGTCCTGTTGCTATTGGTGTTGGTGGAAAAGTCTATTGGTTTCATAATATGTCTGAGAGACGTACTAAAGAAATTATGACAGGTCAAGTTCTTTGTGTGAAGCAAATTTGTCTAATTGTCGATGAACTGAACTGAAAAGAGAACTGCCTGTTTGAGATATTATTTACAATGCTCCTTGGTCTGTAATTGTTGAAAATGTGTAGAAAAACCTTCAAACGAATCCACATCATGGTGCAGTAAAATAAGCTCAACATCTTTTTTTAAAAATACTTTGTGTGCAAAGACATTTAATAATTTACTTTTTTTAATGCCAAAATGTTCTCGTCATGCACATAGAAATGTTGAAAAGATGAACACTTGTGTGATTTTATGCATATTTTAATTCTAATGGATCATTCTTGGTGATATTCATCTTTTCATTCTGAGAATATAACTTCTTTCGCCACTTGCCGTACTAGTTTAACAGTTTCTGCTGGATGGACGTAAACTAATTTTGTGTAGCCTGTATATTATGTGTTCCCACAGGATATGTGTTGTGGTGTTAAAGGAATCTTTCACCAGTACTGAGAGTGATACTGAAAGAGAACATCTATTTTTATTCTGCATCCTGTGTCCTGTCAGTTATACTTGTAACAACATAAACCTTCTGCCCTGCTAAAGTTAAACTTTCCAGCATTGAGAAATTATAGTGCAGTCAGGGTATTTCTACTTCATTTACATACTCTGTGATGTATGCCTTTAGAGACTACATGCAGTCTTCTAAAGGTATAAATGTCACATTGATTTGGGGCTTTCAAAGATTTCATCATTAACAGTCATCTGGAATAATTCTGACTGGATATTTGATCACTTTTCTTGGCAGAATTGAAAGCGTTAGTTTCACTTGGAAAAGGTGAGGGCTATAGGAAAGTTATTATAGTAAGTTATTGTTAGCCTACTTTATCCATTTAAAAGTATGGGTAACACTTTATTGAAGGGGAGTGCATAAGACTGACATGACACTGTCATAGACATGACATGACATCTGTCATGAGCATGAAAGAGTCTTTATGAATGTCTATGACTGTTGTTATGAAGTGTCATTCGGTAAATAATGACACTTTGGATGCAAAGTTGCATTGAAAGTCCATTAAAAATGCCAATTTTGCATTAAATTATCATCATTTACAAAATCATGCAAAGTTGGCACTTTTAACTTTTAAGAGGTGGGGGGATCGATCCAAAATATCACCAATAGTGTTACCAAGACGGTATTAGCACTGGATCAATACTATACTTTAGTTTCATATTTCCTCTTGAAATTTATTTTATTTTTGCACTTCATTTTCTCAGTCTCACCTAAAAAAATCTTGTTTTGATTTTCTCCCAAATGAAACATTTCTGCAATTTGTTTATTTAGGAAAAATGCACACAAATTTGTTTTGTTTTTCCATTTTTTCCGTCCATCGTGGTGTTTGGTAGGCACTTACCAACTTTGCACAAATTCTATTCTAGGTTTTAACAGAAATAATTAAAAGGAAAAAAATTATGATATGTCAAACTTAAATAATAAAAACTGTCCGTATCAGTATCAGTGATACTGGCCCAGTGTTTTCCTGGTATCTTATTAATAACTAAATATGTCCTGTTTACATATCACACACCTCTACTAAATGCTATACAACTGGGGGTAGATATTTGAGCCTGTCTGTTTGATTTTGACTGTGAGTGAACTTGAGTTAGACTTAAACAAGATCATATCAACAGGATTGAATGTTTTTGTGTAACTAATTCAGATATTTTGTTCCCTCTATCAATGTGACAAAAAAAAACCAACATGCTGTCCAAATGTTCTGTGCATAATGCCAAAAAATTACATTATGTAAAATCTGAACCCTAACAAAATATGCGTGCTTTGTTAGTGGCAGTGGATATTATGATAGCTGGGTGCAGTAAGGACAGCTTGTGATCTCTTGTCAGCAGCCAAAGAAAAAAAGTGAATGTTAGAGACAGATGGAAAGAACAACAAGCAGGAGACAGCAGGGGTTTCACTGGAGAAACTCAGCTTTATTGACAGAAGATAGAGAGAGAAGTTACAGATGTCAGAGCAGAGAGAGAGAGAGTGGAATAGAGGACGCGACAGAGTGATGGGGAAGTACAGAGAGAGGGGTGAACAATAGAAAATGGCTCTTTAATTTTTGTTCCAACAGTCCAAACAACCGTGAGGGTAGAGAGACAGGAAAAGGGAGACTCCTACAGATTCACAGGAGTACTGCAGGCTTGGCAGTGGGGCTGGTAGACTGAGTTTCCAATGTGTTTGTCCTCACTTTAAATCCCAACAAACAGAAACCCAATCGGGGAAGCTGCATTGATCTTCCTACATTCCCAAACTGTGAAAATGTTTTCTAGTGGAGTTTTTTTTTTGTCCACTACCTTGCTCAATACTGGGAAAACAAGAAAATCAATTTTGAAAAACTCTTTCCAGCATGCACACTTTTGGATACTTTTCTCAGCGATAAAACTAAAGTAGGATGAGGCGTGTTTTATCCAACCCAGGTGCGTCTTGAGAGCCATTCGGTTTGCTTGGTGTAAATAAAATATCTCATATCGCAAGAGTTTTGAAACAACAGTTGCAAACAAACGGGGAAGAGTTATGTGTGGTTAATGGTGAGATCACACACGGCAAAGCGGTGGGTTGAGTGGAAATATAAAGATCTTAATTGTGCGCTCAAACAGTGACTAAAAAGGCATTGCAGAATATTTCTAATAGCATAATTTGAACTATTCTCTGTACCTACAAACATGTGGTAAATAAATGCATCAGTAAATAAAATATAGAGGGTATTTACATTCTTTTTCAACATAGATGCCAGATTCTAGCATACCTGCTCAGTACCTACTCCAATAGTTTGCTGGATTTACTGACATTTTCTGTAGTCGGTCCCATTAAAGCATATTTTTCATCTTGAAGAGTAAAATGCAATTCCATAGTGGGAGCTCAGAGTGTGATTTGTGGACAGAATCACCTACAAAAAACATATTCATGAGACCACTTAAGGCTGGTATTGTTGTTGTTTCCACCAGAGTTAGCAGCCAGGTTCTTGAGTAGAACATCAGAGTCAGTAAACAAGTTGATAAATAACTGTGGAGAAGTATTAATGTTGTGTCTAAAAATCAGAGTGCAGAGGCACATATACTGGTAAGGTCTTGAAATTTTTGCACTATTTTAAATATATAAAGATTTTTTTTAAACACTGCTTTTGGGTTTTGAAATTATTATTTTATATAGGAAAACACACAAAATATTGTGTTTTTGTTTTTCCAAAAAATATTTCTGAAATCTCATCTCTGTCTTGAACTTGATTTTTCTTTTTTATTTAATCTCATCTAGTTTAGATGGATGTTTCATCACATTGCTTATTCCTGATAGTGGTCAGCTGCACAGGAATCTAATACCACCAATTGTCTGATTTAAAACTGGAGCACTCCTGACTGGTGAGTGAATCATGTCAAGATCAGAGTACATGCATTAAGCAAGTTAGGTGAGTTTCCTGATTTTTTTTTTATGGCAAACTGGAGTCCTTGAGAATTTTTAGCATCCTTCTAGCCAAAGGCTGTGCTGACTGTAGAAAGAGCTGGCAGTGCTTTTAGTCTTTTTGTTTTTGTAAAAACTGTAGTATTTGTTTAGTTTTCCACATCAATTAAGTGATGCTACAAAAAAATACTCATTAAAAGCATGTAACTTTTTTTTTTCCAATAAAAGCTCATAAGAGCGCATGTACAACTGTAACACCAATGTAACTGTGTCAATAGCTGTAAATTATTTTATGTTTAACTGTTTTAATATGCATTCCCACGCTGCAGAGCGTATTTGTTTTCAGCTGCCTGTGCTTTTAATAATTAGACACACTGGAAAAGTTGGCTGTTTTGATCCTACTGGCTGCCAAATGGTGATCCGGACCTTCCTATTGGCTTGTGAGTTAGGAAGAACAAGAATGAGAGGAAATGACCTCAGCAGTGGAGCTGCTGGAGTTAGTGGTGGAAGCAGCAGAGGGAGAAGAGAGAGAAAACAAAAGGTTTCTCGCGGAAATGCGCATTGTTGGATTTTTGGGTTTCAAAACAAAACAACGTGTGGTTGCATAAGAGAAGCGAAGAAATAAAAGTCTAATAGAAACATCTATTCATCTCTATATTTTGTTAGAACTATCTTTGTTGGTAGAATGAACAGGCACGTAAAGAAACCAAGGCAACAAATACCCACCTCTCCTGTCTCTGGAGAGAGACTCTGTACAAGGAAGGAAAAGTGTGGGCTGGTTCAGTTCGTACATTTCTCTGTGTGATTGTTTTTGTTGGCGTGTGTCGAACAGGAGGCTGAGGGTTAACAGAGGAGGGTGTGGTCTAACAGAAAGAGTTAATGAGAAACAAGTGGTGCTTTGTTTGAACGCTTAAATCGGCTGTAACACCAGGGGAGATGATTTGGTTGGTTGATGTGCGACTGATTGTCTGTAAAGCCCTCTTTACAGAAAGCTGATGCAGCCTATTATTTTTCTTCACCTTTGCCCGGACTGACTTTTCCCGTAATCAGATTTTTTTGGCAGATATTCTCGTCCCTGATGCTATTCCAGTTTTTGTCACCTCAAAATCACAAACTTCACTATTTCATTGGGATTTTACCTCATAGACCAAAGAAATCGGCGCATAATTGTAGAGCGGAAGGGAAATGAGATATGGTTTTCACCTTGTTTAATAAAAATAAACCTTAAATGTGCGGCATGCGCATGTGTCTACCTCCCATCACTGCTATTATAGCTGCAAGTCTTTTGATGAGCAAGTCTCTATCGTCTCATCTAGATACTGAAATCAATGCCCAATCTGTTTTGACAGGACGGAGAGTTTTCTGAACATAAACTTTTAGACTTGCCATAGTTTCTCAATTTTATACAAGTCTAACCTTTGACAAGGCATAAAAAATACTAACATTAACATATTTTGGAAGGTGAACCCAAGTCTTTTGTTGCCCCTAGCAAATTTTCTTTCTGGGATTTCTCTTTCTTAAGCATAATCAAACTTGACATCGACTTTGACTAGATTCCATGTCCCTCTTGGAGAAAAGATGACACTGCCACCAGTGTATTTCACGATGGAGATGGTGTTCTATGTCATGTTCAGTGTCAGGTCTCTGCTACACACATATGTTTGCTCTCATCCTAATAAAGTCCCTTCTTCCACACGTTTGCTATGCCCCCTCAATGACTTGCTGGAAGCAGTAAACAAATTTTAACGACTTTCTTTCAAAGGTGTTTTTCCTTCCTGCCACTTTTCTGTAAAGGCTGGGTTTATCTCGTCTTCGTTCACTTGAGCTGTTTTCTATTTATGAATACTTTTGAAAACCGTTGGCTATTTTTCTGTCATTTCACCATTATATGCCACTTTCTGTTGGTCTAGGAAATAAAATCCCAATGAAATCCCATACAACATGCATAACAGCTCAAGGGGTGTGAATATTCTTATGATCAGCTTATTTCCTGCATCTTCTTTGATGATCTGAAGTCCCAAATTACCGCATTGTCTGATAAGACAGCAGATGGAAAAGTGTTACAGTGGTAATGAGAGAGCAAAAATGATCAGGTGGCTGAGTAGAAAATCAAAAGTGAGACAAGAAATGGAGTGTGTTTGTGCATGTTGTGCCAGTCATTCAGAGTCCAGAGGAGGAAGCCAGAGCTTCTGTTAGTAATCATCCAATCACAGCGCAGAGGAAGGTGATAATAAAAGGTTGGAAGAGGGAGAAGACTCAGTCACATGAGGATGCAGCACTGGCACCGTTTCCTCTTGTCCGTACCTGTGGCGGGGGTGAGGCCGGGCGGCGGGGCTATGTTTGCTTCTGGGTTTGCAGGGGGTGAGGACGCGCTGTCCGGTTCGCGCCCGTCAGACGACAGTTCCGTGCTGACGGCCTCGGACGTGGCCGGCCGTCCCGACACCAGGTCGGCGGCGGTGCCGTCGATGATGGAGATGTCGGTGACCGTCTTCTCCCTCAGGGATTTCTCGTCGTCTTCGTCGATGAGCACGACCTCGGCCTTGACCGCACCGTCAAAGCCGAGCAGCCTCCTGCTCTCACTTGTGTCCTCAACGTCCTGGTAGCCGAGGAACACCATGGTGACGGGGTGCTCCGTGCTGGCTTGGGGCATGGGGCTGAGCTCGTTGCTCTGATTGGCTGATGAACCTGGTTGGGTTGTAATGGGAGCAGAGGAAGGGGGCATCATGCCCAGCCGGGTCTCCCTTTGGAGGGTGACCTGGGCTGGTGGACTTGAAGGAATGGATGGTGGGGCACAGGAGGGCGGCGACAGATCGTCAACATCAGCAGGAGAAATGTAAGCTTGACGCGGAACCGGGGTCACCGTCACATGACTCCTCCCGCTGTCTCCTCCTCCTCCTGCATGTGAAGGCCTGGCAGCTCGCTGGACTAACTCGTCGACCTGTGCAGAGCTCCAGCCGTTCTCCACGGTGCTGGTGGAGACGCCCCCAGAGGAAGTGACCTCGTAGACGACTTTCCTGCCATCGTCGTAGACCTTGACCCCCCGCGAAGCCGCCTCCAACGGGCTGACACGATTGGCCGACAGGATGTGCTGCTCGCCGGTCTTCGGGTCGTGCTGAACGTTGATCTCCATGGCGAACATTGCTGTTAGAACAGGAGGTGTAGGGCGGGGTGGGGGACAGGGGGTTTGAAGGAGGAGTTAAGGGATGGGTTGAGGGAAGTGAAGAGGGGGGTGGGGACAAAAAGGTGAGTGGATGAAGTGGGAGGATTCAAAAACAGTTTCTTAAAAAAATGTTATAATTAAAATCATATCTGTTAAGCTGTTAGTAAATTATCAATTTATCCAGATTAGATAAAAAAATCAGTATAGGAATACAAAATATTTTCCTGTCAACATGTTAAACAGACAATGGTAAACTTGGATAAACTAATGATCACCCCTTATAGTTTTGTATTCAACTTTCCTTTTTAAATAAATCAGTGCTCAAAAATTTTAATGGATGACTTCTGACTTTCTATTTTTTTCAGTGTATTAATGGTATGACACGGAGGCTTACTCCCAAAAAGCCACTCTTCAAAATTGGAAAGACAAAAGAACAGGCTTTTCAAATGAAGTGATGAAAAAAATAAATCAATTGGACCAAACTTTGTCAAGTCAAGAAAGAGCAAGAGTTAAAGAGGATAAAACAACGATAATGGAGAATTGGGTCAAAGACTGGCATCTTTGGGTCACCGAATCACCATACCAACCAGAAGATGCCATGTATGTGACGGTTGATTGTTTGGGTGGTGCAAATAAAATTACTTTTTCTATCCCACCATCACAGATCCCACTTATTGGAAAAAGAGGGTTATACAAAAGTATAAACATAGCAGGACACTGACATTATAAAAAAAAAACAACAACAAAAAAAAACAATTGTTTTGCTCCAATATCTGATACTCTATTGAATAAATGTAGATTTTTCTAGTGTGGGCTCATGCTACTGCAATAACTTTACAGATTATTATAGAAGTGCCAATAAGCATGAAGGTCGCTGTACAAACTCGGCTCCCACTGTGACTGCCGCAACTGCACTGCTGCTAAAGTTGAGCTTTTGTTTTTCAGGGCTCACTGCACAGTCAGCAGCCCTTTATAGTACGGTATGCAATGAATTGAGCATGCAAGATAACGATCCCATACTTTCATGAACTGTGTCATTATTTCTCAGATGCAGTATGCATTTCTATACTAAAAGTAGTTCAGATCTGCTTTTTCTGGTGATAATGAAAGCATTATCTTCCATCTTTGATATTCAATAGTTTTCATTTATGTGGATATTTAGTGGAATAACTTATCCTGGGTAACTTTCTAAAAACTTCAGAGTTGAAAATTGGCTCAGATGTGCATATATATAACTCATCTGTTCTTCTAGTGAGGTCATACCGGTCATAATCCCTCTTGGCTCAGACCCAAAACCTTTCTATCCTCTCTTCCCTCCCTCCCTCCCTCTTTTTCTCCTCGCTTGTTCTTACCGGGTCTTGACGTGGTGTGCTCTCCAGAGCCGGGTCGGCCGCTCCGGAGATAAGCGGCCAGGTCTAGGTGGTTGGGATCGGGATCCGAGTAGTCCGAGACGGGGGCGGACATTCTTCCGGCAGCATCTAGTGAGCGGGAGCGCAGGAGGAGAAATGGCACATGGTCAGTGAGATGAGAGAGAGTCACACTCGACTCTAACTCTGGGCTGTTAGAGATCTGTAAACACGAGCACGCTGGACACACACACACACACACACACACACACCTCAGTGATGTAAAGCCACACCCGTGCGAAAATAATACACACACGCACAGAGCCCAGCCTCTCTACAGGAAAACTAACCCCACCCCTGCGCGACCATGACCACCCCATCCACATACACACCGTCCCACTCTCCCTCTCGGTTTCTGTGTTAGTGCCAACACTGGTACCCCTGAGGTACAGTGCTTATGCAGCAGAAGTGTGTGCAAGTCCATGGTTGTGTATTTGTCTGTCCGCATGCGTGTCTATACGTGTGTGTGTCTGCAGGAACAATGCATCAGGGGCTTACGAGGCTTGTTGGTGAACAACGGGGAGATAAAGGCAGCGACTAGAAGGTGCAGAGTCATGGCCTTGTGTGTATGTGTGAGCTTCAATAGTCTCGCTGAGCTTCATTGTGTGCATGTGTGTGTGTGTGAGTTAGTTTTGGTTCGGTGCATGTATATATTTATGTCTATGTGGATGCGTGTGGCTGGCTGGCTGTGTGTTTGGGGGATTCAGGAGCGAGCTCTGGCTTCCATCTCTCCTGGCTCAGCGAGACTATTATTCACACACCCACCACACAGATACACACAAACACGGTTCAGGGTCAAGTTATTGCACTTTCAATGTATGCTTGCGTGCATGTGGGTGTGTGTGTGTGTGTGTGAGTGTAAATTTGTTCCGTTTTCTCATTACCGCAACCTTAAATTGTGCAGTTTCATTAATGCAGTACAATGTCCAAAATACACAGGCAAACAAGGCCTTTATAACAAACCACCAAAGTCAGCAAAAGTAGATGATAAAAAAAATGCTGCAGCTGGTTTAATCATCATGAGCTCATCCAAGAAACCCACTTGTCTTGGGCTACAGTGTCTTTACCTCGTTTTGCCTTTGCAAGATATCTTACGGTACAAATAGATTACATTTAAACAAGGATACTAATAAAGTTCACAAACTGCAATGAAAAAACAGCCTGACACTACTCAGTATATCAAATCCTGAGGATTAATTCACCCCATATTAGGACTGATTCTCCAGAGCCTCTTTGCAACTTTCAGATAGAAAGTTGCCAAATGTGGCAAATTTGGAAATCTCCAAAGGCCATTTTGACCCTACTAGACTCTTTCAGTACCATCCTAACACAATGCTGTTATCTATGGTACCACATTGGCAGTAGTGTGGAGCTTGGGGAGTTTCTGCACCTTCATCATCAGTTTCAGTCTACAGGTGGAGGTGGAACCGCTATCAGTATTTTCATCAGCTTAACCAGCAGCATAGGAGGCTGCAGTTTATTTGATTTCCTGTCCTGTGATGGATGACCTGTGCTAAAATTTCAAACCAGGGAAGTGGATTTTTCTTGGCGAGTGCTTATCGAAAAGAAAAAAAAGAAAAACATTTTCTAAAAGAAAAAGAAAATCTATTTTTTTTTTAGGTACCGGTGAGCTGGTTGCGTCCTTACTGTGCCTCAGAAAACCTCTTCAACAACTTGTAAAGATCATGCCAGGATTTTTAATGCCAGGATGCAATTTTAGTTCAGTGTAAAAACAAAAGAGGCATTGTGTGAGTATTACAGGAGACCTGGCCTCATATCATGTCAGCATTTTCATGTGTGTATTTTTCATTTGTCTTACCTTTATCCTGGATCATCAGACTCTGCAAGGAGACAAGACAAAATCTATTCAAGCTATTGCAGCAGAGCAGGCCAACAGAATATGAATCTAGTCTATTTTGATCTCTAGCTGATCTCCAGCAGTTTATTAATATGACTGATGTCTTAGTGCTATTCATATTCTTTGTGCTCTCAGGTTAAGGAGGTTGCTTCATTGTTTTTGATCAGCATTAGTATTTCAAATTAGCCAACGGAGCACAACAGATTAAATATTTAAAAAAAAGAAGAAGCGCTTAGGTTGAACCCTTTCTCAGAGAAACCACATTGTCTGCAAAAATATAACAAAACACATATTTCAAATAAACTAAAAACTATCATTTGTGGGCAGCTGGCATTTATTTTAATGCCAGAGTACAGCACTAGTCAGGTAATTTCCGTTTTCAGACCTTTCAATTAAATGTCACAAGTTACTACATTTTTAAGGCTTTACAAATTTATTTATTTTTTTACCTTTTGCAGGTCTTCTATGGAGCGCTCCGTCTCCTTCAGACGCTCGCGAAGAACTTGCTCTTTGGCAGAAATTTGAGACTCTTCACTCTCAAGTGCACCAATCTCCGACTCCAACCTGCAGGCAGACAAAAATCCCATGAAAAGGTTGATGTCTGTACAGGTGAAAATTAGATAACAGTGTCATCTACATCAGAAAACATCTCTCAAACAGTAATGTAGCTGAGGACTGAGCTACAATATTACTGCTTTGACTTCAAGAAGAATCAGTTTCCTGGCCTTTTCTTTTGACCCTTTAAAGCTTGACGATTTGTACACATCTTCACAATTCTCCAAATTGCATCATAAACAAGGCTGTGTTCATGCCCACTCCATGTTCTGAGATTTTTAAGAGATGGATGTAACAACAATACTAGGAAGTTCTCTGGGAGGAGGACCAAGGCTTGTTCCCTTGCTTCAGATTATGACCCTCAGGGGAAATGCGGTATTTGTGAGGTCAGAGTGTGTGAGAATGTGTGTATGCGAAAGGTAAAAGGGTTCAAGACAAGTCCACATTGAGAGGCAGTCCTTCTATAGAAGTGGAGCTCACTCTTAATTTAGTGAATCTATGAGGATGAAGAAGAGAGTGTTTGGAGTTATGACAGCACTGATTTAATCAGAGGGAAATTTTACCCAAAACACATCACTAAAATGATTAGACCTACTGGAATAAGTCGACCTTGTTCAAGTCTGAATTTCGGTGGGAATTCAGTAATTAATCTGGGGAGCGGCGAGGATGACGATGTTCTGTTAGATTTGTGGATGTTCCTATGAAATTACACAGGAACCAATTATCCTGCTACATTTTTTGCTCATGGTCAAAATACTTCCCTCGTGTAAGAGGCATGCACATGAGAGAGCTGCATACGTCAATATGGCAGCAGTAACGCTTTCAAGATGTAATGTCGAATTTCCATTGGATGCAAATTTGTTTTTTTTTCCTCTCTACTTACACAGAATTGTTCTGAACCAAAAAAATGTCTCTTTGCCTCTTTAAAGTATTGTTTGAAGAAGAACAATTAGTTTATTGTAGGGTGGGTCAGGGTCATCTAAAATGAGAAATTTAAGGGTCTGTCTAAACAAAAGGCACTTTGAATTGTCCTTGCTTATGGAAGGACTTTAACAAACATATCATTGTAAAAGACAGCAACCATAACTCTGAAGATTGTTCTTAGCTGTGTTCTGACCTGCGGGGATCGGATGCTTTATCATTTACTTCCACATGTGGATTTTGTTCTGAATAGAAGAACTTACAAAAGTATTCATGTCTCTTCAATCTTTCTTTTTTGTCACATTTCAGCCACAGATTTCACACATTTCTAGAAACTTCGGGGGCCTGACTACAAGTGGGCACCTACTTTTCAGATATTTTTCTTTAAAAACTTTTGAAAAATGCTTTTCTACAAAAATGCATTGAAGTTTTTTGTTCTGCTGTGGCAAAAATATTTAAAAGTGGCTGAACGATTTGCGGGGTGTGCCCAAATTTCCCCTTGTGTGTTTAGATGCTCAGAGCTTGTGGATTTCAGACAACATAAATTGCCTTAAATTGGATGCAGAGGTCCAATTTAAATCTCTGTAAACACACATTTACAATTAGCTATTCTTCTGCACATCACTCCCTCTATGTGAACAATTTCTTCCCAATTCTCCCATTTGTTTAAAAAAAAACAATACAGTAATTGCCTCATCAAACACACATTTTTGTTTATTTAATATGACTGCAAAACTCTTTTGCTGATGCACTCAGTCTCACTGCCTGTGGGACCTAATGTGTTTATAACATAAAAAATGAATTAGAATTGAATTTTAACTGTCAGCTGGAAGGAACAGTTAATATCTAAAGCCAAGAACATTTATCTCAATAACCCATCTGACTATTAGATTAGGTTAAACGCGTTTATGTTATTTAAGTCTCATCTTTCAGAAACATCTTTAAATTATTTTGTCTACAGTCGGAAACTCGTTGGAATTCACGAGGCGCTGATTTGGCGCCATCTAGTGTTTAGAACAGTAAACAGCGGCCCCACTTGCCGCCGTACCCGCCCTGTTTCCGAACTACAGCCCACCCGGTTGCCATGTTTACGCCTCAGAGGCCATCAGCCGCTTTCTGTGTCGTACACGAAGGACGAGCCGCACATCTGGTTTCATGTGTGTGTGTCCACAGGGTGAGACAGCGATACAACGAGATAAACAAGTAATGCATGATACAGTTATTAATTATATTCTCTGTGGTGCGGGCCCTTTATTCTTTTTTCCAATTTATGCAGTTCACTGCTACCACCGTACGATGCCACCAGCATTTTGTTTGACAGTTCTTGGGTTTGAAAGTTCGCCGTCTCACTGTGGCCTCAGACCTCAGTCTTTATCTCATCAGAGCATTTAGCTTTTCTCCAGAAGACATTTGGTTTCCCCATATGAGTGACTGAAAAATCTGAGTTTAGATCTGATGGTTGAAACTGGGTATTTTAACGTGACAGTAATACTAAACAGAAAGAAAAAACTGTTTTTTGAATGAACAAATTAGCCTAACATTAGTTTTTGTTTTTTGAAGTTAGCAGCATCATGGCCTTACATTCACACACAAAGCTTTCTCTCCCTGTCTAGAGACTTTATCCATCCCATTGTTTAAAGTTCAAAGGATCCAGAGGATTCAATACAGGACTTTAAAAATAACACACAATGCATTCTGAAATTGGGTCAATGAAAGTGCTTTCTCAAAATGTTTCCTTAAGTACAGTTGATTTATTCCTTTCAACAACTCTGTGTCAGACTGTTTTTAATTAAAAATGTAAAAAAATGTAAATGTAATGCAACACAGCTGAAAAGACAATTTCAAACAAATATTATGTGAGTAGATGTTAAATCCCTGCACAGCACAAAATATGGGAATGCTTTAAACAGGAGCAATTTCCTCAAACGTCTCTTCATCCTCTTTCATGGGAAATTGAATCTAGATTTGATTATTTCTCTATTTATAAACAGAAAAAAAAGTTTACCATAAACAACAAGAGTTTAGTTTAATGATGAAAATAATTTGAAACCAGGATGTTTATAATGGAATTTATACTGCTCTAAAAAGGGTCCCTTCTGTTGTGGTGGGAGACTTTTAGGTTGAAACTATGCAGCATTCAGAAATTGATCTTTGGCTTCAAAATATTATCCCACAGAGTGTTTGGTATGAGTTGCTTTCAGGTGGTATCAGATATTTATGTAAAGCTAAAACTAAAAACCATCTTGAGAAACTTTTATTTGTGGACACAAAACGAATTATTTCAATGTTTTCTTGTCACTGGGAGCACCCTCTATAGACAAGCTTAAAAATAAATCTCTTAGCATAAAGACTAGTCTCACCAGGACTGTTTTATGCTGCACCAATTAGAGATTTAAAAAAAAAAAGGTTTGACACATATTTGACACTTTTTCTTTGTTTGTGTAAACAAAAAATTCTAAAGATCCTCAAATATTGGCCTAGAAATCTATGAGAAAAATCTGCTTATGTAAATTTACCCAAATCTTCCGACAGGGCAATAAATCAAAGGCTAAAAGAAAAAAGTAGAGATGCAGAGAAAAAATAAATCAAGACTGGATGAGGACAAAAGATCATCAACGAGGTAGCAAAAATAAAAATATCTATAGCAAACTTTTCATAATAAGATTACACTTTTGTGATAAAAGAGCAATTCATTTTAAGGCTTTTTTAAAAATTTTTTCTTTATTTTTTTTTTACCAAAGGTGCAATTGCCCATAGAGGGCGTTGTAGCTTTAGTAAAAATGTATCTCATCTTCCATGGGGGCATGAATTCAGGTTAGGAAAGTAAAGCAACAAAAGCAAATATTTACCAAGCGGCAGTGTGGAATAAAAGTGGACTGCCTGGACGGGGGGAACACTTCGTAAAAGCATACTCGCATACATTTATGAGTTCAATCAGTAACTTTGCAGACCTCTAGGGTTTTAAAGGTCTGCAAGGTCTTTGTCTCCTGTTTGTAAGAAGGTCGCCTCCTTAGGCTTGATTAAAAAACAGCAACAACAAAAAAACACCCTACAGTGATTACGGTAGCTCGTTGGTACATGTTGAGGATAAACAGTATTGCATAGTGAAATGCTGGCAACAGCAGCGAAATGAGTAGGCACATTCCGTCTGCTCCGAGCTCAGAGCTGGACCTCTGTGCAGGCATCCAAAATGCATCACACTTTCCCACACCTGGAAAAAACTACAGCTACCTTTCTGAAGCAAAAAAGACAATTCTGCAAAGATTATGTAATAGGGCATCTCACTGAGCTTGCTGCAATGTGTGAAGCTTGCTGCACAAAGATCTCCTGTGTTTAGTTCAGAACTAGTCTGGTAATTTATTGATAGCTACAGCAAGATAAGATGCAACAGGATTGATCTGCAATGAGAGGAGGCCAGGGAACGTCAGGCGGACTTTGATAAAACACATAAACAATAATGTTTGGTTAAGCAATTTTTTTAAACACGGATGAAAGCGTGTGAAAAGTGGGCCAGGGGTGTATTAATTACATACCGCAGACCCACAGTTAATTTTGATACGGGCACCATCGGTGTAAATAAGCACACAAAGGCCTCCTCTTGCCGCATTGCTCTTGCTTTAAATAGAGCAGTAAAATATAAGCGGACCATCTGAGGCGGACGCGTGCACGGAGCGGAAACCACACCGATCCCTCACAATGATGGCGACATCTGCACAAAGCCGTCTGCAGCGACATAAAACGAGCCGTAATCCAAAAGCGGCACGGTGTGGGCAGGCATGGGTCAGTGCCACCCTGTGAAAAGACCTTCCTCTGCTAAATATCCCTCTCTGTGTTTACTTATCCCAGCCGTGTAATGACAGACAAGTCTGTAAAACCACAACGGCTGCAGCTACAAGCTTTTATTCAGACCCTTTGTGCGCCTCTGCAGAGTTGGAGTTGTCTTCTCCGCACATTGAAATGTCTTCTGTTATCTCTCTGTCTGGGTTCGTCTCCTCCCTGCCAGTTTCAGAAGTTAAGTATAGTGCTCTGCCAAAGTATCCACCTCCTTCAACTGTATAGCTAGAATAAAGGGGACAAAGTACAGATTCAGGTTTTTATTCATGAAACAAGTAAAAGGCACCCGATGTTTTCCTTTTGCCTTACATTTGTGCACTTTTTTGTGACAGTCTGTCAAACCCCCCCCCAAAAAAAACAATCTCAAAAAGACGCATAGAACTTTGTGGCTACATACAAAAGGTTGAAAAGTTCAAGGAATTCAAATACATGTATGAGAAAAAGATAAGATTTCTTAATGAGATTTGTAGTTTAAGGCTGACGGCACATAAACTGGGATATATATATATATATATATATATATATATATATATATATATATCTATATATATATATCCATCCATCCATCCATTTTCTTCCGCTTATCCGGGGTCGGGTCGCGGGGGCATCAGCTTCAGAAGGGAGGCCCAGACTTCCCTCTCCCCAGCCACGTCTTCCAGCTCCTCCAGGAACCCCAAGGCGTTCCCAGGCCAGCCGAGAGACACAGTCCCTCCAGCGTGTCCTGGGTCTCCCCTCCTCCCGGTGGGACCTGAACACCTCACCAGGGAGGCGTCCAGGAGGCATCCTGACCAGATGCCCGAGCCTCAACTGGCTCCTCTCGACGTGGAGGAGCAGCGGCTCTACTTTGAGTCCCTCCTGGATGACCGAGCTTCTCACCCTATCTCTAAGGGAGAGCCCGGCCACCCTGTGGAGGAAACCCATTTCGGCCGCTTGTATCCGTGATCTAGTTCTTTCGTGATCTCGTTTATATATATATATATATATATATATATATATATATATATATATATATATATATATATATATATATATATATATATATATATATATTATATATATATATATATATATATATAAGTATAGTGCTTATATATATAGCTATTCATTGAGCTATTCAGTCAGCTATTAGCTGACTGAATAGCTCAATGGGTAAGTCACCAGTCTACCACCCGGGAGACCAGGGTTCGAATCCAGGCTGGGGCTGAAGTTACAACAGTCAATTGAGCTGTCAGTGTGGGTCCTTAGGCAAGACCCTTGGAGCTATATAGCCTACCTCATACCATGAGAGACACTGATAAGCACGACATGCCGGCTCAGACGTCGCCCGGCCAAACAAGGTCTGCGTCAGGTGCTGGGGAACCAGAGCACCTAGATGAAAAATGGGCTACTGGAACAAGACGGAAATGGGCGAGAGGTGAAAACATGGATCTGTTGGAATGCTACTACTCAAGTAACCCTAGTCAGAGGGGCTACATGCGAAGACTGTGGGAGGAATGGTTACTTCGACATCCCCAGTCAACACTAACTGCTAAGCAACTAGTGGCTCAGTGTTCCAACATCCGCAAACGGCAACTGCTCTCACAACTTGAGATTGACGAGGTACAACACAAATGCTATGGCAAAGGGGAGGAGCCAGAACGCCAGGTCAGCGGGGAGTTAACCACCCACCCAGAGACTGGGTATGTAGCCCCAGTAATGAACGAACCATCAGAGCTGAACGAGGCAGCAACTGACCTGAGAGAGAGAATCGTGGCCGTAATGAACACCAGACAACCCCGACGCCAATTACAACGGCTGAGTGAAGCACCACCAGAAAGTCTAATTGAAGATGTGAATGCGGCATTGAGAACGATCCCTACCAACACCATAACAGAAACCAATGAGCTCATATACAACTCAGCATCAGTGATCCTTGAGATGCTTGGCTATAAGAGCAATCATGAGACCCAATACCCACCATGGAAAAGACGGTTAGAGGCTAAGATCAAGATAACAAGGAGGGAAGTGAGCCAACTGTCAGAGCTCCAAAGGGGTGCAATGAAAAGATCAGTACACAAGAAGTACAGCCAGATGTCCATACCTGAAGCACTCGAAACTGCCAAACAAAGGCTCCAAGCCTTGGCCAGCCGCCTGAAGAGATACACAAGAGAGAATGAAGCCAGGAGGATTAACCGGCTCTTCCACACCCAACCAGCTAAAGTGTACTCTCAATGGCAGGGTACTAACAACAGAGCAGACCCACCAAGGCTGGAGACTGAACAATACTGGAAAGGCATATGGGAAAGGGAGGCGACCCACAACAGCAATGCAAAGTGGCTGACCTCTCTACGAGAGGAACACAGCAACCTCCCTGAACAAGCCCCAGTAACCATCACTGTGGCAGATGTCCAAGAAAGAGTCTCGGGTATGAAAAACTGGACAGCACCAGGACCTGACATGATCCATGCCTACTGGCTAAAGAAACTCACTGCCCTCCATGAGCGACTGGCAGCTCAAATGAACCAGCTGCTACAAAATGGGACTCACCCTGAATGGTTAACTGAAGGTCGCACAATCCTGATACAGAAGGATCCCTCAAAGGGTTCAATCCCATCCAACTATCGGCCAATAACCTGTCTCTCTACAACATGGAAGCTCATATCAGGCATCATAGCGGCTAAGATAAGTGGTCACATGAATAAATACATGAGTACGGCACAGAAGGGCATCGGCTTAAATAGCAGAGGAGCCAAACACCAACTCCTTGTAGACCACACAGTCGCCCGAGACTGCAAAACCCGACACACCAACCTGTGCACCGCTTGGATAGACTACAAGAAAGCCTATGACTCAATGCCACATACTTGGATCATTGAATGCTTAGAGATGTACAACATCAATAGGACTCTAAGAGCCTTCATTGCAAACTCGATGGGGCTGTGGAAAACCACCCTTGAAGCCAACTGCAAACCACTTGCACAAGTGTCCATCAAATGTGGCATATACCAAGGAGATGCTCTGTCCCCACTGCTGTTCTGCATAGGCCTGAACCCCCTCAGCCAAATCATCAACAAGACTGGCTACGGATACCGACTGAAGAATGGGGCCACAATCAGTCACCTCCTCTACATGGATGACATCAAGCTGTACGCTAAGAGTGAGCGAGACATCGACTCACTGATCCACACCACCAGGATATACAGCACTGACATTGGGATGTCATTCGGACTAGAAAAGTGTGGTCGGATGGTTACAAAGAGAGGGAAGGTCGTCCGCACAGAAGGGGTCTCACTCCCAGAAGAACAATAGCAGACATAGAGCACAGTTACAAGTACCTGGGAATACCACAAACAAATGGCAACCTGGATGAGGTCACAAGGAAGGGAGCCACAGCCAAATACCTCCAACGAATAAGGCAAGTCCTGAGAAGCCAGCTCAATGGCAAGAACAAGATCCGTGCAATAAACAGCTATGCATTACCAGTAATCAGATACCCTGCCGGAATAATCAGCTGGCCAATGGAAGAGATAAAGGCCACGGATGTTAAGACTCGGAAGTTACTAACCATGCATGGAGGGTTCCACCCCAAATCCAGCACCCTGAGACTGTACACAAACCGTAAGGAAGGAGGCAGAGGACTAGTGAGTGTGAGAGCCACTGTCCAGGATGAAACATCCAAGATCCATAAATACATCAAGGACAAAGCCTCAACGGATGATATGCTCAGCGAATGTCTCAGGCAATGGGGAACAGAGGATGAGGGGCTAGAGGTTCCATCATGGGAGAACAAGCCCCTACATGGGATGTACCACCGACAAATAACTGAAGTGGCTGATATCAGGAAATCCTACCAATGGCTGGACAAAGCTGGACTCAAGGACAGCACAGAGGCTCTCATCCTGGCTGCACAGGAACAGGCCCTAAACACCAGAGCAATAGAGGCTCAGATCTACCACACCAGACAAGACCCAAGGTGTAGGTTGTGCAAGGAGGCCCCTGAGACAGTCCAGCACATAACGGCAGGGTGCAAGATGCTGGCAGGGAAAGCGTACATGGAACGACATAACCAGGTGGCGGGCATAGTGTACAGGAACATCTGTGCAGAATATGGACTGGAAGCCCCGAGATCGAAGTGGGAAACACCCCCAAAGGTGGTGGAGAATGACCGAGCTAAGATCCTGTGGGACTTCCAGATCCAGACAGACAAGATGGTAATGGCGAACCAACCGGACATTGTGGTGGTGGATAAAGAACAGAGGAAAGCCGTTGTGGTGGATGTAGCGATACCAAGTGACTACAACATCAAGAAAAAGGAGCATGAGAAACTGGAGAAATACCAGGGCCTCAGGGAGGAACTGGAAAAGAACTGGAAGGTGAAGACCACAGTGGTGCCTGTGGTCATCGGGGCCCTCGGGGCAGTCACCCCAAACTGGAGCAGTGGCTAAAACAGATCCCAGGAACAACATCAGACATCTCAGTCCAGAAATGTGCAGTACTAGGCACAGCCAAGATACTGCGCAGAACCCTCAAGCTCCCAGGCCTCTGGTAGAGGACCCGAGTTCAGAGGATGAAAAGAGACCACCCGCAGAGGGTGAGAAGGGAATTTTTTATATATATATATATATATATATATATATATATATATATATATATATATATATATATACAACTTAATGAAAAATATATATATATAATATATATATATATATATATATATATATATATAATTTTTTGTTTGTTTTGTATTTAACATGTTTTTCATTAAGTTTTTACATTCCATCGAATATTCTGAAGGGACGTTTGTTCACTTCTAGCTCAGTGGCTCAGTTGCTCTCTGAAGACATACACAGCTATTCCACTTCCAAAACTAGAAGAAAAAAAACTACAAGGCATCCATAAAACCCAACTCCTCCGTCTTTGTCTCTTGCATTCTAACTGAAGTGTCCACCGGTGCATGTTGCATTAGAATATAAACAGCAAGGATGAACAGGGCATCTCGATTGAGACTGCATTTCAGAAACTTTTTTTGATGTAGGGGAATGGAAGTGTGTGTGCTTTTCATCACAGAAATCCAGGCTTGATTTGATCAAGGCCTCCCTCTCTCTCTCTCGTGCTCCAGCGTGTTGAGATAATTCACTAGTGAGCCCCAACAGTTCACCTCTGTCCCTCTCAGCAGTGGAAAGACTCCAGATCCCCCTCTTGCAGGATATTCTGGGACGGTGTCCCACAGCGAGTAAATATAGATGACACACCCTCAGTTTAAAATGTGCATACACATACACACACTCACATGCTAACACGTGCTCGCCTGCCTCTGTATTCTTCTGTTCAAACATCTAAACAGAAATATGTCCCACCTTCACACAAAGTCATCAGACTAATGACAAAGTGTCGAGTTTCTCAGCATTCTTTTCCCACATGAGGTGAAAGCAGTAAATTACAGATACTCAAGAATCAAAAATCCTTCAGTTCTTCTTTGCACTTCATCTAATCGCTTTTTTTTTTTTTGGTCCTATTCTGAGTTTCCTTGCTTTGCCTTTGATACTTTTTTAAAAATATGTTTAACGTCTTTATTTTTTTTATTTTTATTTTTTTTTTTAAAAATATGTTTAACGTCTTTTTTTTTATTATTTTTATTTTTTTTAAATATGTTTAACGTCGGGAGAGGCACCAGCAACCCTGACCTCACTAAGGGACAAGGGTGTTAGAAAATGGATGGATGGATGTTTAACGTTGTCTCCGAATCAAAATCCTAAAGAAATGAATGGGGGGAAGCTTTCAAATTAACAGAACACCTTCTGCTCTTTTTGCTAAGTAATTCCACTTATTTTTTTATCTAGGCACAGGAAATTGTGCTATTATTTCAACTTCTTAACAGATTGTCATTATTGTAAAGGGGTCACACATTCAAGTAGCAAATAAAAAAAACTCTTTAGACTTCCACACAAGTTTTCCGTGATCTTTACTGGATAAATAATTTCCCAAGTCAACTGGCTCCTCTTAAAGACGACCAGTGGCGCCCTCTTCTGGATGGCGGCCAAACTACAACTAAGCAGACATTTTTACTTAATCGGTTGGAACTCGTTAGATAAAAACAAACTCCAATCGTTTTTAAAAACCAACGAGTAATTGTAAGTCGCTTCATTGTTTGCATCCCTAATCTGAACTCGTCTTTCTAACAAAATGTATTGCAAATCTGACATCCTGGTTCACAACAAAACCAACATGTCTGGAAATCTGACAATATAAGACCTGGACTGAATGCTGTATCTAGATTCGGTCAAAACTCACAGCTGTCTGGTGAAAGCAATGCAATCAGGATTTATTCTGGTGCCTCATACTCGGTTTGAAACTGACTCCAGTCCCTTTTTTTGCAGCTTGTTCAGGCTGAAATCACAGTTGTTTCATTGCAGAGTGTCACTGTTATTTCTGTCCTCTTTCAGTGTGTTTCAGGCCTGCTGCAAAAACTAAAACTAAAAATAAAACAAGCTGTGTGATTAAAAGCTTAATTGGCTTTTGTAAAGTAATTATAACCGCTAAGAGCAATATGTTTAAAAGGGTGTCAGAAAGCGGTCCTGTCCAACAGCAGCTGAATGAAGTGAGTCATATGAACAACTGCACTGGAGCGCCACAATGCTCGCTCTTTGACCATTCACTGCTGTGCTGTTTACACCAGATCGACTATTGGCTCCGTGTTCCTGACAGCGTCTTATGTTGATGTTATTGCAGAGCAAGTGATAATCCACAGCAGTCAACAGAGTCTCTTTCATGCACTGAAGTGACAGATGAGGAGTTGGAGTTGGAGCGTGAGCCAATGATGGCAGACTAGTCCAGAACATCTGGGTCTGCTCTAATCTCACCATTCATTTTTCTTCTACTGTTAAAAGCCGCTGTGATTCCATCAGGAGTTACTTTACTGCTGATGACAATTAAGGCTATAGCTGGTTACAGTAGATCTCTGTCATGTTAAAACTGTTAGGTATTTACACAAGTTTGGGTTTGCTGATTTTATTTGCTTCACTCAGAAACGTGGGATTTTTTTAAAAGGTTATTCAGTGAATTTCATGCAGATTTGAAAAAAAAAAAAAGTTTCTTATCAAAATCACGTCAAGGCAACATATGCACCTGAATTCAAAGAGGATTTTAATTCGGTATTTATTTTTCAGGAAACTAGCCTGAATGAAACTGTGAAACAATACTGAAAAGAGATATATAGTAATTTTTTTAAATACGTTTAAGATTTGGTGAAAAAAAAGCCTCTATTTTTTACTGAAACTTTATTTTCTGTTTATAAAAGCTGGAAGCTTCACAAAAAAAACCCATCTGATTTCAGAGAGTATAACTGCAGACTCTTTACTTTTAAATTGATCTGAGTCTGTTTCAGCACAATCTAAATCTCAAACCTAGTGTGATGCTGGCTGGCGCTTTATTCATAGCATGATCTCATGCTGTAAACTTCCCCAGGGAATAAGTGACTGTCTTGCAGCAATGCTAAGTGGGAATCAGGAAGCTCCTCCCAAAGTCACAAACAAGGGAAATTCATGCAGGATCACATCACTCATTCCCTTCTTTTCCATTTTATTTTTCAGTCCTCTCAGTATCTGTCATGCCTCCCTTTCAGAGTCACACCCTGATTTTCAGTTACTCTCCTTAGAATTTTCCATCGACATTACACATGTTCTCGCTCGCGTCAACGACGAGCATCAGGTAAGACGGATGCTGCAGTTGGTGTTTTGTCTTTGATAGATGACCTATTTTGGTTAGCATATGAATAAAATGAAAAAAAAAAAATAAAAATAAAATAAAACTACCAAACAACAAACTACAAAGGCACAAAGGGAATCCAAATACTGTAGATAATGTAATCTGCATAGTAAATCGGTCAAAAGCTTTTGTTACTGAGCAACAGCATGTTTAGCAGATGTGGCAGCTTTAATTTACTGCTACAAACATCCGTTCAGAGTCAGATTGTCTCAAAGTGCGACAACGTTCTCGCTGAAAACCTGCAGCAGTGTATTCTGTGATGAAGTGTAACATTTGAACAAGCCAAACCCAAATCCAAACAGCAACAGCGCGTTACCTTTGTATCATGTCTTCGAGCTTCTTCCCTTGTTCTTCGTCGTGTTCCAGCTGTTTCCGCCGCACCGCCTCTTCCTCTGCGCCCATTCCCTGGAGAAGCCATCGCTCCCGCATTGCTTTGGACTGCAGACGACGCAGAAAAAAAAACAGTAAAATAAAGGAGATTTAGGTGTCAACACAAAACCAGTTGTATTAGCTCTCTGTTATGAATTTTAAATGAATGATATGAAGCTATGACTTTGTCACAGAGGTCACTTTCTGACACATAATTAAAATCACAGTAGACTGCAAGGAAACCATTCGCGTTAACAGACAAAAGGTGAAATGTCACGTCCCAAAAGAGGAATCTGCATTTTTTTGGGTGGGGTCAATTTCCATTGGTTTTATTTGCAAACTTGAACTAAAACACCATAAAACATGACAGAATTACCTCTAATACCCCTCAGCATTTATAGGTGACTCTGTGTAAATAACATTTCAAATCATTTTGGTGTGACCTTCCAAATAAACTACAAAGAAACCCCTATAAAATTACAATCTTCGGCATAAGAAAGTCAGTGTGAATGTTGGGTGTGAAAACCAAAACTTTGGCTGTTTAAATTGTAAAATGCCGCAGCAAAAACGTTGGGAATATTAAACCTGTGGAAATGCACACGCCATCCACAGAGCTCCACCCCGAAGCTTCAGGGAAGTCTCAAAATGTATATAGATATTTTAGGCATAAATAACTATTAGTATCTGTTTTGGCGCCGGTTCCTGCAATGGAAATAACAGAGTTAAAATAAAGATGGCAGAAAATTCCCTTGAAAAAAAGGTTTTCCATTAAGGTTTACAGTACTTCAATGTTAAATCTATTTACAGCTTTATCTGTTTCCCTGTTTCCTTTCACCTCTCCAGTGTTTAAATGAATAAGATTTACTATGTTAATTAGGCATTACAGTAAATCGTAGAACGAAGTCGTTTGGTTCATGGAGCATTTAATATACAAAGACCACAAAGTTGAGTTGCTAGTCTTCTCACCCACAGAGGTTGGTGGGAATCCTTTATAGGAGCCTCTGAAGCTGGGTTTATGTGACTAAGGTCTCCATCTGCCTGTACGGCTTCGTTTGTTGCCACAACAGAGTCGAGCGTGAACACTCTGTTTCACCTTTGGCTGTTTACGCTCAGTCCGTCCCTTGACTGTAGATCTGGGAGCTTAAAAGTTAAAAGTGCGAGGAGCTGCACAAACACTTAGAAAGCATTTAACCACCTGCCGCCAGAATGCGGCTGCTCACGTTGGCACACTTCAGCACGTTGCATGCGTCGCTCATCGGAAACCTGAAATCTATTCTAATTATTTGCGGTTTTGAGGATGTAATCTATGCGCATGGTTCTCACCAAAATGTATTTAGAATGTGTATAATGAGATATATCTTTCTGGAGAATTCCAGTAACTAGTGAACTTTAAGGATTGTGTCAAGCTGACTTGCAGGAAATTTTACACGCTGGACAATTGGACTATCTTCAGATATTAAGAAGACATTAAGACGTTATCAACTGTGAAAATACTGTAAGATCTAAATTTATGTGCGAACTTCACCCACAAGATGTGTGTGAAATCTACAGAGTTTGATGGGAACCCAGTTTTAAAGTGCTGGTTGTGGTTAAACTTTGCTTTGGAATCAGTAAGATGTTTACACGGTCCAGGACTCAGATCAACGCCTCCTTTCTGAAGGATTTGGAGCGTGCAGCCTTGAGGTCCTTATCAAACTCTCTGGGCTCCAGTTCCCATTTCCTCTCCCAGGCCCACTGCGTCTCTGGAGAACGCCCAACAAAGCCTTCTTCATGGTGCCTGGCCGTGTGGCACTCAGGGGTAATGGCCATAAAATGCGACTGTGTTACCAGATGTGGATTACATCGGGAGTTCACGCACATTGAGGCAATAGGTCAGATTTCTAAAAAGAGCAGGACAGTGGCTTCGGTCATTAGGGGTCGGAGTGCTTTGGTAGAGCAAATCCAGTTTTCTTTTTCTACATTTTAAACCTTCATCAAAAAGTATTTAAGCTTGAAATGTGTAAAGTTCTGATTTAGGCTAAGCATTTCGTCATCATTTTGCATACTACAGTTTACAAAATGTCCTCACCGATCCTGATTTACTATTATGTTACTGATCTATGAGATTGGAAACTGCAGTCAAAACCACATCTATTTGGGAATCCTACACTGCCTGTACTTCAGTTTACTCATCAGTTATTTTATTCAATAGCATTTTACAGGCCTGTCTATTTTAAGATCACCAGCAAATATAATCAAAACTTCCTTTTTCTGCACCTATCAGGGCAGTGCTTATGTCCAGTGGCTAATCAGGGATCAATAGACAAAAGACGGGGGGGTGGGGGGGAACACCCTGGAAAGGTCTCCAGTCACTGACCACTCCACACAGAGACTTTCAGACATATACAGTACAGATGCAATTTAGCATAGCTGATTACAAGATAAAAAAAAGGAATAAAACTCTTATGTTTGGATTACCTGTCACAACACATTTCAGTATGTTGCTTCTAATGTGTGCTCATAATGCCAATTGACACACACGAGTTGATAAGTCACACCGTTGTGTTTCAATTTAAACTGCTACTCTTCTAGCTTCTTGTTTTGGCTTGCTGTGCTGCAGTGCTAATACTAGCTTGTGCATAGACAAGAGATGGAGATACAGTTTAATCTGTGATATTTTTATTTACGTCAAAGAGTAACAACAAGTCCTAATTATGTTGTCGCAGAGTAAAAAGCTGAAATAATTTAGGAGTTTGGACAAGTAATAATACATCTTTCAGAAGCGCTTATTTCTAAACATACTGAAATATCCATCCATTTTCTGTACACCTTTGTCCCTTAGTGGGGTCAGGAGGGTTGCTGGTGTCTATCTCCAGCTAACTTTCCGGGCGAGAGGCGGGGTCACCTTGGATAGGTCACCAGTCGGTCACAAGGCAACACAGAGACAGATAACCATGCACACACACACACACGCCCGCACATGCACACACTCATACCTAGGGAGAATTTAGAGAAACCAATTAACCTGATGGTCATATTTTTGGAATGTGGGAGGAAGACGGAGTACCCGGAGAAAACCCAAGCATGCAAAGGGAGAACAAGCAGCAGACTGACTGCTGCTTAACTAACGTTTATGAAGGGAGCAGGAAAACAGCATCACTGTTTCAAGAAGACTTTGAAGTATCACAGAAAACGTGTGTTCCTGCACTACTTGTTGGAGAAATGTTACTCTGTAGCAGCCTGTTTTCTCTTGATGAACTTCTTGGCCTTTTCCGTCATCCACAAGCTGCAGAATAAAGCCTCTTATTTCAGCTGATTCTGCTCTGCCATCAGAGTTTCTCCACAGTTGTTTATCTTTCAGTTTGCTCTTTGAACTGTATTTCCTGTTTTGACCTTAGAGAGTTTTCCGTAAGGGTTCTCAAACTTCTGTAAGGTTTTTTTTTTTTTTAAATCAACCTAAAGAGACATTTCTCATTTATCTGATAGGACAAAAGTTACCTGACACTGTTTTCTTCAAGAACAGCTTGACTGTTAGAAAAATTACTTGTTAGAATATAAAGGTAGATTCGCACGGCTTTAATCAATGTGTCTCTCCTTCCCATGACCCTTAAATGGGTGTTAAATTCTTGAAAAAGTCCAGTGTGTGGATTCAAACCTGTTCAACAAAGGATCCATAGATGCAAACTTTGTTTTATCACTCTAATTTGTGATTGGATTGTGTTTTTATTGCAAATATTAAAGCTGGCTACTATGGATGTTCTCAGAATAATGAGAAACCACACATATGCTCTTACCCACCCAGTGAGTCTACAGCTGCAAAGCCACCAGGATTTTCCAAATAAGTCTTTTTGGAAAAACAAACAACTACATTACAGCATGGCAGCACAAGAAAATGAAACCCAGCAGATTTGTGAAACATAACCTAAAATCTTTTCATTACTTATATTTGCCTTTTGACTGTTAGTATTTATTCTCTTAGTGCCAAATGAGTTTAGTTTGATTCCCTCTGATAAGACTTACTCTGCTTTTTCTTAGGTTTACGAGTAAAATCCAGCCGTTTACCCTTTGTTTAAAGAAAGAGATTTAAAGAACACCACATAATTAAATCATTAAATGTATTTTTTCTGCTATTTTTTTCCTCCACTGATGAACTCTTAAATGCCTTTTCTTGTTCACTGAATCAAAAGCAAAGGCTGTGTTACCAATTGTGGTTGGCAGTAAGTGTTAGAAGTTTTATTTGTGGGTGTGCTCGGATTTAAAAGGTTTCTCTTCAATGAGAAAACAACCTTTGCTGTTTTATGCCTGCACACAAGCCAAATTGAGTGTTGGGCATTTGGATGGAACTGGTACAAGTCACTGAAGAAGTTATTTATCCAGCCAACATGTGTAGATGGGCCCCATATGTGTTTTGCCAGGACTCAGATGGGCAAACACAGTTGAAAACCCCATTTAAGTCTTAGTTAGCATTGAGTTTATCCATTGGTAACACGTGTGTAACCCACACTGGTAGGTTTACTGGATTAAATGTGAGCAAATACAGTCAATCCTATGCAGGTTTATGCTGCGAGTCCAAAGTGGACAAAGGTCTGGTAATGGGTATGAGCAATCAAAGCTGGTAACAGATGTGGGACCCATCTGGCCGAACCATATGGGTTACACGTGGGCAAACCCAAGCCAAATATTTTAAACACGTGAAGCCCATGTGTAGTTTGTTGGATTAAAATGCTAAAGGTAAGGGGCAAAAGAAGTCTGGTTTTGTATTTCCTAATACAGTCAGTTGCTATGAGGCTATTATGTGACGTATTGAGCAATTTAATAAGCTGTGCCGTTCTATATTATGACTTAATTAGCTGGTATGGACCTCATTTCATCAACCAAGCTGACTTAATTCTGCGCGGCATGAATGAAGTCAGCTTATCAACCACATAGCACATTTTCTAGGTTCTGAGGTCCATGAACAAACCGACCAACCTTAACATGCTGCAGCTGTAGCACCAGTTCGTCAAGCTGACTTCTTTTGTCATCAATTTCAGTTTGTCGTTTCCGCTTCTCCTGAAAGGTAAGAAAGACAGAAAAAATAAACATGAAAGATTATTTATTTACACAGAGTGTTAAATAATTTAAAAATGATTTCCGTTTCAGGCTGCTTGCATTAGTAAACCGGTTCAGGATATTTGGCGCTTATTTATTTTAACCTTGAGAAAGAAATGTGAGAAACTGAGACGATAATGAGATGGGACTGGTCGCACGGAGGAAGCAACACGTCGAAGTAGCCGGAGGTCAGAGTTTATCTAACTTTGAGAGGGGGTTAAGGCACAGACCAATGCAGGGATGATGGATTAGACCTCGATCCTGAACCTAAACTTGAAGAAAGAAAACGATCCTCGACTTTGGAGAGAAATGAATGAGGCTGATGTACAAACTGCCTGCACAGGGAAAAGAAGACATCTATAAAACACATGGAAACATAAACATAAGTCATTCCAGGACAACCCTTCTTGGGGCATGAGTACATACGATACTAAGCATGTGAACAGAGCTCTCTCACTCTCTTTCTGTGGGAGTGAAACAAGGATTTCTAGGACATTTCCTGTCGGCTAAATATAACTTTCAGGGAAAGCCCCCAAATGTGAATAAACGTTAGAGCATGGCGAAAACAAAAGTAGAGACATAATGAATTTAGGAGAAAGAGTAGAATGGACTTTGGAGATGGAAAATAGACGAAAAAAAGGGCATGAAAAAACCCATATTAAGTTGGAAGAAATAAAAACGGCAGGAAATTTGAGGAGCAACTACATCTTCCTTTCTGCTTTTGTAGCCATTAACAATTCTTGAAGATCTAGCTTGAGCCTTGTCTCGGCTCAGTGTTGCCCTGAATTTTCACCCTTTTTATCGTTTTATTATATTTATCTTTCTGTTGCTATACAGGAAACATTAGGTATCAAAATATATTAAAGGTGAAAACTTCAAAAATGTGTTGATCCTATTACATCTACAAAAGATCAGTTCAAAAATACATCTTAATGTGAAACAGAAAATACTAAATGGTTTTAAAAAAATTATATAGCATTTAAAATTGGTCCAGTTGTGTAAAGAGTGAAATCTTAGCGGCAGGTAAGCATTGCAACAGCTTGAGGCAGTCAGTAATGGTTGAGAGATTAGTGTGCTTGTTTTGTTCCACAGAATTAGCAAACAGGCCTCAGGAGGAGCAAATGAGCTACAGTGATAGCTCCTTCGTTCTGGGCAGAACGAAGGAGCTAGTCTACAAACATGGAGAAAAACTCAGCAGATACAGTTTGAGAGCTTAGTGCAAGCTGGAAAAATATCTGCAGCAAGACTGAGGTAATTTTTGTCTTTATGTCTCTCTTGCGCATGCACGCACACACACACACGCACACACACACACACGCATTCATGCACACACACCACAAGAGCCTACAAAGCACCAGTTCCCATGGTTGGTAAAGTACAGTCATAGCCTCAGAGGTATGGCTGACAGATGTCAGGGGACTGTTGAGAACATGTGGTTGAGGATTGAGCTAAACATACAAATGCACATTTCCTTTAGTTTTTTCCTATCCTTCTAATAGTCCAAAAATCTTTAGATACCAAATTACTATCACATGCTAAAAATGAGCGCCAGCTGGATCTAAAGCTCACTACATCGGCAAAGTACCAATGAACTAATATAATACCAAGGTAAGAGCTAAAGGACAGTAGAAAATTAGAATTAGCCATCTTGTACAAAAACATTTACGAGACAAGAAAACTAGTAAAGTCACTAGAAAAATTTTATGAATGAAAGTAAGGAGTGTTGCAGCTTCTTCTGGACAAACTGGACACATGGGCTACTTCCACCCACACCTTCTTGTAATGTGGAGTAAAACTGCATAATGAAGCTTGCTTTGTTGATATGAATGGGTGATAAAAGCCTGTAGGCAGAACAGACTTCTTCTGGCCTATAATTTAGAAAAATGACACCTTGATTAAAAAAGGTTAAATTGTTGACTATCAATCGAAAAAAAAAATATATATATATACAGTATATATATAAGGGATTGCTGCAGTACAGTTGTAGCTGGGAACGTTCACTTGTCTTTGTGTTCAAATAACTATCACTGTCTTGGATCATAAACAGATTAATTATCAGGCAAATTAAAAGGTGTCAAAAGTCAAATTGAGGAAGCAGGAAAAAGACCCTCAACACTGATCTGCTCACTGTTTACTCCCGCCAAACAAAGACATCCTCCTCTTCCGAAAAATATGTTGACATTCTCGGTGACACACTCACGACTTCCCACATTCTGACTCACAGTGTTTTGGCCCCACTGCTGCTGCTGCTGCTGCTGCTGCTGCTGCTGCTGCATGGGCCCTTGAACAGAAGTCACCACTTTTCCCACAAGTGTTGACCCGATGTGAAAGAATGACGGACACGCTCAAACAGAAGGTCATGATGAATTATTTAAGTGTTGAACCTCTAATTCTAACTCCTGTTTTGTAACACTGTTTCTCTAAAACTTTACACCAGCTTTAGTACATGTTTTAAGCATCATGTTCGGAAAGATAGAAAAAAACATCGTGATGAGGTCAAAGCCTTCCTTGTAGACTTTTCTGTAAATTTAAATGAGTGAAGACATATTGGCCTGAGTTTGATTGGCTCCTGTAGTAGAACTGTGAAAGGTCCATCCATCCATTTTCTAACACCCTTGTCCCTTGGTGGGGTCAGGGGGTGCTGGTGCCTCTCCAGCTGACGTTCTGGGTGAGAGGTGGGGTCACCCTGGACAGGTCGCCAGTCTGTCGCAGGGAAACACAGAGACACACAGGACAAACAACCACGCACACCTAGGGACAATTTAGACAGACCAATTAACCTGACAGTCATGTTTTTGGACTGGGAGGAAACCGGAGTACCCGGAGAAAACCCACCATGCACAGAGAGAACATGCAAACTCCATGCAGAAAGACCGGGGCTGGGAATCGAACCCAGAACCTTCTTGCTGCAAGGCAACAGCTCTACCAACTGCGCCACTGTGCAGCCTACTGTGAAAGTTCTTGGTTTCTAAAAGTTTCCCAAAAATGTAGAACAGCAACAACAAAAATATGTAACCAAAGTTAGATTTGCACAAGAAACAGGCTTTTAGTGCACATGGTGTTACAAGTAATGTGTGGGGTGTGTGTGGTGTGTGTGTGTGTGTGTGTGTGTGTGTGTGTGTGTGTGTGTGTGTGTTGTGTGTGTGTGTGTGTGTGTGTGTGTGTGTGTGCGCATTTGTTTATAATACATTGTGAGGTCGATTTTCCTGACATATACTACGTTGTGGGGACCAATTGCTCCTTGTGGGGACCGAAGCCTGGTCCCCACAAGGGGAAACCCTATTTTAGGTTCGGGGGTCAGAGTTAGGACTAAGGTATGAACTGAGTTTTGGTTAGGGTTAGATATGTGATGGTTAGGGTTAGGAAAAGGGTAAAGGTAAGGTTTAGGCTGTAGAAATGAATGGAAGTCAATGGAAAGTCCCCACAAAGATAGCTGCGCAAACGTGTGTGTGTGTGTGGGTGTGTGTGTGCGTTTCAGAAATCTTTATGACACTGTTAAATTTTTCTATTGTGTTTTCAAACCTTAACCTCAGTTGAACAATAGAAATGAAGAAGTACCAAAACAACAAACACTTCATGAAACCAACTGAACAAGTAACAAACAACTAAGCCAACAAAACAAATCAATTAAAACTAGTTAATTAAACCAGCCAACACCCCACCAAACCAACCAAAGAAGAAAAGCAAACCAACAATAAAACCAACAACAAGAAATCAAATTGGTTAAATAATTTAATTGACCAAAACAAAAAAACTAACCAACACCCCACCAAACCAACTAAACAAGAGAAACAAACCAACCTAAAAGAAGAAGCAAACTAAACTAATGAGTCAAACCAACCAACCAAGAAACAAAAATAATCAACTAAGGTAATTAAACCAAACTAACTGAACAAACAAAACAACCCAACTTAACAAATTCAACCAAACAACATTACAAATACATTTAGAAGGAATCATGTCTAGCACACTTTAGAAACTCTAAATGAAATGAACAAGAGCAAAAAAATCAAAAATTCAACCCAAAATACAAAGAAAACAAGATGATTCAGAATAAAGGCTGTAACAAATGGTAAACTATCTCGAACTGATTAAATGGTGTTCCAAACAAGAATGCTGCTAAACTTATAAGTTCAATTTCACACATGCCAAGTTTTAACTGAAAAGACCCACATTTTATTCTTTTAATAGCACCTTTTGTTTTAAATTATCGAAGCTTTCTTTTTTTCCATGTTGGAAATCTCTTGCTTAATAAGCGAAATAATGTGTGTGGTTTCATGCACTTGCCTTTCGATTTCAGGAGATTTAGAAAAACTATTTAAAAACCTTCTTTTAGCCATGGTTGTTAAATAAGGAATGTTTTCATTTCTGGAGCCTGGAATCTCAGGTCAAAAAGTTATATTTGCACAAAGAACTGGCTTTTTGTGCACATAATGTCTCAGGTGGTATGTTTGTGTGTCTTTTTTAATATAATTTTCATATTATAAAATGTTATAATATGAAAATTATTATTATATATTATATAATAATAAATTTGTGTTTAATTGAACACTAATCGAGTTAGTGTTCAGTTAAAACACAAATGTTTTTTTTTAAAGAGCGCTTTATATATATATATATATATATACTGTATATATATATATATATATATAATATATATATACATATATATATATATATATATATATATATATATATATAGGCAAACATCATATATATATATATATATACTTTTAGTCCCTTCTCACCCTCCTTGGTGGTCTCTCTCTTTCATCCTCTGAGCTCAGGTCCTCTACCAGAGGCCTGGGAGCTTGAGGGTTCTGCGCAGTATCTTGGCTGTGCCTAGTACTGCACATTTCTGGACTGAGATGTCTGATGTTGTTCCTGGGATCTGTTTTAGCCACTGCTCCAGTTTGGGGGTTTCTGCCCCGAGGGCCCCGATGACCACAGGCACCACTGTGGTCTTCACCTTCCAGTTCTTTTCCAGTTCCTCCCTGAGGCCCTGGTATTTCTCCAGTTTCTCAAGCTCCTTTTTCCTGATGTTGTAGTCACTTGGTATAGCTACATCCACCACAACGGCTTCCCTCTGTTCTTTATCCACCACCACAATGTCCGGTTGGTTCGCCATTACCATCTTGTCTGTCTGGATCTGGAAGTCCCACAGGATCTTAGCTCGGTCATTCTCCACCACCTTTGGGGGTGTTTCCCACTTCGATCTCGGGGCTTCCAGTCCATATTCTGCACAGATGTTCCTGTACACTATGCCCGCCACCTGGTTATGTCGTTCCATGTACGCTTTCCCTGCCAGCATCTTGCACCCTGCTGTTATGTGCTGGACTGTCTCAGGGGCCTCCTTGCACAACCTACACCTTGGTTCTTGTCTGGTGTGGTAGATCTGAGCCTCTATTGCTCTGGTGTTTAGGGCCTGTTCCTGTGCAGCCAGGATGAGAGCCTCTGTGCTGTCCTTGAGTCCAGCTTTGTCCAGCCATTGGTAGGATTTCCTGATATCAGCCACTTCAGTTATTTGTCGGTGGTACATCCCATGTAGGGGCTTGTTCTCCCATGATGGAACCTCTAGCCCCTCATCCTCTGTTCCCCATTGCCTGAGACATTCGCTGAGCATATCATCCGTTGAGGCTTTGTCCTTGATGTATTTATGAATCTTGGCTGTTTCATCCTGGACAGTGGCTCTCACACTCGCTAGTCCTCTGCCTCCTTCCTTACGGCTCGTGTACAGTCTCAGGGTGCTGGATTTGGGGTGGAACCCTCCATGCATGGTTAGTAACTTCCGAGTCTTAACGTCTGTGGCCTTTATCTCTTCCATTGTCCAGCTAATTATTCCGGCAGGGTATCTGATTACTGGTAAGGCATAGCTGTTTATTGCACGGATCTTGTTCTTGCCATTGAGCTGGCTTCTCAGGACTTGCCTTATTCGTTGGAGGTATTTGGCTGTGGCTCCTTTCCTTGTGACCTCGTCGAGGTTGCCATTTGTTTGTGGTATTCCCAGGTACTTGTAACTGTGCTCTATGTCTGCTATTGTTCCTTATGGGAGTGAAACCCCTTCTGTGCGGACGACCTTCCCTCTCTTTGTAACCATCCGACCACATTTCTCTAGTCCGAATGACATCCTAATGTCAGTGCTGTATATCCTGGTGGTGTGGATCAGTGAGTCGATGTCTCGCTCACTCTTAGCGTACAGCTTGATGTCATCCATGTAGAGGAGGTGACTGATTGTGGCCCCATTCTTCAGTCGGTATCCGTAGCCAGTCTTGTTGATGATTTGGCTGAGGGGGTTCAGGCCTATGCAGAACAGCAGTGGGGACAGAGCATCTCCTTGGTATATGCCACATTTGATGGACACTTGTGCAAGTGGTTTGCAGTTGGCTTCAAGGGTGGTTTTCCACAGCCCCATCGAGTTTGCAATGAAGGCTCTTAGAGTCCTATTGATGTTGTACATCTCTAAGCATTCAATGATCCAAGTATGTGGCATTGAGTCATAGGCTTTCTTGTAGTCTATCCAAGCGGTGCACAGGTTGGTGTGTCGGGTTTTGCAGTCTCGGGCGACTGTGTGGTCTACAAGGAGTTGGTGTTTGGCTCCTCTGCTATTTAAGCCGATGCCCTTCTGTGCCGTACTCGTGTATTTATTCATGTGACCACTTATCTTAGCCGCTATGATGCCTGACATGAGCTTCCATGTTGTAGAGAGACAGGTTATTGGCCGATAGTTGGATGGGATTGAACCCTTTGAGGGATCCTTCTGTATCAGGATTGTGCGACCTTCAGTTAAACATTCAGGGTGAGTCCCATTTTGTAGCAGCTGGTTCATTTGAGCTGCCAGTCGCTCATGGAGGGCAGTGAGTTTCTTTAGCCAGTAACCATGGATCATGTCAGGTCCTGGTGTTGTCCAGTTTTTCATACCCGAGATTCTTTCTTGGACATCTGCCACAGTGATGGTTACCGGGGCTTGTTCAGGGAGGTTGCTGTGTTCCTCTCGTAGAGAGGTCAGCCACTTTGCATTGCTGTTGTGGGTCGCCTCCCTTTCCCATATGCCTTTCCAGTATTGTTCAGTCTCCAGCCTTGGTGGGTCTGCTCTGTTATTAGTGCCCTGCCATTGAGAGTACACTTTAGCTGGTTGGGTGTGGAAGAGCCGGTTAATCCTCCTGGCTTCATTCTCTCTTGTGTATCTCTTCAGGCGGCTGGCCAAGGCTTGGAGCCTTTGTTTGGCAGTTTCGAGTGCTTCAGGTATGGACATCTGGCTGTACTTCTTGTGTACTGATCTTTTCATTGCACCCCTTTGGAGCTCTGACAGTTGGCTCACTTCCCTCCTTGTTATCTTGATCTTAGCCTCTAACCGTCTTTTCCATGGTGGGTATTGGGTCTCATGATTGCTCTTATAGCCAAGCATCTCAAGGATCACTGATGCTGAGTTGTATATCAGCTCATTGGTTTCTGTTATGGTGTTGGTAGGGATCATTCTCAATGCTGCATTCACATCTTCAATTAGACTTTCTGGTGGTGCTTCACTCAGCCGTTGTAATTGGCGTCGGGGTTGTCTGGTGTTCATTACGTTCATTCTGATGATTCGTTCATTACTGGGGCTACATACCCAGTCTCTGGGTGGGTAGTTAACTCCCTTCTGACCTTGCGTTCTGGCTCCTCCCCTTTGCCATAGCATTTGTGTTGAACCTCGTCAATCTCAAGTTGTGATAGCAGTTGCCGTTTGCGGATGTTGGAACACTGAGCCACTAGTTGCTTAGCAGTTAGTGTTGACTGGGGATGTCGAAGTAACCATTCCTCCCACAGTCTTTGCATGTAGCCCCTCTGACTAGGGTTACTTGAGTAGTAGCATTCCAACAGATCCATGTTTTCACCTCTCGCCCATTTCCGTCATGTTCCAGTAGCCCATTTTTAAACTAGGTGCTCTGGTTCCCCAGCACCTGACGCAGACCTTGTTTGGCCGGGCGACGTCTGAGCCGGCATGTCGTGCTTATCAGTGTCTCTCATGGTATGAGGTCGGCTATATAGCTCCAAGGGTCTAAAGACCCACACTGACAGCTCAATTGACTGTTGTAACTTCAGCCCCAGCCTGGATTCGAACCCTGGTCTCCCGGGTGGTAGACTGGTGACTTACCCATTGAGCTATTTATATATATATATACATATATATATATATATATATTATATATATATATATATATATATATATATATACACAGTCCAGTCACATTAATGTGACCACCACGTACTTTCCACTTCAGAGTTAAATAACCAATCACAGAAGGCAGGTGGCAGCACAGTGCAGTTGAGCGTATATAAAGGGTGTGTGTGGGCTTCGGAAAACATTTCAATCGTTGGCGTAATGCAGAAACGAAGCGATTTATCCGACGTCCAAAAGGGCATGATCATTGGCTTTCGGGCCAAGGGTGGAAGCATTTCCGAAACGGCTGAGTTTGTGAACTGTTCGCGTGCCGCCGTGGTAAAAGTGTACCGTGCATGGCAAAATGGGACTGTCCAAAATCAACGACGTGGCAAATGTGGTGCACCACGGGCCATAGATGACAGAGGCGAACGACGGTTGCGGAGATGCGTTCGGGCAGATAGACGGGCTACCGTTGAGCAACTGACCACTAAAATGAACCAAGGGGCTACCACAAGTGTCTCCCAAACCACTATTCAGCGAACATTGCTGCGTCTGGGCCTCCGAAGCAGACGCCTGGTTCGTGCACCTATGCTGACTGGTGTTCATCGACGACGAAGGCTAGAATTTGCACGCCAGTACAGCAGCTGGACGTCCACTGAGTGGCGACAGGTAGCGTTTTCAGATGAATCGCGTTTTATGCTCCATCGGACAGATGGACGTTGGCGTATAAGGCGTGAAACCTCTGAAAGGAACCACCCTGCAACCATTGCAGGAACGGTCCAAGCTGGAGGCGGGAGCATTATGGTCTGGGGAATGTTTTCCTGGCATTCTCTGGGTTCACTGATTATTGTGGAAGGCACGATGGATCAATACAAGTACGCATCTGTCCTTGCGGACCATGTCCACCCCTACATGCGCATTGTTTTTCCTCAGGATGATGGCATCTTCCAGCAGGACAATGCGAGGTGCCATACAGCTGCCAGTGTACGTGCGTGGTTCGAAGAGCACCAGGATGAGTTTACCGTCCTCCCCTGGCCAGCAAACTCACCTGACTTAAACCCAATCGAGCATCTGTGGGACCATCTCGATCGAGTTGTTCGCGCCATGGATCCTCAACCGCGTAATCTAGCGCAGCTGGCCACGGCATTAGAGTCGGCATGGCTCAACATCCCAGAGAAGACCTTCAGGGACCTAAGTGACTCTCTTCCTGCACGTCTCGTAGCAGTTCGCTCTGCGAAAGGTGGTTATTCTGGCTTTTGACAGATGGTCACATTAATGTGACTGGACTGTGTATATATATATATATATATATATATATAGTCCAGATATATATAGTATATATTGTCCCAGAAGGAACAATAGCTGACATAGAGCACAGTTACAAGTACCTGGGAATACCACAAACAAATGGCAACCTGGATGAGGTCACAAGGAAAGGAGCCACAGCCAAATACCTCCAACGAATAAGGCAAGTCCTGAGAAGCCAGCTCAATGGCAAGAACAAGATCCGTGCAATAAACAGCTATGCATTACCAGTAATCAGATACCCTGCCGGAATAATCAGCTGGCCAATGGAAGAGATAAAGGCCACGGATGTTAAGACTCGGAAGTTACTAACCATGCATGGAGGGTTCCACCCCAAATCCAGCACCCTGAGACTGTACACAAACCGTAAGGAAGGAGGCAGAGGACTAGTGAGTGTGAGAGCCACTGTCCAGGATGAAACATCCAAGATCCATAAATACATCAAGGACAAAGCCTCAACGGATGATATGCTCAGCGAATGTCTCAGGCAATGGGGAACAGAGGATGAGGGGCTAGAGGTTCCATCATGGGAGAAACAAGCCCCTACATGGGATGTACCACCGACAAATAACTGAAGTGGCTGATATCAGGAAATCCTACCAATGGCTGGACAAAGCTGGACTCAAGGACAGCACAGAGGCTCTCATCCTGGCTGCACAGGAACAGGCCCTAAACACCAGAGCAATAGAGGCTCAGATCTACCACACCAGACAAGACCCAAGGTGTAGGTTGTGCAAGGAGGCCCCTGAGACAGTCCAGCACATAACAGCAGGGTGCAAGATGCTGGCAGGGAAAGCGTACATGGAACGACATAACCAGGTGGCGGGCATAGTGTACAGGAACATCTGTGCAGAATATGGACTGGAAGCCCCGAGATCGAAGTGGGAAACACCCCCAAAGGTGGTGGAGAATGACCGAGCTAAGATCCTGTGGGACTTCCAGATCCAGACAGACAAGATGGTAATGGCGAACCAACCGGACATTGTGGTGGTGGATAAAGAACAGAGGAAAGCCGTTGTGGTGGATGTAGCTATACCAAGTGACTAAAACATCAGGAAAAAGGAGCATGAGAAACTGGAGAAATACCAGGGCCTCAGGGAGGAACTGGAAAAGAACTGGAAGGTGAAGACCACAGTGGTGCCTGTGGTCATCGGGGCCCTCGGGGCAGTCACCCCCAAACTGGAGCAGTGGCTAAAACAGATCCCAGGAACAACATCAGACATCTCAGTCCAGAAATGTGCAGTACTAGGCACAGCCAAGATACTGCGCAGAACCCTCAAGCTCCCAGGCCTCTGGTAGAGGACCCGAGTTCAGAGGAGGAAAAGAGACCACCCGCAGAGGGTGAGAAGGGAATTTTTTTATATATATATATATATATATATATATATATATATATATATATATATATATATATTAGGGATGTGCCAATCAGGTTTTTTTCTGCCGATACCGATACCGATTACCCCTGAGGGCCGATCACCGATTCCGATTCCCAATACCGATCACATAATTATTATTTATTTATTTTTTTTTATCATAAACACGACTGTTACATTATGTAGAAAAAGGAACCATGATTTACCATAAACCATAATTTAGACAAAAACTTGTTTTTAATTACTTTTTCCAAGAAGAAAACTAAACAAAACAGGCATTGTGCAAATTGAACTGCTATCAATAATACCATCTTTAACAGACTGATAACATATGAGGCTCTGAAGAGGCTAAATAACGCAAAGAGCCAAAATAAAACCTCTCAACATTGACAAAAGATTCAAGTATAAAACTTAACATTCAAAGGCAAAAACAGGATCCATTACAATAAACAATCCTGAGTTACTGAATGAAAACTTCCTGTTAGCATAGCGGCTAGCTGGTTACTGCTAGTTCTGATTGGCTGTTTCTGACTGAGCGGAGTAACAGGGACGAGATCGATTATTTTTTAAAGATTATCTGTCTCATGTTAGGACAGAGAAAGTTTTAATACGTATGTAAAATGTATTTTTAGGTTAGATGCTGCAGCTTTAAACAGGTTCGGTGAGAGAGTCTCTACCAGGTGGAGCAGAAGCGGCTCCGTCTGTCAAATATTACTAAAAATTAAATATTACTACCTGTAGCGGAGCAGCGTCTTACATTGCAGCTCCAAGACTTAAATTATTTTACAGGTTATTTGTTTAGCTTTCTGACCGTCATGCTAATCCGGTGAGTGTTTGTAGCTGTGCTGCTTTACCTGCTGTCTGATCCTCCATGTCTTTTTACTGCAGTGAGACTCGATGTAGCCAAACTCCGTCATTGTTGTTATGTCTATTAGCTTCGTTGTGTTGATGCATTTTGACCTGCTTCAATTTTCCGCTGCAACACGCAAACGTCCTCATTGACTCAGTGCGTTATAGTTACACATCGCTTAGGATTTGTTACTGTTTTGTATGACTAGATTTACCAGTGAAGGAAAGAGGAGACCAGCTGGACAGACAGGCT